>JABBWD010000017.1:0-634917 GCA_016628565.1 Suillus placidus
TGCAATAAGCAGAAATAAGCAAGGGTGAAATAAGTAGATGGCCAGTTGAAAAAGGCCACTCATCGTCTGGAATTTCTACTTTTATTTCACTAGGTTAAACGGTTTACTTTTTTGCATGCAAAGCAATTTCTCATTCAATAACAAGTACACTAAAAGCAGGTGGGAAAGCAAAAGAAAGGGAACCATCCAGAAATTAAGGAGGCAACATACTGAAATCTGGGATAGTAAATGTAACTAGGGAGTGGGCGGAGGTACCAGTAGAATGAACAAGTGTGAACAGTTTGAACAAAGTTGCACGAATGGACAAAAACAACCTGTGAAGAGGGTGATGTCTTCATCTTGAGCGTGCTGTTCGACGGTTTGGAGAGCTGGTCCGGTGCATGAACGGTGGTAGACTTTGCCGGAGTCGGTCATGGCTGGTGTGAGGGTGAGGTTGTTGATGTCACCGTGCACGTTGGGCGTCAACTTGGAGCGGTTCGAACCCCTGGCTCTTAACCCGTGGAGCCCAAGATTACTAACGTGGAAAGAGAAGCAAAGCAAAGGTGGTTAGACTCTCAAATTGATGCTATGTCGACGTCAGACTGGTTAAGAATCGATTGTGCTGTGTATAGCATACAAATATTAACACTGAGTTCTGCACGCTGACTAGTTCCAAATACTTTTCTAATAAATTGAGGTTAGTTCAACGAAAGCTGTTGGATTGTGATCAGATATACCTTGTCCACCACGCCAGGAGCCGATCAATGTTGCGCTGCGCGACTCGACCGGGGGGGCATTCAAAAAAGTCTACAATGATGTACCAGAACTGTATGTAATATTCATCACAAGCCCATTGATCAGGTCGTTACTAACTTACAGTTGAAACTTGCGCGTCGGAAATGCCCGGGCGAGGACCCCGTAAGCACTTGAGTGACAAGTACAGCAGAAAATCATACTTAGCTAGCCAAACTTGGCTCGAGACAGACGGCTCAGCTTCAAAATTCAAGGCGCAAAACACATACAAGTTTCGATGATAGCACATTCTCGAGCGAAGCCTGTGATTCGTGGCGTGTGCATGGTACTGCCAGTAGCAGCTTTGACTTTCAGAGGTGCTTTTCTTGACATCATGAAGATTGAAGAATTGCATTACCGACAACTTGAAAGACCTTAGAATCTGGTACGTCACTTATCAACTTATCATCGGATCCTGTTTACATTCAAATATTCACAGTTTACAGGCCGGGAACTGATGATCAGACACGATAATATCTGCCCGTTCTCATCTCTGCTCTGGAGACGCTGGTGTAGTCCATTTCCGTCTCCTTGCACTATCGTCTCATGGGGACAAGGAATACATTGGGACAGTACTTACAGTATCACATTATTCAGGCAAGGAAATTCTTCTTGATCATCAGAACATGAAGTGAGAGCTCACACAGTAGGTCTCCGGCTATCGAGTCTGCATCTCATTAACAGCAGTTTCACGAACAGGTTTTCTCGGCATTCAAATATTCTGCGGATTGCAGATCCAAGAATATACTGTGTCTCGAGCAAGGGCGCCTCGCACTATTATTCCCTTGCTACCTGATTTCATCTCGACAATAATTGCTGTGATCAATCAAGCTTCTGATTCGAGAAACGATTATTCCTGGTCGCTGTAAAAGCGCTGTTTGGTGGTATTTATGCACGAACTCCATACGCCACTCATATCCCGATATGACTTACGTCTCAAATGATCCTGCTCGGTGGCCGTTCCTCAGTAATGCTCATCTTGCCAGCTATCTTATAGGTTCGTAGAGAGCAAGTTAGATGACGACGGCAACGTCTCGCCATCGTTGAATATGGTTTCGCAGTTGTATCATCTGCGGTGGTGGTATACGATTGGTGTGAGCAAGATAAGACTTTTCTGAGCGGATAATTGATATCTACACGGTATTCAAGCATTAACATTCGGACAAGAGGTAAGTTGATTTCAGACCTGTCAGACATCTATATGTTGTGCTGACTTCAACATATGCTAGGTGCGCTACATTGGAATACTATATTCTGTGTAAGTTTGCAAGGCTAACAAGTTGGCACTGCACTGTGCTCATATATAAGTCATCTCAGAAAACAAGCGCCGTGCGGCCTATCGAAAACCTCCGTAATATGGAGCGAGGAGGTCTCGTCACAGAGTTGCACGCTATGCGCACGACAGAGCCACGAAGGCTGGGTAGAGAGCAAAGATCAGTGGTGCACGCTTGATAAGTTAGTCATGTGGCTGTGTTTCTAAAATTGTTGCAGCACGTACGTGACGGCAACAGAATCCGGGTACTCCTCATTTGATTCACCATGGGGTCTGGATGGGCAGTACTGATGCGTTACCAGTGTGGTTTATTTCCATCGCCAATCATGCCGGGTTTTGACTATGCACTAAGGTGCCTGTTCTGGGTGACTTACGGCTATCCAACTCTCTGTTCCTTTGCTGCCCACTGTGAAAATATTAGATGTGTACATGTTCTACGCATAATCACACAATTGACTGTCCGAGCAGGTACTTTCTTAACGCAAGGATTCGCTCACAAGCAGAGTTCTTCGAGTCTTGCAGTCGTTGAATTTGAGCCCTTAGAGTCAGCCTAACCAATCACCCTGCTGGTACGTCGCCACACTATAATTGGACGATATGTGGGAAAGATCACAAAATAATTCTTGATTCATTCCGTTCTCTGTCACTTGAAGTTCTCCAGTTAGTCTGCGTTAAATTAATGACTAGTGATGAAACGGGTGCATCATGCAGAGCCTCCCGGGGACAGCATCGGAACAAAGCGCTGGATGGTGGTATATATGCACGAACGTCATACGTGCACCAAGTTCGCCCATCAAAATATGACTTACATCTCAGATGATCCCGCTTTGTGGCCATTGGTTAATTGGATTCAGATATTCGGCTATTTTGTAGGTTCGTGGAGAGTAAGTCAGATGACATTGGTGACATATCATTGACTGTGGTTTCACAGTTGCATCCTTTGCTGCTGTGATATACGATTGGGGTGAGCAAGACAATAATTTCCAAGGCATCGTTGTTATCTAAATGGGATCCAAGCATTAACATTCGGGCAAGAGGTAAGTTGATGCTATCGCTGTTATTAGCACAGCCATCCACTAAGAATATTTCAACAGTTCGAACTGGTCTGGGTGAGCAAAGTCCCATACCGTAAGCAAACAGGATAATGCAGTTGACTCGGGGCAGAAACAACGCTGGTCGTTCATGACCGTTCTTTATATTTGTGTACGTATCTTATGTTATATGCGCAGTCGCCAAACTGTGCTGACTTTGACATATGCTAGGTGCGCTACATTGGAATACTGAATTCTTTGTATGTTTGTCAATCTGAATCATATGCACTGCGCTGACGAGCCATCTCTCACAACAAGGACCTATATGCTGGGCATGTATCCTTAAATATGTTCATTTCTTTTGACTGACGGTATGCAGCCAATATCCAAGTCCCAATTACAGATATAGTGGGTTTTCTGCACCGATATCTGTCATTCCTGTTAACTACTAACTTAACCTTAACTCCTGCATAGGGGTGAGTGATATTCTCTGCCAGCTTTTTTCTGCAACATAACGAATTCAATAGCTGTGGGTTCATTTGAAGCGTCGAGTTCACAAATCCGCCTCATTCACTGGGTTTTCAGGCACTATTTTTTGGTTCATACAGGCATGGACACCCTTCATCGTCAATGCCATGTTGGGCAGTAAGTTCAGCTGCGGTACTTTACTGATATTGACTTGACTGAAATATCATGCAGTAATTATGATGACTCGGATATATGCCATGTACCAGCGATCTAAAATGATGCTCATCTTTCTCCTTATAGTCTTTCTGGCTTCCACAATTGCCTCCGGAGTCATGACAGCCATAGGAAACATTGGTACTTCAGGAGGTAAGCTTTGATTCCTGATGAATGCCCTAAATACATGAGACTTATGGACAAATACCAGAGGAATCCATCCTTTCTGGCTACCATAGCTGTTTTGTAATCATCAACACAAACGAAATAAATCTTAATAGCGAGACCTTTATACCTACCGCGATATGGGAGATCCTCGCCTTTTCCCTTGCAATCTGGATTGTCATCAAACACGTCCGTGAACTGCGACAATCGCCGACAAGATCGACCATGAGAGACTGTTTTATGGTGTTAGCACAAAGCCACGTGCTGTACTTTCTAGCGTGAGTTCGGTAGATGTTACTATCTTGTCCCGCTGAAATTCCGAATACGACAGTTTTGCTGCTGTGTCTTGCTTCGATCTCGGCTTACTGTCTCCGAATATCATCGTGCGTCGATCCATGACTCACCTCTGCATCTGACCACTCCTCGTTTCTAAGAACTCAATTTCGGTGGGAGATGATATTTATGGCGGTGTTCTCCAAATCGCCCAGGTGTTGCAGATGTTTGTGTTGGGACCACGTCTGATTCTTAGCGTCCGAGAATATCACGCTAAGCTCCTCGCCAGTTCAGACGAGGAAACTAGCATGACTGCAATTGTCTTTG
Source organism: Suillus placidus (assembly GCA_016628565.1). Lineage (NCBI taxonomy): Eukaryota > Fungi > Basidiomycota > Agaricomycetes > Boletales > Suillaceae > Suillus > Suillus placidus. The sequence goes on from JABBWD010000017.1 coordinate 4,522, forward strand.
AGGAGCTCAGACACGTGTCAAGTGGTGGTGGTGGTGATGGTGTGTAGCATGGAAAACGATCCAAGTGATCAACACCAGGCACTGGGCAGGGATCACGTAGAAGTTTCATTGTGGTATTTATTTAGTGTTGCGAACTGATTTGGAGGATGGAACTTGGTTTGGGCAAATCAATGTCGTGTTGTATCAGTGCTACTAGAACTATCAGCACCACCCATATATGTACAGAATCTACAGAACGGTCAGAACCTCTCACAATCACGTCAAAGTCGCGGGTGGTATGACTTCCTGCACGATGGACTCAGCATCATATATTACAAATGACTAAAAGAAAGCTTACCTCGGTCCGCACCAGCGAATCGAAGTTCGCTGATAACCGAACTAGATCGCATGTCATCCATGCAGCGTTCAAATTTCAAATGTGGCATCCACAGTATAGAAACAAAACGTCTTCGGCGTTCATGACAGTTAAGGGAGACTGATAACAACAAACGCGGTTTCTTCACTATCGCATATCCTGTACAGTCCAGGCCCCAGGGTAGAATTTGATGTCGACTTTGGCGAGCAAACCTCGTCGGATGATCAGCCACAAAAGCACAAGGACCAAATCCTCCCGCCCCTCTCACCTTAAGCCAATGTCGAAGACGGAGCATCCCGTACCCTGAGCAGATGCGGAAACGATATTGTTGTTCTCCATCACCCGGGAAGCGTTCGAAGACACCTGTGCAATATCAGCCGAAACGTGGACGGGATTCTGTGCGCTCAAGACGAAAGTCAAGCAACATGCGGCTCTGACAGAAGAGGATGATGTGATCAGGAGACGCATCCCACAAATCAAATATGTTACGAAGGTGAAAGACTGATGTCACTGACATGGGAAATTCACCCAGAGAAGGGCGGAAGCGTGGCAACTACTGGGTCAAAAATCCTGCTCCGCCAGATCCACAGCAGACGCCAAAGCGCCGTGACGCCAAAATACGGGAAAGTGGTTATTCCAGGGGATGAAGTGGCATTTTTAATCACAGTGAAATGGCTTGAAGAAGTGCACCAAACAATAATGTGACGATCTGAAATTTCAATGTGGTCTGATATGCAAAAGTAGCGACTCAGCGCCAAAGAATGGCCAGCTGGACAAATTTTGATGACCTTGGACGGGTCAGAATGATGCACGAATGCAGAGGCCTCAATGTAAACACAGACGGTTACACGCGGAGCGTCGAAATCTGTAGGGCAGAATGGGTGTTAAAGTGCGTGAGCGAAAGCACGCCACAGGACAGAGCGTGATCACATACCGAAGCAGTAACGAAGTTGAATCGGAAGAAACAAAGTAGAGGAGGATGGAGAATGGAACTTGAGAAAGGAGAGGAAGAAATAAATTATCCAGTCAAAGAGCTGGCTGTGGATTAGACAGAAAGCTCGCAAGGCAAAGTAAAAAGTAATTGAAGGGTGCGGCGAGAGCTCTAAAGTGGCGCTTAACGGAGGGAGCGCTCCAAGATGAGTGTGAGATGTCGCGCGCATGAAAACTAACAGACGCCTCGGTGATCGATTCGTGAGTCCAGCTGAAGACGTGTCGATATACAGATGCCCAGGCGTACAGCAGTACCCAAAAGCGATAAGACGTCGTTCGACAAACAGGTGGAGAGGAATGTGGTCAAGAAGTCGATTGGAACACAATCTAACAATTCGAACTGCCCATCTCACCAATCCTCAAGTTCCCGCTTGAACATTACAACAGCGGATATTAATGAGAGGCGTATCTTCGATTGACGTCTGCATAGCGCTAATCTTTGACACAAGAAAAAATCAATCCGGCAGGCCAAAGGGAGGCGGTTATCTGATTGTTGGTAAAGTTGTCCTATGAATCGGTATGATCCATATGTCAACTTTATCTCCAAATAGTACCTGAAGATATGGACATTGGATAGAGTAATTCATGCATTACAATTCACTTACAGCTTTAATTATTTAATGCATTACTATGACACTATAGCCTGATACGAGCTACTGAAGTACTGAGGTAATGCTGGTGGTATTGCTGGTGTAGCGGAGTAATGGATTCGAAAGTTATAATCCTCGGAGACCACGTTAGGCACCAAGCTATATAAAGGTCAGATCTTAATTCACTCTAGTGGAATTACATACAAATGATGGTGACTTGGCGCTTGAGTGCGCCAGACAGGAGCGCGCACAATGCTCATTCGACTGGCGGAATCAGATCCGAAAACACGACGAGAACGAGAGTCACGACGACCACCAAGTGAAGTTGAGACAGGTGATGAGACACGGAGGACTTCTGGTGCTGTTCGGCTCTCTGGCATGGGTATGGCTGGTGCAGGCTGAGAAGGCAAAACTACAGAAGCTACGTCTGCTTCTTCCCGTGCGTCGAGCAGCCTGTCGAGAGTAACGACAGCGGCTTCTCGCATTTGAGACCGACCGTCATCAATACCAATGACGCGCCCTTCTCGGTAACCCATATTACAACCGCGGCGAATGCCTTCTTCATACCCGAGTCTGCGACCCTCTTCCCTCGCAAGCTCAATCAAGCGTTCTTCATTCAATCTTCGAACCTTTGAGCGCGCGGAAGCGGCCGCAGCCTCTGCGTCATCCCTCTGGGCCTCGACGACTCCAAGTATATCTTGGGCTCTGAAAATTTCTGTCTGCGCCTTATCGAGTTGCAGCTTGTGGAGCCTCAGTTCCTCCTGCACCCGAGCTGCCTCCTGCTGGGCAGTAACGCGAGCCTCATTGATAGACCTCGTCCGTTCCAAATTCTCTGCTAGTTGCACTTCGGCTTCTTCAGCACGACGACTTTCAGCGCCCAGCCTGTCTAATGCAGTATAGAGCACTTTGCGAGTCTGCTTCGCCTCATACTCCTTGTTTACCAGGAGTCGTAAGAGCTCACGAGCACTCGCAGTTGCGTGAATACGTTCTCGTTCGTGACGGAATTTGTCGTTGGGGGCGCCGTTGACATGGCGTGGCCTGGTTGGCTCCGCGTTCTCATCGGGAGGCGATAGCCGCGCAGTTCGAGGTGAAAGAGATGCTAGATCAGATTCGGTGGCATCAGACCTTTACTATGCTCAGTACTTTGCTTTATCACAAACAGAAAACGGCTTACAGCGGCGTCCTGTCCTGGAGAGGTTCTGTCACACTACCAAAGTTCCCCAAATTGGATAAGGGCTGATAAGAGCTGGTCTGGGTCGCAAAAGGCGCCCCAGGTGCATCATCATGTGGCAGGCGGAGATGAAACATATAAGGTCTGGTCGAGAAATAGGTCAGATGATGGATGTTGGGTAGGTAACTCGCACCTTAGCATAGTTTTTGACCTTATAAGCTCTAATATGTCAAATCATAAAATCTGAGCGCTAAGACCATTTCATTACAGTTTTCATATACACAGTATGGTGTGGCATGGGAGGCATCTAATTACACTTAAGCGCGGAGACCCGAAAACGTAAACATGCACCAAGTGATGGCAGCGCCAGGAGGCTCGATGGGATGGGACGAGCAGCTGTGATACCTGGTAGTGAATAGATCAGTGTTTGCGATCTTAGTGGGGAGACGGGAATGCGCCTTGTGTGATTCTCTAGCAGGTTGCCCATCGAACGCATCCAATGGGAGACGGTTGGTGCAGGCGTTTGTGTGTGAACGAGAATTCAAGAGCGGGAGAACCTGAGAAACGATCTGCGATTGAGGACTGTGAGAGAACTCAGAGAAGATATGCAAACACCAATTCCGCGATGATTTTGGAGCCACCCCATGGAATACAACTGTAAGAGAGGGCGATTAAGACCAGGTTCAAGGAGCACTGAACACCTACTGAGCAAAAATGTTGACTTTGACTCGGGACTTACTAGACCAGATGTGTCAACATCTGGGTCGTCGAAGATAGGCAGCTTCGGCGCGCCAGCGTCCGAAGATTTTCGGTTCCCAGAAGTTCAACGCGTCACTTCAAGGTACGAGCATTATGATCCACGATAAAATTATGCTGGTCTTCGTGATGATCATTGTACTTATATATTGTCATATGTGGCCTTCTACTTTCTTCACCAGTTGACTGATGGGCCTAAGAATCGGTAGGATCTATATGTCAACTGTATCTCCAAATAGTGAAGGTATGGATAGAGACGAGCCTATCAGCGTTTTGCAGCTAGCCATGCAATAGCCATGTCAGTGCGGGAAGAGCCACTGAGAATTCGACGTAGAGTGTCTTAGTAAGCAGATTGTTTCAGCTTCAAATTCATTTTCCCGATTCTTGCACGTCAAAGTCATGGCCGCCATTCCCTCGTTTCGAAAACATCTGTGGCCACGCCATTGCTTGCCTTCGGCGCGTGAGCTCGTGCGCAGTATTGTTGTTTCATCGACAACGCCGTTGTCAACCAAGGACATTTACAATTTGGCTTTGAAGCAGACAGCGATCCAACTTGTCTCAGATGAGTCGCCAGAGCACAATGTGCCGAAGAAAGAGCACCCGACTATCGTGCGTGGAATAACAAGGCAGCCCTCTACTCGACCGCCCCATCCAGAGCATCCCGTACGGTCTCTACAGTGAGTTGACACAGATATAGGTCTTGGTCGACGCACTCAGTCTCATAACGCAGGTATTTGAAGAGAGTGGTGCTCCCAGACCTAGTGAATTCAAAGAAGGTCGAAAAGTTCTGCACCAAGCGAACGCTCTCGCAAGCGGAAATTGACCACCGGCTTCAGACGGTGACCAAAGCTGCGCGGAAGGAACAGGCTGTATTACTCGCTGCACCGAGAAATACTTGGTTGTGGAGAATGACGACGCCCCCTCCTCCACCTAAGCCCTTGCCCGCCTCTACTCTCTCGAAGTCGGAATTACTAGGATTGCCTCGGCTCACGGCAGCCGACGTAGGTGTTGGGGAAGATTGGAGTCATTTGAACAAGCGAAGGCAACGCGCAAGGAAGGAAAAGGTCGAGCGCGATTTGAAGTGGATGTGGACGCTGCAGGCCGCGAAGAGGGAAGCTGCACGAGAAGCATTGCAGCTCAATGCTCCAGCTTCATAGTCTATGACATGCTGCAGAGCAATTCACTATTGTCTTCGCACTTTGTGTCGACGCCATTATGTTCCGTCTGATTTATTTCGGATCAGCGCAGGGGGTATGTTTCTCTTCAATTTGACCTCTCTAAATGAGTGAAGCACTTTGGTGTATTCGTTGTCTCATACATTCATTAGCTGCTATAATTGCTCCAGCAAATCTGTCACGGGTCTTCCTCGTCGAGTTCGTATGTCTTCTCAGTCGCGCTATCTCTCGAATATGCGTTGTTCCATCATGCCCATACATATTCGATCGCTTCAGCCAAGTCTGCGCATCCAGCCATAATGGAGAATCTGCGACCAACGAGACACGATCATCCCGGATTCGACCGAAGAATTCATGTTCGACTAATACCCACTGGGCCACTGCACATCCATCCATTAACTGATTCTGTTCACAGGTTCACCACCCACGGTGAATTAGATATACAGCATCTGTTACACATGATCTCACTTCCGAAGGTGCTTTTCTTCACTCAGTCTTGGGGAATTGACTTGTAATCAGAGTTCTTCGAGTCTTGCGAGAATTAAACTGCACACACCCAATCACGCTGATGGTATGTCACCACTCTATGATCGTATAGTGCAAAGGAAAAATTCTCAATATCCCCTAGTGTGTGCGCCGTGCGCCGAAGTCGACAGTGACCCGATTCCCGGTAGTCTGCCTCGTGATCGTTGCAAAAATTATTTTGCTCATCAAAAACCTCCATCATGAACGGTCCGTTTTCTACCCTGCATAACTAAGGTTCTGCAGTTTGCTCTGCGTTTGATTGGTGACTACGTTCTCACTGATGGAACGGATGCAAAACTTTCCTCGAGAACGACTTGGCAACACGTTCCATTGCTTCGCGCGCTATAGATCCAAAAATACGTAATTGGATTCGACTGATGCGGCTTCTCAAACTCCGTCCCCGTTCTACTTGATTTCATACGACGATTGCTGCTGCAGTCAATCAAGGTTCCGATTTAAGAGCCTTGATCATAAAAACGCTGGATGGTGAATACCTGCACAAACGCCATCGTTCACCAAGCCCCCCCAATATGACCTACGTCTCGAACGATCCCTCTAATTGGCCGTATCTCGAATGGAGTCGTAGATACAACTATTTTATAGGTTCGTCCCATGATGTTAGTGATGTCTCATTGCCATTGACTGTGGTTTCGCAGTCGCGTCCTTGGTCACGGTGATATACGATTGGGGTGAGCAAGATGATACTTTCGGAGGGACCATTGATCTAGACTTGTTTTCAAGTACTGACATTTGGACAAGAGGCAAGTTGGAGCCATTACCGGTGCAACCATCTCACTAAGGATGCTTTAACAGATCGAACTGATATGGGTGAGCAAAGTCCTATATCAGAAGCAAACAGGATTTTACAGTTGATTCGGGGCAGAGGCAACGCTGCTCCCTCATGAATATCCTTTATGTCTGCGTACGTATTTAATATCATAAACGCAGTTGCCAAGTTGTACTAACTTTACCATATGCTAGGTTCGCTACACTGGAATACTATTCTTAATGTATGTTTTCAATGCTAACCAGATGATATTGCACGTGCTGATAAGCCATCTCTCACAACCAGCGTCTACATACTGGGTATGTGTGCTCCTATATGTTCGTTTCTTCTGACTGATGGCATGCAGCAAATTTCCAAGTCTCAATTACAGATGCAGTGAGTATTTTTCACCAATGCCTGCCGTTCCCATTCAACTACTAAATGCACTCATACATAGGAGTGAGTGATATTCTCCGCCAGCTTTTGACTTCGAGATAATGACTTCAACAGCTGTGAGTTTAGCATTTATTTAAACAATACACATCAGTAAATGGGTTTTCAGGCAACACTATCTGGTTCATACAGGCATGGACGCCCGCCATAATCAATGCCATGCTGGGAGGTGAGTGCGGTACCTAATGATATTAACTTGACTGAAATTTTTGCCAGTCATCATGACAACTCGGATACATGCTATGTATCAGGGATCCAAAAGGATACTCATCTTTCTCCTTGTGGTCTTGCTGGCTTGTACGATCGCCTCCGTGGTTATGACGGTGATAGGAAACATCGGTGTTTCAGGAGGTAAGCTTAAATTATGAATGAAATCCTCAGAACTTATGCACGAATATCAGTGGAGAATATCCTTTCTGGCAACCACCAATGTTCCGAAAATATGAGCGCAAAGGACGCACGTCTGAATGCCGAGACTTCGATACCCGCCACTATATGGGAAATCCTTGCCTTGTGTCTTGCAGTCTGGATTGTTATCAAACACTTCCGCGAACTGCAAAAATCACCGACAGGGGCGAACATTAGAGACTGTTTCACAGTGTTAATGAAGAGTCATGTGCTGTACTTTGTTGCGTGAGTCCAAGTGATTTTGATATTATTACCTCACTGAAGTTCTGGATATGCTAGCGTTGCTGTTGTGTCTTGCTTCAACCTCGGCACACTGTCTCCAAGTCTCTCGGTGCGCCGATTGGTGACTGTCACATGCATACTGCTAATCATTTTTAAAGTCCTTCTCTGTGGGAGTCAGTTTTTATTATGGTATTGGCGAAGTTGCCCAGGCCATGCAGTTGTTTGTGCTGGGACCACGTCTCATTCTTAGCCTTCGAGAATATCACGCTCAGCTTGTGGAAAGCTCTGACGAAGGAACTTGCATCACTACTATGGATTTCCATGACCGTGGATACGCCGCATTAACCAGCGGTAGTGTGTAACATGGGGAACGTTCAACGTTGTTCAACCACGGATACTGTGCACCGACATCTAAAAGTTTGTTGTCACAGGGTTTATTTGGACTGCAAGTTCATTGTGGTATTTACTTGATATTTCGAAGTGGTTCGGAGGATAGAATTTCTGTATAATTTAGTCGGGACAAACTAATGACATGTTGCATCACTACACGGTATATTATTTTCCTTCTATTTAGTCTGCCCATAGCTACGGGATAGCATCGCTAGTAGCCAAAATAACTGCCCACTGCCCATGCATATGTCTGGTACATTTCATTGTGCACGTGTGCGTGGGAGTCTGCCTAGGGGAGTGCAATTGTGGCTGTGCCGTCCCCGTAGCACTTCGGCAACCACCCGTTTCGTTCGTTTCCGTCCGTTTCGTTTTCAAACGAACGGACGTCGAAGTGAAACGGATGCTCCCACGGGCGTCACACATCGTCACAAACTCACACACATACGCACAGCGCTGCCACACGAGGCCTGTAGTATGTACAGCACACACTCGACCATAGCTTGCAGACAAGCTTCTCTTTACATAGATTAATTTACAATAAAACATGCATATTTAAAATATTTCATTGAAAGTAACTATGTAACTGTGATATATAAACAAGGGTGCAGGATAACATGGACAATGTTGGGTGATGAGATAGACATGCAACAAGAGATGCTGAATGAAGTTTTGAGGGGGAAATAGGATGCGAGAAGTAACGCTTCACACAACACGTATATGTGAGACGGAGGAATTGATCTGCGAGGGTCGGAAGTATCGCCGGGTAGGGCGTAGAGGAATGGTAATCTTTACAATAGCGCCAGGCAAAAAAGGGGGGGTGGTGTTCGGTCAATGGGGATTCATGCATCATGCGCGGCTGCAAGGCGTTACCAATTTAATAGCTATAAATCCTTTTGTTGTTCTAGTTATTTTACAGTAGGTGGCGGGAAGGTCAATGGGGGGTGCCAGAGGGTGCAGGAGGTGGCGGCCTGCGAAGAGTGGGTGGTTGCAGGAGGGTGTGGTTCCAGCGTGGCAGTGGGCAGCAGTAGGTTATGGTGGGCAGGAGTGCGGCACGAGGTAGCGGAGGGCATGTTTCAGTGAGGCGCTCACTGCTGAGGAGGACACTGCTAGGTTATGGGTACGGCGCCACTACAGCGTGATGGTAGGTGACGGACATTTAGTGAAACGAAAGTGTTGCCAAACACGTTTCTCCGTTTCGAACGAAAACGGACGAAAACAAACGAAACGGACGCAAACGGACGCAAACGGACGCAAACGGACGGTTGCCGAACGGGCCCTAAGTTAACACAATCACCTGCTGTACGGCCACACGTTATGATCTGATGACAGAAGGGAGTATTCTTCAACGTTCCCTGATCCAGATAATGCAAAGTCGACTGCAGCCTGAGTAACTTTATTGTTCCGGTTTGTGAAGGTGAGTCACTTTGATCCTTGCACATGTCTCCATCATGATCAGTCCGTTTCTCTGTCATGCGGCACAGCTTGGATATAGGGAAATTCTGTAATTGGCCTGCGTCAAGTTAATAACTGCATGGTATCTGATGGAACTGATACAGAACCTCCGGATCATGTGGTATTGAAACAAGTTCCATCACGACAAGATTTTACCGGTGTTCAAAAATTTCATCCACGTTTAAAATCCCCCCGGAATGATGTACTTTGATTCTATTCAAGGCTTCTGAAACTACTTCCTGTTCTACCCGATTCAATGCGACAATAGTCGCATGCTACCATCAATCAGGATTGATGTACTTTGATTCTATTCAAGGCTTCTGAAACTACTTCCTGTTCTACCCGATTCAATGCGACAATAGTCGCATGCTACCATCAATCAGGATTCCAATTTAAGGAATGGGAGTCCAACCTGATCACTACAAAAGCGCTGGATGGTAGTGTATCTTTGTGCGAACGCAACCACTATACACGGTTTACCAAGTATATCGATTCCAACATGACCTTGGTATCAGATGATCCAGCTTTGTGGTCGATAATCGATTGGGAACGTGTTATGAGTTATTTTGTAGGCACGTGGAATAGAGAGCAAGTCAGACGATGCTCATGACATCTCACTCTATCTTTGATTGTGGTTTCACAGTTGCATCCTCTACTGCAGTGGTATATGATTGGGGTGAGCGAGCTACTACTTACTGCGGCAATCATTGATATCCGCATGGTGCTTAAGCACTGTCATTCGCACAAGAAGTAAGTCAATACCATTACTGCCAGTGGTGCAGCCATCTCACTAGGAACTCTTCAACAGTTCGAATTGGTCTGGGTGAGCAGTCTACATGATTCATAAGCACAAACGTGATCTGACAGTTAGTTTGGGGCAGAGGCAAAGCTGGTCTTTCATGACTGTCCTATATATCAGTGTGTGTGGATGATGTTATACGCGCAGTTGGCAATCTACACTAACTTCAAAATGTGTCAGGTTCGCTATGGTGGAATACCATTTTATGTGTATGTTCGCAATGCTAGTAAGTTGGCAATACATTGTGCTGATAAGTGATCTCTCTTGCAATCAGTGGAGGCGTATTGTGTATGTATCCTCCCACAACTTATATTCATCTCCTCTAACCGGTGCCGTGTAGCAAGTATCGTGTCAGTCTCAATGACAGATATAGTGCGTATCCTGCATCGATTTTTGCGATTCTCATTCAACTACCAACTGTTCTTCTACATAGAGGTGAGTGATATTCTCGGTCGGCTTGTTTCTCCATAACGACTTCGACAGTTGTGAGTTCATTTGAAGTATTGAGTCCACCAATGCGCATCAGTAACTAGAGTTCTTCAGGCACTACCCTTCACTTCGCACAGTCGTGGATACCTGTCGTCATCAATGCCATGCTAGGTGGTGAGCTACTCGGCTGCAACACCTTCCTTACGGCGACTTCACTGAAATACTGCGCAAGTCATCATGATGACTCGGATATATGCAATGTATCAGCGATCTAAAAGGATGCTCATTTTTCTCGTTGTACTCTTGCTGGCTTCCACAGTCGCCGCTGGAGTGATGACCGCAATAGGAAACAACTATGTTTCAAGGGGTAAGTTTTAATAATTGTGGATGAAGCTGTTGACCTTCATGTGTGAACAGAGGAGCTCATCCTTTCTGGGAACTCTCTGTGTTTCACCCAATACACCGATCCAGTAGCTATGGCTCTGACTCACGAGACTTTGATACCCACTCTTATCTGGGAGATCCTCGCCTTGTGTCTTGCACTCTGGATTGTCACAAAACACTTTTGTGAAGTACGACAAATGCCGACAGCAGGAGACTCGTTCACGATGTTAATAAAAGGTCATGTACTGGACTTTGTAGGGTGAGTTCGATTAATTGGATTTATTGTCTCATTCCACTGAAGTTCCACATGTGCTAGCTTTGCTGCTGTGTCCTGCTTCAACATTGGCTCGCTGTCCCCAACGCTCATGGTGCGCTGAACTGGGACTGATTTATCTAGTCCTCATCATTTCTAATACAGAACTCATCTTCCGCGGCAAGTAATATCTATTTCGGCATTCTTCAAATTGTCCAGCCTATTCAGATGTTTGTGCTGGGGCCGCGTCTCATCCTTGGGATCCGAGAATATCACGCTAAACTCGTGGCTAGCTCTGACGAGGGTACTGGTATGAGTACCATTGCTTTTCAAGAGCGCGGACAGGTCTCAACGGGCGACGGTGTGTAACGCGTGAATCGAAGTGATCTTCTGTATGGATGGCATGTGGTATCTGTGGAGGATAGAATTTGGTCTGGGTAAACCAACCCCTGCAAAGCGGGAACAGGAACAGGAAAGAAGAATTTAGTTCACCAACTCATGTCTTTTTATTACACGCTGCAGAGCAATTTACTATTGGTACTGTACATTGACGCCAGTACGCGTCACTGTCCCATCTTTCATCGAAAATCGAACCAGCTCCCAAGTGAAGATACGTATGTTTTCAATTCGACCTCCCCAAATGGGGGTGGTAGATTATGCAGGCGAAGTGCCTTGTACGTGTTCCTTGCCTTATAACCTCCACTATCTGCTATAACTGCCTCAACAAATCTGCCATGGGTCCTCCTCGCCGAGCTCGTTCTAATTCTTCTGTATCAACTCACTCTCAGCAACATCGTCACCGACAGCCGCAACCACTAGAGCCAACTCCAGAAACAATGCCGTCTACACAATCACATCTAGGAATGTCTCCTCAGTCGCGCTATATCTCGAACATGAAGGTTGTTCGTCGTAGGGACCCCTCTATTGTATCCATATTTGATCAGTTCAGCCACGTCTGTGTGTACCACCATAACGGCGACAAATGGGAGAAGCAGGGTTATGAAGGGAGTATGTTTTTGTACGAGCGGTGCGTTCAACACATTTGTTTGACATGTCTGCAGCTCATCTTCTGTAGGGATTCTTACCCACCTTATGGTCTCTATATTTTGAATCGTGTGGGCATGGATGACTACATCCAGCGACTCTATCCAGAAGATGGCATAGGCGCACATGGTTCCTATCTCATGATGCGTCATTACCCCGACTTCACCGCCCGCAGGCTCACAGAAGCACGAGACAAACTACCCCTCTCCAAGCAGGAAGGTCCTGCCTCTAAATTTGCTCCCGAGTTCGTCGTGCCAAATCTAGAACAACTACAAGATGCTGAGAAGGGCCGATCACAAACGGTCGGGTTATGGTGCTTTGCAACCGATGCAAGAGAAAGCATGCAAGACGTTGTGTTGAGGTGAATGGCAGGCCTTTTGCGCCGTTTGCGCATGCTCTGACGTGCTTGTAGATTGCATAGCTATATCAAGAAGAATCTTCCGTATCCAGAGGAGTATAGATATGGCCCGGATCGTCCTCCTCCCCCGAACTTCCGGTCGTCATCGAGGGCCAGTGGTAGGCGGGCTGCAAGCTTGTTCAAAGAATTGCTCTCAATGTCTTGTAGAACGTTCACATATGCGCTCGGCATCGAGCGCATCCAATACCAGCAGCATACATAGCATTTCGGAGTCGGAAGAGTATCATACAGGAAGTCAACCTGCCCCCTCGGAAAGTAGTCGTTCCAACGGGAATGTATCTGAGCTCGATAAACTGTTTGCCAAGCTGGGGGGCACGGGATGTACTCCACAGCAGATGCCCCTACAATCGCAGACTAGGGAGACGACCACTGCAAGTTTACTGGCCGGCCTATCCGACGGTGGAAATGCTCATAGAACGGCGTCCGTTCCGCCACCGACCTCCCATTCTGTCCCTCCGACTCGCGGGTTAGCTTTATTGGATTCCATCTTCGCCTCCGCACCACCACCACCATCGAGCCAACTCAATCGTGGACCATCTCGCTCTGGAGCGGCATCAGCTTCCCTCCCCACACCTACCTCCATACATTCACAAACCACGTATACTACACAAACTCAGTCCACGACATCCGGATACACTGCCGGACACACTGCCAGCTCACAAAGTCATCTCATCCTTTCTCCCAAACCAACTTCTACTGCACTACCTCAGGTACTCAATCAAGATGTCATTTCCACGCTCCTTGGACTCCCCGCGTCTCGTGCCTATGAGGGTGATAACGAGGCAAGCGATGACGGGTCCATCTCAGAAGGAGGATATTCTGTTTCTAGCACTGTACTTGATGCTGATGCAGAATATAACGCGGAGCTACAAGCTGCAGGGTCATCCTCTGGGCTGCCACTCCTCGATGTACCTATGGGCCAATCTGAGTACAACGGCACAAGAAATGGGAGCGGCAGAACCCTGGGTGATGTCACCCCTCGTCCGCCGCTGCGAGACTTCAACTCTGATATCACGGTGGTCGGGGACCTCCTCGCAGTTGCTCAGACTCAGAAGCACTCGCGTGCCTCGTCACACCTTCATATTCCCTCTGTCGCACCTCCGCGACCTGGGGACCCGGATACCACGCCGACATTGACCAGCGTCAATGGCACACACAGCGTACCCAAACCCCGTTCGCTTATTCCATTTGAGGCAGATTCTGACTTGTGGCCATACCCTCGTGCTCCGTTTGTCGAGGCAGACTCTGATGTGATCGAGCTCGACTTTGCTGATACGAGTGCACTGAGCGATCCGGATGCGTTTGCGAAGGAACAGCGCTCGAAGAACAGGAGGAACCAGAAGAAAGGTCGGAAGGAGCGGGAGAAGGATCGTGAGCGAGAGAGAGAGGAGATAGAGAAGAGCTGGGATGTGCCACCGCCTGTCAAGGTTGTACCACTTCCACAGCCACAAGGTGTCGTGTCGACACCTGCGGTCGCTGTTAATGGCAAGGCCAAGCATGTACGCAAGGAGCGTATTGGCTCTGTAGCTAGTCAGAGCTCTGTCGATGACACAAGCACCATCGACGCCCATGCTGTCCATGCATCTCTCCTGTCTGCTCTCGCCCAGAAGAAGAATGCAAGTTCGAATGATTTTTCGAGGAACGACTTTGTCCGGGAAGTTCTGACTCTCATACACGTGTGTTTTATATTCATTCATCGAGCCTAGAGCATCCTCTCTGACTTTTGTGTTTTTAGACAGACAAAGATTTCGTGGACAATCTTTGGCAGGAGTACACTTCGAATGCGAAATGATGTCCCGGGGATGGCTGTGGATGTCTGGAAAACTCACTACAAGAGCCCATATATTTTTGCTCGCGATTGCTACTTGATTCAAGCCCCACTAGTACTACTCCTCCACTCCTTTGATGATTTGTATTGTAGGTGTTGCCGCTGTGTTGCCGAGTATCTTGTCAGGAGGGTGTTGCACAGTTGCACTCGATGCAGTTGTATTAATTGTTCCGTTAGGATGAAGACTGCATTGCGGTGTATATCGTCTGATTGCAACTCGAGACAGGGTTCCACTCAAGTACTTTTATGTACCTGTAGCGTTGCCCGTTGCAGCCAAATTTACCTCAGCATTGGTGGTAAGTAATCCATGATAACGATGGACGCGAATTGGACATCGTCACGTGAGTTGACGATCATTCATTCAGGAATCGCATCGTACACCAAGTTCGTGTTTCAAACATTATTGAAATCATTGCCATGCACTGTCAGGACAGCGTCACACGAATTACCTGCGCCATGGTTTTGTTTTCGATCTGAAATCAGTAATAACCCTTAGGACGATATCGACGCCTGGGCCGTGGCATGGGTTCATGTCCACGTCAAGGGCCAAGTTCGCGCAGAGCATATTTCAAAAGATTTACCTTCACCATCTCGCTTTGAAACTTGCCAGGCGAGTCTGCTGTGCAACAGGCTTCTATTTCTGCTATTCCTGAGCGCTGTGCCCTCCGCTGTCCTTTACCGTCCTATTCCAATGGACTGGCGAGATTCGATGGTACCATGTAACATCACAGCATGTTTGCCAGTGTGATAATCTTCTGCATACACTGACCCCTGTTTATAGCCTCACTCTTACTAGCCCTCGCAGATATGTTTACCCAGTTTGAACAGGAAGTTTTCGCAAATTCTGACAACGACTCTGAAGCACCAGAGGAAAGCGCTCACTGCCCAGAACACCACATTGCATCGTGCCTCAGGCTATTCTAGGGCCTTCTCCATCTCCTTATGCGCATTTGCGTGTTTCGTACTGGCACCATTTGGCACTTGCTTGTACTTGCACAAAGTCCAGGCCGCTTTGGTATAAGCAAGGACTGACAGGCGATTTCTTTCTTTCGTTCAGGAAGAATTCCCGCCAGTTGAGATCCGCGCCTTTCCGATATTTTATGCAGGAGCGGCTGGGTCATTAAGTATGGTGTCACTGCGGGCTGGGCGGAAGATAGTAGCATAGCACAACGGTCGGCGGGACTCGTTTTGCTCATCATGATACTTGGGATTCGGACACTGCTCAGATGGCCATCTTTGGTATCACGCGATACACAGGCTCAGCTTCTTTTGCAGTCCCTTATTGATTCGATGATAGCATAGCGTGATCTAGACAAACATAATAATGCCGTGTGCACGTACATGGAACAGAACGAACTACATGTAATATACATGATGCATAACAAACATAAAAGGGAATAGAGACATTCGAGCAACAGAGTTTCTAGATGATTTCATTATTGACGTGAAGTATAACGACGACTAAAGAAAAATCCGCAGCAGCTAACTTCATAGTAAACTTCTCCCGTCCCACCAGTTGACTGTTGTGTTTCTGTTGGTCGTGCTTGAGACCCTTGTGCACCTGCTGCGGGTTGACCCGGCTGCGTTGAACTGTTGGTCTGGTTGCCATTTATGCGTTGCATAGCTGCGTCCACTTCTGCCTTGCTGGGAGGGGAAATGGCAATTCTCTGAAATTTTGTCTCAATGATATCAAGGAATAGCAATGGTGAGCCACGCTTACATTTTTCTTGCGGCCAGGAGCTACTTCGACAGTATGGCTGGAATTTCCTCTAGAAAACAAGTTGAAATTCCAGTGTCGGGACTGTCGCTCGGTTGATTGGGATGAATCTGCAGGTCGTGTGCCGAAATGTATGGAGGTGAGCAAACGACGCCAACGAATAAGGGACGACGGGCTTGCAGGTGGAGCTGCACGGTCTGACTCGCTGCCAAAGAAATCATTGCCCTGTATCTTAATGTCAGGCGAAAAAAGGTCAAGAACGAGAAACTACACTGACATATCTTGCCGAACCTATTTTTTTGGCCTGCTGATTAGAAACAAGATGGGCATTAATGATCCAACGAGATATACGAGCAAAAATGAGGTTGCTCACGATTGGTTGGCGCACAACTCTCGGTCGAGCTGGACGTTCCTAGTAAAGATGTCAATTGCAGTGTGAAAGAGAAGCAGAGAAGACTTGCCTTGAGCTTCGCATTGCCATCATCCGCACCCTAAATGGCCAAAAGTATTAGGAAGAGAAATTGGACAACAAAGCGCATACGTACTACAGCTTTGAGCGCCGCCTCCAGGCTCCATACATAGATTTTTTTGTCTATTCCAGCACTGGCAATGTATTTTCCATCGGGGGACATGGCAACAGTCAAGACTTCGTCGTCATGCAAAAGTGGATCTCCGACTGGCTGATTTGTCTTGAGGTCCCAGATGCGAATGGAGCAGTCGTCTGATGCGCTAACAATATAGCTTTCATCGAGAGTCAGACAGAGGGATCTGACGGGGTTGGTATGACCCTGAAAAACGACGAGCTCCTTCCCATCAATCGCCCGCCATTTTCGGATGGTGTTATCGTGTGATCCAGAGAATATGTGTGCGCCATCCTTGGACCAACACAATGATGTCACCCAGTCTTCGTGTCCCTTGATCTCGATAAGAAGCCTGCCGTCTTTTGACCATATGCAAATTGCACCGTCACCGCCGCTTGCGAATTTGTCACCTTGTGGAGAGTATTTGACGGCACCAACCCATCCGTGACTGGTCTTTATTGGTGGTGCTATTTGTCGACCAGTATCCGGGTTCCAGCGTCGTATGGTGCCGTCTTCCGATCCACTTGCTATCTCCAGGGCATTGGGAGACCAATCGAGGCACCTGACTACGTCATCATGCCCCTCCCACGGGTCACCGATCATGCTGCCCTTCTTGATGTTCCACAGCCGCAGTCTGCCGTCTCCACTTCCACAAACGACCATTGTCTCATTCGGAGAGACTGCCATTGAGCCTATCCCTCCCCCGTCGCTCTCCAAAGGCTTTCCTACTGGCTCTCCGTCTCTTTTCCACTGACGAATCGAACCATCATCCGATGCGCTCATTACATTGCAACTGGCTCCCAAGTACACAAGACTCCATATGCATCTGGAGTGACCCTCGATGACGCACTCCGGCATCAAACTCCCTGCTGGACGTTCTGGGGCTGGTCTCTTCCACGACGTGGTTCGCGTGTTGTGGTTGACGAAGTAGGACTGACCGAGTGGTGAGATGTGCCATTCGCATTTGGCAACAACGAGATCTCCAGGATCATCTATGTTTAACCGTGAGTTCGTCGCTCCTAGTGGCACTTTCTTCGCTCACCTAGTCGCACTCCTGGTAAAGGTCGGTTCCACGAGGCCATGACGAGCGTGTCGTCTTGATAACATGTTTTACCGCCTGACGTCTTATACCGTTGCCACCTAGGAGGAAGCGCTTCATTCCCACCTGCTTCTAATTGAGTAAGCTGGTGGATATCACTGCAACGTGGTTCCCCACCTTCCCAAAGTGCATCCTGACGGTGCTGTGCACCATAGGGTGGTGGATCCTTCGCGCTCGTCCGAAGTAGTCCAACTGATGCTGGTGAGTTTGACAGCGTTTCTCGTTGTGCTTCTCCCCATCCTGCTGATGTGCTTGACTCATTCGCTTCACTGAACATGGCTCTGGTCGATAAAGAACACTGTGCTTGCAGATGGTTGGATAGCGAAGTAGAGCTAATAATTTGCAAGATCGATGGTGAAGGGAGAGAAGAGATGGTGGAAGCGATGGAGAGACCTGCTAGGCGCTCAGGTTCGCATGCTGTATTTACAGGCGACTTCCATGCGACTTCCATGCACTGCATGCCGTTAGAGGCAGTGTTGCCGTTGAACAGGTCACCCGTCGAATTTAGGAGTACATAGGTTTGTTATGTTTTGCCAATGAAACGACTGTGCATATATCGACATCTGCGTCCGTACACCGTACACGGCGTCTAGCAACACTCCCTCCCAGTTACATATCAATATCTCCGTTCTGGGTGCACCCTCCTCACAACAACACAAGTGAGGCCACCAACTCCCACTAGGATCACGTTCTCAATAATCATCAAACTCCCCGCGTGGGGGACCATTGCACCAAAAAAGCGGAGCTAACTTCCCTCGTGGTGCTGTCAGCACATGGCGTAGATCTGAGGAAAGCGGCGCAAGGGAAAGGAGGTACATGAAGAGAGATGGATCTGAGTGTGCAGGTGACAGTCGCAGTGGCGAACGCTGATTATGAGAGGAGGCGCGGGGGAAGGAGAGCAGACCTGAGTGTATACATGCCACTTCTTCTATCCTTCATGACTGATGGAAAGTGCGACGACGACGGCCGAAGAAAAATCCACAGCAGCTCACTCCTTCATACAAAATGTCATCCGCTCCGACAGTTGAGCCTTGTGCTTGTGTCTGGACTTGTCGTCGTACTTGAGGTGCTTGTGCCCCTGCCTCAGGGCGACCTGATTGCATTGAATTATGGGCCTCGTTGTCGTTCGTACACTGCATAGCTGCAGCCGCTTCTGCATCAGTCTCGGGGGTAATGCCATATCTCTGCAATGTGATTTCATATAATGAAAGACGAGCGATGACATGGACAAGCCACTTACATCTTCATCGCGAGCAGGAGCTACATAGACGGTGTGGCTTGAATATCTTGCAGGAAGTAAGCTGAAATTCCAGTGTCGGGATTCGCGAGGTGATGGCCGAGGCGCATCTGTAAGTCGAGCACTGAACCGGAGGGGACCAAACAAACTGCGCCAACGAAGGAAAGATGGACTCGCATGCGAAGCTGTGTGACGAGGTGCGCCATTTGAATCGTTGCCGAAGAAATCATTGCCCTGGATCAAAATCAGATTAGCAAGAGCTGAAGAACGAAAAATTATACTGACATATCTTGCCGAGCCTCTGGTATTGGCCTGTTATTTGAAGTGCAGATCGACATTCAGAATCTAGCGAGACGAATGAGCAAGAATAGGGTTCCTCACAATTGGTTGGTGCACAACTCTCGGCGGTCGGGCTGGACGTCCCTAGTAAAAATTGAGATGTAGTGTAGAAGAGAAGCAGAGATGACTTACCTTAAGCTTTGCATTGCCATCATCTGCATGCTAGATGACCAAAACCTTTAGAAAAGACATTGAAACACCCAAGCACATACGTACTTCCTCTTCTAAACGCCTTGCTGCTCGTTCTTCCCGTCGCCTGAGCTCCTCCGCCCTGTGCCTCATTGTTGCTCTTCTTTTTTGAGGAGGGATCCAAGCTGCCAGGTAGTGCACTCGGGATTGATACATGTCTTGACCGGAGGATAAAGAACATGCGCCGCTATGCCAGAAATTAGTTCAGTCCAAGGATAACAGACTCGGACTCACTGAGGCCTAGTGGAATCTGCACGGCCTCCTCCCGTATAACATCCTCTCTCCTCTTTAGTTCTTGCTCCCACAGAGAAATCTTTTTCTCTCTCCTTCGGAAGCTCTCCTCCCTCTGGCGAAGCCTGCGCTCATCATACTCCTACACACCTGAATCGTCGAGGTCATCGTCATGCTGAGCGTGATAGTACCCGTAATGCATACCTTGCAAGGAGAGTCGAGTACGGAAATTAGATGACTGCCAGCTCCGCGGAAACTCATCCGGTGTCTATGGAGAATGTGGGAACTCATAGGTCTTGTACGGCGAGCGCGATGGAACATCCCAGTCTTTGGGACTTGGGCTAGACTGGAAGCCGTCATCATCCAATGAAAACAATTTCTTAATGGGCGATAGGTGCAATCAGGACGCTCGCTGTACCAAAAGTAAACGACTGAATCATGCTCGTAATACGGCCTGGCCCCTTCATGAAGACGTAGACATTTATTCCTGCCAAAGCCTATTTGAATCATGTCAAGCCTGAGGTGTCCACTTTCCGGGTGTGAAGCACTCGTAGAGAAGCGTCACGTTCCAATTCCTCTGTTCAGCGGACTAGGATGACAGAGCTCGTCGTTCATGTCCTACGAATGCCACGATTTCTCCAGTCGATGGACGCCTCGCACGAGGCAGCCAACATTGCTGTATGAACCTCCAGTGCCCGGGCGCTATTCGCGACTCCTTGGGAGGCTGCGGTTTCATACCCTTGATGACTTGTGCCAACACTGCAATGTCTTTCTTCATGTAGTAGTAGGGTACCTTGCAAGTCAAAATCTAGAGCAAGCGCAATGTGAATAAGATCTGACGGTGGACAGTTGAAGTTACTAACCTGCAATATGATACTGCCAAATGAGTAGATATCGCACTCGGTGGTGAGCGATGCATTGTCTGGTGCTTCATACAGCTCTGTAGCTGCCCATCGGATATTCCCCCAAATAGAGTTCGTAAAGTAGGTGGTACCGATGAACTCTACGATGATAGTAGAGAGACCGAAATCAGCAAGGCATGCTCGGCCCTGTCCGTTAATCAAGACATTTGACTGGAGTAGTACGTGAGTAATGAGCAATACACATTATGCGTGCGGTCGTCCATACCCCTGTCAAGTCACCATGGACGACTGATTTGCGGTGGACTGAATCACCATGAGCGTTTAAAAGTCGGACACAGTGAAAAGCGACTCACGATATTGCAACCCAAGGGCAATATCATTCAGCTGGCGTTTGAAAGCTTAACAAGCATTTGGAGATACTTGCAAAACGGGGCTTACTAGCGAGAACCTATCTTGAGGCGACAACCTGTCTTCTTCGCGCTCAAGAAAGCTAGTGAGAGCTCCATTATCGGCCCATGGGCAAACCATTGCGGGGTAGGGCCCAAAGTCATTTGCCACCCCCCAGAGTGGAAGAATGCAGTCATGTTTGAGACGCCCCCAAACTTTCAGTTCACGACGCACTCTCTAAGCCGAGTTATCATCGGAAAAACTGACATGAACAGAATAGAAACATTACCTTCGCATTCTTCCGCACCACTTCCTCGTTGTCCGACTCGAACGCGCGAATGGTCTTCACTGCCACCTATATCACAGTCAGATAATATGGTAGCAAGTGCTACAAGCTGTGCGCACCTGGACGGCCTCGCTGGACTTGACTAAAACACATTTCCAGATGTCTCCAAAACCTCCGGAAGCAATGGGATAGGATGATCTCCCCCGGACTTCATTGGTGAGATCTTCCAGCGAATGAAGCCCTTCCCATCGCGTGCTTTCTTCCTCCGTCCTCCGGATCACTTCCTCTGTAGCGCGCGCCACTTCTCCTTGAAACCTAGCTTCCTATCCTGACGTCTAACTTCATCTTCATTTCGTTTCGTCAGATCGCAACGTTGGATCTTGTGCTGGACGTCTTTCTTCCCCACCAAACCGCCTTGTTGAGTTCTCCGCGTGCCTTGTAAACCCTTCCCATCTCTGGGCCTGCCCATCCTTCCACTTGATTTCGTCTTCTTTGCGTTTGGTTTCCTCCTCCTTATTTCTTCTCATCTCGAGCTCTTTTTGCTGCGCTTCATTCAAAAATTGGTTAAGGGTTTGATTATACTCGCCCTCAGATACCCCATGATGCGTGTTGGTAGGCCAAACAGGATAGTTAGAACTCCCGCTCGCAACGTCTAGCAAGGAGTGTTGAGAACGGGAGCCTGTTAGATGACTGCCAGCTCTCCTTTGGTGTCTCCAGGGGGTACGAAAACTCATAGTGGGCTTCGTACGGTAAGCGCGATGGACCAGCACGACTCGAGCTAGGCTGAAAGCCAGCACTATCAAACGAGACTGATTTCTTGGCGACCACAGGTCTGCTGCTAGACGGGAGGGGTACGCCGTGGCCGTGGCGTGCGTATGAATCCTGGATGTCAGACGGGCCATTCCAATCATTAAGACTCATGCTAGGCTGAACACCGCTATCCAACGAGACCGATTTCTTGGCGGCGGTAGGTCTGATAATAGAGGGTGGTAGTACGCCTGGGCGTGTGTACGAAACTTGCGGGCGCGACAGACCATTTCGGCCTTTGTGACTGGAGCCGGACTGCTCACCGCTATCATCAAACGAAACTGATTTCATGGCGGTGATAACAGCAGAAACTGGGGGACCATGGATGGGGGCTGTATAACCTGGGTTATATGGCGCTGATGAGGGTAAGGCTGGGATAGAGGATGGAGGATCAATGTTAGCACATGACCTGTGTCTGTCTCGCTGCTGATCCGAAGCCGAAATACGATCGCGGTCCCTGCCAGTGATGGGCAGTGGTGGTACATAATACCAAGGGTCAGCATCCGCTGTGCCCCCACGACGGGTATCGTTGAAGTGACGAGCCGCCTGGGCGTCCTCTTCAGACGTGAAATTGCCCGCTGTAATGCGCTGTCTTTCTCGCCTGAGGCCGTCCTGAGTATCTGTAGCCGAACTCGCGAATCGCTGTCTAGCCACGTCCTCTAGTTCACCGATGGTGGGTGGAGGCTTTGGGCGCTCAAAGTTTGTATTCCACGTCGACCCCACTCCCATAGTAGTTCCGGCAGGACCATTGTCGACACCGCGAGGTACGAGGGGATTAGTGTACTGTTTTGAGACCTCTGCAATATGTTGAGAGAGGATGACGGAGAGGACGGACAGCTTTGTCTTTGCACTCACTTCCAATCCTGCCCAGAATTACAGGCTGATGCTCCTTTACCATACTTTCTGACCACTGTCATGAGAGGCTGGAGGAAATATGGTTACACGATCCTCTCTGAACTTTGGGAAGGTGATGGAATGGAATGGGGCGATGGACAGATGCCGATACGAGAGATAACGCGAAACTAGCCACGACTATGATATCGGTCTGCAAAGGAGGATGCCTACTACTTGTGGGTTGATCTAAGATTCCAGGACCCCGGGTACTTGGTTGAAACAAGCGGAAGTTTGATGAGGCTCTCCAATGAACGAGGGCTGGACTCTGGTCAATTCATACATCACTAGTCTCAGAGGGTCTACAATCGAGCAGCCATTATGCTGTCAGTCCTGTTAGTGTGAGTCAATACTGATTTTTAGTCTCACTTACCATGCATTGATATCATGAGGTGAAGACCATATGCATGTCACCATCACTGCAAAAGTTCGTACTCTTCCCGCAAAGTGTGATCTGATCCCAGTCAGCCCTGAGCTGCCTGGAGAACTTATGGCGATTCGTCGGGACTCGGCAAAGAAGGATTGCGAGAGTCTAGGCAGTACTTGCTGGACACTGAAAATATACCCATGTTGACACCGTGTCCGACATATGACAAGCTGAGTGCTTCCGAGGTCACCAATGAATGATTAATGAAGGGTCTTCGGTCAGCTCCTTCCAACTAAGTACTAACCAACTACAAGACCTTCCTTATGAGGAGTTTGAAATGGTCTTCCTCGAATTTGAAAATACTCATCTGACCAGTGACCTGTCAAACCAACGGCACATTCGCCCACACAAGGCCAACCCTTGCAAGGGGCTTTCTATATAAATACCACCTTCCTGAAGCTCAGCTCTTGTTACATTGCAGTGCCATACTGTTTATGTCACCAGAGGACTAGGGTGACAGAGCTTGTTGTTCACATGCTACAAACTTTACAATTTCTGCAACAGATGGACGACTGGCACGAGGCAACCAGCATCGCTGTATGAACTGCCAGTGCCCAGGCGCTATTTTCGACTCCTTGGGGGGCTTCGGTTTCAAACCTTTCATGACTTGTCCCATCACCGTAATATCCTTCTTCACGTTATAGTAGGGTACCCTGCAAGTCAATACCTAGAGCAAAGTGAACAAATGTCTTTCGGTCGAAATTTGAAGTTACTAACCTGCAAGGTGATACTGCCAAATGAGTATATGTCGCACTCGGGACTGAGCGAGATCTCGTCATCCTCTGATGCTTCGCATAACTCTGCATCTACCCATCGGACATTCCCTCGGATGGAGCTCGTAAAATAGGAGGTACCAATGAACTCCAGGATAATAGTGGAGAGACCAAAATCAGCAAGGCATGCCCGACCGTTGCCATCGATTAAGACATTTGACTGGAGAACCAAGACATGAGTAATACACCTTGTCCGTGCAGCTGTACTTACCCCTGTCAAGTCACCATGGACAACTGATTTGCTGTGAACTGAACTGGTATGAGCGTTTGAAAATTAGGATGCGATGAAAGGCAACTTACGGTACTGCAACCCAAGGGCAATATCATTCAGCTGACGTTTGACAGGTTTAACAAGCGTCTTGGGATACTTGAAAAAAAGACCCTACAAGAGAGAATTTATGTAAAGACGACAACGTGTCTTGTTGGCGCTGAAGAAAGCCTGTGAGAGCTCCATTATCGGCCCATGGGCAAATCATTGCAGGGTAGGGGCCGAAGTCGTTTGCCACTCCCCATAGTGGAAGAATGCTATGATGTTTGAGACGGCCCCAAACTTTCAGCTCACGGCGCACTCTCTAAACCAATCATCAATTTTAAAAATCGACACACATGGAACAGAGACGTTACCCTCGCATTCTTCTGCATCAATTCTTCGTTATCCGTCTCAAAAGCACGGATGGTCTTCACTGCAACCTGGGTCATGGTCAGGACAATACGACAGGAAGTAACACAAGTGGAGCCTACGGGGACGTTTTCATTGGCCTTGACTAAAATACACTTCCAGATGTCCCCAAAACCTCCGGAAGCGGCCGGGAAGGACGATTTCCTCTGGAGCTCATTAGTAAGATCTTCCAGCGAATCTGACACAGAACCGGATGATTCTTGGCTAGCTTCTTCCTCTGTTGCTGTTGCTTCCGGAGAAGGTGAAGTGGAAATCTGTGTAGCTGTGTGAATCAAATGTGTATGTCAATCAAGTGCATATCCATACATTGGGGAGTGACTCCGCCTGAGGTTGTATAGTTTCGTGGTGCAGAAAGAATGTGAGAGACATAGAGAAACAGAAAGAGACACTGCGTACGTGGGGTTTCAGGCTATTGCACTCTTTCTCTCGTGTCAGTTGTTCCTCCTTCAGGATCTCTTCCTCTTGCCCTAACTTGACCAGTGGTTCCAGGTGGAACCTTTCCTCGCTCTGCCGGGCTTGCTCAACCTCACTACGGTGGATCTTCGCTTCTGAAATGGGGGCGGGTGCAGGGTGGGACGGCGCATTGGTGTTCTGCTGTGCTAATAGTATCGGTGATTCGAGTATCACGATGCTCGATGACTGTGAGCTAGCGGTCGAGACATCGGGATCTTGCATGTCGCAGCGCAGAAGATGGTATAACGTCCTGGCCACAGTACTCGCAGCTTCTCGCACGCTGTCTTTATCGCTCTCCTTGACTTTCGGTAGCAGCCGAGTCTCAAATCGATCGTGATGCCAGCGTCTGATATTTTCCTTTACACGGTGTCTCGGAGACTTGTCGATAGGATGCAGAGGCGACAACATGTAGGCAGTGATGTCAGGAGTCGTGATATCATCAGGGCCGCTAGAGCGTTTGAACACAGGCCATGGAAAATTGTCCCATATCAACATGCCGGACATCTGCAACTTGGCCCACTGACCACGATGGTGCTCAAAGAGCTTGATAGTATTAGCGTCCCGCTTGACTGACTTGGCCTTTACAGCCTTCAAGAGTCTTTCTTGCTCTAACTTGGCCTGCTCCCGGCGGAACTGTTCCTCGCGCTGCTGAGCTTGTTCAGCCTGACGACGATGGAACTCCGCTATTGATTCTAGTTCTGAAAAGGGAGGAGGTGGGGGACCAGGTGCTGCTTCGGCGTTCTCAGGCTGAGTTGATGGCGTTGGCGGCTTAGGTGTGCTCGATGACTGGGAGCTAGCTGCCGAGCTCGGCCGACTTGAGGGCGTCCGGGCGGTACGACTACGACTAGTGCTGGTCGATTTGGAGCGGGTTGAGGTTGACCAAGGTCGTGTCGAAGACCCAGAAGATTGGGATTGAGAAGTAGACATCTGGGGAGGCGGCGGCGTAGGTCGACTCATCTGCGGTGGACAATAACCCCAGGACTGCCGCTCGAACCTTTCTTGCCTCTTCTTTTCTTCCGCGCGCTGGCACATTATTTCTTCTTCACGCTTCCGAAAAGCTTCCTGTTGAACCTTCTGCTTGTCGTTTGCCAATATGCGGATCCTCTCTGCCTCCAGGCGAAGTAACTCTTCCTCCAATCGCGCGAGTTCTTCCTCCTTCTTCCGGATGGTCTCTTCCTCTTTGGCGCGCGCCGCCTCTTCTTTAAGTCTAGTATCCTCCTCCTTACGTCTAATTTCATCTTCTTTGCGTTTTGCCTCCATAGACTTGCGCAAAATCTCTAGCGCGACACGTTTCTCTTCTTCATCTGACCGCCTTGCCACCTCCTCCTGTTTTCGGAGGTTTTCCGCCTGTTTCCTGGCCTGAGCCACCTTGCGCCTGGTTTCCTCCTCCAGCTCGTCCTCCTTCGTCTTTGCTTCCTCCTCTCGTTTAGCCTCCTCCCTCAGCAAATTTTTCTCGCGCTGAGTAACCTCTGCCTTGCGTCCTTGGAAATTCTTCCAGGCTTTTGGGTTCAGGCTGGACTGAACGTTGCCATAATTCAACGTGGGCGTTTTCTTGGGGGTGATATGTCTGCCGGCAGATGCTGGTGGTGCGCGTGGGCGCGAGCTAGTGTACCAAATAGGGACTGTGGAACTTGGGTTTTCCGGAGGGATGTTAAGCACTGAAGGTGCCCGATAGGGAGTGGCGGTGCCCCCTGTGCTCCGTTCTCCATCTCTCGCTCTAACCATGGAGCTCCACTCCTGTTCTACAGCCGAAATGTGGTCTCTCTCTCTCTCCATCGGACTGCGCATAATATCATGCTGTTCGGAAGAAAACGGGATGTTGAGCACTGATGGTGCCCGATAGGAAGAGGTGGTGCTCGTCGTGCTCCCACGACGCGCGATACTGAAAGTACGAGACATCTGAGCATCTTGTTCAGGCGTGATAGAAGGGATCCAGAATTCTGGGAGTTGTCTGGGAGGAATGCTTGGCCTGGAACGAGGGCTTGCGCGTCTGATGCTGTCCTGAGCCTCATCTGTAGAAGATGATAAACATTGAGCGGCTTTATCTTTGCGTTCGATTTGAAGTTTGTCCAGAATAGCTTGGCGTTCCTTCATCATAGTGCCCGACAAATCCTGATCTAAGACCTGACCGGCGGCAGCCCCACGGCGTTCTTGGCGCTCACGCCGTAAGGCGATACGGAATTGTTCCTCGGCAAGATTACGAATATTCTTCATGGTAGCAAGGTATTCCTCGGTCAAGCGTTCGCGCTCGACAGCGCTGACTGGGGCTTTCTTCAAGGTGTCGTATAGGTTCTGTCTGGCTTCGTCTACCATGGAACGTAAGTTGTTCTCTATATCGACTTTGAGCCGATTTTTCCATTGCTCGTCAGGCTCGACATCAGCAGGAGATTGGATGGCAGGTGGCTCAGTGGTAATGCTTTGAAACGAGCTGAAGTCCGCCATCACACGCACGCAGTGTATTGACCACCTAAAGTAGAGAGATCAGCGGGCTACGAATAACATGAGCTGGAGAGATATGATTACACGAACTCGTTCGAGAAGAGCTATGGGGTGCGCTCTGGTGGATACTAGGTAGGGCAGAACCATAGCCACTCCTGTATTTATCTGTGAGGGAGAGCGCCTATACTTCGCACTGGAAGCTTAAGGCGGTACAATATGTAACTGGACCGAAGTGGAAAGGTCGATAAGCCCCGCTTCCTGCCCGCGCGCGCGCGGCGGCCACGCGTGCCCTTGGCACAATCCATCGTCGCTGTCAACTACGACATCCCCAAGTCGCTCACCACAACCAACCTCTCGCAGTCACGATGACGCTCCCCTAGTCAGAGTCAGATGAAAAATACAGTCGTTCCTAATTGGGGCTAGTATGATTCCCCGGCGCCCATCAACGACCGGTCCGAATGTCACTGACGCCCAATGGCAACATCCTGCTGCCCTGGTACACCCAACTAGTGATACGGGTCTGGTTGCGACCCAACACACCCAACCATGACTGTATGCGTTGTTACTGGAAGCCGAAGCTCTACCTCATCTTCGAGCCACGACAACTTAACGCGATTTTCCTTGTACTTGCCGCCATTCGTAAAGTCAGTGGCCCATCCGTTAAAATAGACGCATTCCTGTTACATTCCAACACCATGAGACTGTTGGTATGTTCAGAGAACTAGGATGACAGAGCTTGTCGTTCGCATGCTACAAACGTTACGATTTCTGCAATCGACGGACGACTTGCACGAGGCGACCAACATCGCTGTATGAACTCCCAGTGCCCAGGCGCTATTTGCGATTCCTCAGGAGGCTCCGGTTTCATACCTTTGATGACTTGTCCCAACACCGCAATGTCCTTCTTCACATTGTAGTAGGGTACCTTGCAAGTCAATACCTAGAGCATGTGCGAAGTGAACAGCATATCTTGGTCGACATCGAGTTACCAACCTGGAGTGTGATACTGCCAAATGAGTATATGTCGCACTCGGTGCTGAGCTCGAGCTCGTCGTCCTCTGATACTTCGCATAATTCTGCAGCTACCCATCGGACGTTCCCTCGGATAGAGCTCGTAAAATAAGAGGTACCGATGAATTCCAGGATGATAGTGGAGAGACCAAAATCAGCAAGGCATGCCCGACCGTTGCCAGAAATCAAGACGTTTGACTGGAGAGTTTGCACGTGAGTAATGAGAACCTTCTGTATGTGGCCGCACACACCCCTGTCAAGTCCCCATGGACAACTGATTTGCTGTGGACTGGACCAACATGAGTATTTGAAAACTGGGGTGCAGTGAACGATGAATTTACGGTATTGCAATCCAAGAGCAATGTCATTCAGCTGACAAGCGCAAGGAGGTCAGCGTGTGGATATGCTAGATGCACAGGGCTTACGAGGGAGAACTTATCGTGAGACGACAACAAGTTTTCTTGCCTCTCAAGATAGCCCGTGAGAGCTCCATTATCAGCCCATGGGCAAATCATTGCGGGGTAGGGTCCAAAGTCAGTTGCCACTCCCCAGAGTGGAAGAATGCTATCATGCTTGAGACGACCCCATACTTTGAGTTCGCGACGCACTCTCTAAAGTCGATTCAATATAAGATAAAACCGACACGCACGACGCCATGGAAGAGCACATTACCCTGCTATTCTTCCGCATCAAGACCTTGTTGTCGGATTCGAACGCACGAGTAGTCTTCACTGCTACCTAGGTCATGGTCATCGATAACTGTAGGAAGTGGGAGAAGCTGGGCATACCTGAACGGCCCCATCGGGCTTCACTAATTCACACTTCCAGATGTCTCCAAAGCCTCCAGAAGTTATCGGATAGCGTGATCTCCCCTGGAGTTCATTAGTAAGATCTTGTGGCGAATGTGACTGTGCTCGGGTCTGCTCTGGAGATGGTGTGTGATCTCGGGAAGTAGTATTAGAATCGGCCGTAGCACCGGTTGCTGTCCCGTGCCCGTCGTCCGTTCCGAACACATTCCGATCATCTCTTCGAGGACGTGTTGGTGCTTTATCTCTGGTATTGGGAGATGATTGCGCACGGGCACCATTCGGTGTATGAGTTCCAAGCCTGGTTCTTGGCTGGAGCATAGGCCAGTGGATTTTGTCTGTGTCTTTGGGAGCACTTGCTGGAAGCATGGCACCGATACCATTGGGCAGAACGACGACTTGTCCTGGCGGAGGTGTAGGAGCTGCAGATGATTCTCGACCAGCCTTGTTGGCCGGAGGTCCTCTGCTTAAATAAGGGTATTTGAGGTACCCTGCGCAATCTGTCAGCAGCGACATTGGGCAGAAGAGCGATCACGTACTGGTATCAAGAACATTAATAATTCCATGGTCATCAGGCTTGGTTGGTGTGAAAGACTCTCCGCCAAGAACAAAGACTTTAGTGCCCACGGACGCCATAGCATGTCCCGAGCGGCCGCTAGGCGCTGGACCCATGTTTTGGAACATATACCACCGCTGGTCTGTACGCGATAAGCCCAGAATCACATACGCTAATCATTCATCAAACCACATACTTGACATCCCGAGTGCTGCTAAGTCGCCCAGGTCCTTGCTGCCTACACCACGCCCGCCAAATATGTAGATGACGTCGTCAACCACAGCGGCTGCGTGGCCTTCCCGGGGTGATGGAATAAAGCCAATACATTCTAGCTCCGACCAGGTCCTTGTAATAGTGTCATACGACCATGTATCATTGTAATACCATAGGCCATCCGTTCCTCCGAATCTGTGAAACGTGAATACGAACCAGTCCTGAATGAACGTCAAACATACACGATAATGCGATCCTGGTATGTTACACAGGCATGTCCTGTGCGTTGGGTAGGACGGGGGGCTCCGACGGGCTGACACAGCTCCCAAGCTGTTGGTGTCCGGACTGAGAACATAACACAACATAATACGAGGCTTAGGAAAATAAGCTTAAATTGAATAGGACTTACGAGTATCGAGATCAAATGACCAGAGGTCATTCAGGAACTGGGGTTTACATGAAGCACGCTTTCTTTCAATAATTTAGATGAACGCACCGAGGTTCAGAAGATACAAGCCATCATCTTGCTTTACTGACTGATCGGACAAGGGGTCCGTTTTGGTGTCACCTCCCCATACAATGAGGACGCTGCTAATGATGGCACAAGCGTGACCAACTCGCGGCGAGGGTATTTCACCACTTGTCTGAACGAGAGTTGCAGATAGATCGTGGGCAGAAAGAAGATATAAATCATTGCGGGCAATTTCGCGGACGAGACCACCAAAAAGATACAACTCTCCCGAAGTAGTGGCTGTTGCCGGAAGTGCATGGCCATAGCGAGGGAATGGTGAAGGTGAAGGTGATTTTGATGCGGCTACGCCAGGCTTCGGGATTGCGAGGGGAGGAAGGAGGAGTAAGCGCTGTTATTCATGTTCTGTATACTAGGATGGACTTAGAAGGAAGACTACTCCCTCGTTTATAAAGTTCTGCCTATAGGCTATGGGAGAGCCAGGGAGTTTGGGAGATGCCAAGGAGATGCCGTATTACGGTATTTACTAGCACTTGGTGGCGGGGATTTCCGATTCGAAGCACCGCCAAGTTTCCGCTGTTGTCGTCAATACTGACTCACTGACTCAGAGCCTGATTAGCATGGTCATATATGAGATTCGTCGGGATCCTTGCGCACATGATGTGCAAATAATTCATTTCATAATGCCAGGCGTTGCCAGCGACAGTAAGCATGCTCGTGGCCCGGCCAGACTCGTGATCATACCAGGTGGTTTTCCTTGTACTTATGTACATGGACTTCATCATGGCCGCATCATGATTCACAGCAACGGGCCAGGTCACGATCCGTTCGCAGAGAGAATGGGTGCATTTCAAGTTAACTTGCTTCAATGATTCTGGTCGGCACTAACGCTGGCGCTCCAGCTGGCACTGGCAGCGGCGTGGAAGTGGCTATAGGTTTCCCCGCCGGGCTCGTGTTCGGCTCGAACCAAGTACAAAATCGTCGGTTCGTTCATAAAATTAACCTAGTAACCTTTGGCCGTTCTTCCATCTGTTTATCTTATTTTCCTCCAGAATCGACGCGTGCAGCCGTCATGCTGACACTGTCTAAGCTGCTGTTGCTGTCGTGTATAATTTCATTCGTTTTAGGTGCACCAGCCTTGGTTCCGTCTGCTGCAACGCCATCTTCTCCGGGTGGTAATGTTAGCACTACTGTAGCTGGTCCATATTCGCCGGTGATAACCTCATCCAATTCTTCATCAACTTCTGCTGTAAGCTCTACGGCATCGTCCGCTTCCGCCAGCACCTCAGGCGCGTCCACAACCGGTGTTATCACCATTCCGCTCTCTAGCTATTCATTCACGCCCTATCCTACACCTACTCTCAATCCTCGCCCTCCGGTTTTCCCTGCAACTGATCCCTTGAACCCTCCCTCTGTCAGCAGCGATCCACAAGTCGTGCCCGATTTTGCGCCTGCATGGACTACTGCCTACCAAAAAGCCAAGAACCTTGTGAGTGCACCCATTTCAATGATCAATTGTTATGATTGTCTTGTTGAAACTCTTTCTATGTCGCCATGTGCTGAACACCCTTGATACCCAGATATCGGATTATACCATCGAGGAAAAAGTCAACATCACCACCGGAGTCGGTTGGGCGAACGGGTTGTGCGTTGGCAATATCCCACCCAATAAAAACTTCCCCGGTTTATGTCTCGAGGTACGTAGCTTGGATTTATGAGCTATTTGTCTCACGATTTGCTAGGATTCGCCTCTCGCTGTCCGTTTTGCCGACTACGCAACTGCGTTCCCAGCTGGCATCCAGGTAGCGTCCACGTAAGTCATCTCCAAGTTCACCGAGGTAACCTGTCTGATATCTATTACAGCTGGAATCGCGCTCTGATGCGTGCTCGTGGCCTGGCTTTGGGTCAGGAGTTCAAAGGCAAGGGCGTCAACATTGCCCTTGGTCCCATGATGAACATGGGTCGCATCGGTCAAGGTGGCCGTAACTGGGAGGGTTTCGGCGCAGATCCTTTCCTGACTGGCGAATCAGCATATGAGACAATTTTAGGCCTGCAAAATGGGGGAGTACAAGCCACTGCTAAGCACTTTATCAACAAGTTCGTCTTCTGTTACGCCTGTTTGCACTTGCACTCATCTGTCGTGCTAGCGAGCAGGAGCACTTCCGCACTTCAGAATCTTCAAATGTCGATGACCGGACTCAGCATGAGATTTACGCGCACCCGTTCCTGCGCAGCGTCATGGCTGGCGTTTCGTCCGTCATGTGCAGTTACAGTAAGCTTCAATCATGCTCTATACCATTCACATCATTCTGAGGTCTGAATTGTAGATCTCGTCAACGAAACCTACGCATGCAACAATGACAAGATGCTCAATGACATCTTGAAGCGGGAGTACGGATTTCAAGGGTTCGTTCAATCTGACTGGTCGGCGACGATGTCAACATTGTCTGCTGTCGCAGGGCTTGATATGACTATGCCCGGAGATATCACTTTTGACTCTGGCGACTCCTACTTCGGCGGCAATCTCACGGACTATGTGAACGACGGCTACATCAGCATGGCTCGCCTGGACGACATGGCGACCCGTATCATCGCTGCTTGGTACTTTCTTCACCAGGACGAAGCCTACCCTGCAACAAACTTTAACGCGTTCAATCCCACTGATGAAGTGACCAACAAGCATGTCAACGTGCAGGCGGACCATTATAAGCTTGTGAGGGAGATTGGCGCGGCTGGGACGGTCCTTTTGAAAAATAAAAACTGCGCGCTGCCATTAGACAAACCCAGGAATATGGTATTGATCGGAAGTGACGCGGGTCCAGGCAAATCCGGCCCGAATGAGTTCTCAGACCAAGGTGGCAGCGACGGCATTCTGGCCATGGGCTGGGGATCTGGGTATGTTTGCTCTCAGACATACTTTGTATTCTTCCTGAACATTGATTGACGACACATAGGACTGGTAACTTCCCTTACCTGATTTCACCTCTCGAAGGCATCCAAGAGCGTGCTCGCCAGGACGGTAGCAGCGTGTTCTGGGACTTTGATGACTGGAACACTGCTCTGGCTGGTAATATGGCGTATGGCCAGGCCGTTGCTCTCGTTTTCACCAACTCCGACTCTGGCGAGGATTATATTACTGTCGATGGCAACGAGGGTGATCGGTACGTTCCTCGCACATCTTGAAGTGATGACTATACTCATTCCCAGCCAGCAACAACCTCACTGCTTGGCATAACGGTGATGACCTCATCCTTGCTGTCGCTGCGCAGAACAACAATACCATAGTCGTCGTGAACAGCGTCGGCCCGCTCATTATAGAGCCGTGGATCGAGCACCCTAACATCACCGCTGTCGTCTGGGCCGGCATCCAAGGCCAGGAGGCAGGCAATGCTATTGCTGATGTACTTTATGGCGCATACAACCCCTCTGGAAGACTTCCGTATACTATTGCCAAGGATCTCGCCGATTATCCCGCACAACTCGTCACTGATGATTCGGGAAGCGAGATTGTTACCATTGATTACACGGAGGGGTATGTCAACGAACAAAGATCGCCTTGCATTGATATTGATTTCACTTCGTAGGTTGTTCATCGATTATCGCCACTTTGATCAAGTGAGTTCCCCGACTTTACTTGGCGTTTTCACGTCTTAAACAAGGGTAATGCAGGCAAATATCACGCCGCGCTTCGAGTTTGGCTTCGGCTTGAGTTACACCACGTTCACGTACTCTGAGCTTTGTGTGACTCCGATTCACTCATCGGACACTGATCAGGAGGATTTGATCACTGCTTGGGAGAATGGGAAGGCTTCGCCCATCGTTGAAGGGTCTTCTACTGCACTTTGGTGAGATTTATTAAAATCATTGCAGGATTTGCAAGCTGATATCGCTACTTACCAGGCTCCATGAGCCTGCATTCCAGGTAACTTTCAAGGTCACGAACACTGGACTCGTATCTGGGACCGAGGTTCGTGACACCCATTGACCTCATTATCTTGATATTTACGCCCAAGCTTCTCGAATAGATTCCTCAGCTTTACATTCACTTCCCGTCTTCCGCTAGCGAGCCTCCATCAGTCCTGAAGGGCTTCACAAACGTCGAAATCTCGCCGTACGACACGGAACAGGTCTCGATCACGCTCTCGCGCTATGACCTGTCTATCTGGGACGTCGTCGCTCAGGGATGGCGCAAGCCTGACGGCCAAATCTCGTTCTCTATCGGTGCGAGCAGTAGGGACTTTAGGCTGCAGGGCGACATTCCTACTTAATGTCATGCGTGTACTTGCTGAGTTTTATCGTATATTGGAGGTAATCGACGTAGCGCTAGTAATAGCCAAATACCGGGTCACGGGTGTTTTGCAGTGATCGTGCAGGGATCGGCATCACTCATGACGATACGTAGAGTTCACAGTTTTTTTAAGTCGCTCGGAATCACGTCTAACATATCATCGCCGCCCACATGATAAGATAGGCTCAGCTTCATACCTGCTCTAATCATGTTAATGTTCAGAAATGGGGTTGCATAATTCATGTTCTCATACATGACTGGGTATAGCGCCAGCCTGCTAGTGGTTTTTGCTTCAACGTGATTCTCGACCGCATCGCACTTCTATAGAAGGACGGGTCCCAGAATTGTACGGAGTGGACGCTCCAGATAGTTCCAGCGCTAGCAGTAATAATGCCACCCAGACGAAATTACATCCTCCAGCTTACAAATGAATACTACAATGAAGCTTGGATGACACAACGACACCAAATCCCATCTACTCCCTGCGCAGTACTCGGGTTTGACCACTGCCTGTACTACACAGCACTGCTGGTTGACAGATGTCTGTGCTCCTGGAAGGTGATTGCAGTTATGCTAATTGCTTCGTCAGACTTGGCCAAGAGTTTAGCGTGATAATCTCGAACGCTAAGGACCAGACGTGGTCCCAGCACAAACATTTGCACGGGTTGGGCGAAATTGAGAATGCCGAAATAAATACCACCTGCTACTGAGGAACTCGAGGACTGTAGTAATGATTAGGAGTGGCCAGATGCAGATTACTATCACAGATCGGCGTACCAGCTCTGGGGACAATGGGCCGAGGTAGAGGCAAGATACAGCAGCAAAGCTAGCATATGCAGAACTTTAGTGAACAAGATGATAATATCTAATTCACGGAACTCACGCCACAAAGTATAGCATATGACTTTGTATTAAAACCGTGAAACAGTCTCTGATAATCGATCCCGGTGGTCCATGTTGCCGCAATTCACGGAAGTGTTTTATGACAATCCAGGCTGCGAGACAGAAGGCAAGGATCTCCCACACAATGGTAGGAATCCACGCCGTGCCATGCAAACGTACGGCATCTATGTCAACGAAGACAATGGCACACAGCTTGGTGCCGGAAAAGACGCGTTCCACTGATATTCGCCTATGAGTCTCGTATGCTCAAGGCTTATATCTACAGCTAAAAGCTTACCCCCTGAAACGTCAGTGCTTGCAACTAACACCATGACTCCGGAGGCGATCAATAAAGCCAGTAAGACTATAATAAGAAAGATGAACATCTTTTTAGATCGCCCATACATGGCATGTATCCGAGTCACTATGATAGCTTGCATGATATTTCATTCAGGTCAATATCAAGAAGACAGCTAAACAGCTCACCGCACAGCATCGCATTAACGACAACAGTTATCGATACCAGTATAAACCAAAGGATAGCGCCTGAAAACACAGGTTACTCAGAGGACTCAATAATTCAAATGAACGTACAGCTGATGCGGTCGTCATGTCGAATCAACAAGCCGCCAGATAATGACACTCACCCCTGTGCGGGGCTTAAATGAGCGGAAGGGGGCTATCGGGCATACTCACCGTATTTGTCATCGATATCAAAGGGAGATACCCTGCACGCCACCGGTCAGAAGACTCGGACGTGAACATAGTGTATTCGAGGATACATACACAGCATGTTGACGCTGATTGTGAGAGGTGGTTTATCAGCACGTGCACTGGCATCCACTAGATAGCTTTGCAAACGTACACACAATATAGTATTCCAATGTAGCGCACCTAGTATAGTGTAAAGTCAGCGCAACTTGTCAACCGCGCTCATAACATAACATACGCAAATGTAAAGAACAGTCATGAGGGTACAGCGTTGCTCCTGCTTTATATTATCCTGCTGTGTTTCTGATATAGGACTTTTGCTCACCCAGACCAGTTCGACCTGTTGGAACATGCTGAGTGGCTTCGCTGATAAAACACGTTGGCTTACCTCTTGTCCCAATGTTAATACTTGAATATCGTATAGTGATCAATAAACAGCCCTAGGAAAGAATTATCTCGCTCACTCCAATCATATGCCACCACAGCAGAGGAAGCAACTGTGAAACCAGAGTAAGATAGAGTGAGATGTGACGAACATCATCCGCCTTGCTCTCCACGAACCTAAAAAATAGCTGGAAATACGGCTCCAATCGAGAAATGGCCACAAATAGGGACTTTGTGAGATGTTGGACATAGTAGGAATCGGCGAACTTCGATAACTTGTGGAGACATCCCATCATCTGGCGCTTTTATATCGATCATGCTAGACATTCTTTCGCTGTACTTGTCGAGATTATCACTGGGCGCATTTTGAGCCGCGGCGCAGCAACTTGAGTGTTGCCATATGACATGAAGTATTTGCAGGACCTCACGATCACATCAAATTAACACTAATTCAGAACGTACCTGGGTGCACTGCCAGTGATAGTATGAGCAGTCTGATTCTTGCAAGAAGGCACGGTCACTCCAAATATACCGAAGGCGTTTCTATCGCTAGTTCTTCATCGTATTTATGCCGTATGATGAAAACAATGACTCCGATTAAAGTTTCGCATCATATAGTCCTGAAGTGATTATTCTGAGCAAGGCACCGAGCGGAGATGCGGGCTTGCTGCCTAGAATTGATAGCAGAGTCAGCAGAAAGAGGTTAGTTTGAAAACAGCCTGTAAGAAGATGGTAAGGACGAAATCACGGGCGGAGTGTGGGAATGGCTTGGCCCTTAGCCCGGCGCCCATCGATGCATCCCCGGACCCCAAAACAAGACCGACTGTATAGCGTTAGTAAGTAAGCGGATTGTCAACGTCTGTCTTGTGCATCCGTCAAAGTCATGGCCGCCATTCCCTCATTTCGAAAAAAATCTGTAGCCACGCCATTGCTTGCCTTCGACGCGTGAGCTCGTGCACAATACAGTTATCTCATCGACAACGCCATCATCGACCAAGGACATTTACAATTTGGCTTTGAAACAGACAGCGATTCAACTTGTCTGCCAGAGCAACAATATTAATGTGCCGAAGAAAGAGCATCCAACTATCGTGCGTGGAATAACAAGGCAGCCCCCTACTCGACCGCCCCATCCAGAGCATCTTGTATGTCTCAACAGTGAGTTGACACTAAAACAATCTCATAACGCAGGTATGTATTTGAAGAGAGTGATGCTGCCTGACCTAGTGGATTCAAAGAAGGCCGAAAGTTCAGCTTCGGTGCACTGCTGGTAATAGTATGGGCACAGTCTGATTCAGTGATTCTTGCAAGAAAGCACCGTCACTCCGAGTCCAAATGTACCGAGGGTGTTTTCATCGCTAGCTCTTCGTCGTATTTGCGACTGATGTTATTTATGATGATGCGTAGGATCTGCGCACGGTCTTTGTGAGTCGTTTGGAATTTATGTTTGGTAGCCTCATGCGATGAGATGTCTGCTCCCAATGTGCGCATTCAGATTTTCGGCTTTTTTCTCCTCCATGCCAATCGCCAGTCGTTAATAGAAAGTTCGGACCTAGATCACTGTTTAACTGCATGGCTTAGGTCTGACACACCGATATCCTTCTACTTGGTCTAGCTAGGAAGACTGATACTAAGCAGGCGCACCATAAGTTATACAAGTCCCCCACCACCCATTCTAACAGTATCCAAAACTGCCCTCACCAACTCATTCCATAACCGTCTCACAATTGAATCACCACGAGCTTCCAATAACCTCCTCCGTACCAAGTCCGCAGGTGTCTCCAAGCGCCGCCGCCTCCGAAGGACGAAAGATAGAAGGGGAATTAGGAAGAACAAAACTGCTAGAGTGGCTATTCTGTTTGCGGTGAAATAGTGGTTGAAATAAGATCGGATGAGTGCTAGGGAAGTTGGGGGTTGTGCAATCGCGAGACTGTGGTCGGCTGGCGGAAGGCGGGGGATACGAACGCCGCTGGCACTTGAACTTTCTCGGGGCATGCTTTGGTTGTGGCGGTGGCGAGGGGATCTGGTTATGGTGGCGTCTGAAACTGCAGATGTGGAAGACGAGGATTGTGGGCGGGTAAGTTTTGGACGGGGGGATGCTGGGACGGCGGTGCGGGTGGATGTGGTGGATAGAGAGGAGGAAGAAGAGGCTGGGGATAGAGAGCGGGCTGGAGGTATTGGTGTAGGAGAAGGAGGAGTCTCGGGTTTTGGCGTCTTCCGCCTTGTACTCTCTAGCGCTTGAGCATGTTGAGCCTCGAGGGCCGAATGAAGTTCCTGGTAATATTGTGTTCAGTACGACACAAGGATCATGAAATTAAACTCACGCGTCTTTTGTCAGACGAGAGTTCATTTTCGTATGACAGAAATTCTTTGACGTATTCCCACTCGCCCAAACGAGGCAAGACGTGCAAGCAGTAGAGTTCTAGGACTTTGTGATATGGTTCACCTGTGGAAGGTATGAAATCATATTGACCGCGTTTTGACAACCAGTCCTCTGTCATCTCACGACCAACACTTGGGCAATCTATCTTGATACTGGATGCGACGAGTGTGACGAGGACTTGGTGGGGAAGGAATGCGGAGCTAGGTTTTTGATATAGAGATGAAGGAGTAAATAAAGTGAGAGATCGAGCATACAAAGTGGAGATAAATAATTGGGGAGACAGGAGTAAGGATTCTTGGAGTGGTCGTGGTAACTCAGCGATGTCTGGAGTAGAAGAGAAGACAGTAGTCTCGAGGGTGATGCGAAGGATATCCCACTTTCTCCGGTGGACATCTAGGGGGTCAGGTGAGGGTGCAAGGGGAGGTGGGAGGAGCGCGAATGCAGCGCTTAACAAGGTGAACGTGATTGCGACGTCTCGGTGAAGGAACGCTCTCGCTGCACGGTTGTACAGTGATTGTAGCGTTGCCTCTGTCGACGACGAACCTTTGCTGGACGGTTTATGAGGCAGCTTGTCCGACGTCGAGACAGTCGTCGTCGTAACGGTTGGCATCAGCGGTCTGCCTGAAAGTCTAGTGGTGC
This sequence comes from Suillus placidus, assembly GCA_016628565.1. Classification (NCBI taxonomy): domain Eukaryota; kingdom Fungi; phylum Basidiomycota; class Agaricomycetes; order Boletales; family Suillaceae; genus Suillus; species Suillus placidus. The sequence continues at coordinate 44,670 of JABBWD010000017.1, forward strand.
TTGTCTCCAAGAGTACGTCGCGCTCGTCGTACACAGCCTCGAATCGTCGGTTATCTAGATAAAATAGTGTTCACATTCAGGATACTTGCAAGTGACCGGCAACTGCAAATGGCCGGGATAACGCTTATGTCACGCATGTCACGACAATCGACGTGTGACTTGAAGCGCCCGCTATTCATAATGCATATGGGTCACCTGTCCAACCAACACTAGCTACATGAGTACTATTTCATATGCATGACATTGCGAGACCTGAATTTTTCACACCTCGACATTTCAATCGACTACTGAGGCCTTTTCATCCGAGTTCAGCACCACCACAACACCACGTCATGGATCTTGGATTGCAAGGAGTGCATGTCATTGTTACAGGTCATATTCTAAGCTATCCTATGGCACTACTGACCTGACAGTACTCGAGCAGGGGCAAGCGGCGGCATCGGGCTAGAGACTGTCAAATTGTTTTGTGGTAAGTAATTTTAATTTATTCTCGATCGATGAACATCGGATTGAATCAGACATCCAGCATTGGGTGCGAACGTAACCGCACATTATAACTCCCAATTTGGCCCGATCCAAGAGCTTCTCGCATCGAACGCCAATCTTCAACATGTCCAGGCGAATCTGTCAAAAGAGGAGGCCGTAGTGGCTATGTTCGAGTCGCTATCTGCTATGCCTCATGGCCTCGTACAAGTGGTGATCGTAAACCACGCTATATATCCCACTTTGGATGTCCCGATCGCAAGGATGACGCTGGACCAATGGAACACCACCATAACTACGAACTTGACGTCGTCATTCCTGGTGTGTAGAGAGTATTTGAAGCACCTTGAACGTGCGCCCTCTACTATCAAGGAAAAGGCAGCGATTGTGCTTATCGGAAGTACTGCTGGGAAGTATGGCGAGGCCAATCACGGGGACTACGCTGCAACGAAGAGCGGTCAGTAACGATTCTGTCCGCAGTTTGACATAGACTCATCATGTTCTAGCAATGATGTACGGGTTGAACCTTACTCTCAAGAATGAGATCGTGAAGATAGCCCCCAAAGGCAGAGTCAACTGTATCGCGCCCGGCTGGGTCAAGACACCCATGGCTGAAGAAGCCTTGAAGGATCCTCGAACAGTGTACCGTGTATTGGCTACGTCAGTGATACCATCATGATTGAGGATTCATGCTGAATTTCGTGCCCCACAGGAGTCCACTTAAGAAGGTGGCCATGCCGATCGACGTCGCGACGCAGATTGTTGTCCTTGCATCATCCACTCTCTCCGGTCATGTTACTGGTCAAGTAGTGATGGTTGAAGGTGGAATGGAAGGGAGATTGCTAAACAGACCAGAAGATTTGCAGGGATCTTAAGCCATGAATGCCTTGTCCGAATCTGTAATACATAGGAGATGATGAAGGGCTAACAAACATAAAAGAGAATAGAGACATTCGAGCAACAGAGTTTCTAGATGATTTCATGACTGACGCGAAGTAGAACGACGACCAAAGAAAAATCCGCAGCAGCTAACTTCATAGGAAACTTCTCCCGTCCCACCAGTTGACTGTTGTGTTTCTGTTGGTCGTGCTTGAGACCCTTGTGCACCTGCTGCGGGTTGACCCGGTTGCGTTGAACTGTTGGTCTGGTTGCCATTTATGCGTTGCATAGCTGCGTCCACTTCTGCCTTGCTGGGAGGGGAAATGGCAATTCTCTGAAATTTTGTCTCAACGATATCAAGGAATAGCAATGGTGAGCCACACTCACATTTTTCTTGCGGCCAGGAGCTACTTCGACGGTATGGCTGGAATTTCCTCCAGAAAACAAGTTGAAATTCCAGTGTCGGGACTGTCGCTCGGTTGGTTGGGATGAATTTGCAGGTTGTGTGCCGAAATGTATGGAGGTGAGTAAACGACGCCAACGATTAAGGGACGACGGGCTTGCAGGTGGAGCTGCGCGGTCTGACTCGCTGCCAAAGAAATCATTGCCCTGTATCTTGATGTCAGGCGAAAAAAGGTCAAGAATGAGAAACTACACTGACATATCTTGCCGATCCTATTTTTTTGGCCTGCTGATTAGAAATAAGATGGGCATCAATGATCTAACGAGATATACGTGCAAAAATGAGGTTGCTCACGATGGGTTGGCGCACAACTCTCGGTCGGGCTGGACGTTCCTAGTAAAGATGTCAATTGCAGTGTGAAAGAGAAGCAGAGAAGACTTGCCTTGAGCTTTGCATTGCCATCATCCGCACCCTAAATGGCCAAAACCATTAGGAAGGGAAATTGGACAACAAAGCGCATACGTACTACAACTTTGAGCGCCGCCTCCAGGCTCCATACATAGATTTTTTTGTCTAATCCAGCACTGGCAATGTATTTTCCATCGGGGGACATGGCAACAGCGAAGACTTGGTCGTCATGCAAAAGCGGATCTCCGACTGGCTGATTTGTCTTTAGGTCCCAGATGCGAATGGAGCAATCATATGATGCGCTAACAATATAGCTTTCATTGAGAGAAAGACAGAGGGAGGTGACGGCGAGGGTGTGACCCTGAAAAACGACGAGCTCCTCCCCATCAATCGCCCGCCACTTTCGGATGGTGTTATCGAGTGATCCGGAGAATATGTGTGCGCCATCCTTGGACCAACACAATGACGTCACCCCGCTCTCATGTCCCTTGATCTCGATAAGAAGCCTGCCGTCTTTTGACCATATGCAAATTGCACCGTCACCGCCGCTTGCGAATTTGTCACCTTGTGGAGAGTATTTGATGGCATCAACCCATCCGTGACTGGTCTTTAACGGTGGTGCTATTTGTTGACCAGTATCCGGGTTCCAGCGTCGTATGGTGCCGTCTTGCGATCCACTTGCTATCTCCAGGGCATTGGGAGACCAATCGAGGCACCTCACTGCATCATCATGCCCCTCCCACGGGTCACCGATCATGCTGCCCTTCTTGATGTTCCAAAGCTGCAGTCTACCGTCTCCACTTCCACAAACGACCATTGTTTCGTCGGGTGATACTGCCAATGCCATTGAGCCTGTCCCTCCCCCGTCGCTCTCCAAAGGCTTTCCTACTGGCTCTCCGTCTCTTTTCCACTGACGAATCGAACCATCATCCGATGCGCTCATTACATTGCAACTGGCTCCCAAGTACACAAGACTCCATATGCATCTGGAGTGACCCTCGATGACGCACTCCGGCATCAAGCTCCCTGCTGGACGTTCTGGGGCTGGTCTCTTCCACGACGTGGTTCGCGTGTTGTGGTTGACGAAGTAGGACCGACCGAGTGGTGAGATGTGCCATTCGCATTCGGCACCAACAAGATATCCAGGATAGTCTATGTTTAACCGTGAGTTCGTCGCTCCTAGTGGCACTTTCTTCGCTCACCTAGTCGCACTCCTGGTAAAGGTCGGTTCCACGAGGCCATGACGAGCGTGTCGTCTTGATAATATGTTTCACCATCCGCCGCCTTATACTGTCGCCACTCAGGAGGAAGCGCTTCATTCCCGCCTGCTCACAGTGAGTAAGCTGGTAGGTATCACTGCAACGTGGTTGCTCACCTTCCCAAAGTGCATCCTGACGGTGCTGTGCACCATAGGGTGGTGGATCCTTCGCGCTCGTCCGAAGTAGTACAACTGGTGCTGGTGAGTTTGACAGCGCTTCTCGTCGTGCTTCTCTCTGTCCTGCTGATGTGCTTGACTCACTCGTTTCACTGAACATGACTGTGATCGATAAAGAACACCGTGCTTGCAGACGGTCGGATAGCGAAGTAGAGAACAATAATTTGCAAGATCGATGGTGAAGGGAGAGAAGAGATGGTGGAAGCGATGGAGAGACCTGCTAGACGCTCAGGTTCGCATGCTGTATTTACAGACGCCTTCTATGCACCGCATGCCATTAGAGGCAGTGTTGCCGTTGAAACAGGTGACCCGTCGAATTTTGGAGTACATAGGTTTGTTATGTTTTGCCAATGGAACGCCTGTGCCTATATCGATATTTGCGTCCGTACACGGCGACATGTAGCAACACTCCCTCCCAGTTACATATCAATATCCCCGATCTGGGTGCACCTTCCTCACGACAACACAAGTGAGGCCACCAACTCCCACTAGGATCACGTTCCCAATAATCATCAAGCTCATCGGGTGGGGGATCAAGGACTCGTAAGCGAGTCGGGGGCTGGCACCGGCGCCGTGACGATTTGATAGTCATATCATTGCAAATTGGACATTCTAATTACGCTAAAATCGTCAACAACATATATTCCAGTATATATATTGACCTATTGACCTGTCTCTTGCTGAATCTCTTCAGCCATCATGTCCGTCAGCATTCTAGCCAGCGCTCCCGCAATTTCGATCGCCTTTTCCCTATCGCACTCCCGCAACTTGCGTACGATGTGCGAGTTAAACTTGTCGGGGTGGAATCTAAGTATCTCTGCCTTCAGTCGGTCCTTGCGCGACTTGATCTCCATCCCTGGGCGGAGGGGGTGGAAGATGAATTGTTCCATGCTGCGGCGGGAGATATCATCGGGGGATGTGCAGCCTTGCTGAAAGAGGGGCCATGGCATCTCGCAGAGCATGACTGAAGTCAACGTCTTGCTCAGTTTGAGCTCTTGCCACTTTGCGTCATAGAGCTGGAAAAAAGCGATGACATCCGCTTGAGCTTTGTTGCGACGAAGTTCTTCTTGGCGCTGTCTCTCTTGCCGTTGAGCTTGTTCGCGAAGGCGCTGCTCTGCTTGCTCACGGGCCCGACGATCAGCTTCCTCCTGGGCTTTACGAAAAGCAGCTCGTTTGGCCTGGAGCTCGCGCTCGCGCTGCTCACGAAGACGCGCCTGTTCCTCTGCGCGACGCCTAGATTCTTCCTGTCTGCGTCTGACCTCCTCCTGTCTGCGTCTGACCTCTTCTTGTCTACGCTTCTCCTCCTCCTGCCGCTGACGTTGCTCCTCTAAACGGCGCAGCTCCTCTAAACGACGAGATTCCTCCTCTTCCTTCTTCCTCCGGGCATTCTCCTCCAATCGCAGGGCAGCTTGGCGGTCGCGCTCCGCGTGCTCCAACTCACGTCTCGGACCCAACACTTCAGCGCGCGCGACGACCTCTCTAGCGTCTCCAAGCGTGTGCTTGCGCAACTGATCGAGGCGGAGCTCTTCAAGTTGCTTGAGGAAGATACGATCTTCAGCAGTCATACCGCCGTCTTGCATAGTCTCGAGGGCGACATTTTTTAGGCTGTTCAGAGCCACCGCTGCTTTTTGGCGCCTGAGCTTCGCTGGGTTGCAGAACCGGGGGCCTTTGCGACGGAGTCCAGGACGAGTGACTGTGAGATGGTAAGTGAAGCGCTTGTGCCAGTGTTTGCGGCGCGGGTGGATGATTTGACTGGGGGAAGTCTTCAAGTTGGTGGGGGCTGTCTTCTTGAAGACCTTTGGAGCAGCAGCATTCTTGGGTGGACGACTAACACGGGCGGTGTTGGCTGAGGCGGGCTCGAAGATGTGCGGAAGGCCCTGTGTAGGAGGTGCGTTGTAGTCAAAGAATGCAGGTGGATCCGGCTCGTGGGCGGGGTTCCTCGAAGGGGAGTCGATGCGCGCTGCAGGATCACGCGAAAAAATGGAGGGACGAAACCAAGGCTTCTTCGAGGGGTTCAACATCCTGAATCCAGCAGGTGTTTGCGGGAAGAAGGGGATATGACGGTATGGCGACTTATAGAACATAGTTCTTGAAGGTAGTTGGACGTGGGCTGAGTGTCTTGAGGTGTTGTGTTATGGTCTTGGAACATCGCGTTCGTATGGAAGTGCGACTTTTAACGGATTGAGCTGTGGACGTTCTGAGAGTTGGAACGTCCACAAATCATGCTGCTTGTGTTGATCAATGCGATTTCTTGAGAAGTTTCGGACTCCGCGATGAAGTAGTGGACATGATAACATATTGTCCTCCAGTTCGATTTAATGATGTGGACCAATGAGCGGTAGCCAGTCATTTTAACGTCGCATCCCTTGGGAGCTCGTTGCATTTTCCCTTCCTTGGTAACAGTGGGTATGCCACAGCTGGTCACCAGCCTCGGACGCCAGCAGTCAGTCTCGCGGTCAGCAACGCACCGTCGGTACATATGAAACTTATTCACGACATGTTAATGGTTTCAAAGGCGCTTATACATAATGGGTTTGAAACCACTTGGTTGAGGAATCTGCTTGTGGATTCCGGTTGAGTCTCTGAAATAGCAGAACATTAGTCCACACGATCATAATAGCGAAGAGGCTTCACTATACGGTAGTTGATCTGATCGATCATTGGACTTGTTCACCCATGGGCGCCTGGGCCGTGGTGAACTGCCTGGGAATTCTACAACGCCACTTCATGTTCCGGATTCCCACGCCAGGCTGCCACAACCCACTGAGTCACGTCGCTGGTGGCAAATGCGCCTATCGATATATCAGCGCTCAGCCTGTGGTCACGCCAGGTCCGCCACAGTACTTGGCCACACTAGCACTAGATTGCGCCCAACTGAGTCAAAGAACCCGCCTTGGCCAGCGATGTGGCCGCCCCTGGTCCGGACAACTGTCCTGAAATGGCAGCTCATGCGCAGCGAAGATAAAAGAGGACAAAGCGGCCAGCCGTGGACAAAGCTCAAAAGATACCTTTATCCGCACTCCCGCCAAAGCACCTGCGAGGAAACGTATTTGAGTGGCTGAACGAGCTTTCCAGGTTTACCAACACCCTCTACATCTACTGAACAATTTACTCGCCTTCATCACCAATACCCCTATCATACGTCGCGCAATGGCATCTCGCATTCCCAATGTCCCACGCCAGACCAAAGTTAGCAACTCCAAAGGCTATTATCTCAGATGCCGCGATGTAGATGGCACGTCTGTCATGATCACTCAAACTGCCACTGGTCTTGGCGCTCATACGCGCTGGATCTACCCCGAGCACGACACGAACGATAATGAAGAAGAAAACGGCATGGATGTAGACAAAGAGGGGGACGCCACGCCACCGCCAAGCACTACGACATGCTTCCCTGAGACTCATATGACCCAGCATGCGTTCGACGCGGGCTCTGTCCTTCGCACACCCGTGAAGAGGCCCCAGCCGCTTCAGCGCAGCCCCGAGCGCATCGGCTTCAAAGGGATCAACTTCTGGCACAACAATTCACTTGGCACTCGCACTGTCGAGCAGACTAGCTCTGGTATTCACGTGAGATATGTATTGCAGAGGCCCATCGGCTCCGTCACGAACTTGACCAAAGAGCAAATTCTCGAGCACGAGTTCCAGAAAAACCACGAAACTTTTTTGACTCAGGTGGGAAAATTACTCGGCCGGGAGGAGAAAGAACGGGTGGCGAGAGAGATGAACTTGACTTTGCCGGCAGCGGGTGGGTCTGCTGGTGCGGGCACTGCAAGACATGTTCACTTTGCCTTGCCCGAGCCGTCCATCTTTATCGAAGAGGAAGAGGAAGTATCAGAGTTTGGAGTTGGGCCTACGGGTGAGAGATTGAATTCGCAAGGTCTCCCCATGCTCGGAGCACATGGGACTGTCATAATCGACCCCACGTTCAAGCCTCAAGTTCGACCGACGCTGCCTGCCCCGAAGGCCCCGCAGACGCAAACTGAACCTGCGGACCAAGAGAACACCAAGCACCTTGGCAGCATCACCGTCGAGGGGAAGGAATGGCAGGTGTACAAAACCTTGAGGCCTAGGAAGGACGGACAACCCCGAATTATCAGGTCGTCTCCTGTGCAAACCAGGACGCGTAAACCTCGGAAGAGCATGGGATCGTCGCCGCTAACGAGGCAGAGGCAGCCTACCATTTTGATTGACGTTATCTAAGGGCAGTGTCGTCTGTTAGAAACCGATTACCAGCTTGGGAGGGCATGCCTCATCACGAACTAAGTAATATGGTCGTTATGCTCAATGTAATACTTACACATGCACTACTTGCGCGTTTATCACATATGGATTGTACAGCACTAGCCAGGAGTACCTTTATGATTATTCCTTAGAATAGGATGTATTTTTGAATGACCTGAGAGTCAGCTTCGACGCCGTTGTCTTCGAGTGTGCATTCATCCGATTCTGCACCCCTCAAGCGCATCGATGCCGATCAAAACCCAACAGTGACACTTTAGCAACATGTGTTACGAGCTACGACTCCTTCGGATATTAACTCGTCAAAGATACAGGGCTGGCTGTCACGGTGTTTACCTATCTAACGATTGAACCCCAGCGCCCGTGCCTTTCACGTCGTTTACAGTACGTACGATTGAAGGATCTATCGATCGAAACTGAGTTCGATGCTTTCGCATACCATCAACGCATCTCTGAAAAAAGGCCGAACGCGCGCGCCCTCGCGCTGTGCATTGTCGCTCTTCTACATCTTTCTTTCTGTGTCGTCTATTAATATATATCCAATTGGTCCTGCCTGGTATGAATTTTTATATACGCAATGTATTATTTTGTAGTTGCTCAGCGTTCAACGTTCAACCGTAACTCTAGATCTAAGCCTGCTGCTTGGTGAAAAATGCACGAGTGTTGTTCTTCTCGTGGTGTATGCGAATCGAGTGAGTACTCAGCTCAGCACTCAACACTCAACGTTCAACTCCAGCTCGAGTTGACAATAATATCATCATCATATTTAAGAACATGTACTGAATCATGTGATGTGCCATAAAGTGAAAGAATGTGTAAGTAGGTATGTGTAGTGGGTATTGCAGGTGATCACCAGATGGCGAGAGGGAGCAGACGGCCGTACGAGGATGACAAGAAGGTGCGGGTCCTGCGGGAAGTCGAAGCGAGCAGCGGGAGACTGCGGCAGGTTAGCGAGGGCACGAGGAAGGTCGTGGCTGAATGTGGGCAACACCAGATTCATGGAAGGGCGAAGAAAGGTCTGTGTCGGCGTGCCAGGGTGGAGAGAGGCTGCAGGGTGTTGCCCTAGGGCAGGGCAGTGGGAGGTTGGGTCGGTCACCAGAAGTCACTTTCGCCGGCTCCGAAGATGAGTCTATGCAACACCACCACCCAGAACGACAGCACCCAGGCCGACGTAGAGACCAGTGTTGGACTTGGCTGCTGGAGGAGCCTCCGTTGAATACTTGCGGAAGGAAGACGTGCGCAACTGTTAAGAGCATCGAGCAGCGGACGTAGCAAGTTGATGCATTTGACGATTGGCCGCATGTGGTAACAGGCATTAGTAACGAAGATGGGCTCCCTGGGGTCTTGCATAGGCTTGAAGGACGATTGCTCGTAAGTACCTTGAAGTGACACCACTTCAAAAGTCTTCCATACTTCCTGCGAGAAAGTCACGGGGAGATTTGCGGTCAGCCCGGAGCCGAAAGTTTTCGGACGAGTAACAGGGGACGGTCACTCGTATATGAAGCTCAAAGTGAACGTGCGCAGTAAGTACTGTACTGCCTCTTGGACCACAAGCCAATCGCTTGACAGCAATATTAATGCGACTCGGAAGTGTCTAGTGATGGGCATATGCATGGCCTCGATCGCCGAGTGTCCCCCCGAGCTGACTCACTGAAGCAGCGAAAATTCAAATACACTTGTTGCATCCCAGCTTCTCATTCGGTAATAACCCAGGTCCAAAATGTTTAGGTCCTTTATGTAAAGCCAATTGCGATGGGCGTCATACGTAAACAGTTATCAATCCCCTTGATGCTGACAACTTGAACCAAGGGCATATGTAGAATTAAAGCTCGGCTTGGTTCACCGAAGCTGCGGAGTGACATGCGGTATCGTAATAACTACTGGTAGTCGCCCTTCTCATGTCTTAAAGAGTCCTGCTGAAAGCCGCTTGATGTTTTATTCTCTCGCTCGTCAAAGCTAATGACACTCCTTCGTAGCCTGTCTTTCGCAGTCATCTCAGGCCTCATTGGCCTCTCCGCGTCCACAGACCTAATACGGACTCGGAGAGCTGATTATACTGCGACCTGTCAGGCGATCGCTGCCGCTGTCTCCTCTGCGTCCAAAGTGTATTACAGCGGTGAGTGCATTCAATACTCATTACCGCAAGAGGGACTACTACATAGCCACGCATAGGGTCGTCACAATACACCAAGGATAACGAGCATTGGGCTTCTTCCGGTTCTCAAACTTCTGCATGCTCCTTTGAGCCCGCGAACGCTCAGGATGTCGGAATCGCTGTAAGTTTAATAGAATACAAAGTTTGATTCTGTTTACTAACGAAGACTAGCTCCAATTACTGGGCAAGGACCAGACCCCATTTGCAGTGAGATCATCAACTATTTAGCTTGCACTTTGATTGTCACACGCGGCTGTGTTCAAGGTCAGAAGCGGTGGTCATTCGCCGAATTCAGGGTTTTCGTCAACCCCTGGAGTCCAAATTGCTTTGTTTTCATTCTCAGAAGTCGTCTACGATGCGAATGCCCAGACAGCAACTATTGGCATGGGGTTAATTTGGGATAATGTCTACTCCGAACTCGATAAATACGGCGTGACTGTTGTAGGAGCGAAGACCACTGGTGTTGGGGTCGGTGGCACCGTCCTTGGAGGAGGTAAGTTCACATACTCGTGGAAAAACATCGGTGGTTGAACGTTTTATTTTCTGACCAGGATATACATATCTCAGCAACCAGTATGGGTTGTCGGTCGATAACGTCGTATCGCTTGAGCTTGTCATGCCTAATGGCACGGTCGCGAGTATCACAAGTTCTTCAAATCCAGATTTATTCTATGGCCTTCGGGTAAGTGTCTTGACATGCAGATAGTCAGCATCTCATTTTCGATAAATTTTGTTCAGGGAGGATTCAACAATTTCGTGTGTGATGATGTTGCTTCACAGATGCCAGCGCACGTGCTGATCTGCTGCAGGGAATTGTTACCACAGTAACTATGAAGACGTACACCCAGTCTCAAGTCTGGGTACGCCTCCAAATTTCCGCATTAGTACGACCCTAATGGTTACGGATCACAGGGCGGGCGTATCTCGTACGCGGCGGCTCAATGGGATGTAGTCAATACGGCTATAGCTAACTTTGTGTCGGCGGTCACCGATCCCAAAGCTTGTGTGTACAGTACAACCGACTACGCGTCCGGGGTGGTGCGTTACGATTGATTCACGTAAGGACCATATCCGAGTTACTGATTTCCCGATAGGTAGCGATAATGACCATTCTGTTTTATGATGCGCCGACTTACCCAAATGGCATTTTCAATGAATTATTGGCAATCCCACACGTAGATGAGGACATCTCGACGAGGGCTTATTCGAACCTTATTCAGACTTTACCTGCGAATGCCTCATCGGGTCTAAGGTATGTTATATGGTGTTCAGCAATTTGCTTGGCTGGCTTAGTTGGGGACAGGGCTATGTTCCACTGGGTGCCTATTGAGCAATTCACGTCGTCTATGCTACAGATGGTCAAGAACCAGACGTTGGTGAGTCGTACTTTTCACCTGATCAGGGCATCACTCACCAGAGCGTCCAGTTTTATGGCAAGGAGCTGTCGCAATCAAGCGGAGTTTTGATCTCATATGATCTCATCCCTTTTCTGCCCTCACTCTACAGTCACTCCAACACGCCGTCCGCTTTCCCTTCTTCACGGGATGCAGGACAAGGGTACTCGTTCATTGAGGTGTATTATGGGTGGACTGATCCGAACGATGATAACGTGATGCTCCAGCTTGGTGCAGAGAGCGCTGCCTACATGAAGCAATTTGCCGTGGACGCTGGTCAGAACGTTTCGAATGCACTGATATACCCCAATTGTGCACCTCCTGGCACGGCTTTGGCGGATATGTATGGGGATGCTGTGTCGAGTCTGCATTCTATCAGGAGTGCCGTGGATCCAGGCAATGTGATGGGACTCACGGGAGGATGGAGATTCTAGCTGGACTGTTGGATATCTGAAGAACATTCTAACACTTCTACAGTACTGGACGTTTAGGTCTTTTCTGGGTGCAATAGTTATGGACTTGCATATATCGTATATAAATGCTTTGATGGTGGTTGGTGTGCTGAAGATCATTGCGAGCAACTCACGAGTACAGCATGCGAACCCTGGGCATCGCAATGAGTAGAATTAGGTCCTCTAGAATGTTGCTAGATAGCGGATGTAATTTCACACTGTCAATTATTTAACAGCCCCGACAAACTTCAAGAATCAAAGTAGCAATTTTGCAATGAAAGGAGTGATGAACCACGCTCACAGCCTCGCCCACCGGCACTTCTTGTCACAGGTACTAGATACTGAATCCGCAACTCGCGTGTGATGATTGAAGTTACATATGTTCTGTCGAAGTACCACGGCAAAGCTCCAACAAAATTTACGTGTTCCGAAATCAATTCGAAACACCAAAAAATTACCACAACGGAACCCCAAACAAAATATACATGCTCCCTGCACAGAACCCAAGGTTGATTACTGAAATCATTTCCTGCGCTACACATCACCGCCGGTTGACAAACTTCCGAAAGCCTCGAAAGCAATTGAAGTCATGCAAAGTCCTTCGTCAGAGCGAGCCACGAGCCTAGCGTGATAGTCTCGAACACTCATGATGAGACGTGGTCCCAATACAAACATTTGAATGGGCTGAATAATTTGAAGAACGCCGAAATACATCTGAGTTCCAGTTGAGTACTGTAAACATGATAAGGGAGGGTCAGATGTAGATGAGTTCGTAGATCAGCGCACCACGTTCTGTGGAGCCAGTGAGCCAATGTTGAAGAACGACACAGCAGCAATGCTGGCACATCCAGAATTTCAGTGAAACCCGATTATAACATAAAAATTATTCAGCTCACCCTACAAAGTACAGCACATGACTTTTTATCAACACCGCTAGACAGTCTCCTGTAGTCGATCCTGTCGGTGACCGTCGGAGTTCCAAGAAGTGTTGTATAACACTCCAAATTGTAAGACACAAGGCGAGGGTCTCCCATACGAAGGTGGGTATCCAAGTTTTGACATTCAGACGAAGGCCGCGTGCTTTGTAGACAAAAACACACAGGTGGTTGCCGGAAACGATGACCTCCTCTGATATTCATGAGTCGCACTCGCTTACGGCCGTCACTGTACAAATTAAAGCTTACCCCCTGAAACATGGCTGCTTCCTATTGCGGCCAACACTCCGGTGGCGATCATGGAACCCAGGAAGACTACAAGGAGAAAGATGAGCATCTTTGTGGATCGCTGATACATGGCATGTATTCGAGCCATCATGATAACTAGCATGATATTTTAGTAGAGTCAATATAAGGGGAGTGCTACAGGTGAAGGCTCACTGCCAAGCATAACATTTACAATGACCGGTGTCCATATCTTTATGAAGTAAATATCAGTGCCTGAAAAATCGGGTTACTGATTGGCTTTGATGAATTGATGCATTAAACGAATTCACATCTGTTACAATCGTCGTGTTCATTCGAAAACTTGAATGTGGCTGAGAATCTCACTCACTCCTACGTACAGGTGCAGTTAGTCGAGTTGTTTGAACAGAATGGCAAGGGAGTAGAACACTCACTACCTCTGTCAACGAGACTGATGGGAGATTTGCTGTATGCCGCTGGTCAGAAGGAACAAATGTTGTGTACGTGAGGATACATACCCAGTATGTTGATGCTGGTCGTAGGAAATGTTTCATCAGTACAGCGCAGTGTCATATTATTGACATTGCAAACGTACACAGAAGATAATATTCCAATGTAGCGTACCTAGGATATTTTCAAGTCAGCACAAAGTACTTGTCGACTGCATTTTTATTTTGAGCGACTCACACAAATATATAGAATACCCATCAGGGACCAGCCTTTCCTCTGCCACGAATTAGTTGCATTCTCCTATTGAGCTTCTGAGATGGAACTCTACCCACCCAGACAAGTTCAAACTATAAAAGCATGAGTCTTAGTGAAATGATTGCGCCAGTAATGGTATCGACTTGCCTCCTCTCTGAATGTTAGTGCTGGAATACAATGAACATTGAGTATTCACGTGGTAAGAAGAGTCTGGCTCACCCCAGTAGAGGATGCAACTGTAAAACCAAAATTAAAGATAATGAGATGCTCCCAACACCTGAATCCGACTCTTCACGAACCTACAAAATAGCTGAAAATTTGATTGTGAAGGATTTCTAGCCGCTGACTAGCATTGACAGTGGTACTTGAGAGTGACGTCATACTGGGACCAGCGAAATGCGTCAACGAAAAAGATGGTGTGCGTACAGACACCATCCAGCACTCTTATAGGGAACATGCTAGATATCACTGGCAAATCAATCTTGATGCATTGGACCAAGTAGGTTAGCATGAAACAGAAGTTTGAGGACAATCTGAACCATCGTGATCGATTGGGCCGGATCAGTGATCGCGCAGTCAAGACTGGCTCCAGAATAGCCTGTTGCTGATGGACTCGGATAACTGAGAATGTTTAGAAGTGTTGCTAGTGCTACACGCCATACGTAAGTTATCGTGGCAGTGCAAAGTTTATGCGAATGTCAGTCGCGGCAACATAGTACTTCCCCGCATCCTCGCAATGTTAACGTTTGTGAGATGCAAGGCTTACTATGAAATATGTATACTCAGTCACCCAATACTTTCCTTGCAATTGTTGGCTAGTGTCCCTGGCAGCCTGCTACTCTCAAAGTCGCCATTCACCACCGCGACCTTCACGCGCGCGTCTAGTACTCGAATCCCGTATCCCCTTTCTCCTCACGTACCTCCCTCCTGTTCCACTGTTTCAGGATCCAGATGCTGCAAGCACCCGTAGAATCGGTTCCGCTGTCTCGAACTCATTGGTGGTACACGTGGAATTCTGCGCAGAGAACTTGATATTCGATGCAAACGTGACCCTGTGCAGCCTGGTTTGTCTTGTCGTGACAGAATTGACGCCGGATTCTCACATGCAGTAACACAGGGTGTATCGATAACATGAACGACTGGGAGTGTTGCTACGTGCCATCATGTACAGACGAGACGGAACGACCCGAGGCCACTTTCAACAAGCGCGCTCATGAATACAGCATGCGAAATCACCTCCATCATCTCTTCTCGCCCTTGACCATTGATTTTTCCATCATCGAGCTTGGCCTCTACCTCATTGTCCGACCGTCTGGAAGTACAGCGTCCTTCTCTCGATCAGAGTCATGTCCAACGAAGTGGATGAGTCAAGCACATCAGCAAAACGGAGAGAAGTGCAACGAGAAGCGCTATTAAACCCACCAGCGCATGCTATACCACTTCGGACGAGCACGAAGGATCCACCACCATATGGTGAACAGCACCGCCAGGACGCCCTTTGGGAAGGTGAGCAGTTACCTTGTGATACCCACCGGCTTACTAAACTAGAAGCAGGCGGGAATGAAGCTTCCTCCTTGGTGGCGACAGTTTAATTTATTGGATAAAACACGATATCAAGATGACACGCTCACCCTGTCTTCGTCGAACCGACCTTTACCAGGTGTGCGACTAGGTGAGCGAAGAAAGTGCCAGTAGGAGTGACGAACTCACGGTTGAACATAGACTTTCCTGGACAACTCATTTCCAGATGCGAATGGCACATCTCACCACTTGGTCGGTCCTATTTCGTCAACCACAATACTCGAACCACGTCGTGGAAGAAACCGACCCCAGAACGTCCAGCAGGGAGCTTGACGCCAGAGTGCGTCATCGAGGGTCACTCTCGATGCATATGGAGCCTTGCCTACTTGGGTACCAGTGGCAATTTAATGAGCACGTCGGATGATGATTCGATTCGTCAGTGGAAAAGAGACGGAGAGCCAGTAGGAAAGATTTTGGAGAGCGACGGGGGAGGGATAGGCTCAATGGCAGTCTCTCCGAATGAAACAATGGTCGTATGTGGAAGTGTAGACAGCAGACTGCGGCTGTGGAACATCAAGAAGGGCAGCATGATCTGTGACCCGTGGGAGGGGCATAATGCTGCAGTCAGGTGCCTCGATTGGTCTCCCAATGCCCTGGAGATAGCAAGTGGATCGGAGGACGGCACCATACGACGCTGGAATCCGGATACTGGTCGACAAATGGCACCACCGATAGAGACTAGTGAGGGATGGGTTGAAGCCGTCAAATACTCTCCACAAGGTGACAAACTCGCGAGTGGTGGGTATGGCGTGATCTGCGTGTGGTCAAAGGGCGGCAAACTGCTTATTGAGATCAAGGAGCATGACCGTGCAGTGATGTCGTTGTGTTGGTCCAAGGACGGCGCACACCTCTTCTCCGCGTCATCTGATGGCACCATCCGAAAATGGCGGGCGATTGATAGGCAGGAGCTGGTCATTTTCCGGGGTCATACCAATCCCGTCAGGTCCCTCTGTCTTTCTCTCAATGAAAGCTATATTGTTAGCGCGTCAGACGACTGCTCCATTCGCATCTGGGACCTGAAGACAAATCAGTCAGTCGGAGATCCGCTTTTGCATGGTGACGAAGTCTTCGCTGTTGCCATGTCTCCCGATGGAAAATACATCGTTGGTGCTGGATTAGACAAAAAAATCTATGTATGGAGCCTGGAGGCAGCGCTCAACTGGCACGTACGTACGTTCTTGGGTGTTTCAATGTCTTTTCTAAATTCGGTCATCTAGGGTGCAGATGATGGCAATGCAAAGCTCAAGGCAAGTATTCTCTGCGTCTCTTCCACACTACATCTCACTTTTACTAGGGACGTCCAGCCCGACCCAACGACATGCGCCAACCAATTGTGAGGAACCCTATTCTTGCTCATTCGTCTCGCTAGATTCTTAATGTCGATCTGCACTTCAAATAACAGGGCAATACCAGAGGCTTGGCAAGATATGTCAGTATCATAAATTTTTCGTTCTTCAGCTCTTGCTCATCTGATTTTGATACAGGGCAATGATTTCTTCGGCAAGGATTCAAATGGCGCACCTCGTCGTGCAGCTCCGCCTGCGAGTCCATCTTTCCTTCATTGGCGCAGTTTGTTTGGTCCCCTCCAGTTCGGTTCTCGACCTACAGATGCGCCTCGACCATCACCTCGCGAATCCCGACACTGGAATTTCAGCTTACTTCCTGTAAGAAATTCAAGCCACACCGTCTATGTAGCTCCTGCTCGCGATGAAGATGTAAGTGGCTTGTCATCGCTCGTCTGTCATTATATCAAATCACATTGTAGAGATATGGCATTACCCCCGAGACTGATGCAGAAGCGGCTGCAGCTATGCAGCATACGAATGACAATGAGGCCGATAATTCAACGCAATCAAGTCGTCCTGAGGCAGGGGCACAAGCACCTCAAGTACGACAAGTCCAAACACAAGCACCAGGCTCAGTCGGTGGAGGGGATGGCATTTTGTATGAAGGAGTGAGCTGCTGCGGATTTTTCTTCGGTCGTCGTCGTCGTCGCACTTCGTCATGAAGGATGGAAGGCGTGTGGCACGCGCACACTCAGGTCTGCTCTCCTTCCTCCGCACCTGCATCTGACTCCTCTCATAATCAATGTTCGTCACTGTGACTGTCACCTGCACACTCGGATCCATTTCTCTTCATGCACCTCCTTTACCTTGTGCCACTTTCCCCAGATCTACGCCATGTGTTAACAGCACCACTAGGGAAGTTAGCTCCGCTTTCTAGTGCAATGGTCTTCTACGCGGGGAGCTTGATGATTGCTGGGAACGTGATCCTAGTGAGAGTTGGTGGCCTCACTTGTGTTGTCGTGAGGAGGGTGCACCCAGATCAGGGATATTAATATGAAACTGGGAGGGAGTGTTGCTACACGCTGTGTGCGGTGTACGGATGCAAATGTCGATATATGCACAGTCGTTCCATTGGCAAAACATAACAGACCTAGTATGTACTCCAAAATTCGACGGGTCACCTGTTTCAACGGCAACACTGCCTCTAATGGCATGCAGTGCATAGAAGGCACCTGTAAATACAGCATGCGAACCTGTGCGTCTAACAGGTCTCTCCATCACTTCCACCATCTCTTCTCTCCCTTCGCCATCGATCTTGCAAATTATTAGCTCTACTTCACTATCCAACCGTCTGCAAGCACGGTGTTCTTTATCGATCAGAGTCATGTTCAGTGAAGCGAGTGAGTTAAGCACATCAGCAGGACGGAGAGAAGCACAACGAGAAGCGCTGTCAAAATCACCAGCACCAGTTGTACTACTTCGGACGAGCGCGAAGGATCCACCACCCTATGGTGCACAGCACCGTCAGGATGCACTTTGGGAAGGTGGGCAACCACGTCGCGGTGACATCCACCAGCTTATTCAATTAGAAGCAGGCGGGAATGAAGCGCTTCCTCCTGAGTGGCAACGGTATAAGGCGTCAAACGGTGACACACAATATCAAGATGACACAATCACGATGGCCTCGCGGAACCGACCTTTACCAGGAGTGCGACTAGGTGAGCGAAGAAAGTGCCACTAGGAGTGACGAACTCACGGTTGAACATAGACTTTCCTGGAGATCTTGTTGTTGCCGAATGCGAATGGCACATCTCACCACTCGGTCAGTCCTACTTCGTCAACCACAACACGCGAACCACGTCGTGGAAGAGACCAGCCCCAGAACGTCCAGCAGGGAGCTTGATGCCAGAGTGCGTTATCGAGGGTCACTCCAAATCCATATGGAGTCTTGCGTACTTGGGAGCCAGTTGCAATGTAATGAGCGCATCGGATGATGGTTCGATTCGTCAGTGGAAAAGAGACGGAGAGCCAGTAGGAAAGCCTTTGGAGAGCGACGGGGGAGGGATATGCTCAATGGCAGTCTCTCCGAATGAAACAGTGGTCATATGTGGAAGTGTAGACGGCAGACTGCGGCTGTGGAACATCAAGAAGGGCAGCATGATCGGTGACCCGTGGGAGGGGCATGATGCTCCAACGAGGTGCCTCGATTGGTCTCCCAATGCCCTGGAGATAGCAAGTGGATCGCAAGACGGCACCATACGACGCTGGAACCCGGATACTGGTCGACAAATAGCACCACCAATAAAGACTGGTCATGGATGGGTCATCGCCGTCAAATACTCTCCACACGGTGACAAATTCGCGAGTGGCGGGGTCGGTGCAATCTGCATATGGTCAAAGGACGGTAAACTGCTTATCAAGATCAAGAAATACGAGAACTATGTGACATCATTGTGTTGGTCCAAGGACGGCGCACACATATTCTCCGGGTCAGCTCGATCGCACCATCCGAAAGTGGCGGGCGATTGATGGGCAGGAGCTCGTCGTTTTCCAGGGTCACACCATCGCCGTCAGCTCCCTCTGTCTTACTCTCGATGAAAGCTATATTGTTAGCGCATCAGATGACTGCTCCATTCGCATCTGGGACCTAAAGACAAATCAGCCAGTCGGAGATCCGCTTTTGCATGACGACCAACTCTTGACTGTTGCCATAGTCCCCCGATGGAAAATACATTGCCAGTGCTGGAATAGACAAAAAAATCTATGTATGGAGCCTGGAGGCGGCGCTCAAAGTTGTAGTACGTATGCGCTTTGTTGTCCAATTTCCCTTCCTAATACTTTTGGCCACTGTTAGGGTGCGGCTGATGACAATGCGAAGCTCAAGGCAAGTCTTCTCTGCTTCTCTTTCACACTGCAGTTGACATCTTTACTAGGAACGTCCAGCCCGACCGAGAGTTGTGCGCCAACCAATCGTGAGCAACCTCATTTTGCACGTATATCTCGTTAGATCATTAATGCCCATCTTGTTTCTAATCAGCAGGCCAAAAAAATAGGTTCGGCAAGATATGTCAGTGTAGTTTCTCGTTCTTCAGCTCTTGCTAATCTGATTTTGATCCAGGGCAACGATTTCTTCGGCAATGATTCAAATGGCGCACCTCGTCGTGCAGCTCCGCCTGCGAGTCCATCTTTCCTTCATTGGCGCAGTTTGTTTGGTTCCCTCCAGTTCAGTGCTCGACCTACAGATGCGCCTCGACCATCGCCTCGCGAATCCCGACACTGGAATTTCAGCTTACTTCCTGTAAGAAATTCAAGCCACACCGTCGATGTGGCTCCTGCTCGCGATGAAGATGTAAGTGGCTCATCGTCGCTCGTCTTTCATTACATTAAATCACATTGCAGAGATATGGCATTACCCCAGAGACTGATGCAGAAGCGGCTGCAGCTATGCAGCATACAAATGACAATGAGGCCGATAATTCAACGCATTCAGGTCGCCCTGAAGCAGGGGCACAAGCACCTCAAGTACGACACGTCCAAACACAAGCACAAGGCTCAACTGTCGGAGCGGATGACATTTTGTATGAAGGAGTGAGCTGCTGTGGATTTTTCTTCGGTCGTCGTCGTCGCACTTCGCATCAGTCATGAAGGATAGAAGACATGTGGCATGCCTTATACTTGGGGATTGTAAGATTGCTCCTGAAAGAAAGCCGTCTGTTGGACTGCTAGATGACTGGCCTGTACCGAAGCTGCCTGGATTTTCTTCAAAGACAATGAGTGCAAATGATGCCAGAGTGAAACCCGTGGATTCGCATAAGAAAGAGAAAAAGGTCTCCAAAGGTAAATGTTGCTGCCAATCGATAATGGCAGAGACTCGTTGCCTTCTCACGCAAGATGGCGTTCTGGGCGACGAGCGCTTTCTTCCAGTGCTTTATTGCTGGAACCTGCGAGAAGTCCCTGTTTAAACTGGGCGGGCGTGACTGCGAGGGTGAGTACGAATAAGGCTATAAACAGGGTCAGAAGGATACTGGATGACAATATACCATGATTTTGCACCGGCGCTCACTGATCCATTGCAATATGATGACGATGAGCTGCAATGGTAAGAAGAAAGGGCATAGCAGAGAGCTCAGGTCTGTAGGCGCAATTGGAGGTTGGCCAGGGACTAGTGACAGACGCTGGAGGATGGGCGCGAACCGACAATGTTTGAGTCTGGCGTTCGAAAAGAAGAGAGTTTGAATAAGCCTGGTGTCGAGACCGCCAAACCTCCTGAACATGCAAAGGTCAGTGTCGAAGTGCGGACCGCGAAGAGATACAAGACCACGTTGGTGTATCGATAGAGAAAGGTGGCAGGTGGATGAACGGATATTGTGCCGAGGACTAGGGGAACGTGGTGGTACGAAACAAAGAGATTTAGTCAATCTTTTAAATCCGAAGGAGGCGTACTTGAGCGTGTAGTGACCGAGAATCAGCGAGTGCATCGAGTGTCAAAGGCACATGCGCTTGAAAATCCCTGGCTGTTGCACGAACAGGGTTTATTAGGCATATGGACTGGATTGTGGGGGAACAAAATGCACGAATGGGGTTTGTGGCAGTGGGATAGCTCCTGACATGAAGAGTTGTGTTGGCAGACTGTCGTATCATGTACTTACCCATAACAAAACAGTCCAGTGGACGTCCGACATCGGGCAGCAGAACAACACGATCGAGGCCTAAACTTTTATGAGTATTAGAGGATGCGCAGCCCAGGAGGCGTTGAGGACTGCTGTGCTTGCGCATGTTATTTTGCCAGTGGTGAGCACAATTGGCCCTATGAAATCTGGCCAGTAATTAGTTGTTTACGAATCAATTGATGCGGACTTCGACATCATGATGGCTGATCTCAAACCGGCCTTCAGAATACTGAGATCCCGGACGGTGAACATGTTCACCAGACCATCAGTAAAGGTCGGTTATAACTTATCGAGGCTGGTCACTGCTTGCGTTGCGAATGTGATTTTGGGTGTAGGTGAAAGCCGGCGTTAGCCGGTGTGAGATTCACACGCATCCTTGTCTCTTGTCGTCGTCGGCAACGGTGAACACGGCTCATATGGCATCACCGCCCAAACCTTGGGAGCGGGGCACAGCAGCAGCAGCCCCAGCAGCGACCATCGCTCCCGCATCATCGTCAACTACGACGAGCTTATCTTCTTCAGAACTACCTTCAGTGCCTGCACGTCCCCCAGCTTTCTCCAACCCATCCGCATCTACCCTTTCACCCTACAATTCTTTACAGCCGTCATATAACACTCCATATTCGCCGTACTCACGCTTTGGGTCCACGTACTCTTCACCGTATGGCTCAAGTATGTACGGTGGCTATGGCGGAATGGGCGGTGGTTATGGTAGTGGGTACGGCGGCGGATACGGCGGATATGGCATGAATAACATGAATAGCATGTATGGCGCCATGCCAGGGATGCCCGGAATGGGTGGAATGGGCATGTACCCTGGTATGGATCCCAACAATCCTTCCCTATCGCAGACCCTCGAGGTCACAACCCAACACACCTTTTCCCTCCTCCACTCCATCGTCCAGACTTTCTCTGGTGTGTCACAAATGCTCGAATCAACATTCATGGCGACGCACAGCTCATTTTTCGCAATGGTCGGCGTCGTTGAGCAGTTCAGCCACCTCCGCAATGCCTTGGGCAGTGTATTAGGCCTCTTCGGTCTTTTACGGTGGATGAAGGAGCTCATCACGGGCCGCCCCAGTTCCACAAGCATGCAGGGCGAATTTAGAGAGTTCATCAGCGGCAAGCCCGTCCAGGGCCCAATGGGTCCTCCCCCTGTCAAGCCCAGCCGAAAACCCATCATCATATTTTTACTCGCTATTTTCGGCGTTCCATACGCCATGACGAAGCTCATAAAAATCCTCAATGAGCGTGCGATGCAGCAGCAGCAGGCACAAATTGGTCCTGGCGGTCCGCTGGGCGCCCTTGATCCGTCTACGCTTAATTTTGCGCGCGCACTATATCCATTCACACCTTCATCTCCATCTGAGCTTGCGCTCAAGGAGAATGAAATCGTCGCTATTATGGGAAAGTTGGATCCCAGCACCGGTGTGGAGGTAGATCCACGGTTAGAGGTGGAGAGTGAGTGGTGGAAAGGTCGGACCCGCGAGGGCCGTGAAGGCTGGTTCCCGAGGAAGTGGGTTGAGATCCTCGAGCGGAGGAAACCTGTGGAAGAGGACAAGAAGGTGGTTTGAGTATCAGATTCGCTCCTCGTCCTGCTGTCGCTATCTTACTTTTTGATTTCGATCATTGCTTTTTGATTGACTATACATTGTGTCCCAGATATACAGACTCGGGATGTACATCAGCCTTATACTACTTGAACACTATACAGTCTCGACTCTCATGACTGATAGCTTCACGGTACCCGATCGTGCACCAACGCGGAAGATTACCAAACGGTGCACACATTTCTTTGGCGCAGAAGACTTCCCTTTCTCTTCGTTCAAGACCCGACAGACACATCACTAATATTCCTACGATATCAGATTAACTCACAGATCCCCGTCCGGCTCTTGATCATCTGAATCTCATGATCGAGATACCAACCTTTTGGTGTGCGATTGCGCCAGGCGTGATCACGGTGCGGTGCTCATCATTCGCTTTTACTCTCATCGTGTATCTTCGATGGAGCATCTATGACACAATTTCCAAAGTGCGGGGAAACCTCATAACGGAACCCCGCTTACCATGAGGTTCACATGCGCCGACAATGCGGGGTAGTCGCGCATCTGACCTCAAGGATGGACGACGGCCTGCTCATCTTCTAGTGCTTTATGTGCTGTGTCTTCTAGCGATTACCCCAGAGCCCAAGCCGCAACCGGAGCTAGACTAGCCAACTAGCTCGGGACCGGGGCTGGTGCAACGATATTAATCGCTCGAGGCTACATTGAAAATTTTTCAAGTTCGCGCAAAGTGGCTAGTGCACGTGCTTTGAACTCAACCTTGATAACCAGACTTCCTTCTGAGATTGGATCACGACTAGTCCATACCGCGATGGAACGCGTCACAGCACGAGGCCCTTCACGTATCCCCTTAACGTGTGATAGAACGCCTGTTGACGTATCGATGTAACTCCGTAGCTATGTAATGCATGACCTGTTACCAAACTCGTGTCACTTCGTTCCCCCCTACCCCACTCAACTCGCTCATTCACAAAGGACAAACGATGCAAATGGATTGACGACAGATACACATAAAACTCGACAATTATTCAACCAGAGCAAACTACTACGATAAAAGCAAGGCCCAACCAGTAAGCCGTGAAAACAATATAGCAAAAAAAACAAATCAAACAGTGACCACAGCATTAGAGTAATAATCGCGAGTCCTCCCTGTCATGAACAAAAAAAATATTACAAATGTCTAGCTGAGCCTGAGCTTTGGCCTAGGCGCGAAGCCCAGTTCTCCATTTCCGAAATCTTGGCCTTTGGCCACTGGGCCGTCCGAGCGCTGGATGGCACGGACGCACGAGTCGTTTCTATCTTGGTCTCGATCGCAGGTGCTGATTTTTTCTTTCCTTTCCCTTGCTCCCAGATACTCGTGGTCGTGTCGTTGGTGGTTTTTTTGTGGGAAGCGGCGGGGGTGCTTTTCACAGGAGCGTGGGCATGAGCGTTCTCTTGCGGGTCAGGCGCCTCGAAGCCAGCGACGTCGCCTCCGCTGATGGCGTATTGCATCCAGAGGGCGCTCTCCATGTTTTCGCCTGCATCTTCGTCGCCGCTCTCTTCTGCTTCCATTGAGGGCGTCCATAGCTTGTGTTGGGCGGATTCGTCTGCGATGGGCTGCCCCTTGGCGAGGTTGCCCCAGTAGGAAGATCCCCATGCGTCGCCTTCCTCTTCACCGGTGGTATCCAGCCCCCCTGGTATGGCAGATGCGGGTCGGATCTGGTCCCATCCCTCCTCCTCTTCCTCTTCTTCCTCTTCTTCCTCCTCACCGACATCTTGGACCAAAGCAGATTTCGAAGAGGATTGAGCACTGCGATGCGCCTCAGGCTGCGGCGCCACCTTCTTCCCCTGTGTACTCGACGACGAGACACCCTTGAACCCAGTACTCCAGGGCATGGAAACAGCAGCCGTCTGCTCAGCTTCATCAGGCTCTTCGGTGACGGTGACCTTTGGTTTCTTAATCGATGCTGAGCCCCATGCACCACTCGGCGCGGTCCACGTTTGGAAGGGGTCTTCCATGGCTTCTGCGGGTATAATCTGTGCCTTGCCTTTCTTCCCCGGCGCGGACCAGGTCTGGAAGGGGTCTTCTGTGGGTGCTGCGGGTACCATTGGGGCTTTGCCTTTCTTTCCCGGTGCGGACCACGTCTGGAAAGATTCTTCCATGGGTTCTGCAGGTACCATCGGGGCTTTGCCTTTCTTCCCCGGTGCGGACCACGTCTGGAAGAGGTCTTCCGTGGGCTCTGCGGGTACCATCGAGGCCTTGCCTTTCTTCCCCGGCGCGGACCACGTCTGGAAGGGGTCTTCCATGGGTTCTGCGGGTACCATCGAGGCCTTGCCTTTCTTCCCCGCAGCCGCCGAACCCCAACCACCAGGAACAGAGGCCACAGGGGGAGGAGGCTCGACAACCACCTCTTCAACGACGACTGCCTTGCCCTTCTTAACAGGCGCAGGCGCAGGCGTAGTAGCCCGTGCGGTCTTAGAGTTCCACACAGAAAACAACGCATCAGCATCCTCATCCGGCTCCTCCTCGATCATCACAGACTTGGAAGCCCGTGCGCCCTTGGCACCCCAAACTGGAGGAGGCTCCGCATCCGCATCGGGCTCCTCGTTGAAAGTGACGGTTTTGGGCTGTTGGGCGACGGTGGCCGTCTTTTTGCCCTTTTTGCCTTTTGTGGGTGGAACGAGGGGTTCGACGGGCTCGTCGGAGCTTGTGCTTTCTGTCTTTTTGAGCGCGCTGGGGCGGGTGGGGGGATTGGACGCTGGGGCGGGCTGTTTGCCTTGTGCCAAGCTCGCAGCTTCTGCCTGGCCCTTCAAGAACGCAGCCTCGTCGAAGCCGGGTATGATATCGTGAGAGCGTGCGCTGGTGGACTTCTTGAGAATGCTTGGAGGATCGGGTTTCGTGGGCAAGCTGCCCGTGGAGAGGTTATCTTTTTGGCTGGGGAGTTTAGGAGCGGGATGAGTCGTCCATCCTGGCTGCGAGGGAGGGATCTTGGAAGACGAAGCGCTCGCGTTCAAGCGCGTCTGATGGATCGCCTTCTGCGCAGCTACCTGCTGCAAAAACTTGTGTTCCTGCAACCTCCGATCACGTTCCTGATCGCACAGCTTCTTCCTCTCCATCTCCTTGGACTCGCGAAGCGAAAGCATGTTCTCCTCGTGTTCATGCAGCGTAAGCAGCCTGCTCTCTTTTGAGCATGTGCTATTGTTGCTCTCGAGCAGCCTTGCGAGCTCGATCTCGATAGCAGATGCCTTGGCGTGGAACTGCTGGATCATCTGAATCCGGACTTCCATCTTGAACTCGAGGAAATCGGCGGCCATTCTCGCTTTGAGAAGTTCTTCGTCGATCGGCTCGGCTTCCTCTTCGGCGATAACAGGGCCGATGTAGCGTTTGCCGGGGAGAAGAGTGTGGGTGACAGTTAGGGGGGATATTTTAGTTGTGGGTTGAGGGGGGGAGTGGAGGGGGGCCGTTTGGGAGGAGAATAAGGGAGGAGATGCGGATGATGCTGCGGATGCTTGCCGGGAGACGATATCTGTGGCGCGATTTCGGTTGGTGGATTGGGAGGGGACTGGTAAGCCGACTTCGGAGGCCCAGCCTTGGAAGCCGAATACTGCGCTGGTACTTGGACCGGCGTCAGCTGGCGTGCGACTTGTGTTTAGGTTATTGAGGGTTGCCAGGTTGTCCTGCGCAGCACCACGTCAGGGTGACACGTCACGATAACGAATAGAAGACGTACCATGGCAAGCTCCGGTAATTTTCTGACTTGCTTAGCGGGGGAAATTGTGTCTGTGAAGAAGGAAGAGGGGTTGACCAACTCGAAATTGGCTGTGACCGGGGTGGGTGGCGATTGACGGATTGCGAAGAAAGGAGAAGAATCTGCGAGTTGAGGTTCTTCAACCGCCGAGGCCAGCGACTCTTCTATTTCATTGGAGTCGAAGGCGGTGGAATCCTCTTCGTCTTCATTGTCCTCGTAGAAAGCATTGAAGACGTCGATGACAGACTGTTGTTCCTGTTCTGTGATATCTGTCCAATCGTCTACCTGGAGCTGCACAGCAGCGAGACGACTGTTCCACTCTTCGTGAGCGGGTTCAGCAAGTTGAGTTGTGATCTCTGCAAGTTTTTTGTCCATCTCTGCGTGACGAGCGTTCTGTTGGATTCGAGAGGATGATTTCTTGTATTTCGCGTCGAGCTCTTTGGTGAGCTGGTCTACGAGATTTTTCTTCTCTGGCTCGTACCATGTTGAGATGAAGTTTAGCCACTCCTTGCGGACTTTGGATGAAGGGCTTTCGACTGGTGGAGGAGGAGGGGGTGGTGGTTGTGGTGGCGCAGCTTGTTTGACGGCTGGTGTTGGTTTAGGTTGAGCCACTGCCTTTGCTGGAGCAGGAGCAGGAGTGCTCTTTGCTGGGGCAGGAGCGCCCTTTGCTGCTGTTCGTCGTTTTGGAGGCATTGAAAGAGATGACGAGAGATATGTGTTGATCTTTTTGTGTAGATGAGGTATATAGTGACTCGTGCGGCATGGAGCGCTGAGGGATTGCGATTCCCAAAAAGATGCTATCAACTTTAAGATCGGACCATGATAGGAAGCAGAAGATCAAGCCTGTTGGGAAATTTAAGGGATTCAGATGCGCAACATGGTTTCCTTGAGTGCAAAGACGGTTAGTTTCTGTTAAGCGATATTAAGAGAACTGGATTGAACTTGCCTGCAGTGGTTGGTATATAATTTTTTAGAAGACAAAGGAGGGAGGGAAGGATCAGACCGGTTCCATCAGCTGATCTGCCTCGAGGCAAACACGAGGCAGACTCGATTCGCGTAATCAAGTGCCTTGCCAGCTCAAACGCCGAGGCCAAACGACGAAGCTAGTATAGTCTGACAGCGCAGCTGACTAGGGGCCCTACACCTAAGATACCCGCATAAGAGTCCGCGACAGATGCAGTCTGACTACTAGTAGGTGCTAGTACATATTCATTCCTACGTGTGAGGTTCGCTCCCACCATCTCGGAATTAATTACTAACCTCATTAGTAATTCACCTGCCCTTTCTCAGACGTGCCACTCAGTGACGGTCAGGGAAGATATAACTTGAAGCCTTGGCTGCACTGCAACAATAAACCACAGGTAAACACATGTCTCAAGTTCTACTTCGACCACCACTCGCAGTGAATACATATCCTCTGACTCACTTTGGTGAGAATCTCGCCTTAGTCGACATTCTTCCCGTGAGCCTCGTTTTCACGCAAGAGTTGCACGTTTACATGATCATCTCGTTCAACCGACCTTCAAGCATATTGACAACAAATCGCCATCAAAACACATTCCTTGTTCCTTTTGTGAGTCTAAGCTTCGCGGGATTTTATCAGTCTTCAGCGTAAGAAGTCCCGAGAGAAAAAAAAGATGCAATGATAATAAGCGCGTGGGGTACGGGTACCTTGGATACTACCTCCCACTCTCATCGACATCATCGGCTTAACCGTTCGTAACGCCAGTTTCTTCCATTCTAGTTACGGGGTAAGCAACATTTCGCTTCCAGATCATTTGATCTAAACGTACATAGTCTTATAATCGCAATCAGTTCAGTCCATGCTCATGCATTCTGTTAATCACTAGTGCACTGATCATCTCACCTATCATATCTACCAGCTTCATCGTGAATGCTGGTGGTCCTCTACCGGCTGCGTAAGTCCGTCCGCCTAGTTTATTATATTCAGACTTCCACAACGCGTGTCCTAACACGAGGCATAATCACATCACAGGCTCGTCGCAACACCCACCAATACAACTTATCCGTCTTCTAACAGAGTGTTCGAGGTCATCTCTACCCCACCTCATTTCCAAGTCCATTTCACTATTCTCCCCAAACGGTCAAAGTTGTCTTTCCTCCAGTAACTATCCTACTCAGTCTCATCATTCTTGGCTGATCTCTCTCTTATAGCTCGGCCCTGATACGTCATGACCACCTTATTTCAAACCTCCACTGAATCCCCCACAAACAAATCCCCCGCCGATTTCGAGCCTGACGAACAATGGAAGAGTCGCCTCAAAGTAGATATCGAGAGCAACTTGCGCTCCATGGTCGACGAAGCTAAACAGAGCCTACACGACACCCTAAAGAGAGCACCAGTCAGCGCTCTCGAACGCGAACGCTTGACCGAAGAACACCTCGCTACAATGAAGAACATCCGCAATCTCGCAGAGGAGCAATTCCGTATCGCCCTAGAACGTGAACGCCAAGAACGCCGTTGGGCTGCCGGTCAAGTCCTAGATCAGGAATGGTCAGACACGATGATAAAGGAGCAACAGGCTATCCTAGACAAGATTGAAAGAGAACGCAAAGATAAAGCCTCTGCGCAGCCTATCGCAGATCCTTCAATATCTCGTTCTAGCCGTTCTCCAGAACGTGTTTGGACCCCACACGAGCGCACGGAATTCGAGCACGAGGCAGATTACTTCCCTCGTTTACAATCCCGGGAGTTTGAGGAAGACCACGTACCACATCCTCGCGATACCGGCAAGGCTCGTGCCGGGTCTGTCAGTAGTGCTGTGGGATCATACAAGCCACCCTCCACGTTGGATACAACAGACAGAGGTTTCGAGCGCCCAAAGCCTTCACCCACCATCGACGAACTAGACGACATGCCTAGATCAGCTCGTTCACCTACCGATGCTCAGGACAGCATCAGACGCGGAAGCCTCCGCCGCAAAGCTAGCATGTCCACTAGGCAACTCCCAGAATTCTGGCTCCCTTCCATCACGCCCGAACAAGACGCTCAGATGTCTCGTACTTTCAGCATCGCACGTCGTGGGAGCACAGCCAGCACCACCTCTTCCTATCGCGCACCATCAGTCCTCAACATCCCGTTTTCCTCCGAACCCCATGATATCCCCACCAGTGCGATAGACAGAGAGAGAGACCGCATTTCGGCCGTGGAACAAGAGTGGAGCTCGATGGATAGAGCGAGAGATAGAGAGAGAACGACGTCGTACACTTATGCCGATGCTCGAGCTAGCGTAACTACTCCTCAGCGGCTGGACGACCGTTATCCACCGCCCTTGTCCTCAGTCGCATCCATCCCGTACCCTCGCCCCCTAGAAAGCCCGAGCTCCATAATCCCCATCGCATACTCCCGCCCCGCAGACAGCCCAATTTCCACCGGCTACACCCGCTCCTCAGACACCTCTCGCCCCCACGCACCCCCGCCCTCAGCCAGCAGACCCATCGCGGCCAAGAAATCCCTCACGTTCGATGATGGCGGTTTCCAGTCCAGCCCGAGTCCAAAAGGCTGGACCGGGCCCTCACGCTCGCCGTACGACGCCCGTTACGAAACCTCGCGCTCGCCCCAGACGCCGGAAGAAGTCCCGCGGAGCTGGCAGTCTTCTAGCTTGCGCGCGAGGCCGTCGTCGCAGGACATGCGCTATGGGTATAATGCGGGCGAGAGCGGGTATTATGCTGCGAGGCCTGTGCATACGCATCATGAGGAGGGGGAGTATGATGTGGATCTTGATGATGCGGAGTGGCGGGAGTATGGGGAGCGCCAGATGCGTCAGAGAGAGGATAGTGTGAGTTTGAGGAGGAGGGAGGAGGAGGTTGCGAGGCGGGAGGAGGAGTTGAGGAGGAGGGAGGAGGATGCGAGGCGGGAGGAGGAGGCTAAGCTTAAGGAGGAGGAGCTTAAACGCAAGGAAGAGGAGACTAAACGCAAGGAGGAGGAAACTAGACGGAAGGAGGATGAAATTAGGCGGAAGGAAGTGGAAGCTAGGCGGAGAGAGGAAGAGGCCGATCGCAAAGAGCTCGAGATCCAGAGAATGGAGGAGGAAGCGAGGAGGAAGGAAGAGGAAACCAAACGAAAGGAAGACGAAATCCAGCGGAAGGAGATGCTTGCGAAGAAGAAAGAGGAGGAAGTCAGGAGGAAGGAGGCCCAGGCCAGGAGACGGGCTGAAGACCTCCGAAGACAAGAGGAGGAAGTGGCGAGGCGGTTAGAAGAAGAAGAGAAACGTGTCGCGCTAGAGATTTCGCGAAAATCTATGGAGGCGAAACGCAAGGAAGATGAAGTTAGACGCAAGGAGGAGGACGCTAGGCTCAAAGAAGAGGCGGCGCGCGCCAAAGAGGAAGAGATCCAGAGGAAGGAGGAAGAACTTGCGCGACGGGAGGAAGAGTTGCTTCGCCGGGAGGCAGAGGCGATCCGCAGATCAGACGACAAGCAGAAGGTTCAGCAGGATGAATTTCGGAAGCGCGAAGAAGAGATACGCCGCCAACGCGCAGAAGAAAAGAAGAGACAGGAAAAGTTCGAATGGGAGTCCTGGGGTTATTATCCACCGGAGACTAGTCGACCCACGCCACCTCCCCAGATGGCTACTTCTCAATCTCAATCTTCTTCGTCTTCTACGGGACCTTGGCCAATCCCCAATCGCAGCGATCGTAGCATGCCTGGACCAAGTCCGCCCACAGATAGGAGCAGCTCTGGATCGAACAGCACTAGCCGTAGCAGTGCTGCCTGGACGTCCTCGACTCGGCCGAGCTCGACAACTAGCTCGCAGCCATCGAGTACACCTAAGCCACCAACGCCATCAGCCCAGCAGAACGCCAAGACAGCGACTGGTCCCCCACCTACCCCCTTTTCAGAAGCAGAGTTCCACCGCCGTCAGGCTGAACAAGCTCAGCAACGCGAGGAACAATTCCGTCGGGAGCAAGCCAAGTTAGAGCAAGAAAGACTCTTAAAGGCTGGAAAGGCCTTGGGAAAGCAGGACACTATCAAGCTCTTCGAGCACCACCGTGGTCAGTGGGATAAGTTGCAGATATCTATTGCGTTGGGCGTTTTGATATGGGACGATTTTCCGTGGCCTGTGTTCAAACGGCCAAGCGGCCCCGATGACGTGACGACTCCCTGCATCACGGCCTACATGTTATCGGCTCTGCACCCTGCCGACAAGTCTCCGAAGGACCGCATCAAGGAGAACATCAGACGATGGCATCCTGATCGGTTTGAGACCCAGCTACTGCCGAAAGTCAAGGAGAGCGATAGAGACATCGTGCGAGAAGCTGCTGGTACAGTGGTCAGGGTGCTGAACGATCTTCTGCGCTCCAGCACGCAAGAATTTTCTTGAGACACGCACGGAGTAAGTACGCACCTTGATGTTGCAGGAGCGCTGCTGACGTTTCATGTAGCTCTTTCACATGTATGATACCCGCTCAATCATTTGTATGCTGCACACGGATTACATGGCTTATGACATTGTGTATGAGAATCGAATATTCATGTTGTTTTTTTATCGGGTCGATCTTGGCGTGCATGATGATATGTGGTTGGAGACGCGCGAAAATCGGGAACTTGCATTCTCATCTTGATCATGACGCGACTCGCGAGCTGGTGAATGGAGATGGTCAAGAGCACGAGTCACAAGCAAGTGTATCAGACTCGGAATCAATCGTCAAGTCACGATTGCAATACTAGTGACTCAATCGGGCGCTACATATGTGGCGCCTTGGCCACTTGGCAGGTTATTTCAAAAGAGATAAGCTGACTCGAAGTACGCGTCATGATGGAAGCGCGAGGTTGAGGGTTTTGTAAATTCCTATCGTCGACCTGGCCGTGTTTTTTCAAAATTCGAGTGATGTGCCAAACGTGAAAATTGCACGCGGAAGCATTTGGTAAGGTCAATCGCTGGCGGGAGTTTCCGAAACAATATTAATACTCACCGGCACCTTTCGCTAGCCAAGTACTGGTGGCATATTGCACCGAGTTGACCATATGGTGAGTCCTGGTATCTCGAGACTGTTACATGAAATCCGATGAAGTTCCGGCTATCTTCATCACATAGATCCGAGA
The DNA here is from genome assembly GCA_016628565.1 of Suillus placidus. Lineage (NCBI taxonomy): Eukaryota > Fungi > Basidiomycota > Agaricomycetes > Boletales > Suillaceae > Suillus > Suillus placidus. The sequence goes on from JABBWD010000017.1 coordinate 77,301, forward strand.
AAATATGGTTGTGACATGAATGGGTTATCGTCCCGCGTGCCCCGTGGGGAACCCACGATCACTGACAACGATTGCAACGTGGTTCACTTACTGGGATCACATCCTATGATTCCTATCACATCTCTATTTGCATTACTGCCACGAGCTGCCCCAGGTGCCTACGAAGCGCCAGAGCGACATGGAGTCCATAGGATGGGAGTCCATTTCCCGAACTTCCTCCATTTCGACTCATCTCGAGGGACTCGGTCCACACTCCCGGAGGGGTCTTGTGTTCAAACTTATTGTTTTGCCTTGAACCTTCCTGATATGATAAAGAAGAGATTTTTTGATCATGAGGAGATCCCAGCAACTTGGCCAGGTACGTGACCGTTCCTTGAGTATATGATTTGAAAATTTACTGTTTGGTTTTTGTTTACTCGACCTCCCTAGGCGCTCCTAGGCGCGTCTATTGTAAATATACAGATCTTCAATCGAGCCCAGACGTCGGTATTCTGTTTGCAACGCTGCTTCTTGGTCGGGCCCCGTCCAGTACCAATCAGTGGTCAAGATCATTTATTATTGAGGCTATGCGAATGATGGACCTAAGAGAGCCTAGGGGCTGCAGAAGAACTTGGTTTGCAAATACAGTCTGCGCCACTGATCAAGAGATGATGATTTTTTTTGGATAAGGTATCATCCCGTGAATGTCACGTTCATGATGCGCTTGTCATGCAGAGCATGCTAGGTCGGTCAACAATGGCATCTTCGGCCCAGACGCTATAGATGGACGAATCACGACAACCGTGAGTTGGTTGCTTTTCCCTGACAACTGCAGATAAAAGAACAAGCACCACTAGAGGGCTCACTACCAATCATGCCAGTGAGTTGAATACTTCTGAACCTTTCAAGTCTGTAAATTCCTCCGCTGCAGAGCTCGATCTGGCGATATTGTTTGTGACCACGGCAGGATCAAGGTTTCGATTCCTTGGTTCGGTATACGTGGGATTGCCCCTTGCGGTGAGATAAGTATCACGAAAAGCTTTCATGGCATGACACCACGTCAATGACGATGTGGATCGGTGCCGGCAATGATGAACGGATAATCGTAAGTATCTGAGAGAGCACCGTAAAGTCGCGAGGAAGCGAAGAGCGATAAGATTCTTAATTAATCACGACTAGGGGCACTTGTGCCGAACATAATTAATTGCGACCTTGACATTGGAGGCGTCCCGGATCTGAAGAAGCAGAAGGATACGCGAGGCTGCCTGGCATCTGTGGAACGGAAGGGAAAAAAATACCCATCGCGTCTTTTTGTTCCAGCAATGCATGCTGATGCGGCGGCCTGCCCGATGTCAGAGAAGTGACAGCTAGTTGGATCATGCAAAATCACTGGGCGAGCAATTACAGGAAAGCTGTGTCAGTAACATTTGGACGTTGAACGCTCACGAATACGTTATTTTATCACTGAATCACGCGAAGTAGGCCCTTCGCGGGGAAGTTTCGTCACCAAACAAGTGAGGCCGTCGATTACATGATGAATGTCTACGCTGAAAATAGTCAAGTAAGGGTAATATGGATGAGTAATGTTGGGGGATCTTGTATGTTGTACCCACTCGGTCAGGGTGACACACTAAAATTCCAGGAATCAAAAAAATCACATTGAAAAATGGGAGCTCAATAGGCCTTGCTGATTCTCAACATACTGAATGGGCGCCTAGCATTCCATGATGCATTCCTTGGCCCAAGGCACACTACCGAGGAGCAGAGGAAAGGTGCATTTTCTTGCTCCAGAAGACCCCAACTAGCTGACAGCACTAAAGTCGAGAAGCAATCATGGATATCACCGTTCATATTAAGTGTTACGAAGATTTGCCGTCGAATTGGCTTTCAGTCCGTGCAAGGTTGGCTTCGGCACCATGCAAAGGGATGGCCTATCGTGGCTCATCGCGATACTGGGAAGAACCGAAACCTGAAACGTTTACATACCGCAATTAGTAACGATATACAGTGAGACGATGTGAAGACGAAAGCCTTGGGGTGAGCTCACTTTCGCTAAACGTTCTCACTGAGGCCCTGAAGAGTTGTCGTTCCATGGGGTTGAAAGAATTAGACACAGCCAGATGTGTCAATCGAGTAGTCAGTTCCCAAGTCGTCACTATGATCATGAAGGAGTTGACAGTAGGCACTGTTATATTGACAGCGCTGGAGCCTGAAAAACATGGGTTAGAGTTTTGCAAGCACCGTTAGTGAGAGTTCAATCGAACACGCGTTCTCACTTAGCCAGTGAAGGCCAGGGCCTCTCAAGGGTCAAGGGACAAAAGATTTGTGCCAATGCATTGGTAAACGCCGTCCCGACTAAGATCATGATAACGCTGCAACTAGGATCTAGAGAGCAGTAGAATAAAAGAAGAAAAAAAAACCCCGCATTAATAACGCACCTAGTCCTAAACCACATGCCTGCCCATGCTTGATTTTATGTTAACTGTGACTACCGATAGCAGGGTCTCGCAGGGCGCGTTAAGTTACTATTTTCCTTAGGCTTCGATAGACTAAGTACTACCATTACTAATCAACCCGGAGATTTGCGCCTGATCAGCTGATCTAGTATGAGCCAAATAAAATACTCATCCCGCGGTCCCCGCCAGTGCCGCCACCGCCGCAACGTTGTGTCCAAGCACGTTAGAGCTCTTGATATGTAGATATTCTGCCCTGTCCGTATCAACTCACATAGCCAATGCGATGCCGCACGAATAAAATGCCACCATGACCAACATTTGACAGCATCCAACAGCCGCCCATATTGCGGACACAATGGTTGTGCTATGTATACAATCCCTCTTTGGAGCACCATCAGATAAGTCTTGACTCTTGGCAATGTTCGTGATTTCATTTCTATTGAAGTCCCAGTGTATTAGTTCGGAGGAGTGCGATGCTAGTACTTAGATGAAGTCACGCGTCGGTGTTTGCGCCAGGGGCACAAACCTAACACAGACCAAGCAGCGAGCGCCGGGTACAAAGTTTTACTGAAGGATCCTAGATTTGCATTTCCAACCCCATTTCTCTCCATCAGGGCTTCGCGACGGGCACAGTCCGCGATCACATCGGGGTGATGTATAGTGTGCTCACAAACCTTGTATGTCCCCGGGGGAGCCTAGTCTCCTAGCTAGGTTGGCCACACGAAGAAGACCGACATTCCTTCTTTATTACCTGTCCACAGTTTCTGCTGATTCTGGCCCTGGTTCCACTCAACCAATACCAATTGGACAGTTTGGTCAACATCAGATGACAAGGTTTAAGAAAGTCCTTCAAGTTACTGGTCTCATCATCTGATTCAGCTGGAGTCTCGTACGATGACGTACCGAGGGACTATTCAATTCGCAGCAAGGTTGGCGTTAGCTTCGGCGCGCTCCTTCAGTGCTCCTTCTCTATGTGAGCTGCCGGTCGCTATTTTCGGACTGACACTTCGTGTGGAGGCCGACTCCGAGGGAAGTGTAATGAACTCGTCAGAGATAGTGGCTGTCGCAACGTCGGAACCCTCAGTCATAGATCCGAGACTCGTAAAATTCTGAGTTCTCCGCGAGGCACTGTTTGGCGATCTAGATTCTGCGCCGTCTGCAACCTGACCCATCAGTGCCAACCTTTTCTTAATTCTCAAGCGAATTTCAGCAATCCTTTTGCTTCTTGGGTAGAAGCCACACAAAAAGAAAATTTCCGTCGAGGATTGCGTCCTTATCCCCGAGTAGAGTAATCAACAAGGGATGCTACGGCTGGTATCGGTGCCTCAGCTAACTTTTCTACGTTTATGATGTGATTGGTACTTACATCTAGTAGTTCTGCGGCGGATCGCGTCTAACTCCAGAGTCCAAAGCAGTGTGTTAGAGTGTGCCTCAGCTAACTTTTCGATGCTCGGTCTTGGTAATGTTCGTGATTACATAGCACTTACACTTCAAGTCGTTCCGCGATTATCGCAGTGTCAATAAGCGAGAGCTCTAGCGTGGCGAGCGCAGTGGCCAGGCCTTGTTAATTTCCTGGATAAACGGCTTACACAAATTGCCTACCCCGAAAATTAGGTCCGCGGTATGTTCGTTTAGGACGTTTCATGGACCATGCGATGAATCCCGGGCGGTGAGTGTCACTGCCCGAGATCGAAGAGTGTCGCTGCTCTATCCTCTACTCATGTCTCCAGCATACCCGAATACTAGTCTCAAAGGGTTCTAGCAGATCGTTGACAACGTCAGACTCACAACGTTCTGGCTGACGCGACGTGCAAGCCGCATTTAGCGTGTGAGCTTATCATGATGTGATTATGTACGATGGGAGACTGAATCAATGCCTTCTAGTCAACATATACATGGATGTGAAAGAGCAGAGCAGAAGAGCACTGGAAATGTTAATCATCCCGCTTGTGGGGCCGAAATGAAACTTGGGTAACATCGAGCAACATGCAGTTATACCCAATTCAGTCCTCGCCAAGGAAGAGTGGTCGGACCACCATAGTGACTACCAAACTCACTAGCTATTATTGCGGAGAACTGCGTATCTTCGTTGAATGCCCAAGCTGCGATTTTTACTGGAACTAGAGAAAAAATCGCATCCCTGCCGAGCTACGGAGCATGATTGGTCGCAATAGCTGTGCTCTTTGCATTAACGATACTTCATGTCCTAGCCAAGCATTGTTAAAAGCACCGTAGAGCATCACATGGTCCTGATAATGAAACACTTGTCAGGGCAGTTAATTACATTGTAGATATGCTTACTTTGACCGTTCGTGGCAGGCGGGAATGGAAAATCACGAACTGATCAGCAACAAGTTACGAGCAGTCCTGAGTGATTACTTCACGGTAATGCATGGCATATTTACATTGTCAACTTAAGCGGACCTTTCGCGGGTTCCAGCCGACACCTCGAAAGTGTCATCTTTGGGGTCTGGAATGGGCGGAGCAATAAATTTGTTCTGCTGCTTAATTGAAGTTGCTGTATTCTGAATTTCTAGATCAAAATATAATTGTTCATAATAAGTGCCTATTTAACATACTCACCTAGTATGAGTGTTGGCATGAGAGACTAAGTGCCATATCAATGAACACACGACCACCAAGAAAAGTGAAACGAAGTTCAAAGGACTGTAACGAAGGCGTCATTCAACTTGAAGTTTTCGGAAGCGTGAAACGGCGATCACGAGATGCATTTCACCGGTAGCAGGGGATGTTTTTTTTTGGTTTTGATATATGATCGTGGACCATCGATAACGTATGTTTTTCGCTAAAATCAGACATGCTCGCGCGGACCCGACCGAACTTGAACGGATGCTTTACGCCTGAAGCTTTGAAGGCTTGAAGCTCTCAAAGAAGTTTTCAGGGCTTTCCGAGAGCTGTCATTGGTGGAGAGGCAATATTGCAAGGAACTGTTTGTCAAGTCTTAGGCGTAGGACCCCACAATCGCTGTGGGGACAGATTACAATGCAACTTGAAGTGCCGTGAGCTTGAAAACTTTCGAGGTGCAATATGTTATGATGGAGACGGGCCGTGACATGGAAGTCACCGCTGTTTGTGAGGCCGAACTATAGCTAGTTAGGGCAGGTCAGGGCGGGTGTTGATTTGCACACTGCAGCTGGAACCAATGCGACCGCGTGTCTTGTTAGAAGTCTAAGAAGGTCGAAGACCAAAGAAACAGGCTTTGGAAAGGCACATGGCGACCTGAAAGCTGCGTTGAATGATCGAGGCCACTCTAGGATATTGGAGTAAAACCCGAGCTGCAGCAAAATATATAAAGCCGTGTGACAAATTGTGGTGTAGACTGTTGTCATTTCAAAGACGCTGTCTGCCGCATCAACTAAATTGCTGCTTATCGCACCCGACAGTTGACAGGCGCTTGTTGGAGCCTGAGGTAGCCTGATGAGTCCGCGACCTGTAAGATTTGAATCTGGCACATGGTGATGTCCTCGGTAAACAAAATTCTGTCTTAGCTCGTTTTTCATGGCAGGTTCTGTCGCCAGTGACATGCCCTCGACGAGGAAAGAAGTTGGATGGTTCAGAGGAATGCAACACGTTGCCTGCGTCGTGTGGGCTAAGGACCTTCTCTTCCAGGGCTGGTGCAGGGGCGCATGGATGATCCCACCGCACCCGACCAGAGCGAGAAATTGAATAAATTTGGGGGGTTCCGCTTATGTTAGCACGGAACCCACGAACGGTAACGAAGACCAGTCGGAAGCCAAGGATCCCAAAATGGAAAGTCTAGAAGCCAAATTTATATTATTGGTGTGCACATATCGGAAGGCCAATCTTAGCTCACGAACGAAACTTTATGTGATTTTCCTAACGAAAAGTTGCCCCTGCAATTTGGTTGCCGCACCTGTAATAAAATGGACTGACCCGGTTCTCCCTTTTTCATTTTCGTCCCCAGTCATGATGGCTGCCAGCATGTCCGAAGACGACGTTGCTTACACTGCCCTCCTCCGCCAGTTATTATCTGACAATTCAACCACACGCAACGCTCGTGTGCACTCTTGGATAGAGCACCAGTATGATTTTGCTCTCTCAGAGTCAGACACTCAAGTCAACGAAGATGATAGTGTCTCTCTCGGCTGTTCCCGGGCTCCGTCACCTTCGCCATCCTCCTCATTGGGAGCGCACCGTACGTTCTGTTCTGACAGACCCGACTCTCCGCTCCTACCGCGGTCATCGGTAGAATGCTCTTCAAGACCAGAGTCTTGTCCATCTTATGATGCTCTATTTTTCCCCGTCTCGCCGTCTCCTCAGACTTTTGCTGAGGATGAGGTGAGGGAAGAGCGCGAACGGGAGCGCGCACTTCGTTTCCTCGTGCAGGAAATGTCACACTGGAAAATGCAGTCCAGTCCTACTACTCCGCGCAAGAACATGGACAAGGTATTTCCTTTTATGGTCCGCTATTTATCGAGTTAAAATTTGGTTACTTAGCCTTTACCGTGTCCTCCGCCACCCTCACCGGCGACGTCCACAACGCAGTCCACTTCATCGCGTGTCATGCGCTCACGTTCCTCATCGATGCGCATTTCACGGCTGCCTTCCTTCACAAGCACGTTGTCATCTGATCAGAGCCAACCACAAGATATATTTACACCGCCATTGCCTGTCTCCGTAATTGTGCACGGAGACACTCAGCACGAACTTATTTCAGACCTTAAGCGTTCCGATGCGATTTTCCTCCGACGCATGGAATCATTAAATGTGAAAGTTCAGGATGAACAAGAACTTTCTCTGTTGTCACCAATCCATGATGATCGTGACTCAGGATACCCGTCCCCTACACTCTCCAACTTTTCGTACGCCCCGTCTCGAGAAACTGCGCTTACGAGTCCCTGCACCAGTTTTCCTGCGTCGCCTGCGAGCGCGACCTTCGCTCCTTGCTCACCGGAAAATATCGCACTGCCAGCATCCCCTGATGCTGAACGCTTCCCGGGGGCGCCTCATTCCGAGGATCGCGGTAATGATTCATATCCGATATCTCCATCCGACATGGCTCTTCCCGTATCGCCATCGACAACTGCGTTTTCAGTGTCTCCTTCGTCAACTGCATTCCCCGTATCACCGAGTACCGCTATATTTCTCGCTTCTACGCCTGAACTTGCGTTCTCTACGTCACCTTCTTTGACTGTGTATCCCGCCACCCCTTTGGACTCCAAGGACTGTGTAAATGATAATACCGCACAATCTCAGCGGTTGCGCTCGTCCACTAATAGCTCGGGAGACCTTCAAAGCAGATGGTCAGTTGCAACGACGGCATCACTAACTCCTTCACCTTCCGATCCGACGCCGATACCCTCAGGGACATTCCTGAGATCCAGAACTCCTTCGAGGGGCAAAAAGGACAAGGAGTCATCAAAAGAAGTGAAAACCCCGCGCAAGCGCGCCCGTCTTATTAGTTTCATCTCGAAACTCTCCCCGGGTCGTTCAGATAGCAATGTCACAGCCTCGACCGATTATGACTATGAGTCGGATACAGATGAGAGAGTCGTCAAGCCCGCAAAGACGATTGGAAAGAAATCCTCCCTAGCCAGTCTGCGGGCATCATTTTCTTTATCTCGTGCCTCTTTCACATCTCAGCGTCCACCAGTGTCGTCCTTGGCGGAGGTGCCTCCGCTTCCAGTGTCGCCTACCCGTACGTCATTCGGCGCATCACGTATGTCTTTCGCAGCCGATGGTGCGGCGGGCAGTAGGGAGGCGGTACCACCGGTGCCGACCATCTCGTTATCGAGAATTCCTTCCCACGCCACCGCGCTCGACGACACATTGCCGCCTATTCCCCAATCTGCTTCCACTATTACATCCTTCCGGAGCGCGTCTCTGGTTTCTCTGCAGGCTTATACCCCTCCTTCAGCTTCAGCATCACAGCTCTCCTTGCTTCCGTCGCCCACTGCAAGTCATAGTGTGTCAAGATTGTCTCTACTATTGACATCCGGATCTTCCAGGAATTCGGTTGTGTCATCTGCCGCATTGGACGCGCCTATCTCTATTCATCCCATACCGAGTTCGACACCCAGTAGGGCCAAGTCGATCTTCAAGCTATCTTCGCGACCAAAAACACCCAAGGTTCGGGCCGTTGCAACTCCTTCAAAACTTCCTCTTCCCCGGACCGTAGCTGTCTCCTCTTCCAGTATCCCAAATGGGGCAAGCCCAACTGCGTCCAGGATCCCACCACCGCCAACAAAGTTCACGCCCCCATCAAAATTAGCATCAATGCTTGCTTCGCAGTCTTCATCGCGACTTCCTCATCCGACGTCTTTTAACGCGCCACCAACATCCATACTTCCACCTCCGCCGTCAAAGATCGCTCCACCACCAAAAATTATTGTGCCGACTCCTCGGACACTATACCTTCCACACGCGAGTCCTTCGACTATGGAACCGAAGTCACCTATATCAATTGACGAACCAACTGCACTGGTTTCGAGGCTTCCATTGCCTTCGGCAATGAAGGCGTCCCGCACTAACACCGTGAGGGGCTTTTGGCGCAGGGCACAATAGGTGTCATTTAGGTATGCGAGCTCAGTTCAATCATCTTCCTGGACCCTAACATGGTTTTCACAGTTAAACATAGGGAACCGTGGAATCAGGACGCGGAAAGGGTCTGGTCAACACGCTGGCGCGCGTTTTCGTCAATCTCATACTACTCTATTGGTTATTCTCAGTCTACCACACTCGTTATTGAATTGTACACCTCGGTCATTACTCAGCTATCACGCTCGCTCGCTCACTCCTTTCCTTGCTCCGGTTTTCGCATGGATCCTCTGGATTTCCGCTAGGTGGTGGTGGGTCTCATCCTCCACGTCATCTATCTGCACTATCTGTTGTGGAATTATACATGTACTCACTCGTTACCTTTCCTGGTGCATTCAACCTATATTTTCGAGCCACTCGTCTCGCTGGTTCCCCTGCGTTATCGCCCTAATATCCTCGCGCCCCGCCTGCATCTTGTTTATATACGTCATTATTCTCGTGGTTCTTATTCTTGTTCATACTTCAATCCCGCTCAACCCCAATATCACAATCTTTTCGCGCATAGATAGCAATTGTACTCAGGTTATTCCGCCGCATCTTTCATATACGTACATTTACATTTACTTGCATATCACTTACTCATCGCTGCATCTGTAGAACGGGGGATGGAAGGAAGAAGATGAAATATAACCAAAGTTCCAGTTCATTTGGGATACGTATTAGGATGCCCAGTCACAATATTTGGTCGATGGGCGGGAAAATTCATTGCTTCAAGGTGTTGCTCCTGCGGCCTTCCGCGCGCCAGGGAAGACCGCTACAACTCCGGACAATAAGGTATCTCGTCATGGCTGAAATTTGAAGTCGATGACTCATTTCATCAAGATTCAGCTGTTCCACTATCATGATGAACCATAAGTATGTTTTCAATTTCATAATGGCTCACCGTCCCGAAAACCAGTATTCACTATGTGTCGGCGGAAATGCGATCCCATTCAATGGATTGATCCTGACTGGCATCAGTGCCAGGCGTCTCGCATACCAATTGAATATCTTTCGTCCGTGGTTCAAGAGATATTTCGTGATTGGTCGACCGTGGCTATCAGGCACGTGAATTCGTTCCAGCTAGAAGAGGCACGACATTGCGATAATTTGGCCCATTCATTTCCATGATTGACATAGCTGGCAGCTCAGTACCTCTCAGTACTCAGCAGTTGGTCACCGATATTGCATGTATGGCTTTCGCAGCCCTGTAACTATCTCTACTTTGGAGTCTCATGGACTGACTTTGACAGAACCTGGCAAAATTGGTGAGCCCTACCACTTATTCTGATATAGAATCCTATATATATCCAGTCGTGGATGACATAACGGCGGCTTCAATGATTCAAGCGCCTATTATATATGCGGACCATCATCTTGATCAGAGATTCTTACCATCTCATGAATTTCCTTCCACGATCAATTCCATAATACACTACTGATCTCAAAACCAAAGTCAGACCATCCTATTGGGACTTGCTTACGGCGGCAGAGTTGTACCTGGGCCTACGGTATGACACTGTTCGGAACGGGCGTATCATTTTTTCGACAAGCTTCGATGTCTTCCTGCGCAGTCCGAGCTCTCGGCTAAGCGCTCGAGGCCCTGGTTAGTATGATGGGTTTGGTTACGGCGCTTGCAATGATCGTAGACTGCAGTGTTCAAGTTGCTGACCACAGACCAGCGTAGGACTGATTCTTGGGACCAATCTTCGCGGGCTCACTTCCGACGATTCTGCCTAAGGAATTCTCGTCTAGCCAGACCATAGTTCGGGAACCTTCTACTTATCGCCCTCCGCTGAGCAACACCTTTGACGTTTTGATTTACTCACACACATGGACTAATACCCGCCTCCGGTTTTTCGTGCCGATGCTCGCGCATACTGCCAATCCTGGTTGGCTCAGATTGAACAAATGAAGGAAGGCCTACACTCGACGGACTAGGTTATCATATATTCATGACGCTCAGCCACACGGTACCTCAATCATGTAGGGCCCAAAACATTAGGTCATTATCCTTATCAGTTGCCCGAGGAGTACAACTTCAAATCTACAAGTTGGAATTCCCCTTGCGGAACCTATTTCCGCCTGCTGATCAAGTGTACGCTACTTGAGAACCTTATATCGTTGCGATCTCACAGCGCTTTCGACAGGGTGGCTTGGCTCAGTATTTGGCGTTGACGCTGGTACCTCTCTTGGCTTACGGCTTGAACAACATCAATCGACTCCAAATGGCAACGTCCTCCCAAGAATTCGCTTCTAGGAGCCTTATTTGCGCGCCGGGATAACCTTGTATAGCATTCTTTCGTCGTGGTACGCTTCGTGATGACGTCTCACAGATTCTTCACACAGACAGAACCATGTGAAATGAGAAGAGTACGCCAGTACTTGTTCATCCCACTTTTGCCTACCTCCCCTCATTTCCGTTCAGGCTGTGAGCGAAGGCACTTACTTTCCCACCGAACCTTCCGGTCAGAAACTCCCGTATTTGGAATTGAACACTGCCCAGTAATTTCATTGAAAAGGCTTGAGACAAAATATTAAGTAATAATAACTGCAGAATGAGTTTGACAGCGGTGATATGAGGTTGCTCAACCTTGAACTGACAGTTACATCACGACTGTCTAGGGTAAGAAAGACATACCGAGCCCAATTGTTTCCTTGTTCTTTCTCTCGGATTGATCCTTCCGCGAATATTGATCGACTTCCTGATCTCCGCAAGTACGATCTCACCGCAATAACGACGGAGGACAAGATTTGCCTCTTCGATGCCATCGAGTACTTGCTTCTACTGATTGGAAACAAAGCACCATGTGCAGTTGGTCATTCCTCGCACTCTATATGCTTCGATCAAATATTTTGGCTGGAAATATCAAGGTCCTACACCAAAGTGAACACTAGCACTTTCGCCATCGGGATTGTTGTACACGTGACTCTTTACTAGCCAATCGCAACGACATCTCAGCGTCCTATCAAATAATTGGAATTAATGCAACACCGTGACCCCATGTCCAACGTTATCCCTGATCGCACTGATTTTACACTTGTGACTAACAGGAGGTCGATCGACATCGACGCTAGAACCGACACAACTGTCAGGTGTCTAGCAATCGATGCAGCCCTTTGATCTGCCACCTGATTATTTAGGTATGGTTCGTCATTAACTCCAACTCATTACTCGAGTCATTACAAGCACATATTATATCTAGTTTAGTATGTCAAACTTCTCAAGTCTCCAGCAAGGCAGTTCTTGGATCAGCTCCATGAGAAGCACGAAGATTCACGACACCGCCGGCGACTGAACTATACGCATGAGCATAGAAGTACGCTGCGTGGGCAAGGGTTGCCTGTTCAACCACACTGAGGACGTCGGTAAGCATCAGAGACCATCCAAAGGTTCGGCGATCGTCTATCGTTAGCAGGTCCGAAATCAAAACGGCACCTTGATCACGCAGATATGTGAGATTCGTGGGATCGCGTTCGTCAGTGGCAATGTAGAATCTGAAGAATTTTAGTATGATTTTTTTTTCCTTATCAAAAGCAAGCTAGATGTCTCACCGGTCATGATCTGCGGGAGGATTTAGATTTAGAGGCGTGCGATCGGCTTGACCAAGAGGGACCTTGTAGGTGTAGAGGGGCCCGCGATGCACAAAATGTAGGATTTCACGTCCGTCGCGCAGATGGCGCTTGACCCGGGCGAGATGAGCTTCGAAACTCGGTTCCATAGTCCATTTCAGCGTCGTAACTAGATTACCTGTTGTGAGCGTCGACGTATTCGAGAAAATGGGGACTAACAATCCCCCCGTCGCATATGAGCTCCCATCCACATTCGTCCACCAGCCTTCTCGACCATGCGGTTAGACAACTGATCCGCTAGCCCAATCACATTATCTGCGAGACGAAAGTCATACAGGACTGTTTGCGTGTATCTCTCTCGGCTTTCGAGGGTGGTGAATTTGAGGGCACCCTATTTACTGGGTGTGATTAAAACATTTTTTTAGGAGAAGACAAAAGGAATTACTGGCTTCCGTCCCAAATGAACTTCACCCTGGAGGAGAAGTACATCTTGCTCTATGAACCCAAAGTCTTCGTACAATCCACGCAGTAAGCTTCGCGGGGCTGCTTGTCGGATTGGAACCACGACATCTTTCGTTGCGTCTGAGCCACAGCTAGGCAATGGGCTTATTCTCTGAGCCAGCCAAACAAGAGAATGGACTTACGCGCCGCCGTAAGTGTAAAGCACTTCCCAGCCATTCTCTTCCAATGTACTTGCGATACCGCCAGCCGATGATGACTCAGTCTCAATTGGATCATTATCATCTCCCACAACTACGAGGACAGTGTCCCAATCGAGAACCGATGCGCCAGATGTCATTGCATCATGCAACGCCTTTGATAGAGGGGTTTCTTCCATGATAGCCCAGGACCCGACTTGGCCATGGGTGATATTCCATCCCCCCCTTTCCCGCATAGTTTGTGGCAGCTGATCAACCCGAACAACACCGGCGTCATACCATTCATTCTTAATAACGTAGAGGCTGGGTTCCACCCTGCTATCAGAGAAGATGTTGGCGCCGCGGTGATATAAATCGGTATCCCAGTGTCCGTTGGTGGTTTCCACATCGGCCGAAATGTTGTGTAAGCGGAGATAATCAGATACTGTGATGACTGCATGTGTCTCGCGCAGATGGGTCAAGTTGAACATGAGAGACACGGGTATTCTCCAGGCCATTTGTTTTTCTATGGGGAGTTGGCGCCATTCATCTGTGCCGGTTGCGTCCCCCCTATTAACCATGGTAGCATACGCAGCACATACGGAGCTGGGAAAGTTTTAAAATGTGGGGGTCGATACAAGAATAGCACGTACATGTCGAATTCGCAGGCACGAGCGTACACGTAAGAGGGTATGACTGTAGTACGGTTTAGAATACGTCCGTGGAGGACAGCTGCCTCGATGATGTATCGCATCTATCGGGAGTTAACCATGAGTTGCATGGTTCAGAAAAAAATCTGGGACGCACATTATTCCAACCTAACCAGAGGCTGTAGTCGCGTGCATAAAACCCTTTGGTTTGAGAAACTATATGGCGGAGAGCGTCGAGCTCGGGATCGACCTCTGGAGACCCGCCCTGTTCTGAAGTGATGTTGGAGGGAGACAGCGAGTCGTCCAATGTTGTGTGCGCAAATAGAACCGGATATGAGGTGATTCTCAGCATCTTCAATGCCAAGCCCGCCAGGATACTGAACACGATTAGCGCGCCGATGAATGCCGGAACGGAAGGACATGGACGACTGCGTCGTTTCATTGTAGTGTAGCTTTCGCGTGAATTAGAATGAGCGGGAAAATAAAATAGGCTGTGGTGAATAGTGTTGAAGTTGCAATTAGCCCGGCGCATCAGCGAGATCAAACATAGGGGAATGTTTCAAGTTTCGTCACTCACCTCATGATACATTTCCTTTCTGGTCATTGGTATTCAGTCGTTGGCTTGAATAATTAGTATGAATCCTCCGACAATCCCCTTGGCGTCCCCCACTTGTCACCTCAGCTGTGTGCTGAGCTGCGCATGAGCATCCTGTCCTACCAGAATCCACTAGTGTGCCTTGTCCGGAGACTTTTGCAGTTCTGATGTAACTGAATATGCCATAATGACCGTTGCTAGTTGTGCGGGCTGAAGTGTCTGCAGGACTGTTACGACAAGAGTGGGAGCGGGTACTGAAAGGGTTTTGTAGGATGAATTCGTGTAGGCACCTGTATGCTGAACCGCAAGAAAATGTTAAATGGTAGACAGGCTTCTACGTATGTAGTACGTTATATCACTTTCCGTGACCGTCGCAACAAGCATATAGTGGACTTTGTCCTGAGGGCTGGCACTACATCTTATATGTTGGACAAATTTTCGCGCCCTCGAGAATGTAGTTCACTTGCAACCGATAGCTAAGTAGAGTGTTCTCGTACAAGCCTTTGACATATTGAGCACAGCAGCACCGAAATTGCCTGGGGCAGTACCACATAAGTAGGTGTCGGGAGCTTAACGATGAATGGACACTAGCCTTCACTAGCACTAGTGCATCACAATGGCGGGTGGCATCATGTGGCCCATCTAACAGTGGCAGACTCATCACCCAAGTCCAGTGAAGGTTTCAAACTACATGATGATGAGAGGAGGCGTGGTCGACGTTGAAGGCGCTGACCTGTGCATGGCATGGCTACAGACTTGGTTCGAAAAGAGTCGATCAAGTGGCCTGCCAGTTTGCTGCCAGAACCCGACCGAAGCTTAGCCATTTATGGGAGATACTGTATACTATTTGTGGCCACTCGCCGGCCGGCCCATCCATGCTGCTCTCCTTCAAGTTTGTCACTAGGAACTACTCAACTTGAACTTAGGACCAAACGCTCATAACGCTGGGCCATGCTCGCCAAAACCGACAGAAAAGTTCTGTTCAAGTCACCACCAACTGTATTCACAGACAAGCTTATCTCCCAAGAGGCGCGTCGATCTAAGGTGAGCAAAGGACATACTTTCATCTCTGACCATCCTTGTCTAAGAATGTGTGTGCTAGGCTTTGGAAGAACAGAAACGCGTGTGTGTGATGGATATTTGCTCATTTCTCTCGAATATTTAATATCGTCTTACAGAGACGAGCACAAAAGTTTGAATCCTCCAGGCAACTCGATGCTTTCGCCGATCTCAATCTTGGGAACTCTGATGACGACGGTGATCTCGAGGATGAGCCAGAGATAATACGTGAAGGTGTCTCTGGTTTTGTGCAGATGGTGACACAACCTGTGGAGATCCCGTCTTTGTCCTCCGATGCGCACAATCACGAGACAGTGCAGTCGGGGAAGCGACGAGGGAAAACCCGACGTAAACGCACCAAAGCCAAACCGTCCAAATGGGCCGATAAATGCATGTACGCTGAGCTCCTGGAGATGAATGAAGAAGCCCACTTATGGAACAATCAATCCGGTGATGTGATCGATGGTCTTCCACGCGATTTAGAGGCAGCCTGGGTAGCGGTAGCACCTGTTCCTACTGGGAAACGATGCTTGGCTGTTACTCATCAGTCCGCCGGAATAGTTGGCATATGTATGCAATAGCTTCTTGGACGATCCCTCAACTAATCATATTCTGATAGCGCCAAATACGACTCTTCGATCTCGTGTATTGGGCAAGATGCTCCTTCCTAGATTTCCATCCTCCCTCCCACCTCTTACAGTGCTCGATTGTATTCTCGATGTTAACTGGAGAGACAACGGCATCATTCATGTCCTGGACGTGCTCAAGTGGAAGGGCCAAGATGTCGGCGACTGTGAGACCCCTTTCAGGTGCGCATGCGTTACATGCGAACCATCTGCTTACTAACATCCTATATGTAGGTTTTGGTGGAGAGACACCCGCTTAGCAGAACTTCCAAAGCCTCCTTTACCATCTGGAAAATTTTCATTTACAGCCCCTTACACGACAGCGGGCACTTCATCTCAAAATGAAAATGCCGGGTCATCTTCAAATATGCATGCTTCTGAGCGTGAACGCTATCGCTTTCCATATCCAACATCTTTTGTCCCAATACCATATCACACTGACACGACATTGACTTCCCTCTCTTCGTTTGTCATCCCTATGGCGCGATCAACACGAAAAATTAGTGTTGATATACCCGTGCACGTTTCACCACCAGAATTCACTTCGCATGATATGGCCGTCGATGGCACTCATGATTCAGTGGCCTCACGATCTACTACGTCAGTTATTGCGCACGTGGACTCCGATGGGTTATTGCTGTATGTGTCTCACGCAAGCTATGAGGAGGGAACCAGTCCCTTGAGCTGTTGGATACCCAACAAGGCGATCACAGAGCGCCCGGAAGTTCCTAGTAGTTCTGAAGGTCACGACAGCCCACTAGATGTGTTCCAGCGGTGCGTGATGTGTTCCTCCATAATGTTTTTGAACGTTGACAGTATATCAGTCTGGTCCAGCGGCGCACCGTGAAGGATCTTCATGTGGTCCTCGGTTCACAAGACTCTATGGACATATAAACACGTTTTATCACGAATCGTCTTACACATCATCCATTACCCATCATTCATGCATCCACCATGCATTCACACCTTCACTTGACTGCGCAAACCAGCGCTATTTTGTTATTCATGTTCTTTTTCAAGACACAAATATTTGTACTGCAGGGGCGGTTAGGATAGCAAGTCCGACCAACAATCTCGCATGAATACATCGTTGGCTGGTCATGTTGATGCGAATTTTAAATGTTAACAGAGCACGCTTCTCCATGTTCTTACTCGTTCATGCCACCTGGAACTATGTCATTGATACTGCAGCCCAAAAGCGAGTGAATATCTGGGCGACAATATACAAATGAGTATGTATCTCCGATTTTTCCAAGGCTGACGGATGCAGAGTTATTCATTCCCGGTCACGTCCTCGAAGATCAGCTTTTCTGCTGATATACAACTTAGCGTTGCAGGTACTCGTACAGTCATATCGAATGACTTGCGTTAAGGGTGCAATCACTAAGGAAGGTATGTTCCCTAGGCACGATGGGTATATCATTACATGGGGTAGACTCGTACGTCTGGACTATGTCTTTGAGATGTCAAGATGTTTGACATACCCGAAAGTACAAAATGAACACTGTCAAAACCAAAACTGCCTACTAGTAGGATAGACCCCTCCGATCTCAGAAACAGTCGTGGCTCTTGCTGCAGGTCCGAATGTCTGGCAGCTCCACCATATCGCGACCCCTCATTCACGGAGCGATATTGCGATAGTCTGCACTGCTCCTTCGACGCAAATCCTGTGGTTACAACAGGACCTGTATCGAAGGAGCAGTGCAGAGGATTTCACATGGACTATCTGGGTGCTATCATTTCCATATGAAGTCGCCCGGACTGCTCCCACAAGAGTATTGTTACACCTAGCGATGCGGTTCCTTGAACGAGGAATGCAGTTCTATATCGCGTTGATCGTGCGTGATGTCGTGAAGAATCTAAGATGTAATGGTCAAGTAAAATCATTTCCGCCTGACACTTCGTGGCATTGTTCCAGAAGTTCTTGTGAGATGTTTGTGAGATGAAGAGGAATGGATAATGTGGTGATCAGCTCACTAGGCTGATGGTTCATGTGGGGTGAGGGAATTGCTCGCAAATACGCTGCATTTATACTTCGTCGCTCTTGGTGGCGGCCCGGGGTCAAACAAGTCTCTAAACAGCATGAATGGCAGGGCTGCGCCACGGAACACAATAACCTTAGCTAGGTGGCGGTCAAAGACATGAAACAAGATCAAATGATTATTGACGTGTCTACCACAGGGATCGGACCTACAGGGACCTGCTCCAACGGACAACAATATAGATGGGTTAAAATAAAATAAAAGGAGCACCGACGAAAGGTGGACATTTCATGTGAGCAGTGCTGGCGGGAAGTATGCGTGATCCCATCAACATGGTCCCCTTCCAATGGTGTTCCCTGAATGATCAATGTACCACAAAGGCGGTAACAGATCTGAGGGGAGTCAAATTATTGTCACCGTATCAGTCAGAGAACCGATGAGTCCTTGATGGTGCGTTACGTTGATTGCGGGGCCTTTACGTCGTGATATATGACTTTATATTGCCTTTCGCGACGAAAACAAAGGACATGCTCTGCATATATTGTCATGTAATGGTATGCAAGACAATATAACTTTCTCACCAGTCCTCTGATCGGCGCCGCACTGGCACAGGGCCAAACTTACCTGAATACGGTGACGCGATCGGCAGAAAAATCGGCGTACTTATATTCAACCACTTTCATGCACCCGTTCGCGTGGCGGCTTTGCGACATTGCTGACACGTAGTAAGTAGTGGCGTGAGCAGGCAGCTATGTCCTTGGACTGCGTTGGCCATAATCTGGCCGCCTTGCGGTGCGTCTGAGCAAAATAAGTACTTCGCATTCTGACAGATGCGGCACCAGTAGTAACTGGTTAGTCTCCCCTAGACAGACACCTTTAGTATAGACGAAGGAAGATAGTCGCGATCCTTCTGGTGAGTATTAGGTATCTACAACATGTAGTAAGCACGAGATACCGGCGTCCATCACGTCATGCTGTGTTGTTGCGTGTTTATGTCTGTCTCCTTTTTACTAGGGTTCGGCCTGCCGACTTTCACCTTGCTCCATGGCACACGGTTTTATTTTCTCTACCTCTATTGTATTTGGAACGTACTAGGTTCTGACCAATTACATCAATAACTCGGCGATTCTCCGCTTCCTCGCGGGAGAGCATCAAAACATATTCCACTGCCTCTGACTCTGACAGACCAAGCATGTTTAGAGTGGAATGTTGCTCGCGTTCTCGCCCCGTGGTATGCCATGCATAAGCATTCTCCTGTTCCAATTCACGTTCGGATTCGTTGATAACCTTGTGCAGATCATACCGCTCTGCAAGACTGCAACGTTTCATCAGTTGAGAATCCACAAAGAATAAAACGTGCATACGTTGTCCTTTGGGAAATGGGTTCCTATTCGCACGAGCATATTTGCTTTTGTGCGGAGCATCACGGTCGTGTATCTGTCCCACCTTCCATGACATCACCCTATTGTCAGCAATTTGACTTGTTTTACTCTCAAGCGCCCACCAAGTACAATGAAAGTACATAAGGAAGCTTATATATAGGCGCCGTGCCGCTTGCTCTAGTCCAACTTATCGTTTCCTCGCCCCCTCACCCCACTGTACTCCCAAAATGCCCTCCAATCCCGCAGAAATCGCTGTCAATGACCTCACAGGAAGGGTTATCAAGACGGAGCAAATCGCCAATGGACAATACGCAAAGGTGTGGAAGGGCACCTATACAATAGAAGGTCGACCAGTCGTTGTACGATACGGTGATAGTATTCAATTCATAGTACATCTCACATATGTTTGTTGCAGGTAGCCGTGAAGGTCGTGAGATCAACGTTGTTCCTCGACAGTCAAACTGCAGAACAAACAATACGGGTAAAATCTCCCATCTAACAAGTGAAATTTTGTTATTCAGTCAAATATTTCCAGAGGCTCCTGCGAGAAATAGGAGTATGGAGTAAATGCGTTCATCCTCACTTGGCCCCGTTTATCGGTATATGTTATGAGGTTACGCGAGGATATCGAGTCCCCTGTTTGATATCTCCATTCTATGAGAACAGAACCATCATGCAATACCTAAAAAACAATTCAAATGCTGTGCGAATGGACTTGGTACACTTTTTACTTTGCTAATTTTGTACCGCGTTTACAAATGACTGCACAGCTTCGCCAATTTTTTTCTGGATTGGCTTATTTACATGGCCGTGCTATTGTTCATGGGGACCTCAAACCTGTGGCACCCATTTTCTTCATATTTTGCGGTACCGGAGCTGATGTGATTATTTTCGCAGACAAATATTCTCATCGACGACGCAGGCAATGCGATGTTGGCAGACTTTGGACACTCTCGAATCCTTGAGGCTTCTGGGTCTACGACAAGCACAGTGACCATACCTTGCACGTTCCGCTACATGGCGCCGGAGTTGAATATACCTGAAAATCCAAATATAACCCCAACCCTAACAATAGCATCAGATGTCTGGGCAGCAGGGATGACGGGCCTGGAGGTGCGTTTGCAGATCATTGTAGCCCAGGCGCTGGATTTTGATTTTGATGCTTAGATTCTCTCCAGTAAGATCCCATTTGTGGAATTTAAAACGGACAACCAACTAGTCGCAGCTATGCTAGCTGATAAATTACCCAACAAGGCATACTACCCTCTCGTTCGCCACGGTGCATGGTCTGCGTTTGAACATTGTTGGAAAAAGAACCCGAGTGAGCGACCAGATGTGCGACGATTGAGCGATTACTTAGATGAAAAATATGGACCTGACTCAAGTAGGTCAGCCCGACCTACTAGAACTCGCGGTTGAATAGTTGTAGACATAAATATTTGTTCTCTGCGTCTTGTTGTATATCTGCACCTTATGCATAAATTACTTGCTGGTGTTGGGGCGTCCCCCCTCTCTCATGCGCATACCAAATGTAGCCCGTCATGAAGGAGCAGGTGAACATAAGTCTGCCGAGGGCCGTCCGGGACAATGGTGATCGTCGATTGGTGCGTGCGAAGAGATACTAGGGAGAGCCTAGCGGAGCCGCGAACTCATCGGCGGATAGGATAAGCAAGGTCGGGAATACCCTCGAACCTACTCGTGGTTGGAATGCAAGCACCTGCCGAAGGCAAAGGCCCTTTCGTAGTTATGGATAGAGAGGTCGCCTTGCCAGATAGCAACTCATTAAAGACAACAGAAAGGTTGCTTCAAAAGTGAGTGGGTAGTAACCACAGGATGGAAGTGAAGGAACATCACCCATATATTCTGAAAGAGATCACAGCGCTGAGCGCTGACTCCTAAATGAGACCGATGCCATTGTTCGACGTCAACGTTCAACATTGAACTGAACGGATGCTCATAAAGTACTCACCCTACGGCGCTGCTTCTTTCTGCTTGCTGTGGTAAAAGGTTGCCAATATCATGTCACATTATGATTATCACTGTGTATAACATTGAATTAATATTAATACATATGATATCATTCCGGCCGCCCCCTCACCTTCTGTGTTTAGAGTGGAACGTTGCTCGCGTTCTCGCCCCCTGGGTATGCCATGCATAAGCATTCTCCTGTTCCAATTCACGTTCGGATCGTTGATAACCTTGTGCAGATCATACCGCTCTGCAAGACTGCAACGTTTCATCAGTTGAGAATCCACAAAGAATAAAACGTGCATACGTTGTCCTTTGGGGAATGGGTTCCTGTTCGCACGAGCATGTTTGCTTTTGTGCGGAGCATCACGGTCGTGTATCTGTCCCACCTTCCATGACATCACCCTATTGTCAGCAATGATTAATGATGACCAAAAGTTCTTTTACAATCACAATCTTGCTGATGCCTCCAACTTCACGACCCGGTGCAGCACGGGGGACTGGGGATGAAAAGAGCCTAAGAGGCTACAAGGTAAGCGCGTCCCATATCGTCGCTGTCCCGCGTACAGAGCCTGTGGCAAGAACAACCGAACTCCAAGCAAGCGCAGTCACTGCGCCATCTTCGTGAGCCTCGAATCTGCGGGCAGGTACGACGGAAGAGGATGTTTGCGGTGTATACCAATCGTAAATGCCAACGGAACCTAGTAGATCGCCAGTGATGATGAAACTGCAATCATCTGACTGAGCTGCAAAGATAGGTTCGACGGTGGAGTTGTATCTGAATGAAGGATCACCAAATGCGGTAGTTTCGTATTTGCCGGATGTAAAGTCAACTACGACACAATAGAAAAATGGGTGATCGGAGTACCCAATGGACGCTGCCGTTGTCTATGAGTGACGACGGACACAAAGCACAGTTGGCTGAGGTTTGGGTATGAATTCATCCTGGGGAGATGGTTGTCCCTTGGAAATGGGCCACAGCGCAAACATATGTTTTTCCACTTCTTGAAGGCAAAGCTGAGGAAAAGGTTAGATGTCTTGAAATTATGGACGTCCAAATGGTTGCATACTCTGTTAGTGCATGGGCGCTCTAATGGGAGTCGTAGAGCATCCCGTTTTATTCGCTATAATGCAATTAGACTGAATTTCAAAGCTTGAAAATCGTTCGACTTGCCAGACACACGAGGACATCTAGTTGCTGCGCTGCCAAACGACGGAATCGCTTTTTTTGATATTTCTGGTGCCATGCTTCAGGTGAAACGAACACGTCAGAGACCAGTTGATTAGATCATGAATACGTCAACTTTAACTGTCATGAAAGCGGGAAGTCGACGGATCTCACTGGCAAGGTCTTCGAGTTTCTTCAGCCTTTCAAGTTGGCGTTCCGCCATTTGAGTAGGGCATCATACTGTACACGAGCAAGGTCGCGTTGAACAGCAAAGGCGCGGCGATTTTGGTAAATTGTGTAGACCTGATGCCAAGTTCGCAAAGCTGAGGAAACACCATATGAATAGGGGCGCATGATTCAAGCGCTCTGTTTGACCGTATCAGACTATCAGTTTGTGGTAGGCTGTACTCGGCGTGTTGGTAAGTAGGCACAACGTATACGCATTAGTATTAGGACACGTGGATGAGTCACGTAATCACATAAAAAGTGACATTTGAACATGACCTTGCGGAGCAAGGTGACGACTCGAAGCCGAGCAACACTCCATTGAACGCACCAGAACAGGCTCCCGGCTACCTCGCTATGTTGACTCATCCCGGACTCGGAGTGCCGCCTCATCGCTTGGATCTGAAACAGAACTGCATTTGCGTCATTCGGCGAAACCACTCGGTAGAAAAAGGATTAGTGAGAAACACGCGCGTGCATGTAGTTGTGCTGCATCGTCAGTTCGTCGAAGTCCAACTCGTCAATACATTCGAAAGCCACTGCATTCCCCGCATCAACATTCGAACTGTTCGTCGTGGACAGTGAATCGAAGACAGTTTCCTCTGCGACCCGCATATGCAACTACACTTAACGGTTGTCAAAGATTAACGCTAGCACGAACCATGCTCGACCTCCGAACGGCTCCTTTACGATGTGTCTATTTGCAGAGGCGAACGAGGGACAAGACTGCTAATATTGTATTTCCTGAGTTACTACTGCAAATACAGTATATCGTCGTAGAGCTGACCGAAGGGGAGTCCTTGTACCAATTATATTTATCCTATAACTACAAAAACCCTGGATCATAATTAGAAGCGTGATGATCCATTTTACTTTGCCTGGTTTGCATTCTTGTTCTCAACAGCAAGCCTATCCAAAACTTTCCTCACCTCCTTCTGCCAGTCGGTTGTAATACACAGATAGATGCCCCAGACAGAGCAATAAATGAGGGAGACTGTGATTCCCACCCATAGTCCCACTAGTCCCGTGTCCATCTTAAAAGCCAACCAAATACCAAAAGGAATGCCAATGACGTAGTAAGCACTGCAAACAAGACGTTATGGTGAAATCATGGCTGGTGCGTGTAGACCTTACCTGATATTGATAAGTGCGCCTACGAGCTGCAAGAGAACTAAATCAAAGAGGGCGACGTAATAACCTAGCACTTACTTGTTTGCCCCGTGCTCGCAAAATACCACTAGTAACAGCGGCGATCCCATCGAAGACCTGATACATGGCAACAAGTGGAAGAATCGAGGCCACCAGCGTTACCACCTCTGAGACCGAGTGAGTATCGGAATGCACACCACACTTAAAAATCCTACCGGGGTCATCATTGACAAGATACGCCCACGACTGCCTGAACGATATAAACATTGTGCTGAAAGTTTTATCTGTATGTCAGCATTGCTTGACGTGAAAATGGCACATATGTACCTCCATATTACCGAAATCGCAACTGCAAGAACGATCGCGGCGCATGCGGAGATACCGGCGCGCCTCGCCTGCTCCTTGCCCAGAAGGTTCCCAATCCTACTGGACATCAGCCGAGACATCAGTTGGATTTGACGCAACATACCGCACAGACGTAGCTAAGGAGAGGGCGAAGGGAGCTTGAAATGTACAGGAGCTTGAGATGAGCAAAACGGATTGGGTAGCTAGGGCAGCGGGCCCGAGGCTATGAATGAACGTTAGCGAGGTTGGCTATTTATGCATTTGGTCTCATACAAACTGGCAGCCACTGTCAAAACGCATATCAGCATCTAAATTCTCAAGTTGCAACTAATACACGCACAGTTATTAAGCTCCCATGACCACCATTCAGACGCAGTCTGGCCAACGCCAGCGAGTCCCAGCTTGACAAGACAGCCCAAGCCAGTAAAGCTCCGCACTGAGATAGGATGCCAAGCGGTCCTCTCGACATAAAAGATGCCATATATTATTGATGAAATCGAAATCAGGTTGAAAGATATGGAAGTTGCGATTGGAGCTCCGATAAAACCAATCCTGATGGGCTCAGGACCCCACACTAGAAGGCTGACTGAGCTTGCAATTGAAACGCAAAAAAACACAAGACTATTACCAAAAATGTAATTCAAGAAGGTGTTGATCGGCGCCACGACCAGGATGATCTTAGTTGGCACAGCAAACAGTCCTCAAAAGGCAATCGACGATCAGTATGTTAGCCCTTCTAGTTGTGACATTCATCACCTTGAGATTGAAAGTAGCGGCTATAATCCTCAGAAAGTCAGCATTTAATATGCCAATAGTATGTATACTATCGCACCGCGAAACGCAGTTGAAAGAATATGCTGGAAGCCCAAAAGACGCCCATCTTAAGTAGACAGCAGCTAGGTGCGCAACTTCAGGATCCTGTCTGAGCAGGAGTAAAATGGATTCGGCGTTGAACCAAATCATAAGAACAGGCTGAAATTATATCAGTGAGATATTGGTGGGGAAAAGTGACACACATACGATAAGGGTTGCGGTCGTCACAACAACTGCGGAAATAATTAGATGTGGGGACATACATAAGAATAATACTTGCGCATGCGTTGGCTCCATAAGCCGACTAATCGCGGACTAGATGTCCATGCTGCAGGGAGAAGTGTGTCAAGAGCAGATACTAGACCTTGTATGATTGCGTAGCCCGATACGCTCGCGGTCATGAAAGCTAAAGTTGCAGCAGCAAGTGCTGTCGTAGAGATGTGCCCAATAGCCACTACAGAAGCGATATTAAAACTAAACTCAAACAGGTGAGTTCTGCGATGATCGAAAATTAGTGAAAGCTATATGGGAGGCTACAATCTGTACAAACGTAAAGATGGGAAGGGTATATTTCGCGAGGACGCCAAGTTCCTCCCGGAATATCACCCATGTACTGGGACAGTCCCTTTTGTTCGAACAGTGCACACCCTCTTCTATGCTAGGAATTGGAGTTGACAGTAGAGGAGTATTCTCTGTCGGCAGATTGGCCATTATTACTGGTGCTGGGGATACGAAGGAGATGCTGGGCTGTGGAGCTATCCCGTTTGCAATTTGTGTTGGAGCATTCTCGGTCCCGTTCCGGAACTTTTTCTGCGTCTGCTCCTCGAAGGAGTCATGCCCCATGGAGGCAGCAAGAAACGGGTGGTCACAGGGCAGAAAGCCTGGGATGCCTGAGTGCGTGGACATGGGAGACTCTCATCATTTCAACAAAACCATTACCGCTTTATTTAAAATGCTGATAGCCTATCGACCAAATTGAAAGGCTAGACGCGAGGTACGACAGTACTCGCGTCCGGTACCAGGGCCGGGGCGCATCAGAGTTTGGACCCCTGTTTGGTATAGTCTCAGTCGAACCGCATTGAGCAAGGGACTTCGAAGTTTGGACCCGACGTTGACGTCGAAAATGAGTGTGTAGCCTAGTGCCCTGTTACATAACAAAAGTAGATCGGCTCTCAACAGGGGAAACACCAATTAGGCATCAGCGGCAATTAAGACCCCGCTCGGCAATTGCACATTTCCTGGAAGTCGAACTTCGCCACCCACGCGCAATCCACGCGTATATATAACTCTTTCAATGGCTTCAATTCTGCCGCCATGTTCAGGTCAGAATCTCCCTTGCAAGAGTCTCCATCACACCAATGCCCATCACTAAGCTACTCAACTAACGAGCACTCTCGAAATGCTTAAGTAAGCCCGTGCAGGACCATCAATTTGCTCGTGATCAGCTCTACTTCCACAGCCCATACTGCAAACAGAAACTGCCACTGCTCGCAGCACGGCATCATTCAGTTCGGCCCCCAACCCCTCCACGCACTTTCAATTTTTGCAGCCTGCGAGAACTAGCTCCGTCGGATGGAGCTCGACTAGGCTGGATTGACGCTTACGGTCGAGTGCACTTCCCCGCTGTTTTTCCGGCTTCATTATATTCGTGCCCCCATCTCGCTCACTTGCAGGTCTGTCTCCTTTCCTTGAGTGCGTAGCATACCATGTAGCACCTCCTTCATTATTACAGTTTCATTACTTAGCATGCAATCAACCAACTTGAATTCGTGTCTTTAGTCTGCTGGATGAGATATCAATAATACATTGTACAAATTATGACTACCAATGGACCGAACAAGTAGGTACGAGAGCTTGACGAGAGGAGTGTGTAGTACCCTGTTAGTATCCCGAAGTAGATTTCCGAAGTAGATCGGCTCCCAACAGGGTGGGACTCCCGGAAACACGAGTCCCTTAACGCATCAATTACATCAGTGGCAAAGACCTCGACGTTAACTACCGATTTTCGTGTCTTTGGCCTACTGATCGAGATGAGGATGTAATATACAAATTGTGACTACCAAAATTTGACAGGAACATGTATGTAGACATTAGGGTAGTAGTGGTAACTGGTGGGTAGAGACGACCAGAGCGCGAAGGGGTTCTGGGCAGGAAGAAAAAAGACGGCGGCATTCGCTTGTGAAATTGGTACTGGATGGCACACGGACGAGCTTAATGAGTAGAACGACGACGTTCAGTCTCGTGTAGTTCGGACAACGAAGTTAGCGGATTCCAACCCCAATCCAACCCAGTGCTGCTGGGAGCCGATCTACTTTGGAATGTTAACGTTCAAACTCTGATGTGTTTTTGGCACAGTCCCTCGCTTAATGCCGAGACCAAACAGGGATAGTAAAATGTAGCTTTTCGAGGGGTCTAAACTTTGATAATTGTTTGCTCAGCGTTTGAAGTCATTCGAAGATACCAAGAAAGGTCTGAATGATAACAGGGTATCAGTCCAGATTCGTCTGGCTCGAGAGTCGCTGACATGATCTAATAGGTTGGGCTGGACCAAACGTTAGCTCGGGCTGGGGCGCAAACAGGTGGAGCCGCTCGGGAAGGCGGGATACCTGTTTATGAATTCGACCATGCCGAATGACTCTTCGAGTAGCTTCAAAACAAAAATATGCATTAGCGCAGCATACTAAAGGAATTTTCGAGTAATCAAGGACCTATCGAGAGTGAACTGCAGTGCAACATTAAAAGGTGGTGGTGGGTGGGTATACCACGAACTTGACATCGTGGCAGAGGAAAAAACGAATGTAGGAAGCGAGCAGCTCGTAGGTATGGTGTCAGGACATTCCGGTGGGCTAGCATCGCCCGGCACCTGTACATAAACCGATCATCGTTTGGTGTTTGCCGAAGACAGTGTCGTACCCAGTAGTGGGCTAGTATGTAAGTAGCCAGTCGGTGCACTTGAATCGCAGGTAGCACTTATTCGCGTCCCACCCGCAAACTTTGTGATCGTACTTGCTCGGCCTAGTACTTAGCAGACTACTGATTCAGTCTATTTCTTCTGCGCCGTACAACACGTGTAGTACAGGAGAGCGGCGCCAGGGGTGACCGGTGACTGGTTGGCCGTTAAGCGATGAGTTATTGAAGAAGGCCTATGTACTTGGGGAAGAGCAACACATTATTACATAGTAGTTATATGTCGGAGTCGGAATAAAAACAAGTTGTAAAAATAATTAAGAAAAATAATTGTCTTTCTCGAATGACGGAGGGATTGCATCCTCCGCTGCAGCACACTGCGCATCCTCATGAGCCCAAGGAAGACGATCTTGAAAAACTCAAGAAATGGCAGGAAGCTCGCCTTGAGCGAAAACTCCGTGGAGAGTATGAATCTGCTGTTTTCCACCTTGCAGAGCTTGTGAGTGACACCTTCGTCCGCATTCGAATCACCTCCGAACGGATCTACAACAGGTCAACCAAAATCTTGAGACATCACTATCAGTCACTTCAGTCCATGTAGATGGTGCCACAAATACCAGGAAGTCTTTCTTAGGCTGGTTGATCCAGCCATGGCTTGCGCGGCATACAGACGACCGGGCGAGCAAATCGAACAACCTGCAAGGGGCGCTGTATACTGCAAGGGGCATAAGCCACATTCTGCAAGAGACGGACCTGTTTCACTCTGTCGACGCAAAAATTCAGAGGAGTCGAGATCACCTTGCTAGGGAAGGGGACGTCGATATTGTTGTCACCACACGCGAAAAAGGCCGATTCTACTTGAAAACTGCCACGGAATTTGGTAATAATGAGGGTAGCGTTGTGAGCATCGTGTTTTTACTAGTGACGATATGACACCTTCATGTTTCATCACCATCACAGAGTGTCACGGGCAGAGTGCGCAACATATTTGGGGGAGCTGAGTTCCTGGAAGGACACTATTCAGCAGGAACAAAAACGCGTCGTTCTTTCCACGGGCTTCTCTCCCTTCCTCTTTCGCCGTCTTTGTGCACAACGGGACAACTTTCCTTGTTCAGTCAGGAACGAGATTTCTCGTCTTTTGCAAGTTGTTCGGAGATTTCGCACGGCTTAAAGGTTGCAATAAATGTAAGTTTTATTACTTCTCCTGTGAAAAATGTCAAACCTACTGAATCTGTGCTCCCGAAGAGCAACTGGGGAGTTCACGGTGTTCACGAAGTTGCGTATCAGGCCGTTTTGAGGCACATCAACAATTTAGCACCAAGTGCATCAGTCAGGTCAGGCTGAACAATTCACATCATTGAGTCTGTATCTAAGGATGATGCAGTATTCGCGAACATGCTGGTCAAACTATCAAGTCGTCGATATCTCATTCGTGGACAAAAGATACCAGAGATGACAAGCTCGCAGCGTCGCGTGGCTACTATGGCAAGCTTTTCCAAGAACTAGCTGGACTGTCAGGGGACGTGTCATTTTACAAGGCCGAAGTTGAAAGTCAAATTTCTCGGCGCCTCGTTCCAGGAATGGTGAGACTCGTGCTACTGCTGGATCAGTATGGCATAACTTCATGTTGAACATGCAGAGCCTCTCATTGGCTGCACGGTCTGGCTTCTTAAAGGCTCTTACCGGCCCTAGCCATTTTGCTGATAGGTTCCAGCTCGGTGGACCTCTCAGTTTGAGGTCGTTCAGGGCAAACAGCATGGGCCCTCGGGATGGAGGTATTTCTCAATATTCACGTGGAAAGGGCCGTTTTTAATTTGACCGCGCTAGTTGATTCACTTGGCGGTGACATTTACTGGTCGACAGGCGTTTCTTTGGTGTCCGATATTCCGCGGAAACCGCATTGGCCCATCAAGTCACACATCTTTGTGAACGCTGGGAGGTTGAATGCAATGGACGGAAGTGCGTAAATACTCGATCTTTGCCCCTCTAGAAAGATACTGATTGTACTTCGCCTATGATAGCAAAAGGACTGAGCGAGAATTTAATAGGGTGCCTAACAAAACCCTCGATATCCGCTGGAGTTGGCCTTATATACCGCTTCGATCCTGTGAGAGTAGAGGTGAACTTTGGGGTGCCGCTTATTGCAAGTAAGAGCGATGGTGTGCGAAGGGGCTTCCAAGTTGGTATTGGCATGGAGTTTCTGTAAATCCTTCGTGTTCGGGAGTCGATGTCGGATTTAAATGTTTGGTAGCTAGATCACCACTCGCAAGCCTTTTCGAATTCGAACCGTTGTGCGACTCACCATGCGACCCCTCTGAATTGACCCCCATGAATGTTACCTAATCTTTCAAAGCTTGAGTGAGTAAGTGCTTCGCTGCTTGCATCCGCACTCAGCCAGTGACTATACTTAGGTGTCTCGTGCGTTCAATTGCGTCTCACATATTTTCTACTGACATACTTGATATAGTTGCAATGCCTCTACCATATGACCTATGCGCTCGCGTGCAAAACGCCTTTCGAGCACGACACCACAAAATAGCAGTGGACCACACAACGCAAAACCTCGGTATTTTAAGCATCCTCTTACGGACTGGCTTCATCTCCAACGTCACGCGCGGAACCATCGAGTCACCCTCTCCCACTGACTTCCTCCGCGTGGGCGAAGCCCAGCGCCGTATATGGGCTGAGCTTAAATACCGCGACGACCGGCCTGTCCTTTCGGATATGGAGCTCATTAGTAGACCCAGTAGACGCATTTTCATGGACATCGGGGAGTTGCGACGGATTTGCTCCGGACGCCGGGCACAGACGATTAAACCCCTGGGCATGGGTGAAATTGCAGTGGTGCGGACAAAAAGCAAGGAGCACGAATGGTTGGAAGCGCGAGAGGCTCTGCAGTTAAATTTGGATGGGGAAGTGATTTGTCGAGCTCGTTGATCCCGTTGAGGGCCTTTCGTTGGTGCGCAACAGGAATCATGGTTTGTTTCGCCACGGAAGCTAATATCACTCCAGTTCTGTCCTACATATCATATAGATTTGTCCACCACTTGACAAATATCCGAAGCTTGTGCATGTTTTCGGTTAGCACCTTCGTAATGCCGGACGCGACTGTAGTCACAATGTCACAAGTTTCGGAGAGCCTGTGCTAATGAACTCATTTTTAATCCAGCAATAGTTCATGCCCGAGATCCTAGGAGGTCTATCATGAGGTATGCCGCGGGCGCTACGTGTTCAATCTTTCATCCTAAATATTTTCTCAAAGGACCGCTTTTTCGCTCAACTTCCGCGTTGGACCAGTGTCACGACAGATTCTGGCTGCCTCGTCGAGGTGTTTGTCTAGCTTCCTGAACGTTCATGCGCTGCTCGGTGAGCACTGAGTTCAGGCATCCAATAATTCTATAGCCAAGCCCGGATCTGTCTATGCTGCAGACTCGATACTACAGTTGTTTTCGTTGATACAACTGCCGCACTCTGATATACAAGTTCCTCGGTTATCACGCATTGACGTTAATAGGTGAACAACTGAGATTGACTAGACCATTCTGAAAGAATGGTCAATTCGGGTATACTTTGATAAGACTGATGACTCACGGTAGTGACTTTCTCGCAGCACAGGGGTTCCTGGTTCGCACTGCAGCTTTGGGAGGTGCCCACAACGCTAACCCCCGAGCACTCGTTCGTTGCCCGACGCTTGACGATTTCCCTCTGCGCGAAATATTCTGCCGCCTCCGAGGACTGCTGTGGAATGGAAATGAGTAATCATTTCGCTGAGCAATATTTTGGTTATGTACCGTGGATTTCAGGTCACAGCACATAATCGTTCCTGTGTCGCACTGCGAGTCGCCGGCCACGACTAGGATCGTCAAGGATAACAGAGCTACGATACGTTTCAACATCTTGTGTCGGGTTAATTGATAACGTTGGTATGTATGTACACAACGGGGTGGATTTGAAGCTAATTGACCTGCCTGCAGCCTGCTCATTTATACATTCCCATTGTTTGATGTTGTTTCTGTAGATTGTAGGATTTTTTTATTTCTTCGCGAAGTCCACCGTTCAAATCAGCTGCTACGGACCAGCGTCGGTAGAACCGACCTAGCGCCGATGTGGACCCAAGGCCCCGACTGCCATGGCGCTCTCATGTTCTGGGCTCATAAGTTGTAAGTGTTACTCACTTTTTTTAACCACTGCATCGTATGATTCGCCTTTTTGAAGGATAGTAGTGCCTGTCCATGCATAAACGCAGCCCGTAAACTTCCTCAAGCGTCTTATAGCATCTTCTTCAAGTGGAGCTTAAGTGCGCATTCAGGAGATTGTTGCTTCATCTCAACGAAATTTGTCCATTGTTGTGGGCCCTTATGCTGGATAATAAGCGTGCGGATTGCCTATCATTGTTGAACTATCATGAGGTTCCTTACGTCGTCTTTAACGATATCTCCGTGTGTGGTGTAATACATATTGTATGTACGTAGTATATGGTACCTATTACAATTGGATGCAAATCCTCGTCAACGCACGTGTGACGGGTTAGAAGGCATCAACTCCAGGCAAATTCCAATTCTTCCTAGATGTCAGTCATACCCCAAATAACCAGCAAGCTCAGCAATTAAATACTTGTTATTGTCCACGCGTTCGACAAAAATAAGAATATCTCTTCATGATGAAAATGATACCTTGGTACCGTCGACTGAGACTATAATGTCTCGAGACAGGGTTTTATTTGCGTGTTCAACGGATGAGACAGTGACAGGGGCTTTTAGGGCAAGTGATTCATTTTGCACTCCAATAAGATAAAGGGAACGGTTGGCCCAGTGCGGAACTTGTTGCCGACGCCAGGACTCTCTATCCTGATCAATATTCGTTGGAGATGGAAAAATCACACAAGTCATATCGTCCTAGATGGAACACAACATCCTTAACCAGTTGTTGTGTATTGTCTGGTCTCGTGTAATGAGAATCCGTTGTCCCAGTAATTGCGCACCTTCTGGAGTTGTCGCACAGCGCTCACTTGTCAGTTAATAACGTCTTCTTCAGTCTTGATACGGGCTTCATGAATTCTTCGGCAGGGAAGAAGCCCTGGAAATTAAATTTCGCGATTACAATGATACAGTGATACAAAACAGGGATCCATGTTTTGTTTATACCACCTGTCTGCTGCGTCGCGAGCGGTTGACAGTACTGGAACGGTCCAAATGGGATTTCAACATCCGTAAGGTCTGCACAATCTCACCTGTTACCGTCATTAGTTTGGTAGTACAAGAATGACGAATGCCTCAACTCACCCGCAAGCTTCGGCGTATCCGCCTCGAAGTCGTAGCGCTTGCTCCCGCTGTCCCGTTGTACGATGATTTTGAACAGTGTCGACGATTTCGCGGACTGTTGGCATTGGATGATGCTCTTGATATGGAATGACACAGTCTTTCCACTATCAAAGACCGCTTTGGCCCTGTTTGTCGATGGCATGATCTGGAGGAAGACTGTCATTTCCGAGCTTTGGTGATGATGGAGGATCTTACATGGATATAAACACCATCAATAGCCAAAGTGCGTTCTTGACGAGCTAGCATAGGCATTTTGCGGTAAATGGTGTATTTCTTTTATCGACAATTAACACCGTGAGGAATACCAATCAGGAAGGATAGCGAACCTTATATGCTGTCGCATAGTCGGCCGCAGAGCTTAGCTGCATCTCTGGGACATCCGATATCCGTTTGGAGATAGAAGCTGGAGAAATGAAAACATTTAGCAGCTATTCTGAGCGTAAGAATGTTACTAGTACCATTCGGGTCAGTGGTGCGTGCTGATCTGCTTTCGGGCTCGATGCCAAGTTGGGGCAACGTGGATCTCTTGACCAGCGTCAGCTCGCGTCTACCACCGAGACTAGCAACCGTGCGGTCGAGGTACGCCAACATGTTGAGTTCGTTGACGATCAGAGCATAGTCCTTGAGGTTTGCTAGTTTGCGCTTCCGGCAAACCACTTCAAGTACTTCCTGCATGTACATACCCGCTGACCTGTGCTCAGTGGTGAGGGGGGAGAGGGCAACGTGGGAAAATCCGACTTACACAGGGATGGTGGTAGATATATGGACTGCATCAGCGGTGTCTGCAACGCGAATACGCAAGAACAACTGAGGGCCATGACTCGACGAAGGGCCCAAAGAAGATGATAAGATTGGAGTTGTACCGAACATCGCGCTTGTAGGGCCGGAGACGGATGGCAACGCCAAGCCACCTGGAGGTCCTGAATCCTGCTTCTTTGGCGCGGCCATAACTCTCGAGGGCCGTCGCTGTATCTTGGTCTCCAGTTGTTCATTTTGTTGTACTGAGGGGCATAATCAGCGTTGACAAACAAAGAAACGGGTGTCATACTTTGCAGCGGGGTAGCAGCTAGAATAGCGAATGCCTCGAAACCAAACTTTGAAATCTTGCCCGTGCGGTCGGGTGCTGTGAATGAAAAGGATGAAACGTTTGCTATGACAAACAACCAATTGGACATACGCGGGAAATCCTCGTCGACCTCGCCATCATCCTCTGCAATGCGCATGATCCAACCTATTGCAGAGAGCTTTGGGTCATCATCCTTGACATCTGCATTCAGTTCAGGCAGCCATCGCTCGTCCCAGTAAGTCCATAAAGCGAAACCGATAACTTCCTCGATTGTTGCGTCTTTCCGCACGTTCAGAGTCACAGGTTCACCACGAGGTTCTTTCGCATGCGGAAAGTAAACCTTGACATCTACTGAGACCGTCTCTCCTCGACCAGATATGGCACCATACAGTTCACTGAATGGGTTGGTGGGACCGCCTGATGAAGCAAGGATAGCGGTGAGAGCGGATGCATGTGGGCGCGCTGGCATGACAGGCTTGCGTGTGAATGTCATGTCGGACGGGGCATCGATAACAGGTAGGGATATTGAGACACCTCTTCTGCGAGTTTCGTGTTTGGGGGGTGGTGGTTCAGATCGCTGATCAGGCTTTGGTACCGGACTGATCATCTCGGAGTAAGTCTCGATGGGTTTGGAATGAAGGGTTGGAAGACACCCTTCGTGAGTATTGTCCGTAGCACGATGTTCAGACACGGGGCTGAGTCGTGAACGTGCTCGCGAGTAAAGAGCAACGAACGGCGATGTTCCAAGGGTGGATATATTAGACCCAGACAGTGCTGATGCAGTCCCTGAGAGAAGGGAGACCCCGTCAGATGCGCTGTCCGAGTGCATGCCTCGGGTGGCAGCGAAATCTCTGTGTGTAAGGCGGTGAGCTTGGCAACTAAGTGGATGATACAACACCGTACGGATCAAATTCGTCGACCTCATCCATATTGTCGTCTCCCGGGGCTACCAGATCATAGTCCTCTTCGTTATCATCTTCCAACATGCCATCCTCATCATCGGATGAAGAGATATCGGGATTGAGGCTACGTGTCGTTACAGAGGGAATTTTTGGCATGGAGGCTGGGACGCCGCGGCGCGCCATCATTCGCACCCTGCGCCTGGCCTCCATTTCGGCCGCACCTTTGAACTTTGGCACAAATGGAACGTCTTTCGGGAGTAGCTCAGGAGGCATGTCGTCTTTCTTTAGTGCGGGTTGATGTTGTACAGGTAGATGTTGTGAAACATCAGTCTGTTCTGAAGTGATTGGACTCGGATCAACGTCATTAACAGCATTGATGAAGTTGACGCGCGGCAGGGCAGCGGGAGCATCTGCACCTTCGTTATGCGTGGTGGCTCTCTTTGCGATGAGAGAGGCTCGCTTTGATGTAGAAGCGCGTCGACCTGATACTCTCAGGCCAAACGCTCCTGATCTGTTGCCCATGATTGTTTGGTGGTGCTTAAGACCAGTGGCCCCAGGGAAACCCGATGACGACTTATCAGGAGCTTCCGATTCATCATCTGATATAGGAGGACTGGAAGGGTATTCGAGTTCTGGCCAACGATGAACATCAGCGAGTGAGGCTGCGAGGATATAAGGGTTTGAGGTGTAGGATGGGCTCAGAGAGATTATACGCGCGCCATATGGGTCATCGACGTTGCGCAGGTAGGATAGTCGTAGACTGTGAACTAAATATCTGTGTATCAAAGGCATGAGTGCACCATTGGGATCATCCAGACCTTACCAGGCGTACCCTGGGTCACTGATGAGAGACATGACGTCTGATTCTACTGGTTCAGTCGTGCCCTGACCTCCGAATCGCTCGCAAGATACTTAGTAAATTACAACTTCAGCCTTCAGATATTTTAGAGAACAGTGAAGATATAGTGCCTGATCCAAGTCTGAATAGGTAACGTCTGTTGTTTGAGAGTGCAAGTTGTTGTTAGACACTATACAGTTGCTGCAGTATTACCAATCCAAGTTGACCGGGTATATGCACGAAACCGGTAACCGGTAAGCTTTAGTTCATCCAGCTCGAGTACCTAGACAACAATTTGCTTAGCCACGGTAACGATTTCGCACCGGACCAGACAAAGCACAATTTTGAGATAGATCATTGATTGATTTACTAACAACCATGGCCGGTACAAGTACAACGGCGAAGTACGAGGTGGAAACGACTCATCAAGATTTCACAGCATCCCGGAGCTATGTTGTGTTTGAAAAAAATGTTTCCATACTCCCTGCAACGCCTGCTTGTCGTCGGGTCGTTGGCCCCTTCTGGCATCGCGAGGCGCTCTTGGGCTGTAGGCTTCATCAGGGGAGTCGTTCGTAATGCATCTCATCTGTAACAATCGTCCACTGTATCCAACGTTCTCCGGTGAGGACGGGTTATTGGGTACTGCAAACCAATCTTGATAACGCATTGAGGTGTCAACAGCTCACCAGAGAATGTATAAATCCACCTCTCATATGAATTACATTCGAAGGAGAAATTAAGTTCGTCATCTTCGACTGTGGCACTGGCAGTCGACTCATGAGCGCGTTGGAAGTGTACCTTCGAATACATATATGGGACACGTACGAAGCCGACCTTAACCAGAGTGATTGTTATAGTAATCGATAAATATGGCGTGCAAAAATGATCAATCGGTCGGATCGCAGAGTCTCGCCACTGTACCGACAGGCACTGGAATATTGAGTAGAAATCGGGGAACGAACGTTTGCAGTTTGGCGCCACAGTATATGCGGGAATAATAACGTCCAAACCAACCTAGTGGCGCAAGGTGGGCGCAAGGTGCATCATCGGTGATAGACCAGGCACCAACTATACGTCTTGCTCAGAAGGCTTTTGCATAGTTTCGCAAGTAGAAATGCGCAATAGATAGATATTGGAACATCCCAGGTCAAGGTTGTGGTGTAGACCAGTTGTTGCCAGTCTCCCCCAGACGCATGCAAGGAGTTGGTATAAAACTCAGAAGGACTGATGGTAAGATGGAGTACGCACAAATGATAATCATATAATAACGTGCGTTCTGTGGTTCAGAGTGCAGACTTGGGCAAGAAGGGTCAATAGGTCCAAGTTGAAGTGAACCCGTAGTCACCGCACATAATTGTATGCGTGTATGCCCTTGGACCACCTGATTTTGAAACGTACGTGGACTAGCCTTCCTCGTTCCTCCAACAGTAGCGGATGTGAGAATCCTGCTTGGCGAATATTACTTGGGGTCCGATGCGGAGCTCAGCCTATCAGCTTGAGCCAATGCTTGATGTTCAATACGTTGAAATTTGACCACTGCTTCGGCGAGGTCACCCTCATGATGTACATAGACCGACCGAGTCGTCTTCCTTAGATGGACTGATCGAGGGAAGACGGTGCTTGCTTCGTTCTTTCGCAGTAAGTATGTAAGAGCGCGGTATTTGGGCCTTCCGTCGCGGAGACCACCCCTCGGATTTCTTTCAACGCCGTGGAGCGGAGAGGGGAATTCCAAAACTGTCCTGGACCTGTATGCCTGTCGAGAACCATCAAAGAAGAGATGCCAATGGCATGTATCGCAATAATTAGAAAATGCTCTAGACGTCGCGGGCAGTTAATCGGCAGTGCGCTTAGATTTGAAGTGAAATCACCGGTACAGATGACCGAGTGGTCTCCCCTAGATGAACCTATTGGAAAAAAAAACATACTGTAAGTACTAGTCGCTGAAATTTCTTTCCATAGTACTGGCGAGAACAACGGCGGGTATCGAGGCTACCACTCTCGGGTTTCTTTCATAACCGTAACTCGGAGAGGTCGGGGAATTGCAAAGCTGCCCCATGGCCGTCGGTATCACGTGATGGCCGACCAATGAGAAGTGATTCACCAGGATTCCAGTCGCAACATAGAAGATGCGTCTATGGATAAACACCGTCGGCATTGAGTGCAACTATATGATGCCGACGCGGCGGGGCTCGGTGACTGTGATGAGATCCCGAAGTCACAAGGGCTCTCCGCAGGTATAAAGTCTGGCGGGTTTGCTCGATTATTCTGCAGTTCAAGTCGCCCCTCAGCTCCTTGATCACCCAACTTCAACGCTCTTTCGAAAGCATCCAAAAACCAAACTTTAGTCTTATAAAAATGTTTGTTCGTATCCTGTCTATCACGTCCCTTGCTGTTCTGGCTATCGCCACGCCCCTCGCTCTGCGCGACTCCAGCGGCCAGTGCAACACCGGCACCATCCAATGTTGTCAGTCGACTCAGCCGGTGAGTTTCATATATATAGCGCACCGTCTCTGTAACACGTATTTATATCGTTACTAGGTCGATGAGTACAACAAGAACGCGACGATGTCTGGGGAGATCCCTATCTTCCTTGACATCCTCGGCGACGTTGGTCTCGGCTGCAGCCCAATCAGCGTGATTGGCACTGGTGACGGTGCCAGCTGTCTCCAGGAGCCCGTCTGCTGCAGTAACGAGAAATACGTACGTATTCAGCCTTCGTCGTCTATATTATACTTAACGTTCTGTAGGACGGTCTCGTCAACATCGGCTGCACGCCCATCAATATTTTCCTCTGAGCTTTGAAGGCGGGGAAGCGCGCTTGCGATGGAGGGATGAGCGCTAGCTTTGGACGCGGTCGCTATCAGTTTGTTGTAGTTTTATTCGGGCTTCAGAGGTTTCCCTATTAGCAATATGTCAATGCACGCTCTTTGTTTCGAGTTGATCCGTCTGAGCGTCTCAAATAAAAGTCAATAGTCCAGCTGCATTTAACGACATGACCTGCCTGTCGACTTTAGCCTTTTGGTTGAACTTTCAGTTCATGCTCTATAGGGTCCTGCGGCCTGCCACCCAATGGCAAATCTGACATTTTCAAATTAGGCAGGATCGCCATTCAGGGGATACTCAGGGTACTACGAAACGAGAGGCTCTAGAGCTTTTATCAGTATGTTCAAGGATTCATTGCTCTAGGACATGTTGCCACACTTTTGAACATTGTCGGAACCTCTGTCATATGAGGGATCGTCGTATGCTTTGACGCGGCGTTCAGGTTTTCACTGCGGACTTGGGGTAAATATACTTCAATAAATAATGGGCAACCCAGAAAGCTATCATACGGACGTGACAACATAACTCAATCA
This sequence comes from Suillus placidus, assembly GCA_016628565.1. NCBI lineage: Eukaryota > Fungi > Basidiomycota > Agaricomycetes > Boletales > Suillaceae > Suillus > Suillus placidus. The sequence goes on from JABBWD010000017.1 coordinate 116,857, forward strand.
TAGTGCTTCAATCATCTGCCGGACTTCTCTTGCCCTCCCTGCGAATAACGATATCTGCTTCTTCCCGTCCTGCATGAGTTGCTCATAGCTATTTTCGATCTCCCGTCTTATCCATTGCTCGACCGTAAGACATCGCTCTTCAGAAGTGAGCGTTTCTGGTCGGAGAGAAGGAATGGCTGCAAGTTCTGGAGATTGTGAAGGTGGCAGTGATGTCGGAGGGTGGGGTGGGCTGGAAAGGGGTGGGTCGTATGGCTGTGACGTCTCATCAACAACCATAGGTGCGTCATTGTAATGAGGGGTCTCGGGTCGTGGGGGAGGACGAGGCGTGTTTCTAAGATTGTCCACCTCTACATCGCTCGGGTATTGTTCGCTATGAAGATCGTCCTGGATGCGTACTTGCTGCACAGGAGTATCGTCCGCCCTCGCAGGCGTGTCGACCTTTGATTCCAATAGGACACTTTCTGTTTCCGATATGATAGGGTCCGTCCCACATTCTGAGGCTACCACCTCAGCCTCGGATAGGTTTTCCAGCACTGACTTGGATGATCTCGTCGGGGCCTTCTTGCCAGTTGCTCTAGTCTTGGCTGGTGGCTTAGACGTGGAAACAGCGCGTCCCTTTCGTCTTGTCTTGGGTGCTTGCACCTCCTCGACAATCTCTGCCTTCGCAAGTTCATCACCCGAGTCGGACTGTTCAGGTTTGGGATCGGGTGGAACATCAACTGCCCCTTTCTTCGTCCGCGCTCGTGAAACAGTGCGGGCTTTGCTACCTGATGCACTGAAAAAAGGGCATCGCGTGCCGGATTTGGTGTCGCGCTTCTTATGTTCCCCTCTGTCATGGATGAGTCACCTTATGTCTCAAGGGGAGAACTTCGTGTACCCACATTGGATCATCGTCAGTGTCCCAGCCACCCAGTGAGAGGTTGCAATACAAGCAGGTCACGGTATCATCACCCTTGGTTTGAGGGGTATACACGAACCCTCCCTGAGCCATCTAAATATGACGAATGAGATTTGAAGTACGGCGTAAATGAGCATGGGGACACACCTTCTTTGAGCTAGCGCCGTGGTCATCTTGCTTGTCATGAGGCCACAAGTCTTCGCCGAATGTCTGAAGACGTGCCTTCTCCATCGCCTTACTCGTTGGCAAGCGTTTCTTGTTCAAGAATACGAAGCTAATTTTGTTATAAACATCTCTTGAGCTTAGAAGACGCGTGAACGCACCTTCCACCCTCTGCAATATCCTCACTGAGTCCGCACCGGACTATTGCCCATGCACAAGTACTGCCACACTTCTGCCAATGAATCAGGAAAGGGTCATCCTCCTCATCCCAGTCGCTCAGCTCTTTGTGACACAGAAAGCAGGCGACGCTATCCCTGTCCTCCCAGCTTGGTACCCAGTAGAAGCCCGCCTCGGCAAGAGTGTGCGGGTTGGCATTAAAAGAGAAAGGATGGGGCCATTTCACGGTTGCGGAAGTAGAGTTGGACTTTGAACTCTTTTTTACGCGCTTGGATTTAAGAAAAGAGTCGATGCGTGCTTGAAGGCTTTCCATCACGGTCGATTGGCGGTCGAGGTGGTCTTGGAGAGAGATCAAGGTTTCAGAGGGTCACGTGCATGTACATTGTGCGCGCCGATGCACCCGGCCGGATTCCGACAAGAGCTCGTTGTCTACCACGATCCACAACATATTCTAACGACGACCACAGCGACGATGAAAAGGACATACGGACGTAAGAACTCACGCCGTGCACGACAAGACTCACCAGGTGTGGAGGTCGTGCTTTCGCCACCACGGAAACGACCCAGAATCGAGGTTGAGATCGTGCAGCCGCCGGCCAGTGCGCATCTGTCACCACCTAAAGTCACTAGTCCTATCCGAAGAAGTACGACGATGCCTGACGTGGCCTCAATTTCGAGCACGCCGTCGAACATTCGTACGCCGACTAAGCCAGCGCGGGATCTGAGCACGTTGTTCTCCGCTTCTCCGCATCGGACGCCGAACTCACCTGGAAGGTCGGTCGGAGTGGTGAAGCGTATGCTGTCACGCTCACGCACGGAGTCGTCCATTGATCATAATGCCGGTCATAACATCTGCTCATTAACCCGTGTGTCTTAGTCACTCTACTGAGTTTAGTGACGCTAATATTACATCCCCTAGCATCGTCTAACACACTTCCTGTCCATTCATCTCCACCGAAGATAGCTTCTTCGCGTTCACCTTCCCCAACACAGAGCAAACCACTACTGACAAAGCACACGCGGACGTATACTGGCGCATCACGTTCGTACCGTATTGCGCTTCCGGCGGCTGATCTCGCAGAGCCAGATGACACGCGTGAATCTTATGCTGACTTGCGGTCTCGGTGGGGTGTCGACAACTCCGAGGACGACCCACGTCCTTTCGACGATGATACTCGAACACTGAAGAGGACCTCTAGCGTGGGTTCGCGGGTGCTAGCAAATGGGATGATGAATGATCTCAAGAGTATCACGGAATTGCGGAGCAAGGGCGAGAGCAGACGATTCCTTGACGAGGTAGGGTATCTATTTGAAGGCATAGAGAGTGGTTGTGCTATTGCACTCCGCAGAGCTAGGTGCGTACTGGCGCGCTCCAGTAATGAATTCACTCACTCATAAGCTCATTTTCACCGTGATCAGTGTCTTGGAAATTGTTACTAAACTGTGCGACCCCGAATTCAACCGCCGTGCGAAAACATCTGATTTTTATGCTCGCACTTGGGATGTATTCGTCAAGGCCCGTGAAGACGGTACAGATAAGGTTTGTCCATATCTTTTATCTCAAGCCTGTTGACCCTTTTCGATGTCATTTGTTACGAAAGATGAACTCAACCTTCCGTAGATTCTTGATGCCACCCTCTCATTCTTTGCGTTCCTTTCCACTCGCGACCCTCAAACCCTTTCCGAACTTGCTCACAAACCCGAACTCGTCCCCACCCTCCTCGATATCCTGCGTTCCCTCACTCCCACCTCCGACATGAAGAGTGATGGGCTCAATCAAGGTACGTCCTGTAAAATAACTTCACGAACTTCTCCGGCAGAATTTGTTCTTGGTATTCATCAATGTGACCACCCGCTGACAAACCATCCAGGTCTGAAGAAAGACATCCTTGCACTCGCCCTGTCAGGGGTAGATGCAACGGGGCTGAGAGCATCAGGCATCATCAGGACAGACGTGGCGCCGGTGAGTAAGTTTCATGGCGGCTGTCAGAAATGATGTGATAATCGGCCTTGTTCATTTTCTTGGGGTTTCGTGATATTGAATTGGCATTCACGTTATGTCAACTATCGGCGGTAGCTCAAAGCCCTTGCAGACGTGATTATGAAATCAGGAGTGATGAAAGATGCACGTGGGGTACGTTATGCCGTCTCCCTCCTGTCATTGTGATTCCCTCGTTCATTGCTCTTCATTTTGTTTATACCCGACCCGTGCTGTGCCTCCATTACTACAAACGTTTGATCGCTCTTCACTGAATGTCATAGTTCTCCACCCGTGCCTTGCTCAGCACTACACTCTCGTCCTTGCCGGCTTCCCTCCTTCCGCCTGCACTTCAGACTCTCCCATCGATCCTCAATTCCCTCCGTGCAGAACTTCTGCTTGTATCTCCACGCGTCAATGCTTGGGAGAGGGGTATGGAGCTATTCCCTGGTTATACGGGCTCGGATACAGGACTAGGGGGGAATGGGAATACAACAAGAAATGGGAAAGGAAAAGGAAAAGAAACACATAAACCCTCGGACCCCCCGATAGAGATCGCTACTCCCTCCCTCGCTCACATCCACGCTTGTCTCCGCCTCGTAGATGCATACCTCTTGGAAGAGTGGATGGGCCACGTTCCATCGCGTTCTGGTGTCGCAAGTGATGGTTTACATGGGACTAGAGAACAATCAGAAATCTACCGTGCGCTGGCAGACCCTGCATTTATAGACGAACTCGTGGAGTTGTGCGTGGCTGCTGAGATTCTTGTGCGAGATTGTGTACGGGATTTGGATACAATGAACAAGGAAGAGAATGCGGAGGAAGGTCAGGGTGAACTTGGTACGTTTTGGTCCTCTTCCTCTCTTCACTTCAATTTCCTGCCTCCTTCCCGAACTCCTCTCCAATCCATTATCCCAGACACTCGCCCATCCTTTCTTCAACAGGGATGAATCAGAAACTCACGCTCCTTTCAACAGCACGCAAAACCCTATTCTCGACCCTCCGTATCCTTACGCTTCTTCCATCCTCTACATCCTCTCATTCTCGTCCTTCATCTTCATACTCTCACTCGTTCCCGACATATTCTGACACCCTTCATGATTCCTGGACACCAAGCGACACAGCCCTATCTCTGATTACCCGTGTGATGTTACGTGCACAAGCTGGATGGGTTGGGAGTCTTGGCGGTGATGGGGTCAAAGGAGAATGGGACGACGAAGCGACGCAGGGGAACGAACAGCATGCGGTGAAACCGGAACAGCTAGAGGATATAGATACTTCTTCCCCACCTTTACCCGGCTCCCGACGTGAATCCACACGTTCCCCTCGAAAACGGACACCGTTTCCTGTTCCTTCACCGTCCAAACTTGCGCATAAACCTTTGAGCAAAACCAACGCGCCAAGTAAACTTGGCAGGCAGGGAATCTCGCATGGAAACGGTGCGCCGAGTAAAGGTACCAGCACACCGAGTGAAGGAAATGACACGGGTAAGGGGAAAAGCAAGGCCGCATTAGTCCCGCCATATACCCTCACACGTGTTGAGTCTTTCGACTTGCTTTGCCTGGCGCTTGGGTTGCTTCTGAACTGGGCGTCTGGGGGGATCGAAGGTGAAGGGGTGAGTGAGGGGATGGGACGCATTCGTGAGTATTTCTTTCTCTCCCATTTGTCGACGACGCTTCCCTCATCACTAACATTTCTTGCATAGTTCTCAATCGCGCCTGCTCCACCACTCGCAGCTGCTCGCACATCTGTTCATGCCCTCCATCTTCACAGGTACCGCTGCTCTCGTGTTTGGTGTCTGCGTATGAGGCATATAGCAGCTCTGTATCTGCATCAACTGATTCTTCATCGCGGAAACCAAAAATCGTGTCTGGCCATGAACGTAAACCAACCTTGGATGCCGGTCAAAAGCCGTCATCTGCACGCCAGAAGCAAAGTTCTCCCTCTGCGAGCCCTAGCTACCTTTCCACCTCTCCTAGACGTAAAACTGCTTCCTCCCAACCCACATTGAACACATCCAGTATGCCTCAATCTCCCGAACTCACTTTCCTGACAGGGTACACCGCTGTTCTTCTTGGCCTCCTCTGCACACCCACAGCTCCGCGTAAAATCCGAGCGCTACCTTCTAGCCGATCGCTGATATTTAGCGATGTCCTCATCGAGACGCTCGTCAGAGACGTGCAAGACTTTTTGGCGCTGTATGACGACCTCGAGGGAGAACTCAGTGACGAGGGCGATATTGTGGACGTGGATGTGGATGTGAGCCCAAATGCGGATCGAGGGCGTAGCGGGGGACGAGGGAAAGGTGGGGAAAGGGGAAGGGGTAAAGCGCTGGAGAAGAGGAGTGAAGATGTAGCGCGTGGGGTACTGAGAGCGTTGGAGGCGCTACGAGACGATGGAATATGAGATGGTCGTCGATACTTGCTCCCAACTGCGGTGGGTTTGAAGATCAAGCCTTTTTGCCAATGACGATGGTTGGTGATCTTGTGGCATCATAACAGATTAGAAGGAACGATTGACTTTGTTCTGTTACGGTCTAACTAGCAACAGAGACTATTTCACGAGAGCCGATAAAGCCACCCGCAGGAAACGACCCGCAATTCGCATCGTCGCGGAAGGTTGACGTCAGTACATAGAGAAGACGAACAGTAGAGCGATAACTCACACTGGATAACGCCGCGTTATCGCATGGTTCAATCCATCCTGTGGCTACAATGCCGCTACATGTTAGACTAAGCTTGAAAAACTGGCTCGCCCGAAAACCGCCGCAAACGTTGCTTGTAGGCTTATACACGAATCCCAGGACCCAGACGCACTCATGAATTTATTGTCCCTGCTGCTAGCAGTAGCTATAAACGTTATCGATGAGCCTGTTCTGTTCATGTCGTAGTGGTAGTCCTGTACATAGAAACATCAGTAGACTGCGAAAGCATACAATCCTCCTCGGCAGGACCATCGACTGTCTCTAGACCCCGAATCCCCGATTGGCAGTGGGTAAATTCGCATCCGAGCCACTCCGAGCCGCTCGGCAACTAGCGGTGTTTCCGCATAAATTGAACCCGCTCAGTGCTCTCCCATCTTCCTCAACGTCCTGCTCGACGACCACGACCACGACGTCCATCATGCTTGCCCGCTCTGCAGTCCGTGCTTTATCCGCCAACTCCCGTACTTTCTCTTCGTCTGCTGCAAGGCAGACAAAAGTCGCCGTCCTTGGCGCTGGTGGAGGCATTGGACAACCATTGTCACTCCTTCTCAAGACTGACCCCCTCGTCACCTCTCTCAGTCTCTATGATATCCGTGGCGCACCCGGTGTTGCAGCTGATGTAAGCCATGTCGACGCTCACAGTGAGGTACGTCGTTAATTGCTACATACGTTAACCATGGTCAGTTCAATCAACTTCCAAGGTCAATGGTTACCCTGCAGACAAGCTCGACGAGGCCCTTGACGGCGTCCAAGTCGTTGTTATCCCTGCCGGTGTTCCAAGAAAGGTGCGTTTCCTCTCCCTATCATCATGCCTTCTTGCACAGTCCTGACACTGCCTTTCAGCCCGGTGTAAGTCCTATAACTCATCTGTTACTCCACTCTAATACCTTTTATAGATGACCCGCGATGATCTATTTAATGTCAGTTATACATGCTTTCCATGACATCAGTCCTTGCTAATTCCATCTCGGAAGACCAACGCTTCCATTGTCCGTGATCTTGCAGCAGCAATTGGACGTGTCGCCCCTACTGCCCACATTCTCGTCATTTCAAATCCTGTCAACTCCACCGTCCCCATTGTTGCCTCTACCCTTCAGAAAGCTGGCGTTTACAACCCTGCTCGCTTATTTGGTGTAACGACCCTTGATGTCGTCCGTGCTGCTCGCTTCACCGCTGGTATTGCAGGGGTCAAACCCGCGGACACTCCCATAACTGTTGTCGGTGGTCACAGTGGCGCGACCATTGTGCCTTTACTCTCGCAGAATGCACACGGAAAGGCTATCACTGGCGATGTTTACAAGGCTCTTGTCCACCGTATCCAGTTCGGTGGTGACGAGGTCGTGAAGGCTAAAGATGGTGCTGGTAGCGCCACCCTTTCGATGGCATATGCTGGTGCCAAATTCACCAACTCTCTGTTAAGAGGTTTGAATGGCGAGAAAGGTGTCATCACACCCACCTTCGTCGAGAGCCCTCTTTACAAGGACCAGGGTATCGACTTTTTCTCGTCCAATGTGGAGCTTGGTGTAAGTAACGGAAGCAAGCCATCCACTTCATTCGTACTCAAGTACTCTACAGGTCAATGGTGTCGAGAAAATTTACCCTCTCGGGCCTCTTTCCGCTGAAGAAGAGAAGCTGATGGAGGCTTGCTTGCCTGAACTCAAGAAGAACATTGAGAAAGGCAAGGCATTTGTTGAGAGCTCGTAGATTGATTCGTTTTAGATTTGCTGTCCCTCAAAATACTTTTGCTATATGCATGACTTATTCAAAGCTCGCGCATAAGCGAACATGTCTTAGCAGGTCTAAACCCCTCGTACTGAGGCTGTCAAGTTGGTGTGCACAGCGTGCGGCGAGCTGCCACAGGTAGTTTAATTTGATGATTGCATTTACTTTCATAAGTCGACCGCTAGGATTTGAGTTTAAATGTACGGTATAGTTACAACTTTACCCTTACGGCCCTGAGTATTATAAGGGTATGTGGTACGTGTGATACTCTGCGTTCTATCGTAATGCTCGCAAAATTCAAAGTGAGGTGCCTTTTCAAGAAGAAGCAGTTAACGATCCTTGATTGACATGTTACTTATCATTTTGCATCCCGTTGCGAACCTTATGCAGATGAGTCATGCTTGATGTTATCATTATCATAGCCTCTGATTGGAATTGTTGATTGCTATATATATTCTATATACTTACCAATGACCATGCATAGCTCGGCGATACTGCTTGCGCCTCCCTCCATCCGGCTTTCTCTTAAGCATGGATTTACAAACCCTCATTGACCTTTCAACCAGTCTCCGGTTCCAGAATGTAGGTGATTGATATTTGTTGACATTTGCGCTTCACTCATCTATAATCTTGGCTGGCACTGACAGTATTTTTTCGGTGCTATCATTTCGATCATAATAATCTCTCTCATAGCTAACAGGGCTCGTGCTAGTATCACTGGCGGTTTTCTGGGTGCGCGCTCTTGTCATTTGTCCACCTGTCATTCACAAATATCTTGTCACAGGTATACGATTGTTTCCTGACCTTGGACCAGGAGGTGATTTCATCTTCGTGAGATGTCCGAGCCCGTTGATCGACAAGTTAACTGTCTTGTATAGGTATCTTTGATTCATTGTCCACCGTGGAAGAAAGGAAGTGTTCTTTATGTCATGGCGAGATACTTGCCAGCTTTCTTGCTCTGTGTACACATATACAGTGAGTCCAAATATCATGCTCTATCGTCGACTTGCAGCTAACCAGGATACGGAAGTGAACTATCTCCAGAATGAAAATTTTGTGGTAAGCATTTGTTGGAAATAATGTCACCTGCCGCGCCGAGGATTCGCCGATGTAGACTTGTAAATCCCTACTTTCAATATCGTATTGTAAGTGTTGGGATATTGGAATTGCCAACTCCGCTCCAAGTTCGTCTTCAGGTGCTGCTGCATTCTGCATCGCTTGTGCAGAAGGTATTATGAATCCCAAAGTGTATTCACGCAGAATGCTGACAGGATCTCCAGGTATATTTGTCCTTCGCACTTATGCGTTATGGGGAAATAAGAAATCCATTCTGGGCCTTATGTTGTCAACGGTACTCGTGCGCATACAGTTCCGTTACCACATTCCGTACTTTGACACATCTCACTTTAGTGCCTGGCGATCTTGGACGTGGTAATGACAACGGCAATTTCGAGCCAGTTGGAACGTGAGTGTCTTCAAGAAGAGCCACGTCAAAGTTACTCAGGGTGGTGCCACAACAGTTGAACTATCAGGTTGGGGTGACGGTTGTTACTCACTATCCCACGACAAGATGGCTGCAGCTCCTTGGTCACTTCTGGTAGCATTCGAGCTTGGTGAGATCATGCAACTATAAATCTAGTCGAGTGCTCACTTTTTGCCTCAGAGATCTTAGTACTCACCATAATTCGTGTATATTGGGCATATCGCGAAAGAGGGTGTGCGCTAATTAATATCCTTCTACAACACAACATTTTCTACTTCGGAATTGGGCTGTGCAAGTATTGCTTTCATAGCTGTTAGAAAGGAATTAATCTTTCAATCCTAGCATTATCGGTGGTCAATATTTTAGCCATCGAATTCCTGCCGGTGCGCACAAATCTAACTCCACCCCGATACCAGCCGAGTGTCCTGATCATTTTTACGCAGTACAACTTCCTCAAATATGTTCGGGACATTTCAAATTGTCATGCATTCGATCATCGTTACAAGGATGCACATACAGTTTTGCAGCACCAGTCAGGTTTGCGATTCATCTGAGTCTGGAACCATATCATACTCTCAATTGACACATATTGAACTTGAGACGCGTTCGCACTTGGATGCATGATGATTCAATGGAACTTTTTCATTCAGACATTTTTCCTGTTGTGTTGCAACGAGTCTAAGTCTGTTGTTGGGCCATCAGGAAAAAGTGCTATGACGCTCCACAGCCCACTTTAATAAATTACGCAATATGTCGAAGGTGACGTCGGATACGTCGGATTAGGTATACGAGCGCATCGTATCGGACGCTCGAGCATCCTCGGCCGAGCATCATGTCAAAAGGTCTTAGAATCATTTCTCTTTTTCTTTCCTACTCTACCCGAACATCGAACATAAAATGGTCTCTCATAGAATTAGACATCTCAGTCTTCCTCCCGGATACTGAGATGTATGTATCATTACATTCGCACTTCGTATCAGCAGCTAACAAAGACTTAGTATACACTTGTTATAGGTACTATTAGCACCTTGCAGTCTTCCTCCCGGATACTGAGATTATACACTTGTTATAGCCCTTTCGCGTCGTCTCGCTCCCTCGCCTGTCATCACGACAGGTTCATCAGGAAAAACCTCCCCCTCTAGTTAGCACAAATTTTCACAAATTTTCGAAAGTTTCGCTAATTAGATAGATTTGACGGTTAGGAAAATTTAATTGGTGCCCTGCTAATTAGCACTAATTTCTGCGATCCTAGAGGTAATTATCGAAAGTCTTGTAGTATCCTTTGATTACAGTAGATACAATTTTCAGACTTAACGGCACACATAATGTTCAAGTCAATTAGTTTTCATTGCAACCACAGGTATCAGCACAAGCACAGTAAGATGTAAGCTATTTAAAGATGTTGTCTAGGAACATGAGGCTGACATTCTCGGCATAACCTATGACGGACCATGGCGGACAAAATATAACTCGTCCAAACCTACCAACTCACTGATCTCAACTCAACTTGCCTACAACTCAACTTGACCACGTGGCCAACTCAACTGCAACTCAACTCGTCCATGTGACCACCAACTCAACTTTGCAACTCAACTTTGCAACTCAACTTCGGTGTTTGTAACTCAACTTCTCAACTCAACTCAACTCAACTTTGCAACTCACTGAGTACATACTCAACGTTGCAACTTCGGCATTGGCAACTCAATTTCTCCACTCAACTTTGCAACTTAACTTGGCCACCACTTCTGCCTAACCGGAGTTTTAATACTTCGGCATCCCCCGCTGGCAGCAATGAGACGGATCGTGTACGACGTGTACGGTGTTCGAGTGCACTATGGCCAGACATCCGTACGGTGCCTACACTTTGCCCATCCTGCAAGTCCAAGGCATCTCCCCGTGTTCCAACACACCCGTATACCTGTAATAGGGCCTATCATAAACCAGATTGAGTATTTGGCAAGGTGTAGGGTTAGGCTGCCTCTTCTTCGTGATCTACACTGAATATGTGCTGGTGTTCTATTTCGGAACTACCCTCATAAATGAGGGCCAGGGTCTGTTCCCGTTTCTGTATTGTGAAATTGCATTTAACATTGGTTGGCAGCTAACGCCGGACAGGTTGTAAATGCCTTCTTCTCCATCTTGGTCGGATCATTATCTCTTGCTCTACTTGCACCTGAATTACAAGGTAATCGTGGTTCCACTGTTTGGTTCGGAATTCTTATCATGCTTTACTAAAGCCATTACATGTGCCTGCGGTGCTGCCGCCAAACTCATCGCTACAATCGAGTGTATCCCTGATATCGACTCTGCAAATCCAGGAAGACTAAAGCCTGCAAAAGTCAATGGCGAGATTACGTTCGAGGACGTCAAATTCAACTATCTGTCTTGCGCAAATGTCCCAATTCTCAAAGGGATCAACATCACCTTCCCGGCTGGCAAGACCACTGCTCTCGTTGGCGCATCTGGGTCTGGTAAATCAATGATTGTATCTCTCACGGAACACTTCTATGATCCACTCAGTGGCTTCGTCATGCTTGATGGAACTGACTTGTGAGAGCTGAATATCAAATGGTTACTACAGCTCCAATCTGGACACAAGAGTGTCGTTGTAGAGGTTATTGGTGCTGAGAGAACAGGGTTCCGGATGAGTCCCTAGGGCATATTCAGTGGTGTGTGTAACATTAGTCACTACTGATATTCATTTCACTGATTTTTGGCGTAGGTATGGGTGTGGCAGATCCAAAGGGCCCGGCTTTAGATCTCAGCAGATGACTTATGCAATGGGTGCAGGACTAGATACTGTGAAGCAATGTCTGTCATCGCTCTATAGTGTCCGCTGCCGATATTGTCAGGTTCCCTGCATAGTCATAGCCCTACCTTGTATACTATTCAGTGTTACAATTGTACTTGTTCCTTCCGTGAATTGACTGATTGACCCAAATCTGGCTCTGCTGCCCATGTTGCATCACCTTATCTACTAGGTCCCTGCTGATACACCCTCGCCCTCAACCACCATGGAGGACCAGTCAGTTGAACTCGAACACTTCCCCCTTCCCCTGCAAAATATCATACTTGCATTCAACCAGCTCAAAGAAGATGTTCGTGTTGCCTTAATCACACAGCTTGGAGATGCTGCCTGACTCCAACTGCATGTCGAAGCATGCGAACATTTAAAAAATGACATTACTTTGGTGAGGCACATGACCATAACACTTGTAGTACACTACTAATATATTTCAGCATCGTGCTTTAGTCCCTGAAGCCACTTACACCACCATGAATGACAGCTTGAATGCCATGATCGCAGACCTCGATGAAGGTAAAGATCGGTCAGCAGATGAACCTGACATGGCGCCCATTGAGGTCATGTCAACTGTTCATACACATTGACGTGGACACCCTCAAATTGAGATTGACCCGAATATTTTGGCAACTGCCCTTCAATTTGCAGGACCCACAAGGCTTGGTGCTCTTTTGGGTGTCGCTCCACGCACTGTACGATGGAGGGCATTAGAGCACCAAATTGTCGAACCCGGGAATCCGGTTTACGTTGAGTTCACTGATGACGAAGGTGAAACACTTCAATATTATACATCACCCACTGCAGCGCAGTCCTCACTCCCTGATGATGAGCTTGATGCTATCATGTTGCAGATTCTCACTCAGTATCCCCGCTTTGGCCACCGCATGATAGATGGCCAGTTATGCCACATGGGGGTCATAGTGCCTCGTTCTCGCATCCAAGCATCATACTCTCATGTTCATGGTCCACCTGTCGCTGCCTTTGGTGTACGTCGCATCACTCGCCGAGTTTACAATGTAAAAGGGTACAACTCATTAACACACCATGATGGCCAGCATGGTGTGTTAATTTTTGTTTAGTATGCCAATGCTCGTCAGGCTGTTTTAACAATTTTGTAGGTCTGATTCGGTGGAAGATTGTTGTGCATGGTTTCATTGATGGATATTCTCGATATATCACTGGCATCCGACCGCACAACAATAATCGAGCAGTCACTGTTATGAATTTATTTCGGGAGATTATTCAAGTTCATGGCCTACCAAGTTGTGTGCGAGGAGATCATGGAGTAGAGAATGTTGATGTTGCAAGATTCATGGATGAAACACGAGGGCATGGAAGGGGTTCGTACATTTGGGGCAGGTACTATGGTCAGTATTTTCTAAATGAATTCAAATGCTAAATTATCCAACAGGAGTGTACACAACATACATATCGAAAGATTATGGGTCGACTTCACGCAGGGCATTGGTTCAAAGTGGAAGAATTTCTTTCAAGACCTCGAGGCTACCAGCGGGCTGGATGCTGATAATATTCATCACATCTGGTTGCTTCACTTTCTGTTTCTCGAGATGCTCGGCCGAGAGGTCCACAGCTGGGCTGAGGCATGGAATAGTCACCGAATGAGCACCCCTGAGCATGGCATGGCCAGTCCCCATGAAATGCGCTTCTTTAATATGCTACACCACGGTGCATGTGGATTCCAAGACAGTGCTACATTTCAACCACCAGAGGAAATTCTCCCAGACGACGAGGCCATTGCTGAGTACAGTATCGATTGGAACAATGTCAAGAATAATCATGTTCATGCGCATCACAATACAGCAAACCAACTTGTACACGATCCTCTTGGTGACAATCCATTTGTTGCATATACACCAGAGACTCTCAATAATGTTCAAGTTGACGAGCCAAACTGCCCACTTACACGGGAACAGCTCATGTATCTTCAGGAGGTTGTAGCCCAGTTTGTAGATGATGGAACAAATCTTGCGAGGCGACATATCTGGGAGAATGCACTAGCATTATGCATTGAACTACTTACTACTACGTAGATATTGATATGTGAAGTCGAGCCTTCAATATGGGAGCTTCATCAGCAAATCTTCCCTCATTGCATGCGTCAGTGAGCATAATATTTCGGAGTTTCCCATCCTCTGTGCTATCCTTGAACCAACCGAGATTATCCGTGATGAGATGCCTGACGGGGAAAATACAGTTCGTGAGATTTGGCAGCAACAAGATCAATGAGCCCGCACCTATTTTTGCACCCAGGGCATTGGATGATGATGATACCACGTTCTCATACACGCTTCATAAAGGTGTGCAAAGAACGATGAGAGCACGCTTCCACTGTACAGGTGAAAACGATGCCTACTGCCTTATGCACCGTAGTCAGCATGCAGGATGCAGTCAACAAGGCCATGTATGCTCCCACTGCTGCGACAGCGGGACTTGTGTTATGCCAATACCATACACATGTTGTTCCAAACCAGACGCCAGATAGACCAAGCACAAGTATAAGAGACGCAATGAAAGCCCAAGGAGAATCGCCACCTGTAAGCAGCCGGCCGCTGCAGAAGAATCTATTATTTGATGGATGTCGCTGTGCATGTCTGAGGAGGGACAACTGGACAAGGTGGTGTGCCATTAGATGCGATGGTCGCGGTCGGGCTGCGTGTGACCTCCACAAACAGGCCACCAGGATGATAGGTGATGTATGGGGTCTGCGAATGTGGGGGGTGGGGCAGCAGATGATCGAGTGGTTGACAGTGGTCGAGACTAAAAAATGTGAGTCGAAAGTGTGATAACAGTAATCAAAACTCACGCTCTCGCCAGGATTCATATCTGAATGTCCCTGAGTTGTGGTGCGTCCTGGGAGTGGGCGGGGTAGGGGCAACGTAGCAGAGAACTGCAATGTGAGCGTGAATCAAATGCGAAAGAAACAAGAAGAACAACATACATCTAAGGGATCACAATGTTGATCGTTCTGTACTGCAGTCGTGCGAGGAGAGAAGCGAAGGAGATTGCTTAGGCGAAGGTCTCTACGTAGAATTAGGTGGAGTAGGACGATGAAGGAGAAGGAACATACATGTTTGCCCTCCGCATACGGAACTTGAACAACTGCAGGATTGTGCCGTTGCAACTCGGAGCCTTCACAACTTTGTCCGCGCCATTCCAAGAGGCTTCGAGCCCAGTCGAGAGGGGAGGACGGTGTTGCTCTGCATGCTGGAGGGGCGAACTGATGGGTTGTCCATTGTCGAGGTTCCATAATCGTGCTGTCTTGTCGTCCTTGTATGCGATGGATACTGCACGATGGTTGAGAGCCTGATTCTTCTTGTCATCGAGCATGAGTTCATCAATGGACGTGCGAATTCTGGCTGGGCTGAGTTGAACAACGCCTGCAGAACTGTGTCGCCATTGATGAAGATTGCTCGAGGGGGGCAGTGGAATCGAGAGTATCGACATGACTTGGGTGAGCTACGTGGTGAGAGACTGTCGGCAATTATCAGACCGTTGTGTCCCTAGGGTTAGGGTTAGAAAAATGCACCAGCATACATTGACACCATCTCTGTTTGGGTACAAAAGTGCCGCTCAATAATGTCTCCTTGCCGGATGAGTGACCGTCAACAGGGCCCTTGAGAGAGGCGGGAGAAGGAATAGTGGAAGTGGTAGTGGTAGCCCTAACTAACCAGTAAGGTGCCATCTGAGTGAATTACTAGGCGGCACAGGGTTCAGAGCAACTCTGGACACCCTGGCCAAGGTTTGCTTGATGCAATGGTTACTGACCAGGGTTCAGAGCAACTCTGGATGCCCTGGCCATCCCCATGCACAAACCAAATTCACAAAGACACCTTACCTTCAGAGGATCTGTCGAAATCCAAACAGACCAACACGGTGCACGTGATTCATACGGTATGCGGAGTCCTCATGTTGCGATTACCTATTATGGATAATGTCACACAAAGTCAGCACATGAATATGGGCGACTTCCCGCCATCACAAGCTCGCATGAATATGGACGCCCTCCCGTCACAGGCTCATATGTGCCTCCAATGCCAGCATTCAACAGTGAATCAACAATCACTACCACCAAGCACAAGAGCAGCTGGCTTGAAGAAGCTAGGGAAAGCACCGCTAATTTCAAGAAGAATGGCTCACCTGTACCGCTTGTATGGGTAAGAGTGGCGTTGGTTGAGGTTATAATGGTCACTAAAAGTCCCAAAGATCTTAATCGAGGATAAATCCATTCCACTGAATGCTGTCCCATTTGGTGAAGACTGCAATGGACAGACGTTCTTCATTGGACGTGCTCATTTGGAGGTAAGGTTTACTACCATGGAATCCCGGCCAAAGACACTCACATTTGGTTGACAGGGAGGTCTCCGTAAGTGCTATTAACATGACGTACAGGCACTCTACATAATCTGAGTCAACCGTTCAGATCTTGGAATGGTTGGCTATCATACCTCAGGTGCCCTGATCAGCTACGTCGGCAAGGAGCACTTGGTATGTGTTCCTCTTATTTTCTCCTTCTTATATGTTCATTTTTGACGGACTTTGTGCGATACCAGATTGAACACTACGAGGTTCTAGTATGCGCATCTCAGCTTCACTGGGGTCTAGCATCTCAGGATGTGATGGGAAGTTTAGTTCCGGGTACTGTCGTCCTCGCTCGTCAGCAACAGGGGAAACATGAGCTTAAGCGCACTGCAAGCAATTTGTGGTCGCACGAGACTCGGGAGTCCACATTGACCCTCCAGACTACCTTCCATGTGGATGGTTATGCGAGAGGCTCTGGCTGGCATCGTCGACCTCACCATACAATATGGATCAAAAGGGCTTGATCTCCACTTCATGCACCAAAATCAGTTTGCCGAAAATATGAGGGTATTGAAACTCGTTCGCAGGTCCTATTTTTTTAAGCTAATGGTCTCGAGCAGTCTCGATTCGAAGTCCAGAAACTTTTTGACCAGCTCGCTCCCACTGGTATGTATCGCATTTATCGAACTTATCAGTGAATCATGCCTTTTATTCAGGTGAGGACACACCGACGGGAGTGAGACTCGAACAGCTCATTGAGATGTACTTGCCACTCATCGAGCACCCGAGCTCAACTCACGAACCGATTTCTATCATTGTCATCACCGATGGGGCAGCTAGTAAGGTGGTATTTCCATACCATGTTCACATATCTGACATACGCGGACATTGCTATAGCCAATGGTGATGACTTATTATGATGCATCATTGAGGCCGCCAGTCGCCTTGACAGGCACCAGGTTCCTCTCCACAAATTCAGTATCCAATTCGTCCAGATCGGCACAGATCAAGATGCTGCAAAGGCACTCCATGTGTTGGACGACGATCTTTCTGACCGTTACAAAATTCGGGTGCGTCTCATTCATGATTTCTCGCACTCTCACTCACGACTCTTCAGGACATCGTCGACACCACTCCCTTCGACCCTGTTAATGGTGCTTTCAACACTTGATATCGGTGTCAAAGCGCACAATGAAAAGGAACAAGTCAGAATCGGACAGTATACTACCGAAATCGAGGAACGCCTGGGACGGTTGAAGAAAATTGCTTATGAGCGAGGTGAAGTCCTGAAAGAACTGAAAGACAAGGTAATGTGCACAATAATATTATTTGGATTTAACTGATATTCCCACATAGATTCAAGCTGACAACATATCGCACCTGCTGCTTTTGAATTGCCATAACCCTGGCGCCAAACAATTGTTATTTGTCGCAGAACTCGAGAAGTTCCAGACATACCAACAATGTCTTGGAACCACTGTGCACAATCAACAAGCCGTGTTGCAGGAAATTCAGGGACTGTGGAAGAACTTACGAGACCTTGCTGGGCGTGGACCTGGCGCAAAGAAGTGGGATGAGCATGTGGAATGACGCGCCTCCTGAGCCTCCTCCCTTTGAATCGCACACTCCACCTCTTGGTCGCTCAACTCCATCTCATCATCATCTCCATTTCCCGCAACCACTCGCGTTCACGGCTACAATCTGAGAAAGTGGGAGATGGATGTCGTATGTGTGGTCGTCAACCAAACATGAATATTTGAATGGCCTTTGCACTTACGATGTCATGCATTATAGATATCTTCATACATACGCACTAAGGACGGGTCTGTATGTATGCTCATCACACATCTGCTTCTTTTTCTTCACGTTCTTTATGATTTTGGTAATGCCAATACCAACTGTGAGCTTGAATTAATTCTTTTAATTTAATCATTTGTTGGAGAAGCCTTTAAGTATGTTGCCGCTCTCAAACTCGCCTTTCTTCCGGTTCCCTTTTCTCTCTCACTGGCGTGTTTATCTGATTTTCTCTTTTACATTAATCTTTACATTGCCTCTCTTCCGCTTCCCAAAATGAAGTGTTCAGAATGCACTGCTGGTGGGCAGCATGCATGTGCTTCATTTCTAGCTTCCAACACCCAGGTGGGTCAAATTGTATGTGCACTGAGGCCTGAGGTTTCAGCTGACTCCAACTGAAACCAGCAGCAAATTTGCTTCTGTGGTCATGCTCTGTCTTCCCATAATGCCCAGTTGTCGCCTTTCCCACCTCAGGGAGGTATTGGAACTTGCATTCAATACCAGTCTCAAGACGGTCTTCCAGTATGTTTTTTTTCACTGTATTACAACTAAAATTCAATTCTTTATTTAAAGGTTACTGGTTACTTTCAACTATGTCGATGCGGGCAGTCATACAGTGCCCATTCTGCACCTGTAACCGTGCCCGCTCCATTAACCCCAGGTGCACCCCCGACCCACATTTTGTCTACTCCCAGACAGGAGCCTATACATCACAACTCCGATAACTTTTTTTCAAGCCTACCTCGCCATTCCATTCCCTCATATACCAACCCAACCCCCATGACAGCTTCTTTGGTAATCCCCTATGCCCCAGCGCAGATTGCTCAAGGTCATACTGCCTTTGGTGTACCTATGGCAGGAGTATCCATGCCTACATATAACACTCGTGGTCGTACTTGTGATTCTCGGACTGGGCGTGTTGCCATACGGCCGCCAGGCAATCCTGGCGTTTCAATGAATATGCTGATTGTCCTACTGCCAAAAGACGTAAGTGGGCTGTGTTTCCTCAGTGATAGTTGACGCTGACGCTTAGAATAGCTTTTGCCAATGGAGTATGATGAAGGAACTTCACATTTTTCTGAGTATGATGACATTGCAGTATCACGCATGCGCACGGGCGAAGCTCTGGCTTCTGATTTGCGTTTTCTGGCCAAATATGGGTTGACCAAGAAGCTTGTCATTCAGCGGTGAAATGCCAATGACTTCATTCTTCCTGAATTAGTGAGATCTGTCACCAACATGACAAGGGATGGCAACCTGTCTTTTCCTCCTTGGCATCCCGAGCCTCTCTACCTTGCCCCTGACGAACTAAACCAAGACATCCGCCAACAATTCCATGAACTCCCTTTTCATTTTATTACTCCTGGGTATTCTAATGCCTCCCAAGGACAGCGTTATCTGCATGTCGATCAGTCATTCACTTTTCAGCAACTGCAATTTGCTGCTTTCCAGAAGAAGATTGAGCATATTCGTGCTCCTGATGACTCGAACACCAGCCTGTTGTATATATGTGAGTTTCAATCTATTTCACGTGCATCTTCTGATTCTTACTCATTCTGACAGGCCCCAAGGGTGGTCCGTTAATTGGACCTGTCGAACCTAATTCCCCCTCACAGCACTTTTGTTTTGCCAATTGCATCATGGCTCACCTTCAGCAGGGCATCACAGACCCTACTGCCACACCCAATGAGTTTTTTAGCCCAGCTTGTAAACGTAGCTGCCCTAACAGTGAGGTGCCCGTCCCTCCAGTGACATTACCAGCCACGCCCTCTACATCATCACTAACACTATCAACAATGTCATCTGGCTCTAACTCCCAAGCACTGGTCAAGTTCCCTCGCTACCGTAATAGAGAATGTTCAGCATCTCCCCATCCTGCAGTGCAAGGACAGCCTCACCCTCCTCCTCATCTCCTGGTATGCAGGCAACGCCAAAGGTCCAGGTCATCATCATTAGAGAGCCTGAATATCAGGCAGCAGTCTCGCATGTCGTCCACTCCTCTTGACAACTCAGTGGCTGTGTCATCGCCTACCCTTGGTGGTCTTCAGCCTCTGCCGCCTAACCCAAGTACCTCGCGATCAAGCAGATCACTGGTACCATTCCCTATGTTCTCCCAACCTCGTCCATATGATGTATCTGGTGCCCCCCTGGTACCTTTTGATTCAGCACACATTCATGATCTGAGTGACCTCTCAAACACTATTTATGCTTCTGTTGATCTTGAGTACTCTGAGTCTACTCTGCACTTTGAGGCAGATATGCTGAATGATGCTGTCGATGGCTTGATCAACTTGCTCAAGCATTGCCACATGCCACAGATCGCAACCGCGTTGACTCAGAGCTTTTGAACTTTGTCAATCCTACCCCCAGTAGCACCTTTGCTACTTACCGTAGAGTGGGTAGGGAGAACCACAACCTGACCATTGGAGACATGAAGTCCATGTTTTCAATGTCCTCCTGGATGTTCAGAGCGTAAGTTGCATTTTGTTTTGGGCCACCATCTTACTGATTTCTTAGCAGTGGTAGCCATGATGCAACTGACAGCATCAGCGATGGAGTGATGCGACAGGTCATTGATACTGCCCTTCACAAATGTACAGCATGGATGTCTGATGCAACTGAGGTCCATGGAGATATATCAGCAACTACAGGAGATGCTACCATCACTCTTGACGATGACTTTTCTCGCTCAAGTTATCCAGATTTCCCTCCGCTGAGAAACTGGCTGTCATCTTTGCCATAGGTCGTCTGTGTACATTGTACCTTCTCAAAGTTTGTAACGCACCACACTCTATCACACCAGCCATCTTCAGCTTGATCATGAACAGCAACACTTGGTTCACCAATCAAGACTCCGTCATCAACCAGAGCTCTTGGCTGCGCACTTTATCTCCTGCTTTAGCAGAAGTCCTTGCCTCTCTGCCTGCTGAGAATGGGAGTGCGTCAGATCTTCCAGCAGATGCAGTAAATAGGCTCCACATCACTAGGATCTGCCAATCATGATTGGACACCAGTGTAAGCATTGATATCTTTTAATGATATCTGAGCTCAATTCCCTTTACTCCTAGTTTTCTGAGATCTGACATACTCCGCATGATCGCTGGCCTCTTGTGCGCAAAGATTTCATATTTGCTGCTCTTCTAGGTTATCCCTATGACAAGTTTCTGGGTTCACAAGAATACCGTGCCTTCAAGGACGGGTTTGATATGTACATAACATCATCCATCCCTTCTCTGGCTGAAGTATGTCTTTTCTTTACCTCATTCTTGTTGTTGTTTAACCACCACCACAGATTCTGCGAGTGAACCTCGACAATATACTCCAGCAGATTTACCATCACCAGCCAACCGCTGATGCTATTGAGTCCATCCTGTGCTTTGAAGTAGATGGAGATACCACATTTCACTCTCAAATTTCACCACACCTTGGTACATTCAAGAAAGCCGTGATTCAGTATCTGCGGGGAACTGGTCATCCTCTCCACCCAAGCTTTGAAGGCTTGGACAACAGCGAAGCCATGCACCCCAATCACCATGCATGTCAGTTTGTTAAAGTATTAAGCGGTATTCCCCTTTTAGATCCATCAACACGCTTCAAGGTTCGTCATCTTTGTCTCTGTCTAGATTGCTGCAGCCCTAATCGCATCTATATACAGGTGGTTGTTGTGCAAAATGTCCCATGGGACGCTTGCTTTGGTGGAACACTGAATGTAAGTCACTGTTGTCTATGATGAGGCTGGCTGATCATATGTTCTTCTAGCCTGAGACTGATCTCATTCCGCCTGTTGCACATGCCTGCATGCGCAGGTTGGATGTCTTCATAAATGCCCCAATCATCAACTGGCTCGTCAGCGCACCTTCCACTGCCCAGGTAGATGAATCGCCACTGGGCATATGCCTTCACACCGCATTGATAGAGCTTGGTGAGGACTCATTCAACGGACACCTTCCATTATCATTATAACATCGCATTTTGCCTCCCATTCATTTTCTTTGCTGCATCAATCAGTATGCCTCATCAGCCATCGTTATCATTATTCGTTGTATTTGCTCACTGCTGCATGATTCATACGCACAATTGCTCACACCTGCACCTGCTTATCACTGTACTCACTCACTGTCACACCTGCACTTGCTCACTGTTGTACTTGCTCGCCGCTGCCTTATGTTAACATTAGAAATTTCGTTCTCTCCGTACCATCGCTCACTGCTGTATTTGCTCATCGCTGCCTTACATTAGAAATTTTGTTTTCTCCATACCATCGCTCACTGCTCATCACCTGCCTTATGTTAGCATTAGAAATTTCGTTCTCTCTGTACCATTGCTCACTGCTGCCTTATGTTAACATTAGGAATTAATCCATAATGCGGCCAGTGCTACCTTTTGCCATGAGCTCCTTCGCCTTGGCCTTGTGTATGAAGGGCGCCAGTGATTCTATGTCCGCTTGTGTCCGTCATACTTAAGCGCATTCCTCAAGTAGAACTTTGCTTAGAATCCAATGGTTATCACATATGCGCAAGTTGTTTCGATTTTGAGTTGAGTTGGTTGTCGTCGAGTCAAGTTGCCATGTGGTTGATTTGAGTTGTAAAATTGAGTTGAGTTGTTAAATTAAGTTGAGTAGCTATTCAATGAGTTGAGTTGCCACATGAGCAAGTTGAGTTGTTGAGTTGAGTTGAGTTGCCACGTGAACAAGTTGAGTTGCGAAATTCTAAGTTAATATTTTAGTCCAATATGGTCCTTCATAATAACCCCCAGGAGTGTCTAGGCGGAGAGACCTAGACAATGATCAGCAACACTGCTAGCAATGCTTACAATGACTTACCGGACTTCCTCGTATGTCTGACATCATCTTGTGAAACTTGATGGGTGCCATCTCTCAAAGTCGTTCCAACCCAGTTGAAAAAATAAATAAAGTTAGTTACAGGAATGAGGAGAAGCCATGAAGTGTGTTAAAGAACCTGCTCCTGAGTGCGATACATGTGCTGCGCCATAAGTTTTTTCGCCTTTCAACCTCGTTCAGCTCACATCGTAATAACAGGATGCATGGCTCCACCTCGAGTGATTAAAGATAGCTGAAGATGAGAAAAGTGGGCAATAAACAATGATAATTTGGTGACAAGTGAAGAGGTTCGAAGACTTACCATTGAACACAGTACTTGGTTGAAGACTCAAATTTGACGTGGTGGTGGTTGGAAGAAAGGAAGTGAAAGAACTTCGAACCGCAGATCATGTGAGTGCGAGAGTAAACAAGCACAAATATTCAATGCGAGCCACAAAGGTTTTTGTTTATTTGTTTACACATGTTGTCCTTGTTGACATCAGATATCACCAAGTCCGACCTTAGCCAACTCTCATTAAACAACATGACACATTATAAGGTCCCACTGCTCACCGCTCGTCGCACTCGGTCTTTGGATGATTTTGTTTGTACGCATTGCATTAACTTTCTACTCAGTGCAGACCATGTTTATTTTATATATGTATTGCAATAATCCCAGCTTACTATTCAAACAACCCTCGTGCTTTTTCACCACCGCAATTGACTCGGAAGGCACTTGAAGACACCAACATACAGGCCTTTAAGGCTTAGAGTTGTGGCCTGGCGCGGATACTTCCAGTAAGCTTGATCTCTGCAAACAATACCCTTTGAAACAACACTTGCGCATTACAGCCACACCCAATGGACACACTGGCCATGCTTCGAGCACTACCTATTACCAATGTACATCGTAGTGCTCGTTTAATTCTGTATTTCGGTCATGTTGCTCCTTGTGACTGGACTTCTGCTAATGTCCTTGATGAGTGCAAATCTTTCTTTATTAATTCATACTTGGATAGACACACCTTTGTGACTTTGTGCTAGCTATGCATAATTTTTGATAAACTAGAGAGCCTAGGCCAAATTTCAGCAAATTTTTGCTAGCCTAGCAAGCTTAGGTCAAACTAACACTAATTGTTCTAAATGTCTCTAAGTTAAGACGGGAGGGTTTTCCTGATGTTATGAGCCCTGACACGGCCAAAATGGACTCGATGCTGCCCAGCTGGCACCTCATCTGCTCTATTTAACGTCCCGAAATTAACTGAGGATGGAAGCACCTGGATCACATACAAGGAACGTACCTTGACGGCCATCGGTGCTCGAGGACTCATGCACTATGTTGATGGCCAAGCCAGTAAACCTGAGCCCTTCCACCTTGACCTGAACGAGGATGGTGAGACACCCATGGAGGCAGAGATTGAGGTGTTAGACAAACATATCGACGAGTATTACCAAAAAGACTCACTCGTCAAGCAACAAATATTCAGTACTATAACTGATCGTCTCCTCCTTCGCATCCAGAAACTTGAGTCCGCCAGCAGCATGTGGGCCGAGATCTGCGACATACACGAAGGCAAGACTGAACTCGTTCAGATCGACCTGCATTGTCGTCTCCAGGAGACAAAGTGCAAGGAGAATGGTGACGTGAAGACACACTTCAGCGAGATGCTGAGATTGCACAAGTCTTTAGCTGGCATGGGCGCGAACATAGAAGATAGAGACTTCTATGCCATCCTCATAGGATCCCTCCCCAAAGCATACTGACCACTCCTGTCATCAATAAATGCTGCCGCTAAGGTCACATTAAAGGTACTCACTCCCTACGAGCTGATCAATATAGTCTCAGAGGAGTATGAACACAGATTACTCACCAACTGCCGTATGATGAAGAAGGGTGCAAACTCTGCGCTCTCAGCCTCAGCAAAAGGGAATGGTGGCAGAGGGAGAGCCTCTAGGAGTGCACCAGCTAACCCCGATGCAGTATGTTACAACTGCGAGCGCAAAGGGCACTACAAAGAGGATTGTTGGAGGAAAGGGGGAGGCAAAGAGGGTCAAGGGCCAAATCAAAAGAAACATGGCGTGAACTCGGCCTCTGCATCAGACCCCACCACTGACAACTATGCCTTTGCGACCTCTGGCCTCACCTCTGTAGCTGAGCAGCTCTCCATCCCCATCGAATGTCATGGCACCATAATCGATTCTGGTGCGAGCGCGCACTTCTGCCCTGATCGCTCGAAGTTCGAGAACTATGTCTCGATTGAGCCGCAGGAGATCCATACTGCTGATGGCACGACAATCAGTGCAGTGGGCAGAGGCAATGTGAAGGTGGACTTACCTTTAGGCGCGAGGCGGACCACCGTTACCCTCCGAGATGCTCTCTATGCCCCGAAGATGGCATTTACCCTCGTCTCAACCAACCGCATCACAGCCGCTGGTATGGCCGTGCACTTCGAAGGCACCATGTGCTGGATTCTCACTCCAGGACCGAAACATTGCATCATTGCCGAAATCCTGCAGGCCCAAGGCCTCTATACTGTCCTTGCTCATCGTCAGGCCAAGCGTATGGCTCACAGGAAGTGAAAGCTCACCATTTTTGAGCTCCATAAGGTCCTCGGACACATCTCACAAATGGCCATAGCGCATGCCATGAAAAAAGGCCTCATTGAGGGTGTCGAGCTCGACTCCACCTCTCAGCCTGAATTCTGCGAGACCTGCGTGCAGGCCAAGTCAAAACGACAGCGGTTCCCAAAGGAGACGGAGTCCAGAGCCAAACACTATGGTGAATGCGTCCATACGGACCTGTGGGGGCCCTCCCAGACTGAAAGCCTTGGCAGATGCAAGTACTATATCAGTTTCATGGATGATTACACCCGTGAAACAAAGGTCCACTTCCTGAAAAAAAAGAGTGAGGCGTTGAAGGCGTTCACACAGTATGAAATGCACCTGTCCACACAGAACAAAGGGATCCGCATCTTGAAGCTGCGTTCTGATTGCGGAGGCGAGTACTTATCTGCGGAATTTTATCAGCATCTTCGTGCCACAGGTATAGAACGGGAACTCACCATCCACGACTCACCAGAGCAGAATGGAGTGGCCGAACGCCTCAATGGCACCCTCATATCTCTTGCACAAGCAATGCTCTTGGGCTGCAGCCTGCCAAAATTCCTCTGGGCTGAGGTGGTTAGCTATGCCACTTGGCTGAAAAACTGCTTACCTTCCCGTGCAATCCCTGGTCATACTCCATATGATCTCATCCATCAGTCCCTCCCAGACATCTCCATGGCCCATGAATTTGGAGCACCATGCTATGTGCACCTCCAGGACGCAGGCAAACTTGATGCTAGGGTGGAGGAGGCAGTCTTTGTGGGTGTAGACGCAGAGTCCAAGGTGTACCGTATCTATTGGGCAGGGAAGCGTAAGGTCTCTGTTGAGCAGAACATGACGTTCCCACCTACCAGTGTTACCGTCACAGATGATGTGCCGGCTGAGGGAGAGTCAGCAGGCCCATCAAACGTTAGCATCCAGCCAACATCACCAGTAAACGGACAACTCACCACCCCAAAACCTCCCTCTACACCTGCCAGGACACCCCAACCAGCTGAAACACCACTGGCTCTGCATGTTACAGTCAGTGTCACCCCTATACATTTTCTCTTATCTCTCACCATTGTACTACGTCATGGTCGCATACAGCCGCCACTAGACTTCCATTTGTTCTATTGTCTTACGCATTCTTTAGCTTACGCGTCCTGTTACCTTTCTTGGTTATCCTGAAACCCATTGTACTTATATCGCTTACACGTTCTCTTGGTCCATGCGCCCCATATGGACTATTTAAGCACGTAGTTATCATTGTATTTCTTTACTTTAATCTTACTAGGTTTTACCTGGAACTTCCTCGCTTAGAACTTCCAATTCTAAGTCGTCTGAACCTACTTCAAGTCTAAGACACTCTCTTAGTCTTGTCTTAGTTGAACGGTTGTGCTTATTGCACTTCACATCGAATCTCACTTGACGTTAACTCTTATTGAGTTGTCTTGTGTTAGAACTATCCTAGTTCGTAACAAAAGATTAAAGTCTACATCCCCGCGTTGCCATCAAGCTTCGCCAGACCCCAGACAACAGAACAGATAAACCCTAGGCATCAAGAAAGATAGCACTAGGTCCCCATAAGCCTTGACTTCACGAACGAAGCAGACAAGCCACTCTGACGACTCTAACACCGCTAGTTGCCGCGTTAAACCTAGGCGCAGTACCACCGTTACCACCACTGCCCCCACCAATGTCCACCAAAGATAAACCCACTGAGCTAAAGATCAGTGCACCTCCTTTGTACAATGGAGATTGGGAACTATCCGAAAGTTTCCTAATGCACTGCATCTCGTACCTCGACATCAATGGAGAACTATACAAAGAGGAAAAACAGAAGATCATCTACATCCTGTCATACATGACTGAAGGAAACGCAAGATTATGGAAGGACGACTTCCTTCACTTAGCCCAGAACCCCAATCACAAAGATAGTTCAGGAAAACCCATTGGATATGGAACCTGGAAAGATTTTTATAACGACTTCACCAAAGCGTTTAAACCCCTTGACCCTGCAGGGTCCGCACTCGCTAAACTTCGAGGACTCAAACAAGAAGGAACAATGCTTGGAACATACATCCACAACTTCCAGACACTTATCTCAAAATCTGGAATTGAAGGGGATGTCGCGCAGAAACAATTCTTCCTTGACGGATTACACCCCGGGCTACTTGGAAGATTATACAACTCTCCATCAGTCCCTGATGATATCGACGGAGTAATTGAAAGATGCACCGAACTTGACAATAACCGACTTCACCTCCTTGCTATGTGCAACAGTGGAAGACCCCAGAAGAAGAAGCAATATGGAGATTACCGATACAACTCCTCACGCGATCCCAATGCAATGGTCGTAGACCGACTCACAGATGAACAAAAGAATGAACATTTCCGTTCAGGAAAATGCTTCTTTTGTCACAAAGTAGGGCATGTCTCACGTGTCTGCCCTGAGAAGAAAAAGGATGGAAAGGTCCCCGTCCGTCGCAAGGAAGAAGCCGAAGATGATGAAGAAGAAGTCTGTCGTATCAACGAGGATTCTTAATGTGGAAGACTGGATCAATGTCAGACCCTTCCAATGTACCAATTAGACTTGTTCGAGCTGTTGGAATAAGAAAGGAACTTCGGGTTCCCATTATGCTCATCTCAAAAACTCGTCTTAAAACCGTTGAAACAACCGCCGTCGTCAACTCCGGAGCAGCCGGAACATTCATATCCGAAGAGTTCGTGAAACTCCACAAAATTCGCATGCATCAACTCAGCAAACCATTTCGCGTAACCACCGCTGATGGAAGCTATGCAAGAGGAGGCGCTATCCGAAGATATTGCGTACTCACTGTCAAAATTGACGAACGAACTATGATTGGAAAATTCAATATTGCTCCATTGAGCAAACACGATCAGATCCTTTTAGGAATCCCTTGGCTTCGAGCAATGGATCCCTTTATTAGCTGGAAAGCCGAAACCCTCCTACTCCCCCAAACAGAACAAAGCAACCAAATAGAACAAGAAGTTGATAAGGAACGAGAACGCAACAAACTTCCACTTCTTTTCACAATAAACCCTGATGTCAAATGGAAGAACTCCCGCTTAAAGAAATCTGAAACAACGGAACCATCTCCAGAAACTGTCGCACCCACATCCTTCCATGCTTCTATTGAAGAAATCCCAGACGAAGAAGATATCCCTATTCCTAAACTTGATCCTATCCCCGACGATGATGATGACACCTTTGATACCAAAGAAGATGTTTGGTCTCAGGAAAACTTCGCCCCTGAAGTCCGAGAACTTACCACTTATGACCTTGAGGACGACAAATTCTTGGTAGAATATTCTTCCGATGCCACTGAACTTCGTGTCATCACCAACATCTCTTTGGACACTCCACTCACTATGGATGGAACCAGCAAAACAGAACAAAAACCCACGGTCTCACCTTTGCCACGACCTACCGAATATACCAAAGTCAGTAACAAAGCCCAACAATTCGCCCTAGCAACAGGCTTGGAACAGAAGAAGAAATCATTCGAAGAACCAGTTCCTTCTTACCTCCACGACTTCGCCGATATATTCGCTAAAGACGGTCTCAACCAACTTCCTCCTGAACGACCTGGCATAGATCACCGTATTGAAACAAAACCCGGTTTTATTCCCAAAACATCGAAAATCTACCCATTATCTGAAGCCGAATGAAATGCAGTAAAAGCATTTATCGATGAAAACATTAAAAAGGGATTTATTTCAGAATTAAAGTCGCCTCAAGCTAGCGGCTTCTTCTTTGTAGGAAAGAAAAGTGGAGATTTACGACCATGCCAAGATTATCGATACATCAATGATTGGATGATAAAGAATGCTTATCCACTTCCACTTCCCTTATCGCTTGTCGCTCGACTACACGGTGCAAAATACTTCACGAAGATGGACGTACGATCTGGTTATAACAACATCCGCATCCATCCTGAAGATCGCTGGAAAGCCGCATTCACCACCGAATACGGATTATATGAACCCAATGTCATGTTCTTTGGACTTTGCAACTCACCAGCCACATTCCAAGCATATATGAGCCGCACCTTCCAACAAGAAATTAATGAAGGGTGGCTGGTTATCTATATGGACGACATCTATATCTTCTCTAATGATCTAGAAGAACACCATACTCGAACGCGCCGTGTCTTGGATAAAATCAGAAAAGAACGACTATTCCTGAAACCAGAAAAGTGCACCTTCGATGCTCAAGAAGTTGAATATCTCGGAATGATAATTTGACCCGGATGTGTGGCCATAGATATTGCCAAAACAGACGGAATTCGCGATTGGCCAACTCCCAAAACAGTTAAAGAAGTCCGCTCATTCCTTGGATTTTGCAACTTCTATCGAAACTTCATTTCCCACTATTCCAATATCGCCCGACCCCTCATTGATCTAACAAAGAAAGAACATATCTTCTCTTGGAACGAACCTTGTCAGAATGCCTTCGAAACGTTGAAAGAATGCTTCTTGAAACAACCCGTACTCCGGAATCCAGATCCCCAACACCAATTCGCTATCGCTACCGATGCATCTCTCATTGCAACAGGTGCTGTGCTTTTGCAGACTGACGAAAATGGTGTTTACCACCCTTGTGGATACCTGTCACAAACATTAAACCCAGCCGAACGAACTATCAGATCTTTGATCGCGAATTACTTGCTGTCATCCGTGCACTCACTGAGTGGTGTCATTATCTCGAAGGCAATCCCCATCCGGTTATCATCTTTACAGATCACAAGAACCTTCTCTATTTTCGAACTGCACAAAAATTGACCCGTCGCCAAGCTCGCTGGCAACTCCTCCTTTCCTGTTATGATATTGAACTACATCATGTTGCTGGAACAAAGCTCGCCGCCCCTGATGCCTTATCACGAAGACCAGATCATGATACCGGGAAAGGTGACAATGAAGACGTCACATTACTCCCAGATTCCATGTTTATCCGTCTTCTTGA
Organism: Suillus placidus; assembly: GCA_016628565.1. Classification (NCBI taxonomy): domain Eukaryota; kingdom Fungi; phylum Basidiomycota; class Agaricomycetes; order Boletales; family Suillaceae; genus Suillus; species Suillus placidus. Next base: position 147,290 of record JABBWD010000017.1, read on the forward strand.
CCAAGAACTCATGACAACACTCGCCAACCCTGACCCCGATGACATAGATCCTATTTTTAAAGCTGCATCAGATGCGCTTGATGGACTCTGCCTTCCTCCCATGAAATCCGCCCTTAGCGATTGGACGATAACGGATGACGTCTTGTATTACAAAGACCATGCCTACGTCCGCCCTGCAGGACGAAAAGATATTCTTGTCCGATGTCATGATCACCCTTCCGCCGGTCACCCGGGACGTTTCAAAACCGAAGAACTTGTCAAACGTGACTTCTGGTGGCCAGCTATGGGCACTTATATCTGCAAATATGTTGAAGGATGTGCTTTATGCCAACAAATGAAATCTGATACACATCCTGTCACACCACCGCTTAATCCCATTCCGTCCACTGCCATCGCCCCTTTCAGTCAAGTCTCCGTAGATCTTACCTCCATGCACTGGTTTTGATTCTATCATGGTCGTGGTAGACCATGGGCTTACGAAGGGGGTAATTATTATCCCTTGTACGAAAACGATCTCTTCAGAAGGAGTCGCTCAGAAATTCTTCAAACATGTCTATCGAAGATTCGGATTACACGACAAAGTCATCTCCGATCGTGGACCACAGTTCGTTTCAAAATTCTCAAAAGCATTAGCAAAGATACTTGGTTACGACATTGCTGCGTCCACTGCCTATCACCCTCAAACAGATGGACAAACCGAGCGACTTAATCAAGAATTAGAAACCTATCTTCGAATCTACTGCCGCAATAATCCAGAGAATTGGGTAGAACATCTCACAATGGCTGAATTTGTCCATAATCACCGAAAACATGACTCTCGCAATGCATCTCCATTCTTCCTAATGATGGGATATGAACCACGCGCACTTCCACATGTACTCCCTGATTCCACCATTCCTGCTGCAGAAGAAAGAATCCCCCTTCTCCAGAAATCTCGCGAAGAAGCAATTTCATGTCACAACCTTGCCATGCAGCGAATGGCAGAACGCTCTCATGGAAAGAAATACCAACCATGGAAGATCGGAGATAAGGTTTGGTTATCTGGAAAGAACCTAATCACTCCATTGCCATCCAGAAAACTAGCCCCTAAACGTTACGGTCCTTTTACCATCACAGCGGTACTATCCCCAATCACATTCACACTCCAGTTACCAACCCAATGGAAAGTTCACTCCACATTCCATGCTTCCAAATTATCATCCTATCACGAAACAGAAATTCATGGTCCGAACTTCATAGAACCACCTCCTGACGTCATAGATAATGAAGAAGAATATGAAGTCGAAGCAATCCTTTCCCACAAAGGAATGGGTAAACGAAGACACTATCTCGTATCATGGATTGGATACTCCTCGGCTAGCAACGAATGGCTTCCTGAAGAGAATCTCTCTCACGCCACAGAATTGCTACAAACCTATAAGAAGACCCATCGCCTTTAAACCATTCCCTTCGAAACAAATATGTCTATGTCTAATGATATCACCGAAACCACCGTTCTCCAAACTACTACCACTGCTCTTCCTGGAACAACTATACCCTCTGATTCTGTTGAACAATATTTTCGTCTTCTTCAAAAAATAGAAGATCAAGCTCTTATCAAGTCCGCTATACTTTGCCCCGCACACGCCATTGAACTAGAATGAATTCTTCTTGGAAAAGAACGATTCGGAACAGCAATCGTTATCAATATCATTCGCACCGCCCACCTCGTTGAAAGAACTGCACGAATAGTAGAAGATGTCGGCCACAGACAGGTCCTCCATCATCTTCAGGAACGCATTTGTACTATGTCAATGCACCTTATTCCTAATGACATCCGTGAAAGTATCATGGAAGCTATTCACATCGTCGCAGAAAGATCTGCTGGTGTCGCTCGACCCCCATCACCCATGCCACCGCCACCATACATTATTCCAATTCCTGTACCTCCGCCGCATATGCAAGAAATTGCCATTGAGTATCCGACTACTCCTCGTGTTGAGCCTGTGGTACCTGATATTCAGGTATCACCTATCCCTACTACAGAGGCAGCTGAGACATCGCCCTCTTCTCCCACCCAACGAATCTCCCGTCCTATCAAACGATACCCACGACAAAAGTCAGTAAAGAAACCAGCGAGAAGTACTTCTCCGCCAATTCGTAATCTCAGAGATCGCACACCTACACCACCGGCACCCTCCAGCTCTTCTACCAATTATGTTGTTCAAACTGAAACTTGCGACAACTTCACCTGTCGTAATTGCCATATAGTAGGACATCGCCATAAGAACTGTCCTACTTATCATTGTTGTGTCTGTCGTAACCTTGCACCTGGACATCTTTCGGTGTTCTGCAAGGAGCTTAACGGAAAAGTCGTCATGCCTACGAAATTCGACGATCCTAGATTCTATGACGCTCTCAAGGAATGGGAGAAAGAGATCGATGAACAGGAACACTGCACTCTTGAGCAGGATGAACTTTTACATGGTCGCGCGGAAGCTGACCCTTGTTACTACGAGAATCTAGATAACTAGTTGACGTCGATGACTTCAACGATAAAAACGGGGTAATGTTACAGTCAGTGTCACCCCTATACATTTTCTCTTATCTCTCACCATTGTACTACGTCATGGTCGCATACAGCCGCCACTAGACTTCCATTTGTTCTATTGTCTTACGCATTCTTTAGCTTACGCGTCCTGTTACCTTTCTTGGTTATCCTGAAACCCGTTGTACTTATATCGCTTACGCGTTCAAGCACGTAGTTATCGTTGTATTTCTTTACTTTAATCTTACTAGGTTTTACCTGGAACTTCCTCGCTTAGAACTTCCAATTCTAAGTCGTCTGAACCTACTTCAAGTCTAAGACACTCTCTTAGTCTTGTCTTAGTTGAACGGTTGTGCTTATTGCACTTCACATCGAATCTCACTTGACGTTAACTCTTATTGAGTTGTCTTGTGTTAGAACTATCCTAGTTCGTAACACTGCGAGCAACAAGGACGAGACCCCCGCTGGGGTACTATGCATCTCTCCATGAAGGAGAGGTAGCAGCGCTAGCCATGGAACCACAGCTTGTGGTGTCAGAACCCCCAGACGATGGATCAGATGGACCACTTACCTGGTATGCGATGGCAGCCGCAGAGGCAGAGCCTACCCTTCAGCAGGCCTTGAGTGGGCCGGATGCGAGTGAATGGCAGGAGGCGATAGACTATGAGTTAGGTCAGCTGGAGAAGCTTGGAATGTGGGAAATCGTCAATGCACCTGGTCATGTGAATTTGATCTCATGCCATTATGTATTGGCCACGAAGAGAGGTCCAAATGGCGAGAAGTTGAAACTTCGTGCCAGGCTGGTAGCAAACGGCCAATGTCAGAAGTTCGGCATCGACTATTTCAACACATTCGTACCCACCTCCAATATGACCACCATCCAGGCTGTCCTCTCCATGGCCGCAAAACTTGACTGGGAAGTCCATCAAGTGGACATTAAGAGTGTGTACCTATATGCTGAACTCAAAGAGGACATTTACATGCGCCCGCCGCCTGGATACTTGAAGGAGGGTGACGAGGGGAAGGTCTTGAAGTTGAGGAGGAGTCTGCCGGGCCTGAAGCAAGCCAGATATGAGTGGTCTGAGGAGTTAGCATCTGTGTTCGCGAGGATGGACTTTACCCGTTCCCAGATCAACCAAGCCGTGTTCTACCGCAATGAGGATGAGGAGCACACTGTCGTCACAGTGTCCATCAATGACATGGCAGTAACATCGAGGCACCTCCATCATATCACCAAGTTCAAGCAGCAGCACATAATTCAGTCAATACTTGCCATGTTAAATGGCCAACCGAGGTTGAGATTCTTCCGAGTGAGACAGATGAAACGAGATGGGCCCTGGTGCAGTCTGATCCCGGCAGAGTCGGTGGGCCCATGTTGATACAACTATCCGATACCAATGGCTGGGCCAGCTATGCAGAGTATGATATACATCTCGGTAGATATGTCTGGGCTGAGTTGGGTGTGTCAGTTGTGATTTTGGGCCCAGATGGATGTAGGTAGTGGGATCCCTGAATATATGGGTAGGCCCAGTAGAACAGCACTACAGGTACTGGATTGGAATCTCGGTATATACGGCTGGGCCCAGATGGATGTGGGTAGTGGGACCCCTGTATATATGGGCCCCAGTAGAACAGCACTACAGAGATTGGATAGGAATCTCGGCGGATACGGTGAAGAAGAGGAATCTAGACTATGTGATAAAGGTCAGTTACAGGGTGGTCTGCAGTCAATCCTGTGTGCGAGTATAAAGTCGGCCCAAAGGACAGCAACTGAGAAAGGGAAACCTCTGATACTGGTCGAGGACTAAGAGATGCACGATGCACGGCTTGTACAATGTGCAATATACGAACACGCGCGATTATGCGCGAGTGCGAAAGGTGGTGCGAGTGTACGTGACTGAGAAAATCAAAGGGTAAGACTAAGGATTGTTTCCTTAGAAGTGGGAGAGTGTCTTAAGATGCGAAGAGACGCGCAATGCGAAGTCACATGAACGAGCAGAGAGTTGTTAGAAGGATTTAGATTGTCAGTCTGAGGGTAGCTAGTTACAGCAGGAGTGAGGTGCAGGAATTCGATCCAGAACCAAGTCCAAGGACGTGAACTATATGTAGTGGTAAGCGGCGCTTGCAGCGCAGAACCGAACTGAGTAGGCTAAAGATAGAATTGTAAGTAATATGGTAGGTAGCGCACGCTAAGCGTGCAGGCATGTGAAAGGTGATGAGACAAGTTAGCCAAAAGGAGAAATCATGGGAAGGACGCACCAATGGACCAGCAAGGACATGGAATGGATGGATGGACGAGCGCACGAAGGTCCTAAGGTGAGCGTGCTGCGTGCACAACATAGCTAGAGCGTACACAACGCCTGTCAAAATGCGATAGAGTGCGAATGCGCAAGACTTGTCCTGTGGACTAGAGCTGGAATGTAATAAGGAAATGGGAGATACTGAGAGGAAGTGCCTGTATAGGCGCGAGTCTCTACAACTGCGGGGAACTCAAATACTGACTGTCCCCAGTCAGTGACACAGCGCAAATGGACTTAGTGAAATTTCGATTTTGAGGGTCACATGACTGTGGACGCTCCGCTCTGGGTGAGAAATGATAGGCAATAGCCAGCCTTGTGGATTTGAGACAGTGGGAATTAGCACCATTGTGCTGACCTAATGTGGTCGGTCTGCAATTGAATATATAAGACGCCCGTTTTGCGGCGTCCTGCTTCTCTACTTCTTGCATTTTCACAAACACTTAACATCATGCCTTCCTTCACAATTGAGATGGCAACCTCTGCCCCCACCCCTGTTCCTACTCCTGCGCCTTCGCCTGAACCAGAGGCTCGCGCGCCAACTCCTCAAGTCGTCGAGGCTCCTGCGCCGGAGACTGAAGAACAGCACCTCCAACGTGCGTGGGTGGACATACTCGTCCTTTTCGATGGCTGTGCGAGGTCGCGCCCTGACCTGAAGCAGGAGCTTCTGGAGGAGATTGAGAACTGGCTTCGCGAGTGGGGTCGCGTGACGGTGAGTGGCTTTGCATTTTGCGCGGGTTTCGTGTTTACTGACACGTTTTGTGCTTCTCTTCAGGGCGCTATGATTGCCTGCGGCGAGCAGGCGCGCATCCTCTCCATGGACCTCGACCTTACCAACGAGGAGGACGAGCTCTTCGCAGACACGAAGTGTTGGGGAAGAAGATGGCGGAGGAGGTGATGGCTCATGCAGAGGAGCTTCGCGTCACGCGCGCAGAGAAGGTGCCTGCTAGGGCTGAGGAGAGTGAAGATGGCCATGTGAGTGCTGACTTGGTCGCGTTTCGCTTTTGGTGTGTTGATGGTTCGTTCCTCTAGTGTGTTGTTGGCTGTATGTCCATTGGGAGCATCCCCAACTGTGAGCGGTGCCAGGAGCACAAGATCAACTGTGTTCCTGGTAAGAATGCGCGGTACCAGCCCTGCACCATCGCACACAAGACTTGCTCTCTATGTGAGTCCTCTTTTCTTTTCATTTTTCTTACCTCCCTAATGCGCGCACAGCAGCAACAAAAAGGAAGGCCCCTGGCGCTGTCCCCCATCCCCGCAAAGTTGCGCGTGCTGGTCCTGCACGTCCTCCTGCTGGGGACTTCACCACAGAGGACGCGGATGTGTCTGGCAAATCCGAGGTGGAGCTCGTTGAGGCACCTGCTCCTAGGGTTGCATGCCCCGTCAAGGCGTTGCCTGTTCGCGTCGATGATGGGAGGGTCCAATGCCTCGAAGAGCAGCTTGCACCGAGAACGAAGAGTTGCGTGCTGCCAACGCACGCTATGTCAAGTGCCTACTCAATGTTCGCCAACACTCGCGTGCGCAGGAGGCCGAGTTCCTCCAGATGAGCAACAAGCTCTACTTAATGGCAGACAACTGGTCTCTGGTGGAGAAAGATATTGGCGAGTTCCTCCAGGAGGAGAATGAGTGCGTTGCCTAGATAGCTTTACTGTACTTTCTTTTCTCTTTTTGCTTGCACGCTGGTCGTGCCTGTATGCCTGTATGCCTTTATGTAGCAATACACCGTTGCACAAATGTGCGTTCATATGAATCCTGTCGCGTTTCTATGTGTGAGTCCGTGCGTGCCTGTCCATATCCATGTCCTTTGTCCGCATAGTCCATTGGGCCTATGAGTGATAAAAATGAACATAAGTAAGTAAGGAGTGCATAAGAGAGAAAAGATAATAGTTAAGGAAATATAGCTGTGATTGCACGAGCTTCGCACTCGACTTGTCTTCATCGTGCTTCTATCTTCGTCTATCTTCGTTGTGAGTTCCGTCGCGTGATTAGTGTGAGCATGTAAAGTCTATGGTAAAGGGGTGTGGCACGCGCGCGCATTTGAAATAGAATGTCTAGGTGGTTGATTATGCGCACGTGAAATGAAATGGAAACTTATCTGTATGTACAGGGTGCATTATTATGCGCGATGCGCATGCGAGTCGTAGAGTCTGTGTTTGGTATGTTCAGTGAATGCGCGTTATATGAGACATATGAGAGAGAATTTGAGAAACTGATGTTGCCGGTCTAAACCCGGGGTCAAACTGAGAGTATGATTCAACCCTTGAGTTGTGCACTAGCACTAGCGCGCCAGGCTCAAACTCGTAGGATTTGATGGACGTGTGAAAGCGTTTCTCAAAGTCGCGAATCAATTTGAATCACGCTTTGACTACTTTGTCCTTGATAGCGTCAAGGTCATCTTCGCGTTTCTGTAATTGGCACACACACCATGCTATAAGGTCAGCGGTAGTAAACGCGCCTCAGCTTGGTAAGGGCGCGAGGAACATCGCTTCAGCAAGATCAAAGGGAAAGATGGGCTCGATGCCATGAACCATGAAATAGGGTGATAAACCCGTCGCACAATGAATGGTAATGCGCTCTGCCCAGAATACGCAATGGACGACTTGGTACCATCGCGTGTCATCTCCGTCGCAACTTTTGATAATGACCTCCCGGACATCACGGTGTCGTCGCTCGACTATACCATTAGCCTGGGAGTTATAAGGCGAAATGCAAATAGGGTGCACACTGTATTTGCGTGCAAGCTCATTGACAGCGAGGATATACGCTGGGCTGTTATCAGTGACGATCTCTGTGATTGGACCCCATCTGCAAAGGAGTTCTTTGAAAATGAAAGCGGTTAGCATCTTGGTATTCTCTTTGTGCAACATGCGCCATTCAGGGTACGATGTTAGCGCGCCTGCACAAGATACTCAAATCCGCCCGCTTTGGGCATCTTCATTGTGTCTATGTGCGCTTTGCGAAACAAACCTCCTGGTATTGGTACGGTTGGCGGGATATGGAGCTTTCGCATTTGGTGAACCTGACACTCATGGCACATCTTCTAGTACCACTTGATGTCGTCGACGATGTGCGGCCACCAGAAGCGCAACAGCAATCGCACGCACGTCGTATAGATGCCTTTATGACTGAGGTCGTCGTGCGCTTCCTTAAGGATGCAATATCGCTTGTGAGGCTGCACGACCAATTGGTGCTTGCCATGAGACTCTCGCCGCCAAAGGTTGCCCTCTAGGACGAAGAAGCACGTGGCATTGTTGATGAACACTGCGAATTCGTGATCTGAAAGGTCAGCTGGTCTTTCGCGTGAAACAAGGAATTGCTGCGTCCTGATAAGCAACGCGTCAAGTGCTAGTGCGGTCTCAGAGCGCGGGATTGCAGGCTCTGTTTCAGCTTCTTCGACGATGTCTAAGAAGACACAATGCGCGGGCATGCGTGTGATCTGCGACGCAAAACACTGCATGTGCATGTGGTGAACTATTTCTGACGAGATGCCAGTTACGCGGTATGTGTGATCATTTAGCAGTGCGACTCCGAACGAGTATGCGTGGTCAATCCAACCTTCGTGATCATCCTCTTCAAGAGGATCCTCATCTGCAGGCGGTCTCCTTGAGAGTCCATCAATGCCTTTATGCTTCGTTGCGGAGACGTGCACGAGTTTGAACGAAAATAAAAGAATGCCCGCGATCCATCGATTGATGGTCGTGTTGGGTTGCAAATCGGGATTGTTAATCATACCTTTGATGTATTTCGCGTCTACTTCGATGGTGAGGCGCTTGATGCCAAAGATGAATACGCGAACTGCGCGCAGTGCATGAAAGAGCCTGTAGAGTTCCAGCTTCGCTTGAGAATACTGGTTTTCGACATCATTGAGAACAATAGAGCCGAAGCGATTCAGATATCGCTTCCCATCTGCGCCTACTTGCAATAAAATGAAGCCTATCGCAATATTGGACGTATCAACTGTGAGAATGACTTCGTGATCGCTCTCATAATTGAGACGCCATAGTGCGGGGGACTCTAATATTGAGTCCTTGAGGGTCTGGACCGCTTCGCGCTCGTCGAGCCCAAAGATGAACGGTACATCTTTCCTGGTGAGATTGGTTAGCGGGCGCGCTTTGCACGCGAAATCATGAATGAAAATGCGAAGAATGCCGCAGGTTCCTAAGAAACCGTGGACTTGCGACTGGTTGGTAGGCTCTGGCCAATCGCGTATCTTTTGGACCTTGGTGTCCTCAGGCACGCGACCCTCGAAGGTACACTTGTGACCTACTATAACCGCGCTAGGCACAGCTAAGACGAATTTGGTCGTGCTGACAGTTACACCAACATTGCGCAGGCGCTGCAAGATACGATTGATGATGATGCAATGCTCCCAAATGAAGCACCGTATGCCATGATTCGCGGGAATGGTCTCGTAAGAGCCATCCTCGTTCTCGTAGCGCGTTTTGACTGACTTCACCGGTATATCGTCGATGAAGGGCGATGTGTGGTTAGGGATCTCATCTTGAAGGATAAATGCGATATCGCCCTGGAAAACTTGAACAGCATTAGAATGGTGTTGCGGCAGTGTAGTCAAACGATGCGGCCCCCAAGGTGTTCCAAACGTCGTAAGGTCGCGCGACTCGATATGGAGCGTGCGCTGATCATAGCCCAAATACAAATCCATCATGCCATACACTGCATAGCCTGCAAAGGACTCTGCGAGATGCTCAACAAATGGCGGAACTGACGCGTCGCGAATGGTCACCGCATTGAGCGGCTGCAAGTCGTGAACTAAGCATAGTGATTTTCCGTCCTTTTTAACGACACAAAACCAGCGCGAGCGATAGGCAGCCGTTGAAGGCTTATAAACGCCTGACAAGATCTTTTCCTTGATGATGCGCGTGACTTCACCAATTGTAGATGGCAGTATTGGAATATTGTGCTGAGACCTTGGTGCGTGTGGTACCATAGGAATCTTGTACGCTGGGAAGTATCTTTTGTCGAGGTGACCGAGTTCTGATGCGTCCCACATGAATGCGAGTTCGTGTGTGCGAATGAGCCAGCGTACGAGCTTCAACTCTTCTGGCCACAGCCAGTTCGCAGGGTCGAGGTCGATCTTGTCCGCGCATGCTTGGGTGAAACACGCGCCTGGTACAAAGTCTGGGGGATGGGCTGGTATCTCTGGTAAACCAACTAAGGGGTCTGGCGCGCATTCGCGCATCACCCTATATTCTGGGGGCATAGCAGTAGGTACGGTGCGCACTTTCTTCGCAACTTGCTTGTAAACCAGCGCGTGTCAAGAGGCATTGTAATGATATGAGGAATTAAAAGCGGCGATAGTCGCTTTATCTAGGATGGAACGAGTTGCAGTTAGATGCGCATAATGCACGGAATGCGATTGAGACGGTTGAGAAGGAAACGAAACTGATGATGAATACGAGAGCGCGGAAACTGATGTGATATCGCTCCTTAAGAGCTGACGATAATAGTCTTCAGCGCGCGCGATAAGCGATGCATCGGGCATGATGCGATAATGAGATGAGCGAATAAACAAATAAGAATGGTTAAGCAGGGTGCATGAACACGTATTGGTGTCTCCCCGCAGAATCTGCAGATCATCGATACTTAAAAACCCTGACCCTCTACCTTGGCCACATTTGCATGCGCTTGCGCGTGCATGTGTTGCGTGCACGGAGAACCATGCATCACCGTTTGGCAATTCTTGACCCAAGGGAGGGTCGGGATGCGCATCTCCTTGCGCATGTTTGGGTCCGTTAACAAAATATCTTGCTCCCCGTTAGGGAGATCAAAGGTACGACACGAAGTTAAAATGAAAAATGGCCGCCCGAGCAAAACCTCGAAGTTCGCGCGCTCCATGACTTGGATTTGGAAGAACATGGGTCCGCCTCCAAAGTCGAGCAGGATATTCTCGATTACGCCAAGCATCACATCTTGCGACATGTTGACTGATTCCATATTGAGGCGATGGTCTGAGCACAGACCAACGCCGAGCGATTTCCATACTTCCTTTGGCATTACTACGACTTCTGCGCCTTGGTCGAGCACGCAGGCGAGCTTGCGCCCTCCAATGGTGGTGGCGCGTATGCAGTGCAGGGGTGCGAAATGGTCAGCGACGACGCAACCATTGTCACTCCTTGTGCACAAGTTGTCGTACTGACTCATCCATCTATCAGTTGTGAAGTGGCCTGATAGCTCGTTGACTGAGACCATGCCAACTGTGATGCGCTTGTTGGTGGTCATGTCGCAGAACTGTTTTCGGACTTCTGGCGAAACAGCGAGTAGTTCCCTTACAGGAATGCTGAGGTTGGAGTCGAGGATGCGCTCTGTGACACGCTTGTCTGCTCCCTTGTCTTCCAAGGCAAATGATAATCGATAAGAGCCTGTTGTCGCAGGCACTGCTGGTGCTGGTGTTGATGCTGGCGGGGGAGGAACATTAGTGGTCTTTTGCGCGGATGAAGATGCGCCTGCAGTGGGCACCTTTGGTAATGGTTCAGTGGCCTTGGTCACGACAGGCGGAATGATTTTTGCGACAGCCAGTCCTTTGCCCTTGTTAGACGAAGCTTGTATCGCAGGAGAGACTAACTCCTCCTCTACAGTGGCTTGTCGTGACACAGGTCCTGGTCGCGCACGAGGCTCACTGGGCATTTCTACGCCATCAAAGCGAACACTTTTACCTTTCTTCTGATTGCACTTGGCTTGCGTGAACGCGAGTGCCTGCATGGCGTGTTGTACTTCAAGCTCGTCTTTGTCATTTTCAGACTCAGAGTCGACGACCGTGTGCACGAATGCGGATGAGTCTACCTCTAACATGCACTCGACTTCCGGCAATGCGCAATAAAACAAACCGACGTGAGTGCTAGTACTAGGTGACGTGTCCTTCTCGACACTAGCGAGGTAGTGATTGATGCGCTCTTTGAGTGTATTCTCGCGCCCGCTGATTCTGTTGCCGTTAGGCGGAATGAGCCTGCAGTCCTCATCCAACTTACACTTCCCTGCTTCCAGGTACTTGGTTCATTCTTGGCAGCGCCCAAGGAAATGCTCGAGACTGCCACAAAACATGCAGTTGTCTGATGTCTGCTGGTTGGCGTGCTTGACCATATATTTGTGCTTGGTGACAGATCCCTGCACTGGCTGTTGTGCAGGCGCGGGCGTCGGTGCTGCGATTAAGCTAGCGAGAGGCGCAATGGCTACTGGTGCCACTTCTGGCGCTGTCACCGGCAATAAGAAACATGCCGCGGCGAAGACATTCGTGAATGGGTAAGGATCCTGTGGGTGATGGTCAGGGAACTTAATCATCAGACGCGTGTGCATTTGCATCTGAATATCACTGGGTAGCCCTTCTAAGAAAAGGTGATTGCGCTCGGCTGTACCAATGCGATGACTAGCCAATAGTGGCTGCATGACTTTATGAAACGCGCGATAATATGCGCTCATTTCATCGACAGTTGGCATGGGCATACTCGCATACTTGCGCATGACAGCTTGCAAGTCCGTGAGCGCATAGCGTCAGTCGCCTTTGCAACCTGGATACATTACCTTGACCTCGACGATAAATGCATCAAAGTCACTAGCTGATGCTTCTGGTAAACCAGCCCATAGCTCTCTCTCATCTGAGGAGAGGTAGCGCAAAAGCTGCTTAATGCGATTGAGGCCCTGAAGACCTCCGTCGTCTGCCAGCACTTCGTACTGGTCGAGGAATTCGAGAAGGCTCGACGCCTTACCGTCGAACTTGGGCGCGCGTTCGGAACCGCGCACAGGCATTCTGAAGGGGATTGCGGACATGGTGGGGATGATAGCGGTGGGTTGCGCGATGAGGGTAGGTTGGGTGTAGGTGACTGGGGGCGGTGCGACGACGGTTTGTCGAACTGTTGGTATGACGTAGGAGGGTTTGAGCGGAAGGGTGTAAGGGAATATAGATTGTGCAGCGCTAGTAGGGATAGTGTTGGATAAGTGGCGCGCGCTGATGGGTTCTAACTTGATGAGCGGCGCTTCTACTTTAGGAAGCACGCTGGGGTACGAAGATGACGCGGAGGGTTCGCCTTCGCTAAGGTCAGTTAGTGTGCTAAGCGATGAAAGAGAATCAAAGTTCGAAATAAAAGGCCTCTGAGGCATGTTCAAAAATGCTCCAGGAAGCTGTCCTCTGTGGTTGTCGATGTTGTCGAGATCGTCTGATGAGTCTTTCGACAAGTGTTGCATCGAAGGCATGACTGGCAATGCTGGTCTTTCTGCGGAAGACGCAAAAAGCAAGATATCTGTGCGCACGAGTGATGACACTTTGCACGGGCGAGCGCGTCGTGCTAAGGGAAAGAGGGCTTTCTGTTTATACTTGCGTGCTGCTTTGTCAAAGGCAGCGTTAGCTTCTCTGTTTGCTTTGCGGTGACTGTTAGATCTTAATACTCTACCAGTACTCTCAGGAGTGTCCCTCGCGGTGGGCTCAGTTGAAGAAGAGGAATCTAGACTGTGCGATAAAGGTCAGTTACAGGGCGGTCTGCAGTCAATCCTGTGCGCGAGTATAAAGTCGGCCCAAAGGACAGCAACTGAGAAAGGGAAACCTCTAATATGGGGAGGGAAACCTCTGATACTGGTCGAGGACTAAGAGATGCGTGATGCGTGGCTTGTACGATGCGCGATATACAAACATGCGCAATTACGCGCAAGTGTGAAAGGTGGTGCGAGCGTGTGCGACTGAGAAAATTGAAGGGTAAGACTAAGGATTGTTTCTTTAGAAGTGGGAGAGTGTCTTAAGATGCGAAGTTGCGCAAACGAGCAGAGAGTTATTAGAGGGATTAGATTGTCAGTCTGAGGGTAGCTAGTTACAGCAGGAGTGAGGTGTGGGAATTCGATCCAGAACCAAGTCCAAGGACGTGAACTATATGTAGTGGTAAGCGGCGCTTGCAGCGCTGAACCAAACTGAGTAGGCTAAAGATAGAATTGTAGGTAATATGGTAGGTAGCGCGCGCTAAGCGCACAGGCATGTGAAAGGTGACAAGACAAGTTAGCCAAAAGGAGAAACCATGGGAAGGACGCACCAATGGACCAGCGAGGACATGGAATGGATGGATGGATGAGCACACGAAGGTCCTAAGGTGTGCACGCAACGTAGCTAGAGCGTACGCGACGCCTGTCGAAATGCGATAGCGTGTGAATGCGCAAGACTTGTCCTGTGGACTAGAGCTGGGATGTCACAAGGAAATGGGAGATACTGAGAGGAAGCACCTGTATAGGCGCGAGTCTCTACACCGCAGTATTTGGGACCTATGATAGTTGTGCGACACATGAAAGGAGGCTCATATCTGTTGGCTGAGTTGGATGGCACAGTCTCGTGACTTCGATATGCAGCATTTCGTGTTATACCATATCATCTGTGAAACGACGAGCGCGTCGCGGTAACAAGTATCACTGGAATGGACGACAACGCGCTTGATTGTTTGGGAGACAAAGAAATGGAAGAGCCAGATGAAGAAGAACCTGAACACGACTTCAGTGCATAATGCGATTCACCCCCCCCCTACATCACTCAACACTCTATCATAGAACACCTCCAAAATCACACACCATCAAAAAAAAATAACAAAAACACCGAATAAAATTAAAACCACAAAAATATACCATCTCAATACCTACACTCAGTTTTACCCCGGGTTTTGTCTGGTGATCTCATTTTCTCTCGCTCTTGTTTCATATAATGCGCATTGCCTGAACATATAACCAACAGACTCTAATATAGAACACCTCCAAAATCACACATCAAGTATATAGCTAAGTTTCATTTCTGGATCGAGCGCGCGCACCATAGACCCACTAGACTTTCCATTTCGAACGCACACAGCCATGCCGCGCACATTTTATCATTAGATCATTTGCGCATCATAACTAATCATTCATGCTAAGGGTATACGACAGGAATAGACGAAGGAAGCTGCACAAAGAAGATAAGATGGACGTGCACTCCCCGAAACGCACACATCGTATTTTTCTCTCAATCTCTCAAACCGCATCAATTTCTCTTACTCACTACATATTCATTTTCCCTTATCTCAACAGCACCTATGAACTAATGGAACTAGGACATGGACATGTGGACGTGACAAGCATATTTATTGGTACAAGGTGCATTGGCGCCAACTGGAATCATCTATAGTACAGGGTGCATTGGCACCAACAGGAGACAGACACAACCGGAGACAACTATGGTACATGCGCATTGGCGCAGAGACAAAAAGGAAACTATTCTAATCCAGGAGCTCTGACAACTTCAGCTCCACAGTCGCCCAATCCTGCACGTTGGTGTAGGCCTTGTTGGACAAGGTGATCATCTCCGCCTGTTCGGTACGCACATGGAAGCGCACCTGCGTGAGCACTTCCTTCAACCACGCAATTTCCTCCTTGAGGTCCGCGTTCTCCACCAACGCGAGCGCGAGGTCCATAGTGTTGCTGTGGCTCAGCTAGCCAAGAGCCAGCTCGGCTTCTACCAGCTTCACCAGCAGCTCATCTATTTCTAGTGAGCCAAGCCATTATATCCAGCCCGGCCTGCCGTGGCTAGCCATACGAGTCAGCTTTAGCTAAGGCTCATAGAGCCACAGCTCAAGCTGGCTCAAACCGAATTACAGAAGGCTCAAATTCACTCATATTGTTGTGGTCAAGTAGTTACATGATTTTTTGAAATACAAACTAGAATACAAAACAGTAAGACATGAGTTATTGTGTGACATAGGCCTGCAGGCTGCAGACCGTTTAAGTCAACAACTCAATGAATATATAAGAATAAGTGTACTCACATTTATTGAAGCGGCACTCATTTCCGTACAGTGCGAGGGCAGCGGTTGCTGCACAGGGAATACATAGGGCACGGAGAAAAAGCTTGCACCTTCAAACGATGTGAGCGGCGGGGCATGGTAGAATCTGCATTGCCAATGGGGGTCTTGCAAGGTGCGGGGGAAATGGTGGACCAGTCGGGTACATGATCCTGCTGGCAAGACTCAGATGTACTGTTGATGCGCTGAAGAAGGCGACATAAGAATGTATAGTCCGGTTTCTGGTCAAATGAGAGGGAACGTGAATAGGTGAGGATCTGTTCAACCTCTTCAGGAAGGTCTTGGCACAACTTCGTCATATTGTACTTCATCTCAACAACTTGCTCGTCAGAGATGCCACTACAGTGAAGCCAAGGTAGAGATCCGCGAAATAGGTAAATTAAGAGGTATGCGAGGGACTCAATATCATCACAACATCCTAGCTCCATGCCTGCATGGCTATTGATGGATGTGAAAGCCGGAGTTCCTGTCAAGGAGGTGGTTTGTTCAAATGCAATGTGGAGGTGAGTGCATGGGTATCTGTATTGTTTGGAAATGCCGAAGTCGACAAGATAAATCTTGTGTGCATCCTTGCCAGTTCCGATAAGGATGTTGTCAGGCTTCAAGTCACAATGAATGAAGTGTTTCGAGTGAATGTACTGGAGGCGGCAGACCTAGTGAAATTTTTAGAATTAGTAAATGTAATATAGGAAATACTTACAAGCTGATGGGCTATGAACACAATAGTGTTGCGGCTGAAAGAGTGTTGATATGTCTTGAATACACTCTCAAGCGACTGTCCAAGACGATCAAGGACTAGGGCATCGTAGTTGTCCTCGCGTCCAAACCAGTGGACGTGGGGGATGCCAACAGTGTCACCAAGTTGCTTGAGCACGTTATACTCGTGCTCCAAGCTGGTGGTGGAGCCAGTAATACATTGGAGCTTGACAACCACATCACCGTCACCAATGATATCGCTTGCATGGTACACTTCACCTGTCTCAAAGTTCAGTCCTCACAGTGAGATGTAATAATAATAATAAATTCACTTACCATAAGCACCCGACCCTATTTTTTCTTTCAGTCGATACCTCCCATTGACACAAGCAGGAACCATTGAGTACTGAGTATGATGTACATGGAGGACAGATATGATATGGCAATGATATGCACAATAAACAAGACTTAATATTTCAACACATACATGGTGCGTACTAGTCATGTGATCTGTACATGCGCAAGAACGATAACTGGGGATGCATGTTTCCATCCAGAACGTGTTTGAGAGAAACCTCGCACCCAAATAAATCACTCATCCCCCATCCAATGTTCATAGTCCTACTGCTACACTACTTTGTAATAGGGGAGCATCAATCTCTCCCTCAGCACCGAAATCAGCTTGATCAGTGCCCTCCATGATGTCTTCTTCTCTTGCTGCTACAGCGGCAGCATGGACGTCTTCCTCATCCTCAAAATCATCTAGCGCTTTCGATAGGGCACCTTGGTCATCGAACAGGGATCACCAGTCAAATTCACCCTTTTGAATGGACAAGATCATCCAAAGAGCGTTTCTGGTTAGCTTTCAACAACATGGCTTCTTCAACAGTATGCGCAGAGATAAATCAGTAGATGTGGACGTCTCTTATCTGACCGATGCAGTGGGCGCCGAGAAGAAATTTAATCACTCGTTGAACGAGTTAGGAATTGAGTGACCGTCTTACTGATCCTCGCATTGTTTGTCCATTTGGGGGCTGAAGTCGCTGTCATAGAAGATGGCTGGGTCTGCTCTGGTAAGACTATCAAAGTGGTTAGCAATCAATAGACGTAGAAATATACGAGCACTTACTTGATACCTACTCCAACCGACCGAGAGGAAGAAATGAAGCAAAAAAACTCTGGAACCTGCATTGAACCACTCAGTGATATATTGCCTGTCTTCGATTTTGGTGGTTCCATCGAGGCGAAGATAGAGATAGCCATGGAAGTTGAGGAAAATTTCCAGGATATCCAAAATCCTTGTCATCTATGAAGATGAGAACGCGATGCCCCTCCAATTTCCTCTGTCACAGCTAAGTTCTTGTAGTTTACCACAATCATATTGGAGGAGTGATGGATCTGGGAACACTATCTGCAGCTTGACGCTCGCAAGATGCAGGACACTATCGAAGTCGAATGGCTGACAGGATATAGCGTGCTCGCATCCTGCCAGGGCAAAACAAGGTAGGTCCAAAGCAACGGTGGCTGGAGTGATGAAAACGAACCTTTCGACTACAGGGTGTAGCCCTTTAGCCCGGTCTGCATAAGTCTTGACCGCCAAATGAAGAGGCAGAGCCACGTCCATGAAGCGATGCCTTGTATCCAATGCAGAAAGTGGGAGGATTGGTTGATGACACTGTTTTGCAATAGTCAACAGCTCTTGGCCGTAGACCGGCAACTGTGTACAGCACAGGCTATTGAGATAACCAATTTGTGTCCAGCGAGTGACCCATGCAACTCACTGTTGATATGCAAGGTAAGCATGGTATCCTTGAATAGTATGATTGTCCATTGGTGGCGGCTCCTCAGGCATTTCCAAGATGAGTGGGAGTCGATGCATCGCATCAAGGTGCCGTGTTTCCAAAGCGGAAAGTAGAGGTACATTATAAACCGCAGGCCAAGAAGATCAAGATTAAGCTTGTCTTCATCACTCACACGGAGAAGCTGCCACCAAACTAGTAGTCCATGAACTCGTCATAGAGAAACTGCTGCCGTTTTGATAAGGGGCACAGAACAAGGTACTCGTACTTGCTCGAAAGCTCTTTCTCCATGTCACGTTTGAGACGGCTGAGCAGATAGGGACAAAGAACTGTGTGGAGTTTGGTCACGCATTGCATATTTTCGTCATCCAACCAGGTGCCCATTTCGATCGCTTTCTACAAAGGATCTACATATCAGAAGTAAGCGATGATACATTACACCCAAAAACACGAGCATGCGCACTTGAAAACCATTTGCCAAATTCTTTGAGGTTGGCGAAGTTGGTACCAGACATCAGGAATTGCAAAAGCGCCCATAACTCAGTCAGATTATTTTGTAGGGGGGTGCCAGTCAGGAGAAGACGCCGAAAGGAGCGGAACGTTAAGAGAACATTCCATCATTGGGACTTGAGGCTTTTGATCACACGTGCTTCACCCAGCGTCATGTAATACCAAGCTTTGTGCTTGAATATGTGAGCGTCACACTGGCGAGTGTGTATGAGGCGATGCAGACGTTGAAGTGGTGCTTGTTGTACCACCCTTGGCGGAGCTCCTTGCGACATTTCGTGGATCCGTGGTAACTCGGAGTTTTGAACACAGGCAGAAAGTTCTTGAACTCCATTTCCCAGTTTGGGAGGACGCTTGTCGGGACAATCTATATGGCTGGTTAGTAAACGCAAAGAGCAAGATGTGAGTCGCGTACAATAAGATGCGGACCCCATATTCCACGGCCACAGGCCAGATGAGCAAGAAGCGATATTGTCTCTACGGTTTTCCTATTGCATAGAGTGAGCCAACGCTTGAACAAGAATGCAGAAAAACAAAAAGAAAGGTGTATGTGGAGGAAGGGGGATGTGATACTCCACCAGTTGACCTTGGGGTGAACGGCCAAACCAGGACGTCATGGGGAGGGGCATAAATGAAAAAAAGATGTATGTGGAGGAAGGGGAATGTGATACTCCGCCAATCGACCTTGGTGCGAACGGCCAAACCAGGACGTCATGGGGAGGGGCATGTTTGAAAAAATAAAATGAAACACTCACGTTGGATGCAAAACGGCGACACATGAGCCCACCGAGCTCCATTGGTGAGTGGTTTCAGTAATGACCAGTGGTCCTCCAGCATAGGTACTGATCCAGTGCGTCCTACAATGGGAAGACAACAGAACGGAAGCGCGAACCGAGGACAGATATTTGAGGGTTGCTGATTCGTCAACGAAGTCACGTGCCGCAGTGTTTTATGCGCCTCAGGTAAAATCAGTCAAAAATCAACATAGTATTGATTAGTGCATAGGTATAGTACTAGTATGCAGATCACAGTTCGGAATGCTATGCTGTAGGTAGCCTCTAGCCTCTAACCAGTCCAAGATGAAGGCTGTGGAAAAATATAAACTTTGTCTAGCACTTCAAGCTGGGTCTCCTCTGATGCAATAGTAGCTAGTATATCAGTAGGATCCTGAGATTCGTTTGGTTGCGCTCCACTCGGCTCCTCAGGATCATCACCAGGAAAGTCTTGCTGTGATATTGTGAACTGTTGAGTGAAATTGAGCCGTTCTTTTTTCAGGCCGTACTTTGACATCTGTAAAGCCTCCATCAATGTCTCACTGATTCGGTTCCATTTTTTTGTATCAGTTTCTGCACTCAATGAGAAAACTCGTTCACATGGGACTGCGGAGGCCTGAACAGGCAAATAATCCATGGCAATTGCGAATAACGTTGGGTACGTCTTCTGTTTCATCTATCAAAAGCAGGGACCATTAGTACTGCAGTTGAAAGAATAAGACGGTGTGACCTACCTCCCAAAATTTGAGTATGTCAATGCCTTCGTCCCAAAGGTCACCATTAACATAAGACTGATACTCTTGCTCAATAGTCTGCAGGCCTTGAGACTGCTGCGGACGCTTCACACGCATATCTCCAAGACCATAAAGTTGAGCGAGGGAGTTGATTGTGTCGACCTTGGAGGTGCGAACAGTATTTGATTGTTGGGAAGCCTCAGGTGAAATTTGCTTTCGGTATTCTACCATATAAACCATCAGATTAGCTTAGAGAGCCATTAGACAGTCAATTAGTACTTACAAGATTGCGTATCATACTTTCAGCACGCATAATCCAATCATCATCCCAGTAATTCTTGATCCACGTAAGCCTGACTGATGGATCGATCACTGGTAAGTGTTTCAATTAGTAGTTATAGTCAAAAAAAAAAAAGGGACTTACACATTGCTATAATGTACGAGTCTGTCAGGTCCATGCAAATGTAGTATGATTTAGCCCAGTCCAAGCCGACATTGATAGAGGGACGAAGTCGGGGCATTCTGGCAGCCAGGGATTCCCATGCGGTCATGAATAGCTTGAAGCAGGGAACTGCACTACCCAACCGGGGCATGCTCTCAGACAACATGCGCTGCTGCACTCTATGAGGTACCTGTAATTGAGTAGCAAACATAATTAAAATTAAAGATAGTGAAGGGCGGACATTGTATATGTACATCTAGAATCTGTTCAAGGTCTTCGAGAACTTGCCACTCTGAGTCGGTCATCTTATGACCAGAAATGTCCTGCTGAATAGGTGTGCTAAGGAAGAAGTCTATGGCCTGACACAAGAATATATAGCATGAGTGAAAATGACATGTATTAGACTTACCGGACGCATTGCTCGCAAGCGATTGATCATGAAATATGTCGAGTCCCATCTCGTGCAGACGTCACCAAGCAGTTCAACCTCAGGAACAGTAACAAGCTCATTTGAAGGAGACTTGAACCATTGCTTAGCGTTTCCGGTTTTGACAACCTCCATGAATTGATCGTGATGCAGTCCAGATACTCGGATCGCTTTGATGGCAGACCGGCCCAGCGCAACTGGGTTTCTTGTGATAGCTGCAAGGTAAGTTTTTTTGTCCATCACAAGGCCATCAATCGTTGCATCCCATGCCCGTGAGACTTCTTGCGCAGCAACGATGGAGTTAGTGAAATGATCGGCGACGTGCTGTACACATATATTCATAATGTGGGGGAAACACATGACCCGCCTGTCAAGTGGGTCAAAAGTGATGTCGCGTTGTTCCAGCAGTTTGGCAAGTTCTTCCATACAAGTTGCATTGTTGCCCGCATTGTCCATGGTGAAATGTCCGACCTGAATTAATGTAAGTGAAGGTCGGTATCTGACAGGTCACCGCACCTTCACAGTGATATCTGCACGATCAAGTAAATACAACATTGTCTTTGCTAGGTACTTTCCGGTGTGATTCCCTTTGATCTGGCGAAATGCGATCAGCACTGCCTTCAGCTCAAGCGCTCCCAACTTCTGGTTCTCTGCAATCCAATGAGCCGACATTGCTAAATATGCGCCTAGAGCCCATGCCGACCAGATGTCAGCAGTGAATGAGATCGTCCCAACTGCATTCTAAGTATGATGAGAATCTGTAGATTATGGAGATAAAAAAATACATACAGCCATATCGTCTTTCAGAGTCACAAAATACTCTTGCCAGGCCTTGATTATTTCTGCATGGATCTTGGTACGGTGAGGAATATCTTTATCTCGAAGTTCTTGGCGGAGAAGTAAAAGGAGGCGTTGGATATTCCCAGTATTGCCAGAGTATTCCCATTTTCTTTTTCCATGGCTCCCATCCCATGCAGCTGGATCTGGCTTTCGCTCGGCCCTAGCAATGTGAATAGTTAGATGAATGAATAGCGTACACTAGCAAAGACTTACTCGCAAATGACACAAATTGTGTCTTTGTCCTTTTGTTTCCGAAATAAATAGTTAACATCATCCGACGTTGCAGTTTTTTGGGATACCTGTGTTTGAAGGAGAGGATCTGGTGGTGCTTCAAATTCCAAAGGTACACTGGCAGGTGCTGGCCCTTTCTTCATCTTCTTGTTGGCTTTGCATACTGGAGGTGCTGGGTCAGTGTCGTCACTGGATCCAGATACTTCAAGGTTAAAGGATTCTGAGTCATCAGCCTGGTTGATGTCAACATTGAGTGTGGGTGCATCCCGAGATGCAGGTGGCTTAGGTACAACACTGCCCATTGGGCGTCAATCCCGACGAGGACAATGCATGCAATGAAGTGAAGGCGCTGAAGAGCACTATAAGCTTCAAGTCCAGAACTTCAGTTTATATACAAGTGTAGTAGTATTGAAGAGAATATAATCAACAGCACGACATGATTCATGATGCGTGAGAAAGTACATGAAAGCTTGAATACATGAGCTAGGGAAAGCGGATATGAAATGATAGATGGATGAGGCATGGATCAATGGACATCAACCAAGAGGACTTGGATTGCACAGCTGTGCAAGGCTATGAGTCAGATTTTAATTATTTTAACAAAAGGAGAACTTACACTCAAACACGCACCTTCTTTGTTGACCTATCATCAGCCCCTTCTGCCTTGCGCTTCAGGATACTACGGTGCCAGAGCTTGTAGTGGTTATATGCTGTTGCCCACACTGCGGTTACTAATGATGCCTTGATCTCCTTCCATCTGATCACCTTTGCAGGTGGAGTCCATTGACGTACATCATCGTGGTCACCTTCTGGATCGAGTAAGACCAAGTGATGGAGTATTATGTCTCGTATCCTTGCTATGCCTCGACCAATCATTATGTCCATCTCTTGGGTGTTCTCAATGGGGAAAATACTCTGCAAGTGCGTGCTCAGGCAAGGTGAAGATGTGAAAAAGTCATTGCTTACCCCTTTAGAATACACCAAAGAGTCATCATTGTCAAGATCAATTGCGCTGTCTTCAGGGCGAATCCATGTATGAAACTCAATCTTCGAGAGTTCAACCCAGCTGTGCCCCTCAGATATCACAGGGCCAAACTGGTTGGATCGCGTCCTCAGGGGCGTCCACTCTTCAAAAGACATCACTGCCTTTGATCGCTAGAGCTGGGGGGAGAGACTGAACTTGATAGAGAGGGACTATGATAATTAACATGGCTGGATAATGTATATGGCAATGGGCGATGGCGATTCCTACTGTCTCTGCCATACAGCGATGTCATGATATGTACAGAGTTTCGATGCAGCCAGCTCACAAGCCAGAGCTGCAGCTCAAGCTGCCACATGTGGAGCCAGCTTTTTCCCAGGCTTGGCTTTGGTAGGCTCGGCTGTAGCTGGTTACAGTCTTCGGCCAGGAACCGGCAAAAGCCGGAGCTATGGCAACACTACGCAAGGACTTCCTCAGAGTCAATGGCCTTGGCTTTGCCCTTGCTAAGAGGCACAGGAGCAGGATGCGCAGGAAGAGGTTTGACAGGGCGAGGAGGGATGGTATGAGAACCGCGGATTACTTTCTCCTCAGCAATGCGCTCACCAATGATTTCAACCTCAGCCTCAGAGGAAGACTCATCCACGTCACTGCCTGCGGTGGAAGCAGCCACATGCTTTGTCGACTCGATGGTGGATTCGCGTGCCTTCGCAATTTTGGTAGCGCGCGCAGTGGGCGCAGCTCTGGGAGCCTTCCTTTTGGCTAAACAAAGCCATCAGTACATGGCAAAAGAGGACGAGAGAAAAGGGAGACTCACGAACGAAGGAGCACCCCTTCCTAGCATGTGTGCAGGCATCACAACACTTCCCCTTCTCGAAAACACACTCCAACTTGCTGTCAATGCAACACTCACACCTGGGTGCCGCAGGAACAGATTTCCGTCCTCCAGGAGCCTAACCAAACGAGAGTCAGCATACGCAAAAACCACAGAGGCAAAAGGAGTACTCACCAGCTCACCCATATCCGGAGGAATGACACGTTCTTCTTCCTCAGCTGGAGCCTTAGACAAGCTTCCAGCAGCAGGAAGGACAACCTCTGCAACACGCGCAATGGGACGCGCAGTCGCGACCTCAGGTGCCTCCACGGCAGGCAATATCGCCTTCGCCTTCCAGCCCTTCACGAGCTTCTCCAGAGTGCGGTGAGACTTGCGGCCACTTGCGAGAGTAATATTACCTATAGTGTTCCCAATCTGGTACCGCGCCCTGGGAATACTGCTTAGCTAGAGTTGCATGTCTAGCGGTTCTTTTTACATTACTTACATTACTTTCCACCATAACCCCAGTACCAGTTAGAATTTGAATTCACTTGATTCTCTGCTCATTCTGAAGTTGGCACCTAGTCAATAGTCAAACTCGTATTCCCTTCAACTTATCCGAAACCGGTTCAAGTCGCGCTACTCTTGTATTCGCACATGCACTACTTCTATCGCGTGACTTTCGCCCTTCGCTCCACAACTCGCGCTGAAGGTTAGTCAACTCAACTCAAGGTCTTCTAACTTATAAGTGGGTGGGTGACACAAGTGTTGATATGTTGGTCAAAGTGCGATGCCTAGTCTGCTATGCTTGCGATAGACAAGCGCGTTTGACCCAAGGGGAAGCAAGTAGACAAATCCACGAAGTGCGACAGGGCGATGAGCGCGGGAACGTCGCGCGCGAGCGCAGGAATGCGACAGAGATGTGTTTTAGATGATAGCTCAAAGGTGGTAAGATGGCAGTTGGAGTGCTAATAGCTTGTAAGTCTAGCTACAGACATGATGGGAGAAACATAAGGTGGTGAGAATGTCAAAAATGCGGAGTTATATATGTCACTAAGTGAGGCAGAGCTGAGCTGAGTATGAGATAAGGTATGTAATGGGTATGTAAGTCAGGGTCCATGCTATAATATGGTGCAATAATAGATCAAATGCAAAATTACATACCAGTGAGACTTGCTGGACTATGGATGGATGCTCCTGGATGAAGGGCGACGAAAGTGCGAGAAAGTGCGCGCGCCTATGCGTCGCTAAGCGTGGGAAGGTCGCGCGCGACGAGCGCGAGGCACGGGAAAGCATCACCTCATGTCGCAATAGCTGTGGATAGCATGGGGAATCATGCTGCGAGTTTGTGCTGTGAGCTGTGAGCATATGAGGTGCAGTATAGGGTGCTACAGCCCTGCAAAAGTGCGACTCTCTACAGCACTCTCGCGCGTGCTATGAGAAATCAAGCTCAATTCATCAGCTATCAATTCCCTTCCACACATTAGGAGGAACTTTCTCAGTAGCAATCTCCTTGGGACGACTCTGAACACTTGCACCCAGAGGTTTTACTTAGCCCACTAGTTTCCATTACTTTTCCCAAAGTACAACATTCCTCACCCACAATGGCTGGGCCCAGATGGATGTAGTTAGCGGGACACCTGTATATATGGGCAGGCCCGGTAGGAAAGCACTGCCAGGATTGGATAGAATATTGGTGGATACGGTTGGGCCCAGATGGATGTAGTTAGCGGGATGCCTGTATATATGGGCAGGCCTGGTAGGAAAGCACTGCCGGGATTGGATAGAATATTGGTGGATATGGTTGGGCCCAGATGGATGCAATTAGTGGGACACCTGTATACACGGGCAGCCCCAGTAGAACAGCCTACTGGGATTGGATAGGAATATCTGTGGATACAGTTGGGCCCAGATGGATATAGGTAGCGGGACACCTGTATACATAGGCAGGCCCAGTAGAACAGCACTGCTGGGATTGGATAGGAATCTTGGTAGATGGGGTTGGGCCCAGATGGATGTAGGTAGTGGGACCCATGTACGTATGAGTAGGGACAGGGAAATAGTCGTACCCAGAATTGCATTAGAGTTTCAGTAGACACAGGCTTGGCCTGATTGGTGACCTCACATGATGTAAGACTGGGTGGTGTAGGCACCATATGACCGAGATTTTGGCAGACACACATGAGCCTGGTCAATAGCCCTAGACTATGCAAGCTGAGAATCTCAGTAGAGTTCGATGGGCCGAGATATCGGTACACATGCGTGGACTTTGCAGAATATATAACAATGCAATGCATGGTAATACAGAGTACGGGTCAGAGATCATATACTCACCGGGAGGTCGTGACACTGGTGGAAGTCATCATATACGCAAATGATGTTGCTACTACCAAAATATTGAATGACAACATGATTACTTGAAGTTATGGCTCAACCATCCTGTAACAGCCAAACAACCGAATCTTGATTTACCGCCGGGAGTTGATGACAATGTTAATATGACACTGGTCATATATTGTAATCATTCATTGATGCTGGTCAATGAGAGTCTAATACACACATGATGCTGCTAAGTACTAATTTAAGTATGTAACTATCTACTTGTCGCCCATCTTTGAAGCCGAACCACCGGATGACCCACTTGACAACTTTGAACCGGATGCCTCAGCCGAGGATCCAGCAGCTGTGTCCGGTCCACCAACTCTGGGACCTCTAGATTCATCCCATGCAGTAGTGAATAATTTCCCTACTTGGGAGACACTTGGGAGAGGCGGTTTACTGGCAGCGGCCATTTCCGAGAGTTGGGAAACCCATTCTGAGGGGATCTCACCATATGGGTGTCCTTGAGTTGAAGGACCAGCGGGAGGTGCAAAGGCCGAAATATCAGTGGTGCGGGACAGGTTTTTGATGACATTGGCCATGTGCCCAATGTTGACCATATTGGTGGTGCACTGAATGTTGATGGTGCGCATCTGCTCCGCCATGACAAGGAACTGTTGCTCCACAGATACCTCCAGTTCGGTGACCCGGCCATGCACCTCCTGGCGGATGGCCTCTGAATGCTCGCCAGAAGGCTTGAGCAAGCCGGCGAAGTCTTGGCACATGGCCTGGATACTCTGGATGATGTCCAGGTTGCTGGGCTGGGCCAGAGGGTGGGGTGTGGTGTCCTTGACATGTTGGACTTCCATGTCGACATCATTGTCAACACGGTGGGATTGTCCTTGTTCAGCTGTTGGGAGTCTGTGAGCAAAATTATCAATACAAGGACGCACAACTTACCTAGTTCCAGGACAACAACATTGGGTGTGTCATTGACGGGTTCGGTTGTCACAACCAGCGGTTCAGCTATCAAATGATGTTAAATAATGAAGTCAACAAGTGAGACAAAGACTTACTGGATCCAGAATCCACCTCGCCCTCGGTGTCACCATCGGTCAATACATCATCTGCCGGGGATGACCTGTGGATGTGGGTAGTGGTGCAGGTGGTGCGGGTGCTGACCGGTGCCCTAGATTGAGTTTGGGTCTTCTTGTTGGCAGCCTTGGACTTCTTTAACGCTGCTGCGGCCCGAAGAACGGTCTCTTGCTTGGGAGTTGGCCAGATGCATTTGGTCTTCTTCTCGTCGCAGTGGCGACAGACCTTCCTCACCTCACCTTTCTTCTTCCCAAGGACGACAGTGCAAGCAATGTCGTCCTTGATGCAGTGCTTGCACTGCACACTGAAGAGCCTCTCAGTGTTGCTGGCAGCATCAGCAGGCGACAATTCTGCCAGCTGCTGGAACTGTTAGCGGGTGTTGTGAGCAAAAAACAAAGAAAACACATACCTTGGCAGCATGCGCAACATCTGGGGCACTGGGTTTTGCGCTGGGACCAGCGATGACCTTGGTCTAATGATTTGGGAATCAATTAACACCCGGTATAAGATAAGTAAACATACCTTGACCAAAATGACTTTGTTGGCCGGGACCTCCTCATCCTCATCCTCGGTGATCAACACCTTAAACTTCTTCGTCAACCGGGACCTACTGACCGCTTGAGCAGCCTTTGTTGCCACAGGCTTGCTGGCAGACGACTTCTGCTTCTTGAGGACAGGCTCAGTGGCCTCGATCTCCACAATGTCGGAATCCTCTGGCTCAGGTGTCGGAGCCCGGTGCTTGCCATTGCCGGGCACAAACAACTTGTGCTTGGGGGCGATGGTGACTTCTGGTGTGGGCACAGTGGGGGGTGACGGTGACGGGGGTTGTGGGACGGTGGGAAGTGGTTGTGGGACGGCGGGAGATGTGGGAGGCGACACCGGTTGTCTGTACCCAACTGTCTTCTGGAACAGAGTGTGGATCCGGATGCAGAGGTCGTTGTCCAAAACATTGTTCCAGTCTGGAATCAAGACAAGCTTGCCATTTGGGCCACTGTGGTCCCAAATCTTGGCAGTGCAAGACAATAGCAATGGGGCCAATGAAGTGGCGGCATTGCCATGTTGGGCGAATGCAGAGGCATATCAAAATGCATAAGGAATATGGCCATCAAACACCAAAAAGTCAAACAAAAAATTAAAGGAAATCACTCACCAAAGTCATGGCAATGTCATGTGCCAATGGCTTGGCAGCTGGGTCACCAACAGCCATCTTGTTGGACCTAGTGACAAGCCGGCAGATCTTGTCGGTGACAAGGTTGAGTTCGGCATTTGCGTGTTGGGAGGATGACATGGTATTAAAGATTAATTCTACAGATGTGTACTGGTGTATGAGCATTCGGGGGGAAAAGGTCGGAGGCGAAGATGTGATGTATATATAGGGAACAGGAATTGCGGCCATAACACGGGTGTGGGAATTCTCACAGTCATGTTGTTATTGTGGCTAGACCCACACGACAAAAGAAGTTCGGCCTTTGCCATGACCCATATCAACCGCCATTGTTGATACGGTCAAGGCAATACCCACTGACCTTCGAAGGCCACAAAACTCTGGACCATACCTTGCCATTCCCTATTTAATCCCCGCCATGTCAAACCAACCACCTTCCAAGAACCAAGAAATGGCACCCCACAAAGTGCACATTTCACACCCGCTAGAGTCTCAGGGAAAGCTATATGCACCCTCAACCGGTAAGTGCCATGACCCACAGCGGAGCAAGTTCATTGCAGAGTGGTGGGGTGATTTTGTACCAATAGACCAGTGGAACCCCCCAAATGTCAGGCACAAGTTCCCAGATTGCAAATTTACACACAAGTCTTACATTTCTCTGAAACTTCTTCAGGACATGTGCGCTAACAAAATCCCAGGATATGACCTTAGTGCGGAAACTCGGATTGAGTCCAACAACAACGTTGGAGATTCAACTCCCGACCATTACGATCGCGCCTTCTCCGGATTAGATGACTACATCAAAGAACTGTCTGGTAAGTGTGCATCTTCGGTCTCACAAAATCGGCTGACCCACATTATAGCAATGTGCAATGAGGATTTTGCCAGGACTCGCACTCCAGAGATAATGTGCTCGGCAACGATGGAGTAGGTGCAAGAAGAGGAAGAGGTGGTCGATGAACTAGCTGATGACGGCCTGTCATACGATCTTGGGTGGAATGCAAGCCCTTCCTCACATGAGGACTCACCTGAAGGTAAGTCATTTCTAACTGCCTAGTCTGCAGTTGACTTAATGCAACTTCCCGGACAGGCCAAGACATGGCATATGACCTTGGGTGGGGACCAATGGCACCAACTGCTGAACTGGCTGACAATAGCCCTGCCTATGATCTTGGATGGGGCCCCACATCATCGGCCAGTCCACCTTCGGCAGAAGTTCAACCAGATTGCGGTAGTTCGGATGGGCCGGTCTATGATCTTGGGTGGGGCCAGATGCCTGCACCAATCTCCGAACCGGATTACGCTGATGCAGGACACCAAGATGATGGCCTGGTGTACAATCTCGGCTGGGGTACATCCGAACATGACGCCCATCCTGGTGATATTGAGCCCGGACAGCAAGATGATGGTCCGGTATACAATCTTGGGTTGGGGCATCCCGGTCGCCCATTCAGATGGCAGCAAGAATCACCCGGTGTATGATCTTGGTTGGCACGACGGATCTTCGGTAGATGAGCCCATGAACAAAGACATGGTTAAATTGGAGGGCAATCAAAGAGGTGAGTTTATCAACATCCGGTGGATCCCACCATTGACATCATTCCAGGTGTCATTGATCTCACCAGTGCATCACCCAGCGGTACTGCAGAGTATGAAAACTCGTCTGCAGCCAAACAATCTTCGTTCCGGGCCAATCGCCGGATGAAGACCATCGGACATGACATGAGTGAATGGAACAGACTGTTGGTGTTGTTAGGAGAATTAATGTATTCACAGCGGATATACACATGCATGCCATTGTTGAGAATGCCGTGCACAGACTCAATGCAGAGCGTGTGCCCGGACAAATCCTCATGGACAATAGACACTTGCTTGGCACATATGCTGATGCCCGGAATCGAGTCACCAACATCAGCCATGACATGTGTCAGCTGCACCGGCGAATTCAACTTCAGTGCAGGTTGTTGAGAAATGTCAACCATGTCATTGAATCATTGGAAAGTGACCTGCAGTAGATACAATGTACATATATATCATTACCGAGACATTCCTATGAAATGGGAAGAAAATTGATCGGGACATGTGTTTGAAATTCGAATTGAAAGGTCAAGGGAAGGAAGAGGTATGTCACTCAAGAATGCACAAAGTTGCCTGCATATTTGGAGTTGGGCTTCTTTGATCTTTTTTGGGGAACATCTGCGGTCTTGCTTCTGGTGCGTTTGGCGGGAGATTCATCCAACAGATCCTTGGCAGGATGTTTCTTCCCCTTTGCCTGTACCTTGGTGCATTTGCCAGGGGACTTATCCAACTGCTCCTCGGTGGGACGTTTCTTGCCCTGTGTCTGAGCCTTGGTCAGTTTCTTGGGAGAGCTGGGTGCTGCAACTTTGGCACCACCTCTTTTGCCCGGATGTTGATCTCCCAGTGTCTCTTTGGACTTGTCACCCTGTTTATGTCTCACTGCACCACCTGGGCGAGATGCTGGTCCCACTCTCCTTGGGTTCTCCATAGGAGTGGGTGGAGCATGCGAGGCTGATGGTTCCTGGACTGTATCACTGGCATTGGCCTTGCGCCCAGTATCCGGAGCCCTGTTGGATGATTTCTTGGCAGATGGCTGTTCTTCTTCGATGATGCCCAAAGGTGTCTTGTTGTGTCCGGATCCTCTGGTTTTGCCTTTCACTGAGGTCTTGCTGTTTGTTGCCACCGGGATTTCATTGTCCAAAGATTCTTCAGATGAATCCGGCACTCTGAACTCGTCTGCGGATTCCTCCGAAGATATGCGAGGTTTTGACGCCCTATGTTTCTGTGCTGGTTTCTTGGTGGGCTGTTGCCTGCGCATCAGGACATTGTCATCATCAGAGGGGTCAGATGTCTCATCCATCGTTGCAGCTGATTTCCTCCCTGGCTTTTTCCCAGTCTTGCTCTGTCCTCCTGATTTCCTCTGTTGCCTGGGCTGAACATCGTCCGGTCGATCATCGTCCACCTGTCTGACCGGCGGTTTGACCTCTTTGTCTGCTTTGCTCCACCATCCGTAGAACTCGAACATGATGTCCTGGCAGCTCTCTTGTTGGTTGTACCAGAAATCCAACAATTCAGTGACCTCATCCTGATTCATCCTGGACGGCCCTCTGATCTTTCTGCCCTCTGGAAGATACAGCGGTGGGATGAGCTCTTCTTGCCTTGGTATCACTTCCTTCCAAGGCACCGGATCCTTGGTCCTACCACTGCAGTCCTCTGAATGGCGAGGTCAGATCGTCATCCGATGCCCGAACACTATCACATATGATAATGTCAATTCAAGAACACCTGAACAATGGCCTTCCTAGTGTCGGAATCCATTTCTGCATGGTCCGGGAGAACGGGCAATCCATCAGCCCGTATCTCCAGGGTGTATGTATTATCATTTCTGCCCTTCTTTATCACCGGCTCATCTGCAAACTCGGTTTCTTCATGTCATTGGTCAGTGACTCCCAAAAACACTCTGAACATGCTCACCGAACTGTTTGGTAACATATCCTCCCATTCCGGGAGTATCATCTGCCAATCACATGTCTTTATGAAGCTTTCCCCATTTCTGAGTTCGTTGTTGTAGTTGTGACTGTCTGTTTTAGACCCGGTTTGTTCTGCTCTCACCTCTGGAGTTGCTCACCTTGACACCATGAGTTTTCCTTCTTCATTCTTCCATGCAGACATCATGAAGAGCCTCATTCCGGCCTTCTTGAATATTTCCTGGGCCATGTACCAGAGAATGTCCTTGCTCTTTCGTCTTGCCACATTGGCCTGAACCTCGGTAGGAATGCCCTGCTGGTTCCACTTTGCAGCCATCTGGGCAGCTTCCTTGACCTCCTTCTCGGTCAAAGAATTTACCATCTCCGTCAGATACTTGGCATAATGGTGCATCATCTTGGGCTCTCCGGGTTTTGTGCCAGTCTTGTCCTCAATTTTTTTTCAGAAGCTCCCTCTTCCTCAGAGACTCAGCCACCGTCCTGTAAGTCCACTTCCGACCGAGTTTGATAGGAGGTTTGGGATCCTTCTTCCCCCCATGGTTCTGGAGCCATTTTCGGTAGACCTTGATGGACAAGATATTAATGCATGTCCTGAGGTCAATGGAAGGATGGACTCACGTCCTTTCGGGACCTCAACAACTTTGCACTCATGTCAGGTGCCTGTGGCCTGGCTTCTTTCGTGACATCTCCCCAGACCACATTTCTCTCTTGACCTGAAGTAGATGTCCATTGCTTGAGGTAGGTCTCTAGAACAGCCAACTTCTTTGCATTCAATGGTGGCTGCTTCGGAGCCTCATCGTCTGACTCTGTCATGGAAGAAAGATGCTGGAAGAAGAGGATGACAGAAGGTGACAAGAATAGTGTGGAATGGTTTCAGTTTAGTGACCTTGTTTAGATAATTGGCATCCTTGCAGCTCAAATTAAGCGAGACCGGACCTGAACAAACAAATACTAGCATCATCCAGTTCAATAGAATTGGGAATCATTATGGATTCAGGACGAGTTCTCCTTAGATACACTGCAAGCTCCTGTACACTTAGCCTAGTTCATGAACTCTGAAACAAGACTTTGGAAGAGGGTGGGCAGGACTCATTGACTGTGTTCGATCATGCCAACAAACCCTTATGAACTGATTTCATTGCTGCAAGCATATCATGACCGTGATCCATTTGTCCTAGTGAGAGTCATGGTTTGATGTCTTGACCATCATATCTTTGTCCATAGGGTTGCATTGGGCTGTCTCCATGGACCTTCCTGCGACCATTCGATTCCTTCGTCTACCCTACGGCTATCTACACTCACGACCCCCCCAGCACCATCACATTCATCGTTCTTCTGTTCCATTTCGTTTCAGTTTGTGCATTTTCAAGTTCCTTTTCAACATACATATGCTACTGTTCCTATTCGCGTCCCACTACTTAGAAGCTCATCCTCATGCTCTCGTCATCCTGTCTCGCCGGCTCTTTGGTTGCGACCCCGGAGTGTCGCATTTTAGGGGGGGTACCTGTGTTAGGAGGGTCTGGCTCCTAGGGGTCTGCCAGCGGTGCCAGGGGTCTTGCCTGGACCTCGAGGCACTTAGGTACATATAGCAGCACATGTCAGTAGCTAGTTCCCAGCCCAATCCATCAGTCTGCATCCATCTGCTTGGTCTGAGCCTCCCTTGGTCTGAGTCTCCCTGTCACTGGTGCCCTCTCCAACAGTGTCATTATTGGTGGCGTTGTCAGCTATGAACCATCCAACCTTGGTGTGAAAGTCGTAGTTATCGATAGTTTGAATGAGAATCCTTCCAACATTGCTACCGCTATGATTGCCATTGATGATCATGAATGCAAGCTGCTTGCTCTTCAACTCCCACTCCTGAGGTTTCCCATCTGGTGAGTCAATATAATGCGCAGTGACAGAGAGGAAAGGCACGCCTGGTTCAGACGTCCATGAGTCAAAGGTGATGGAGATTTTACTGTCAATGTGCTTTAGCTTCTCTCTGACACGCTGGACAGCCACCTTGGCCTGTTCGAGAATTTTGTCGCAAGTCTTTGTACGATGGGGGATATCCCTGTCTGAAAGGGAGGGCCGGAGGTATTGAAGTAAGCATCAAAATGGTCCCTTATCAACGAGTTGGAATGCCTGTGTAATCTTAAGTCACCATTATAAATAAAAAAACACGATCACGCACCTCATCCTCAGAGACGATTAACTCGACAATATAATCCATCAGCCCAGACTTCGTAAATTCAGGAATCTTAGTTGCAAGGGACCCATCTAATGTTTGCTGGGCTCCTTCAGTTGCTTTACAGCTAGGTGGTATTGCACGATCGTGCATCTTGATGCCTCGCTCACTACAGCGGTCTCAATAGATTGGGAAGTGGCACTCCGTGTTGCGAGCAATATGTGTGCGCCAAGTCGAAACGCTGCCTTTGAAAAAGGATTGATGGGCCGGTACATTATTAGCTCTAGAATTGACATGAGAAATCCACTCGATGTTTAAAGTCAAAATGTACCTGCATATCTCACACCACCAGCCATCTTCGCGTTCTTGGGTGTGCGGATTGATGCGACCTTTCTCCTGAGTAAATACTACCTTCAGATCTCCACTGTGCTCCTCTTTCTTTGTGTGCTTGCAATCCTCGCAATCCTCGTCTCCAAACGCCTTAGTCTTCTGGTAAGCTTCCTCTTTGTTGACCTCGCCCTCATCCTCTTCCTCGTCATCAGAAACATCCTCTAGTGCAGGGGGTTCGTTGTCGTCATCGTCATCGTCATCGTGGTGACGGATCAGATGGGAGCCAGTTTGCACTTGCTTGGGTGCAGGCTGGTCTTGAGGAGGTGCTGGAGCTGATCGTTTTGCTGGAGCTGTGTTGACAGCTTCACGGATTTTCTCCATCGGTTTAATGGCTCGACCAGAGCGACGAGACACGAAGGAAGTCAGCTTCCCGTTGGATGTAGAAGGCAGAGGTGCAGGAACCATGGGGGTGTCATCATCAGGGACATTGTACCAGTCAATAGCACTAGCGTCTTTCAGTTTGCCATCAGATCCAAGCACACACGACATTCTGGCAGCAGGAAGGGTGAAGATTGAACCTGTAGTAGCTCATTTATACCAAAAGCTGTGTTAAGATCAGAAAAATATGACACACCTTGAACATACTGTTGCCATGCAATTAGTTGAAGCTTGAGGTACCTGAGCGAGAATCTCGAACATATGCTCTGGACATTATATAAGTTATAATCTGAATAATAGTGAACATTGGGCTTACCGAGACATCAAGTACTTTACTGAAGAAGCTGGATGTTGCCCTCGTGAAGTCAGAGCTGGTCTTGGTTGTCCTGAGATCAATATTCCCAGGACAGTATATTGCCATGCTTTAAGTTGTTGTCAGAAGATCAGAGAATATATTAGTAGTAATTGGCTAGCAATAAGGGTGTCGAGTGGATCATACAAAGATTCAAGAGACGTTTGGATGGGTTCGGACACATTCAGAACACGTTCGCAAGTTTCAGGCATCAGCTGAACGCCGAACGTAACAATGCGTCCAGTTCTTACCTTACGCCAAACCTGGGACTGAACCTATGGTCCGGTTCGGAAAGGTTCAGGTCCGAACCGGACTCCAGCAGCACTGATGGCTATGCAAAGGCCCGCACTCCTTGCATCCGCCACATTGCGGGTCATGCACCCTGAGCTCTATTGGGCTTCCATTGCAACTCATCTCGAACTCGGACAATGGTCTGCGGATCAGGGCTTGCGAGACATGCATCGTCTGCTCACCCATTGCATTGGGTCTCGGTGTATACTGGCACATCCATCATGTGCAATTGCCAATTGCCCGACCACCGAGACCCAAAATGCCCCCCCAAGGCATTTGATATACTGACGTGCATAGGCAGCTACCGGCAGCAGTTGGCAAACCTCAGGATCAAGCTGGCATACAATCCCGGAGTGATGGTGAGTTATTCAGGCCGCTTGGTGAGGCATGGGATAAGGGTTGACAAAGGCGATCATATAGTATGGGCCTGGTTCCTCCGGGATAGTGTTCACAACTATGCCCATACCCCTCGCACGGATTATGCCAGATACAATCCGACCATATACAACCAGGCTGATTTTGCCATCTATGGTACATTGTAGACATACCATCACATCACATCCACATTCTTTCCGGCTTACAACACCCCATTCTTTACTGTCATTCCTTTATGTTCAGACACACTCTCTTACCGAAATATTTTGAATACATTAACAACATCTTTAATATATAAAAAATTCGAGCATGACAGACATTAGCCCAGAAAGCTGAGTAGGTGCCTTCTCAGTTAGATCCGGAATTCAGATTTTGGGTGTTAAATTCGGATATACCACCTTGCTGCAGTTGACAACCACACTCCTGTACCCCGGGTGTTAATCCATACACCACCCACCAGGAACATCCGCTCTGGTATTGCACTCTGTGCAGTCATTCATCGTATCCCACCCCCTGGGCCCGGTCGTCAAAACCTACACCACACCCTTGGCCCAGATGTC
Organism: Suillus placidus; assembly: GCA_016628565.1. Lineage (NCBI taxonomy): Eukaryota > Fungi > Basidiomycota > Agaricomycetes > Boletales > Suillaceae > Suillus > Suillus placidus. The sequence continues at coordinate 183,765 of JABBWD010000017.1, forward strand.
AAATCACATGCCATCCCCTGGACCCGGCCGTCAAATCCCACACCATCACATTGGGCCCAGTCATCAGATCTCATTGAAAAAATGTGGGCCTGGCTGTCAAATCCTACACCATCACCTTGGGCCCGGTCGTCAGATCTCATTGAAAAAAACCTGGGCCCGGCTGTCAAATCCTACACCATCACCTTGGGCCTGGCCGTCAAATCCCACACCATCCCCTGGGCCCAGTCATTAGATCTCATTAAAAAAACCTTGGGCCCGGTCATCAAATCCTACACCATCACCTTGGGCCCAGCCGTTGAATTCTGCATTGTTATTTGGGCCTGGTCATTAAATCCTACACCATCCCCTGGGCCCAGTCATCAAATCCTATGCCATCACCTTGGGCCCAGCCATTAAATTCTGCATTATTATTTGGGCCTGACGCCAACTGTCAGTTGTCACCCATGGGCCCAACCATTGGTATCGAAACATTACAACATCCTGGGCCCAGCCATCCCCACCGGCCTATACTTCACCCTGGGCCCACCTCAGGTGGCCCATGTCCCACGGAAGAATCTCAACCTCGGGTGGCCATTTAACACGGGAAAAAGTTACTGAATGGGCTCGCAGCAGCTCACCCTGTACATCAACATCTCAGACCTCGGCAAGCTCAATTGGTTGCTCGGCCTCAAGGTTGAGCGTGATCGCCATACCCGTACCATCAGACTCTCCCAATGGGTGTACATCGACACCATCATCAAACACTTCCATCTCGAAGATGCGAAACATGTCGCAAGCCCCATGGAAACAGGTGTCATCCTCTCTGATGCTAACTCTCCATCGACCCGCACTCAAACTGAAGCCATGTGGAATGTACCATACCAGCAAGCCATCAGCTCGTTGATTTATGCAGCTACAAGCACACGCCCAGACATTTCCTTCACTGTCGCCATCCTATCCCAATTCATGCACAACCCCGGAGTCGTTCATTGGGATGCAGTCAAGCGCATTCTACGCTACCTTAAAGGTACTTCTGACTATGGAATCACTCTCGGAGGGTCGGATACAGGACTGGAGGCTTACGCAGATGCTGATTGGGCCTCGCAAGCTCACCATCACTCGATGACGGGATACATCGCCATGCTGGATGGTGGACCGGTCGCATGGAGCTCACGCAAACAGCCCATCATCGCCTTATCCATGGCAGAAGTGGAGTACATCGCATTGACCACAGTAGGTCATGAGATAATGTACTTACAGCTCCTGCTCGAGGAACTATACCAGACCACACTGATCCCTACACCCTTGTACTGCAATAACCAGGCTGCCATAGCCCTTGCCATGAACAACAAATTCCACTCCCATACAAAACACATCGACCTGCGCTACCACTTTGTCAGATTCCATGTCTAACATGGCACCTTCACCCTCGTGTATTGCCCCACGGACAACAATGTTGCAGACGCACTCACGAAGCCACTGCCCCGTCCATGCCTGGAGAGGCTACGAGGTATGATGAAGCTTGACTGTGCTTGAGGGGGAGTGTCGAAGGTGACGTCAGATACGTCAGATTAGGTATACGAGTGCATCATATCGGACGCTCAAGCATCCTCGGCCAAGCATCATGTCAAAAGGTCTTAGAATCATTTCTCTTTTTCTTTCCTACTCTACCCGAACATCGAACATAAAATGGTCTCTCGTAGAATTAGACATCTCAGTCTTCCTCCCAGATACTGAGTTGTACATATCATTACATTCGCACTTTGTATCAGCAGCTAACAAAGACTTAGTATACACTTGTTATAGGTACTATTAGCACCTTGCAGTCTTCCTCCCGGATACTGAGATTATACACTTGTTATAGCCCTTTCTCGTCATCTTGCTCCCTCGCCTGTCATCATGACACAATACACTACTGGGTGCGCGATACACAATGATTGAGTGCGCTATATGTTGAAGTTGGTGCTTGACGAGTGCAACTTGGAAATGGCCGAAGGTGGCTTAAACCTTAAATCATTGTATTATATACGGATTAGATACATTTTGTACTCTACATGTTTGTTATGGGTTCCCTGTAAAATCTGAGTTGATCTTACTTTGGAAGGTTGTTGTCTGAGACCTGCGGAAACTCAATACTATACACAACAACTGAGTGCGCGATACATCAAGTGCACAATACTAAGGTAGACTTTGCGCTGTTTCAGCAAACATCACATGCTGTGACCAAAGTGTGATTTGTATGTTGGCTGGACAGGTAATCCTTCCGAGACCAAAAAGTTCAGTCAAAATTCCTATTATGGACAGCATAGATAAACTATGGACTTCGAGTAAGTACTCTACTGGTAAGTAAGTAGTGTAGTTTGATGATAATGTAGATGTGTATGTATTGTAGTATAATAAACAAAATTTACCTAGATTAATATTCACCTTGTCTGCTTGTGCTGAAAACATCCTCTTCTTTGCATGCTGCCCAAGGTTTTCAAGGGCTGAGCGCACCTTCAATGAGCGCTTGGGCATTCCAGCAGTGAAGAGGGTGGAAGTGTTGCTCCGGATGTCGCTAACAGCATGTGCGACAGCAAATTTGGACTCAGTGGAACTCCAATTACTGCTGTAGACTCAAAAATGTACATCTTCTCTCTAAACACAAAGTTAATAAACAATCAGAAACAGATAATTTGTAGCTAGAGCTATCCTCTACAACATATCTGTCTCTGATTTTTTCAAACCAGTCCCATTACCTTTCGTATACATGATCTATACTTTTGTAACACTTTATCACACTTTATCACGTGATGTTTGCTGAAACAGTGCAAAGTCTACCTTACAATGTGTTATGTAGCTACTGCTAGTATTGAACTGCATGGCCAAAATCTTTGAAGTTGGGGTCAACAATCAGCAATCTTGCCGGATCATTAGCTGTACAAGTGATGCATTTTTGCTTGTGTTCAAAAGCACTTTGGCCTTTCACAATGAATAACACAGCTCTCCAGCAGTCCAAGCTTATCTCTCCAATGTTGAGTTTCTTGGACCGTTCAACAGCATCTAAGGTAGCAGTCATGCAGATTCTACCTACCTCATGTGACCAATGTGATGAAAGAGTGACTGAAGACAAAAATTGTAATTTCTATTGATCAGGCCCCTTCTGCATCAAATGGCTACTCAGTTACATTAGTAGTAATATTGCGGACATTTTCTGTTGATTAGAATCAACGGAAATGGAGTAGAAAGTTTGTAATTCCAATTTCTTAGAGTATCAAAAGCTACTGTTGGTGGAGTGCAAGGTCAAAGTAATGTGCACAATACTCTGACATGCTGTGCCGTGTTGCTGTTGCCATCCTCCCACCCAACAGCACCATGGGCAACAAAACATGTGGGCAGAAGCATCAGCAAAACCCTGAGTGGCTGTACAGCACCGCAAAGTGCAGTACAGTGTGGTACAGCCACTCAGGAATCACAGGGAAGTCCCCATATGCACAGCCAAGCCACAATACTACATAGTGTGCTTTGGATTTGTCATGCTGTGTATCGGTTACCCAATATGTTACAGGGCAGGTAGCGCTATGTAGTGCTGCACAGCAGATCCACATGATGTTGGTGGTTCTCACTGTACAGTGCTATATAACAATGTATGTGATCAAATATGATAGCTCTCATGATGTCTTAGTGTAGAATACTACCAACAATCAGACTTGGACTGTACTAGTAGTGTGAAACATTGTAATTATATTGCTGCAAGAAATGGTAGTACTGTGAAGTAAAGTGATATGCAGGCTAACTAGATTGTAATACTAATTAAGATCAACCTCCCATTCAGAACCACCATCTTCACTTTGGTCACCCCATTTTAGACACCTCTGAGGTACTTTTCTGCTGGTCTACCCAGTGTTCTGTGGTCTTTCCCTGTTGTCCTTAGGGACCAAAGACCATGTACCATATATGAACTAAGGACCATTGGGAATATGTTGTGGGAGTACCATATGATGATTTGGACCACTTGAATGCCCTATAATGTAGGGGTGTCTGGGGTCTTCAAATGAGAATTTTTTGGTAAAATTTTTTACCTTTATATATTGCATCTATGCCCTGTGCCCTGCCTCCTAGACCCCTTTATAAACACAATAAATCTTTTTTATATATAATTGAACAATATATCAAAGTTGTAGTATGTGTCAAGGCAATTCTATATGTGGTCATACCATATCAATATCTGACATACAGGTGAGTTTGAGTAAGATATAGGTGTTGTAGGAAACCAGTTCCCTGTAGTGTTGCATTGGTGGGGCATGACAGAAGCCTACTTTGTACAGACAACCTACAGTCATCTCCAACACGCCCCGCACATAACCCACAACAGATTTCATCATATACCCACTAGACCCACTCACATCCTCCGGAAAACTGTCCTATGTCCAGTCCAGTTCCATCTAACCCTACTGGTGCATACACTTCAAACCACACACCTGTTGGTTCATCACACCCACTCCTTGATGCTCGCTCCGCTTGCATCTTGGTGGGGGGCTCCTCCCTGTCTAACCTGATTAGCTGCAGTACCTCATGGTCTTTTACATAGCATTGGAACCAATAGTTTTACTATGACCTTTGTCTACAGTACTCCAGATTTTCACATAGATAGATTAATAGGGCTGGCATACCACAGCATTGCAAAAATGATAAGCACACGAGACCGCAAGCTTAATGGGAAGGACCACAGGTGTAATATGCATGCAATAGGGAAGACCGCAGGCTTAATGGGAAGGACCACAGGTGTAATATGCATGCAATAGGGAAGACTGCAGGCTTAATGGGAAGGATCATAGGTGTGATATTCATCCAATAGGGAAGACCGCATGCTTAATGGGAAGGATCATAGGTGTGATATTCATCCAATAGGGAAGACCGCAGGCTTAATGGGAAGGACCATAGGTGTAATATTCATGCAATAAGGAAGACCGCACTCTTAATGGGAAGGACCATAGGTGACAGTGTCGACACTCATCAACACATGCAAACAACTTGATGCCATAAGTCTTTTTATCTTCTATGTATTTCAAATTAATCTCAGGTGTCTTAGGAATGAGTGGATGACTTCCTGTAGGCTCGAAATACTCATATTAGAATAAATATTATTATTTTAATCTGTCCTCCCCCCCTAACAGACTAATCCGACTAGAATTATTCCATTTTGTGCCACTACGCCAGTGACACTGGTTGACCTAATTCCCCTGGCGGTTGCTATAACACCACTGTCAAGAAAAAATCAACAAGTTGTGTCCATTGGTATATATTCATTTTAATCTATTAGAACCACCCCACCCCCCCCCCCCCCCCCCCACCCCCCAACCAGGCAGTCTGACCTGTTTTATGGCCATAAGCAGGCTTCGCATTTATGTGCTCGGTTTATTACACATCTTTTTGCTTATCTAGAGTATTACCCCTTCATCTTCTAACTCTCAAGTAAGCTCCCTTCACTGCACCAAACTTCACTCCTCTGTGACTTTCGCTGCTCTTGTCTTGCTCCCTTCAACAGACTAATCTGACTAGAATTATTCCATTTCTACTAGGAAGACACCACGTCCGATTCTTCCTGAAGAACAAGTATGTCACTCAGCTACTACCTTCATTTTCCCTCTATTAATGAATACATATGTAGATGTAGCTCAAAACTACTCCATTGGTTGCTACTGTATAATACATAAATTCTATATGCGCCGACATTTATTTGACAATTTAATAGGGGAGGAAGGCATATAGTCATCATCAATGTCATCCGTGTCATCCGCCAACTCATTGCTGTGATTATACCTGTACTCATCCGCTAGTGCAATGTCTTCAATAGCATCCATCAGTTCCTCATCTCCGATCTCACCATATTCCAGGTCTCCCTTGCAATCACCTTCCTCCCCTTCCACACTCTTGGCATCATCCTCATCACGAAAGGATGACTGCACCTGATCACGAGCGGCTTGAAGCAATGCTTCATCAGAGGGTCCCCAGCTCTCACCAACTGGCCATGCACAAGGAATACACTGAACCTTTTTCTTCCAGACTACACATATGTTAACTAGTTCATCTGCATGAGACCGAAGGTGGAAAGACATGACTGCATCTGTCACTGCAACATTACTAACAACTATTGATAACATTGTAAGACCACACATACCTGCATTGTTCGAGGCACCTCGTATGGCCTCCCACTCCGCCAACATCCATTCTTGAATGACAGCCCTCTCACGCATCAGTCGAGCTTCCTCCTCCATGCACCGATCAACTTCAAGTTGCAAGCAGATACCATTTCTGACGGCATCATCTGATAGCCATGCTGGCGGTGCCATAGTGTCATCATCAAGCCCAATGTCTTGCCAGATGTCGTCATCAACATCAAGCAGAAAGATGCCATCACGCGGGATGATTATGAGGCATAACAGCATAAGGAGGTGCTCGACGCTCGCATATAAGAGATTGTAGTTGAGAACACAGACCATTGTATGTTGAAACTAATTTGAGGATGCCGGGCTCTCACCGCTTGATCGAGTGCTGAGTATTGGCATGAAGCTTATGCTCAGCTGGAAATTTATGAGACGTGCACCAGTCCAGTCAAATCGTCAACACACCATTGACTGTTGCTCTGTATGATCTCTTGAGTCTCTCCAACTCAAACTTGCGTTGACGAAGATGGTCGCAAATACGAGTTTTGACTGCAAGGGCATTCAAGCGAACCGTAAGATAAAGATCCTTCTTCATCTTCTCCAGGTTGACCTTGTCCTCCGTTCCAAGCGCAGCTCAACATCGTCAGAGAGTGTCAGCAGTTTTCGCTCGCCGGGACCAGATGTCTGCAAGCTGCAGATTGAACCCCACGATGTCAGGGACACAGCCACCATGGAGCTGCATCTCGAGCTCACAGATAGAAGCCTCCTGAGCTTCTAGGGTCTTCTCCAGTGCTAGGACGGTAGTAATCACCTCCGCTGCCTTGGTTCTAGATTGTCCTACGTAAGGTTCAGTTGAGGACTCTGAGCACATTTGGTCATTACAGACGTACATGGTGCGGGTTTCATCTGGTGATCAACCTGAGCCTTCCATTCTACACGAAGCATATGCTCGTCCACCTGCAAGTCATGTAAACTGTCCAGTGCACTGTTTTTCTTCGTTTGACGGTGGATCCAGTGCCAATGGAGCCAATGTCCAAACCCTTGTAATGATTTCAAGTCCAGATGATGAATTTGTGTGTCGAGGACGAAAAGCCGCTGATTAAACTTCATAGCGAAGAGTAAGATACATAGAATGATATGAATAGAGCATACGTACCCCAGAAACACGCAAGGAGGGGATGAGGGGCTTGAGGAAACTCCACAGTCGTTTGCATCCTTCACCATCAGACAGTCTGAATCCTTCTCGCTTCCTGGGGTGGTAGACGATCTGACAAGGCCACTGGTGACCATAGGCATGGAATATGGCAACAGCAAATGCAATGCAAGATAGAATAGAGTTGTCCATGAACTTCCACTTGCGACAGCTCCATTTGAGCTGGCATCCAATGTCATATAGAAGCCCGATGGTTATCTGAGCAGGGAGATGTTTAAACAACCGGTCCAATAGAGCAAGCACATAGTGTTGTTTTTCTCCCACCGATGTGAGGTTCGCAATCCACAGGACACGATCGTGTCTACAAAGCAAGGCCATCAGGCCTGTGTCGATAAAGAAGCGAGTACTTGCCTTCTCTCACTTTTCATCTGCAGCGATGAAAGAGTCTCCACACCCGTTCAAGACCAACACTGGTACACACATGCCCTCTTCATAGCAATCTTCGTCTGGCTCCGCCCTGGAGGCCCTTGCTTGACATCTTTCTCCACGACAACTTTGAACAAAATCTTCCATTGCGTTCACATTGGCCGTCGGTAGAAAGAAAGACGATGTTGGGTTAGGAGGATCGCTGCCAGTAGCACCGCGAGGATTTGTGGAACATTTTTGTGTGAAGCACGCGTCAATGCAAACAATAATATTTGGCCTGGAGATGGTCAACTGGTGCAGTAGAGTCATAATAAATGACGCACATGGAAGGAAAACCTCTCACTTCATTTCGCCAATCATTCCCTCTGAAACAGAGTGGGCACCGCGAACGAAGATACTCACTAGGCTGGTCCACATGAGAACTGTCCTTCCGGGCATCAGTAATGAGGGTAGAGATGTGATCCCGAGCCAACAAAGTCAAGACCCGGTACCAGTGAAACACATTGCTGAAGCGACGCCGCAAGCTATTCTGAAAGAAGGTTAAGTATACAGGTGCACCTGTGAGCAGGGAAATACTGACCTTCGATGTCAACTTGTATCCCATTCCATCAAGAAAGGTCTCCAGAGCATCGCACCAAGCAGTTTGGTTGGGGGACTGACAAACGAAGAGGAGGTGGACGAACTCCAGAACTCGTAAGTCTACTGCCAGAGAGGGAGCCATGGGTGCACATGGAAAAAGGCCGTGACAAAGAAGCTGAAGCAGGGCAGGAAAACAAGGACAGGTGATGATGGTGATTTCTTCGAAAGCTGTAATGTACATCAGACCAATGTTAGAAGACAAGAAAGACGGTAACATACCATTGAAAAGTACGCATGCAACCTTAATACTACGAGTTCTGCACCCAGTCCCGCACTCTCAATTATTCGAATGGTGTTCTCCTGGTACGTTGGCATGGCATAGCGATAAAGTGTCCTAGATATAAGATAGATAGGGCACTATCATGCGCGGAATGATGTCTTCTGACCACCTGTGCCATTGATTGGCCTTTTTCTGCGAGCTGGTGAGACGAGGGGGAACAGGATGGTCAGAGAAATGCAGGGAGTCGCTGAATGGAATGGTTGCTTCATCATCCTTATGTTCTAGTTCTGTCCTAGACATGGACAATGAACGAGGTAAAATTTGCTGTGCTAAATGTCGTTGTCCTGGCATAACCAATACAGGAGGCAGGCCAGGAAGATAAAGGTTGAGCTTCTTAGTCTCGCAGGGGTGTTTCCATGTCTTGACAATCCAAGGTTCACAAATAATAGTGCTCAGTTGTTGTGTCGACGGAGGTGATGGTGAATCGAGGGTGGTTGCTCTATGACGTCGAGGCTTCGGATGGCGGACCGCCATGACAAAATTCCTTAAGACCCGAAGACTTACACGGAAGAGAAACAACGACACAAAGTCAATTGGAGAACCTCAATTCACGGACGCGCAGTCCGGCAGAGTTCAATGGCAGTGATTAATTGTAGTGGACACTGAGTGGACCGACACGCAGTTGGGGAGAGTTCGATGGAATAACTGGCGGTGGTGGTGGATACACTGGGAGTTGGAAGACAAAGCCCTCGAGGCAAATGTCCATAATCGCATCAGAGCAAGTCCTTCGGGTCAGGAACCCTACATAGTCGGACATCTCATCATCTGCATTTCAATGTCATAATGTACTTACGTCAGTAACTGTGCTAGCCCAATAAGAGAATTTTGGTGTGCGACCAACTGAACCAGATATATGTTTTGATGGGACTCATGGAATGAAAGAGGAGCTTGGAAACAGAGAATACATGGATGAGAGCAAATAGATGTATATTACCGTGACACATCCCTGAGTAAGGGCCCACATTTACTAGCTTTGTTTGGGGGTGACATCCTGATATGCGAGTAAGTTCCATTTCAGATTATTATTTAATTAATGCAATAACTATCTTCATAGAGTCTGGTCGCTGTATATAATGTGATGTGATATTCAGACACCCTCAAAATTTCCAGCCCCTCCTATATTCACTCTAACATTCTCAACTCTTTCACGCTTTTCGCATCTTTACCTGACTTCGTGTTGGTGAAATAAAACTGTTGAGGCAACTTTGTGTTCTTCAACTTATCTTCCTCATATCTTTGTGATCGTTGGAAGCAGTCTCAAATGCCTCTTGTTACCCGTTCGGGGCATCAGACTAAAGTCCCACCACCGCCTGACTATGTTCACACTTACGCGTCCAAGGACCAAATGGCTGCCAAATCTGATGTCGATGACAACCAGGTAATGTGTTACTTATTGTTCACACTGCAATCACTGCTGATTGCTAAAGGCCTCTAAATGTACTATGTGAAAGCAAACTCGCTCTTGTGCTGACCCGAAGTCTGTCATGAATACCCAAACCCAAGACCATGTAAGCTTATAATTATAATTTTTTATTATTATCTACTAAATCAACATCAGCCGCATCCTCGACCCAAGGCTCGCCCTCTTCCAAGGTCCGAATGTTCTGGTCACATGACATCATCTGCTGAAGAAGACATTTTCTTCTCTAACTTCACCAGATGCTCGTCACTTGGCAGGAAGAAGCCCAGTGACGTGAATGAAGGTCCTGAGGTCCAGTTGGCTGACACCGCCGACGGGTCCACAAATGGCGCAGATGGCGATGGGACATCAGGTAAGTTTTCTCTCGGTCTTTTATTCGCTATCAACTCTCATTAAATTTTGTTGTCCAGCGGGTGTCGAGGAAGATGGTACTAGTAATGATGCCAATGAGGACTCAGGTATGTGTGTTGCTCACTTGCAGGATGGATTTAAATGTTGACCTGCTGCAGCGATGAACCACAGAGAGAAGACTGCAGGAAAGTACTACTAAACATTTTGTAGTAAATAACTAATATGTTGTGTGACAGTTCCATCTGACGGTGAATGCGGTGGTGCTGCAGTGACACACAAAGGGGAGAGAGATGCAGGTAAGTTTTGCTACATATGTCGTAGTATACAACGAACATATTTTATTGCAGTTCTATCTGACGGTGAATGTGGTGGTACTACTATGACAAATGAAAGGGAGAGAGATGCAGGTAAGTTTTGTTGCATGTCTCGTGGTACACAACCAACATGCTTTATTGTAGTTCCGTCCAATGGTGAATGTGATGGTGCTGCAGCGACGAATAAAGGGGAGAAGACTGCAGGTAAATTAATTTTGCTATATATATATTAGTACGCAACTAATATGTCTTGCCGCAGTTGCACCCACGACCGTTCGCCCACATAGATCTGGTGCCCACAAATCATATGCTCCTGGTCATGAGAGCGAACCCGCAGAGAGCTCTGACTCTGACAGCGACTGGGCAGCACTTGAAGAGAAGCGAAAGAAAGCAGAACGCGCTGCAGATCCTGCGAGGCCATTCAGACTGTCTGCAAATGACAAGCAGAAGGGACCAGTGGTGGCAGACGACCATGGTGACGATGCCAATGCCAATGCCGAGGGCCGCGATGAAGATCACACGTCTGAAGATGGGGATAGGGCCACACATAAAGCAGGAAGACTGTCAAAAGAAGGTGTTTTGAAAGCGGAAGAATTTGGCAAGAGGGTTATGGCTGAAGCAACTGCAATTGGAAAAGAGTTTGGGAAACACCAGAGGGTGATTCTTATCAAGGCAGGACTAGCGACAAAGGCAACTCGCAAAGAGTCCGCCTGGAACCAGCATCAAGCCTGGTTCCCGACTGTACTACCCCCATCCCAAGAACGTAAGTTATTGTATTCATGGCTGTTTCGGTATTTAACTATGACCTTCCAGCGAACTTGGCATCATGGAAAGTCAAGCAAAATGTGCACTATCATGCCCACCCATACAAAGACCCTAACCACACATCCCTATGGAAGAAAATCCAACACCATTGGGATAGTGTGGTCGCCAGCCCTGATGATCTTTCATCATGCAAGTCATCCAGTCTAATGACAGCAGTTCGTGAAGTGTTTGCGAAATTGGTAAGTGTTCTTCGGTGACTTGATCAATGACTAAATATTTGGAAGGCTTCATATTGGTACTGCACCCACAGAATCCATATTGCTGGTATCACTGTTTATCCAGGAGATGAGGAATCTGGTCAGCAGGCCTCTGGCTTTTTTGCGGGGTCTAATATGGTGAAGGCTCTCATTGACGCTTGACAAGTAGATGTAAAGTGCTTGATAGATGAGCTTACTACAATCCTGAAGTGTGTTTTTTTGTCTTTTTCTTCGAGGGGGTGTGATACTAATATACATGGGATGTGTTACAGATACAAGGACTTGGAGGCAGCTCAAGCAGAAGGCAAGAGTATCAGTTTTCTCCCCCCGCCTGTCGCAGTCCCCAATGCTCCCCTCTTGTGCAACAGCAAATCCACCAGGGATAGAAATCGCATGGTGGCACCTATAATCATTAGTGAAGCATTTGGTTCGTGTCTTACTAGATTCCGCTGTTGGTGTACTCACATGCTTTTGGTAGCTGATGCTGGTCATCCCTCTAAAACATCGAACAGCAGGTGGATGAGGATGGTTGACATCCTTTACTCTATGCAACTTTGCATTCATGACTGGCCAGCAGGAGTTCCACCCCCTGGCCCTGATTTTGATCTCAAATCGCTGTCTGCAAGTCAGTTGCACGCCTTAGTGGGTCCATATCTCAGGATGCATCTCGGCGACATGTATGAGGCTGAGTTGGGCCGAGACGAGGACAAGGACGATGCAGAGAAAGCCACAATGACAAAGCGGAAAGGCAAATCGAAGAAGTCCAGCGAGAATCACAGAACTCGCAGCGCGGTTGTGCAGGAGCCTGATGTCATCTTATCTATTAAGGAGTGGTCTCCTCGTGTGTATTCAGGTAGTCTGTACCCTACATAAACTAATATTTTTTGCATTACAGTTCAGCTATCAGACTTCGCCGGATACTCTCGCGAGGTGTACTCAATCCCTCTTGTCATCGACACAGATGGCGTCATTCTACATCATCTGAAAGAGTCGGAGAAATTTATCAAGGACCTCCCTCCCCACATTACTGAGTGTTTAAACACAGGGACTTCACGCTCTATAGGAGCTTCGCACTCTCACCAGGAAGCTTCACGCTTGTACCCCACAGCTCCATGCTCCGACTATCGGGCTCCGTGCTCCAACTCTGGGGCTCCGCGCTCCAACCTTGGGGCTTTGCGTTCACAACATGGGGCTTTGTGCTCAATTCCACCTGTCCCTATTCACGCTGACCATGATGAACTCCTGGATCACAGCATTCACTCAGATGAGTCTGACGACGATCTCCCACCGTCATCTCCACCACTGTCATCTCCTCATGCGACCCCTCAATGTTCGAATGCAGCAGGACGATACCAGTACAACCGCGTACGTGAAGACATCCGCCGCTCAATGGCCTCTGAGCTAGCCACTAGGAAATGGACTCGTGATGATTTTGAAACTGCAAGGGAGGCCGACGACATTGAGACGGGAATGGTGGCTGTGAGATATCGGAGTAGGACTCATGTACGTATTTTTGCACCGTTTCTTTGTCTTTATTTCTCACATACCTTTCACGTTGCAGGACAGGGCAAGCATGGGTATGAGGTCCACTGTTGGTCATAGGTATGTCGTTGCCGTGTTGCCAATCTTACTGTGTTAATTGTTGTCTATTCTTTAGTCATCCTAAGCCATATGTTTGTGCTCCATCAAAGGCACGCATGGGACCTGCCCCGAACCAAAATGCTATGCACTTGCCATCTCGTTCGTCAGTTGTGCCCTATGCTGAGGGCTCTCCATCTTCGTGCCAATATGACTCCCATGTTCAGCCTGCTCATGTCCTGGATCGCCGTTTACTTGCTCCTGTAGAAGAGTATGAATTTGAGTATAACTGATGTTTACAGCTTTAACTGCCTCTCATATTGTCTGATCTCGACTATGATACTTGGCTTGTCGTGACTTATGCTACTACTTGCCTATGACTTACCTTGCTCGTTGCATGCCGATGACTCATGTTAAAATTCTTATGCCTATGCAAACATGCTTTTGTAATCTATGACTCATGGTTTATGTTTTGTCCTTTATGTTACATGCTGATCACAATTGTCGAGACTTACCTGATATTGAAGAATATTACTGTGGTGTTTTTCCTCATGTGTATGGTCTTCTGCACTCGTGCAACATTATAAAGATCAATATCAATGGTGTCTATGTCTTGTGACTCTCATGCTTCTCTAGTTTCAGCTTCATACTCTTGAATCACTTCACCAATGAAGTACATTCGAGCTACATGTAGCTACACATGACACATGTATTCATTAACCAAGTGAAAATGTAGTAAGGTAGACCTCATGCGAAAGCATTGAATGTCACGTGAGTAATTGCTCAAGTTGTCATCTCCTCACACGTTACTCGTTCGTCACTTGATAGTTTGTTGTATCTGTTGCCCGATAGTTTGCAAGATTTGCTTTGATTCATTAGGTACTCTTTCAGTAGTTGAGCCATCAAGGTACTTATGTGCCTGAGCTTTATGAGCGTAGATGGCCAAATATAAAATTCAAATGTCATGAAAAGTCACAGTTGGTCATGTGACATTTGATGCTTTCACATGAGGTCTACCTTAGCTGAGTGACATACTTGTTCTCCAGGAAGAATTGGACATGGTGTCTTCCTAGTAGAAATGGAATAATTCTAGTCAGATTAGTCTGTTGAAGGGGAGCAAGACAAGAGCAGCGAAAGTTATAGAAGAGTGAAGTTTGGTGCGGTGAAGGGAGCTTACTTGAGAGTTAGAAGATGAAGGGGGGTAATACTCTGGATAAGCAAACAGATGTGTAATAAACTGAGCACATAAATGCAAAGCCTGCTCATGGCCATAAAACGGGTCAGACTGCCTGGTTGTGGGCTGAGTAGACTGAGGTTTAGGGGAGTAAGTGTCGTCACATATGACCTTTGATGCGAGCATGGAAGTGGAAACAAAAAGACAGTGACTGGAAGATCCCTGAGCAGTGGGAAAGCACACCTTGCATCGCTGAAGCAAGACAAGAGCAGCGAAAGTCACAGAGGAGTGAAGTTTGGTGCGGTGAAGGGAGCTTACTTGAGAGTTGGAAGATAAGGGGGGTACTCTGGATAAGCAAAAAGATGCATAATAAACCGAGCACATAAATGCAAAGCCTGCTCATGGCCATAAAACGGATCAGACTGCCTGGTTGGGGGGTGGGGGGGGGGGGGGGGGGTGGGGTGGTTCTAATAGATTAAAATGAATATATACCAATGGACACAACTTGTTGATTTTTTCTTGACAGTGGTGTTATAGCAACCGCCAGGGGAATTAGGTCAACCAATGTCACTGGCGTAGTGGCACAAAATGGAATAATTCTAGTCGGATTAGTCTGTTAGGGGGGGAGGACAGATTAAAATAATAATATTTATTCTAATATGAGTATTTCGAGCCTACAGGAAGTCATCCACTCATTCCTAAGACACCTGAGATTAATTTGAAATACATAGAAGATAAAAAGACTTATGGCATCAAGTTGTTTGCATGTGTTGATGAGTGTCGACACTGTCACCTATGGTCCTTCCCATTAAGAGTGCGGTCTTCCTTATTGCATGAATATTACACCTATGGTCCTTCCCATTAAGCCTGCGGTCTTCCCTATTGGATGAATATCACACCTATGATCCTTCCCATTAAGCCTGCGGTCTTCCCTATTGGATGAATATCACACCTATGATCCTTCCCATTAAGCCTGCGGTCTTCCCTATTGGATGAATATCACACCTATGATCCTTCCCATTAAGCCTGCGGTCTTCCCTATTGGATGAATATCACACCTATGATCCTTCCCATTAAGCCTGCGGTCTTCCCTATTGGATGAATATCACACCTATGGTCCTTCCCATTAAGCATGTGGTCTTCCCTATTGCATGAATATTGCTCCTATGGTCCTTCCCATTCAGTGTTTGGTCTTCCCTATTGGATGAATTTTACACATATGGTCCTTCCCATTAAGTGTGCGGTCTTCCCTATTGGATGAATTTTACACATATGGTCCTTCCCATTAAGTGTGCGGTCTTCCCTATTGCATGCATATTACACCTATGGTCCTTCCCATTAAGCCTGCGGTCTTCCCTATTGGATGAATATCACACCTGTGGTCCTTCCCATTAGGCGTGCGGTCTTCCCTATTGGATGAATATCACACCTGTGGTCCTTCCCATTAGGCGTGCGGTCTTCCCTATTGGATGAATATCACACCTGTGGTCCTTCCCATTAGGCGTGCGGTCTTCCCTATTGGATGAATATCACACCTATGGTCATTCCCATTAAGCCTGCGGTCTTCCCTATTGCATGCATATTACACCTGTGGTCCTTCCCATTAAGTGTGCGGTCTTCCCTATTGCATGCATATTACACCTGTGGTCCTTCCCATTAAGCTTGTGGTCTCGCCTGCTTATCATTTTTGCAATGCTGTGGTATGCCAGCCCTATTCATCTATCTATGTGAAAATCTGGAGTACTATAGACAAACATAGTAGTAAAACTATTGGGTCCAATGCTATGTAAAAGGCCATGAGGTACTGCAGCTAATCAGGTTAGACAGGGAGGAGCCCCCCACCAAGATGCAAGTGGAGTGAGCATTGAGGAGTGGGTGTGATGAACCAACAGGTGTGTGGTTTGAAGTGTACGCACCAGTAGGGTTAGATGGAACTGGACTGGGCATAGGACAGTTTTCCGGAGGATGTGAGCGGGTCCAGTGGGTATATAATGGAATCTGTTGTGGGTTATGTGTGGGGCGTGTTGGAGATGACTATAGGTCATCTGGACAAAGTAGGCTTCTGTCATACCCCGTCAAAATGGCTAATGCAACACTACAGGGAACTGGTTTCCGACAACACCTATATCTTACTCAAATGATAATAAATTGACAACATATGAGCAGGTATAGACCTACCCTGACTAGGACTACAACTTTCATCGAGGATAATGACTTTTGTTTTTCATGAACAAGCCCAACAACGATTTTGGTTATGGTCATATCTCACCTGTATGTCAAATATTGATATGGTATGACCACATATAGAATTCACTACAGGGAACTGGTTTCCTACAACACCTATATCTTACTCAAACTCACCTGTATGTCAGATATTGATATGGTATGACCACATATAGAATTGCCTTGACACATACTACAACTTTGATATATTGTTCAATTATATATAAAAAGATTTATTGTGTTTATAAAGGGGTCTAGGAGGCAGGGCACAGGGCATAGATGCAATATATAAAGGTAAAAAATTTTACCAAAAAATTCTCATTTGAAGACCCCAGACACCCCTACATTATAGGGCATTCAAGTGGTCCAAATCATCATATGGTACTCCCACAACATATTCCCAATGGTCCTTAGTTCATATATGGTACATGGTCTTTGGTCCCTAAGGACAACAGGGAAAGACCACAGAACACTGGGTAGACCAGCAGAAAAGTACCTCTTAGGTGAAAACCTCTGTAGGTAGCAATTAACCTCAGAGGTGTCTAAAATGGGGTGACCAAAGTGCCATCTTCATCTTCGTCACTCATAGCAACCTCATTCCTATCTTGATGGTCAACAATGGTATGGTAGCAGTCTGGTGGATTCAACAAACATCACGTGCATGTGACTAAGTGTGATGCTGTGTGGACAAGTATCTCAAAAGTATGCCGAACTCATGCCAAAGCATGCTAAGTAAGTAGATTAAGAGCCAGTTTGGTAACTGTTGTGTTAGCAAAATCTTCGAAATTTAGAATTGTGTCGGTGGCACAAGAATGTCGGGATGTAAGCGGAGTCTGTATACAATTGGCAAGATCATCATTATCGGTCTCGAGCAAGTATACAATAGTTTCACATCTTCAATCACCTAGCACTACAGTAGTTAGTAATATCATGGATCCCAGTGGGCCTGTGCCTATGCTCAGCCCCTGCTCAGCCCTTTGTTTGCCAACCCCCTGATCCCACCTCAGCGTCTTCTCATTGCTCATTGCCTACGGCCGACTGACCAGCATCTGGTGCTAGTGACAGTCGGCAAGCGAATGCTCCATTACATCATGCTCCTCATCAGCATACTTGTTGCTGCTAGCGCACAGGTCGTTCTGACACAAATTCCCAAACCCTTTCCTGAGCCATATCACACTTCAGCACTCTCCGGCCATGAATGGGTGATGGAACTCATTGTTGGTCATCCCGAGTGCATCTGCTGTGAGCTCGGGATGCACATTCACATGTTCAAGAGCTTGATCAATGAGCTCTGCACCTTCAGTCACACAGATTCCCAATATGTCTCACTTGAAGAACAACTCACTATCTTTTTATACTCTTGCATGATGGGATTGACAATCTGACATGTTGGCGAACACTTCCAGCACTCAAATGATATGATTTCTCGGTATGTTCAATTGTATTTTATAAATATTTGGTGATTCTAACACCCTCATAGGTATTTTTGCAAGATGCTCAAAATATTCATGTTGCATCCATTCTACAATAAATATGTATCCTTTCCTGGTGATGATTTTACTGTCCCCACCCAAATATGCAACAATCTGAAACACTGGCTGTATTTTAGGGGTGCTATTGGAGCACTTGATGGTAGCCACATTCACACATTCCCTCCCATGGCTGAGCGCCACGTCTATCATAACCGAAAAGGATTTGTTTCACAAAATTGCCTTTTTGCATGTGGTTTCAACTTGCTGTTCACGTATTTGTTGCCCAGCTGGGAAGGATCTGCGACTGACACATGCCTTTGGGATCATGCACGTGAAGGCAAGTTAAACATTCCTGCTGGTAAATACCTTCTCACAGATGCCGAATTTCCTTCCTGTGAAGAACTCCTGATTCCATACTGTGTTGTTCGATACCACCTGGCTGAATGGGGGTGTGCCAATGTCAGGTAATTTTTTCACTCGTGTTTCATATTTCAATCAAACTAATCCTATCATTTTCAGGCCCATCAATAAGGAAGAGCCTTTTAATCTTCGCCACTCCTCAGCATGAAATGTTATCGAACGAATCTTTGGTGTCTTGAAATGATGTTTTCATATCCTGCTCTTATCCCCAGAGTACAAGATGGATATCCAAGCCTGCATTCCAGCGGCACTATGCGCCATACACAATTTCATCCGGATTCATGACCCAACCAAAGACCCTCTGCCGCTGACAAGCATTGTGAATGACAACCCAAGCCATCAAGGATATGCTGCTGCAGCTGAGAGCAGACCGCAGGTTCAAGCTGCAAATGCACACCATGATCATATCGTGACACACATGTGGGAGGACTACGAGGCTTTCTTATGCGAACACGACTTAGAAGACATCGAACATATCTTGGATATTGATCTTGGTGAGGAAGACAAAGGCGAAGACAATCTTTATCATGGGTGCGAGGGTGATGAGGAGAATGAGAACAATGCAGAATAGATTCATGTTTTGTAGCTAGTACAATGAAAGCTCGATGCAAGAATGAAACATGGTGAAACCACAGATGAAGGGCTACAAACTTCGAAGGAACATGTGGGAGTAAGTAAAAGTTACATAGTGGGGTTTTCTTGTTTGGCCTGGGCAATTATAGACTGTAAAAATGCCATGTGCAGTTCAGAGTCATCAACATCCAGGAACATAGCACATGTCACTGCTGTGGTGATCACTTCTCAAATTTATCTTATCTTGTATTTATAGTGATCATGTGACCTTCTGTATGTTTCAGACTGTTTATTTTTGTTTGGGCTTTGTTCAGCCACACTTCTGTTTATTTTTGTTTTGTATCTTTCAGCCACAAATTCTGTCAGCACATCATGTGACTGGTGAATTTACTGGTTTTAAGGCTGACACAACATGTTTAGTCATGCTTGGTCAGGCTTTGTAACAACATTTGGATTGACTCACCATAAATTGACATGGTTGGTCATGCTTTATAATTTCTTTGTAAGAATTATCCTATGTATTTAATGTAGATTACTAAAAGCTGATTCATCTCACCCTTTGGCCTGGTATTCTGACCAATCCATCTGATGCAATCATGCTTAGTAAGGGGAATTCCAAAAAGGTATAAAAGGACCCCCTTTTGCCACCCAAAAATATAACTCCCCACTTTAACACCATCTCCAATGAGTGAGATTATGTAAGAAGTAAAGTGCAGGCCTACGAGTTGCCTTGAAGTAAGAGTAAGACACATCTATCTAAGGTTATACACTACCTTACAGGGGTACACTATAACTCTCGTTAACAGCTAACTGAGCTAAGCTTTACGTGTAAAAGAACTCTCTCTCTTACAGTAAGAGAGATGCGA
The DNA here is from genome assembly GCA_016628565.1 of Suillus placidus. NCBI lineage: Eukaryota > Fungi > Basidiomycota > Agaricomycetes > Boletales > Suillaceae > Suillus > Suillus placidus. Next base: position 203,801 of record JABBWD010000017.1, read on the forward strand.
GTCAAGAGAAACACGACAAAGTTGAAACAGACTTTCATAGGTTGAGATACGACCTACTAGGGTGTAACATACCTAACAGATAATTCCTATACAAAGGAAACAGAGACACATTGAGTAAGGAATTCTTTAAACAAAAAGAGGTAACTTGTTTACCACCAACAAACAACACATTATCAACCGAGAAGTAGAAAATCTGTTGACCATGAACTTGAGGAGCTGGCAACTTTTGTCTTATCTAAGTGTAGTTGTGTTGTCACTGCATTTTGCACACTTTTCATATAAGACCCTCAAGTAGCAAGACATCACGCTCATCATAAATATATTGATGACAATCACCTTGTCCTCCTTGAAATCTCTGGGTCTGCCTGCATCAACTTCAGTGCACGCAACTATTTTCAGCCACACAAGCCTCATCAGAACCAGTAAAGCTTGTGTTGAGTGAATCCGATAGATGGTTGATGGTACCTTGAAGGTTCATCAACACAGTGGTATTGGCAGTGTCCTGAACATTTTTCTTGCTCACACTTGGGCGTATCTTGCCACTGGTCATTGACAGCCTTGGCTTCTTCTCCGATTCTGGCTTTGTCAACTGCGAGACTGAAGTGAAGATGGTGGAAGGGGTAGCGGAATGGCTGTGGGTCATTTCTGAATGTGAGCACTTGCCAACGCTTGAGCCTGAGGACATAGGGGCAGATATAGCAGGGGCAGACATAGGAGGGGCAACCATCATAGAGCTGCCACCATCTGCAAATACAGGATTGGGGGGGGGGGGGGGGGAAGACCCCAGGTGATATCCAGCTGGGCCATGCTAGGAATGAGGGCTGGAATGAGAGACTAGTACATGTTACCAATGCCACCGTCCACACCATTGAGGTTGGCATCTAACATGCTCGCATCAGCATTGTAAGGTGCGCTGCTGCTACTGGCAACTGGGAGTGGTTTGTTTGTTGCTGATAAAGCAGGGTTATAGGCAGCAGTGCCTCGTGCAGAGCTGTGGTGGGGGAGAATTTCTTCCATCTTTGAATAGTATGGCCAACCACAGGTTTTGAACTGTCTTAAGGGGATGTTGGGCTGTAAAGAAATAGTAAGTGTCAGATCCAACAAATACCTGGGCAATACCGCTGCATACCTTCCTGCTAACATAATCCTCCCAGACAGCTTCAGCAGCGGGCCCCGGAATGTTGGCCCCGCGCTCATTGTCCCAATGACAACCTGATTTGTTGTTCTGATATGTCTCAATGGTGTTGTATGTTTGCTTTAACTACATTGATATAATTAGTATAGCCATGGTATTGATCAAAGAGAGATAACATACTGATAACCATTTATTCTTGCAATGGCCCCCAGTCTTCAGGGGCCCATTTGTCCTCATGCTTTCAATATGTTTTGCAGATTCATTGAATGTAACTTCCTTGAAGCTCGTTCCTGCCATCGCTAATTTCACTGAGATAAGATATGTGAGGAAGGCTTTCATTATCGTTCCACTGGGCCTTGGGCTGTTGAACACCCTTTCATGCCATCTTGGCGACTTGTAGCTGGGTACAGAGGATGACAATAGCGACTGCGAGCCAGACTTGCTGGCGTTGGGGACTCCTAGGACGAGATTTCAGAGTCATGGTCGGAAGAAAGTCATTTCAAACTCAGCTTGCAGCTGATATCATGCTGGGACAAACAAAATTCTGAATTTCGAAATCTTTGCTCACACAATGGTTACCAAACTGGCTCTGAAGAATTTGGTACCATGAAGTTAAAGTAGATTAAAAGCACAATGCAGCAACAAGTATTAAATGAGTTCAAACACTAGCAGAGAATGTGTATTGTGTGAATTAATGTGTTGATGGGAGAGGATGACAATCAAACTCCTCCATAATGGATTGCAGGAGAACACAATGACCATGATATTTTTTAATTGCCCACACAACTTGCATGTCATTCAAGCCTTTCTGATATGCATCAATAAATCTTGCAGATCTCATAGTGAAGCTAAAGATTGGTCAGCTAATTTCAAGTGAGAGTCTGGACAGAAGCACTCATTGTCGCATTGACTCCATTGGGACAGCATCCAGTGATTGAATAACATTGCATTTGAGAACTTCCTCTGATGACGACTGGACCTTCATTTGATACAGCCGTTTCACAAAGCCCCAACATTGTTCTATAAAGTTAAGCTCACAATGAAACTTTGGCAAGAAGATTACATCAAAACCCCATGCATGACATGAGGTTTCAAGACATGACTCAACGTTGATGAAATCTGGTTGAATATACATCAGCTGACGACAGCAACATGTGTTCTTGCCATCAGTTGGACACTTGAAATCCTTGCATTCAGCATGGAGCTTGGGGGCATCAACATAGCCATGTTCGACTAAAATCTGGGCCAAGCCCTTGAAAAATCCAGCTTTTGGATGACTGTCGGGAAAATATAGAGATTGGGGATTGCCATTTGGGAGCCTCACTTCAGCCATAGGAATTTTCTCCTTCAACAGTTTCCCGTCAGGCCTGAGAACAATGTTACCATTTGTGTCCTTGATTGTATGGGGTACCACCCAAGTTGCAGAGGGGCCTTTTGGCATCTTTCGAGCAGAAAGTGCATCGTCAGCTCATTTGAGGTGCGTGGTTGTGTTATCGAAAACTAGAACATGGTCCTCGTGTGAATACCACTTTTCTAGGATGTCCATTGCCTTTGTAGCATGGGCCAAAATGTTCTCGTTTGTGAAATATCCATCACATGCCTTCCCTGCCTGGAAGAGGACTTGAGCACCCTCCTCACCATCTGAAGAGTGGAGCCACCCATAATCTGTGGAGATGAAATTGGCCACCATCAAAGAAGCCCCCTCCCCTTTCAGTTGAGGGATTGCACCTTCGGAGCTATGCACCCATCTTCATTTCTGTTGATCACAGGCATAAAAGGTCGACTTGTCATGAAACCACAGTACAATTCGATGACCTGGCAGTGCTCAGGCTCCATTGGCCTCGGCATCTTCAACAGTATTTTCTCCCTTGTGCTTCCACTTTGTCATCCATGTCCGGTAATGATTCCATGCTGGCAGAAAAACATTTTGCCGAAGATAGACAACATCTTCCCACTCATGACCATCAGAATACTGCCCATTCGGTTCTTTCTTCCAGCAGAAACCAAGGTGATTCATCCATCATTGAGCGGTCCTCTGTGAGATTGTCTTTGTGAAACCATGATGTGCCTGATTTTCAGGAATGCTCAGGTACTTAATAAGATCCTGTGCATGCACAAATTTCCCAACACTCTGAAGATGGAGCTTCAAATCGGCAGTGAGGGACTCGTCATTGATGCGTGAAATTTTTTGCATCTGCTTGCAAAGGGGAAATGCATTATGGTTCTTGATATAAACCTTGCTCCAGCTTCGCAAGCACCAAGAAAGGTATGTGCCATGTGCTTTCCCAGTGTTATGGGCTGCTTGATCTGTAGCACACATCAAATGCCCACCAACTGGATTTGTTGGATTCAGCCCATCACAATGTTTGTGTATAATAAACACAAGAAGTCCTGCATCTGCTCCAGCCTTTTTTTCAGGATGGTATTCAACTTCAGTGGGTCTTTATAACCAACTCCATATAGACAAGGTGGCTTCAGTAATATTTGCAGGTCCGTATATGCATGTCTGGCCTCCTCGACACTTGGGGCAAGTCTCAGCTCAATGTTGTAATCTTGTCCATTCATGCCAACATCATCACCATCAGCTTCATCATCGCTCTTGGCATCTGTCATGACATCCATCATTTCCTCTTCGACATGGGACAGATTGACTGGTGAGTCGACAATTTCTTCAATAAGAACAGGAGTTTGATCATTCTCCCTCCAACACACTCTGCGGATGGCAACCATATTGTCCTCATGATTTTCATCAGGCACATCTTCACAGAAAGTACGATGGGTGACATTTGCAACATTTCTGAAGGCTATCTGAAGGAAAGTAGATTCACCTCGGGCCTCTATGTCTGCAGGAATAGCATCCAAGCAAAGACCTGCAATAGGGGTCCCAAAAAAAGATGGTTGCTGTGCCCTGCTTCACTGATCAGTATCAAAATTACATTTGAATAGATAGTAAGTCACTCACATTTGAGTTTTTGTTCTGCTCAATGTTTTTTTTTTGTTAGATCCCCTGTGAGCCCATGCTATTACCAGGTTGTCTCTCGAGTGTTTCTGCTTGTGTATTCTGTTGCCCATGGGTCTTTCTAGTAGGCGGGAAGATGGCAGCAGCTTCGTGGCACATTGCATCGGAGTATCATGCATGGTACTTTGCTGCCAACCTCTGCTTTCAAGAAATTGGAATTAAAAACTTTCTGCTTCACTTCTCTTCATTCTGAAAAACATAAAATGTTTGCAAATTATTACCGAGGTAAGTGAGTAAGCAATTGACACAGAAGGCGCCTGATCAATAGTAATTATATTTTTTGTCTTTTGTCACTCTTTCATCATGTTTGTCACGTGAGGTTTGTCAAATTCACCTGACTGCTATCTTACTAGGAATACAAATTGGATGGAGACTCACATGTCAGTCTGTGCCCAAGACTCAAGCATCTTGTGCAGCTTTGGACCATGATACTCATCATCCTTAATACATTTGAACAGGCCAGCAATCTTTTTGTAGATGACCTCTGAATCTACAATGTTTGTTTGCTTGGTGTTTGCTTGGCCATGCCTGGCATAAATGTTGAGAATGTTTTGAACCTTGAAAAAAATCAGTGAACATACTAGTAGTAATATGTAAATATTCATGATTGTTGCAACAAGAATGACAGCATTGTCTGGAATAGTCTTTCGGAAGGCAGGGAATTAACATAACAATTTTGAGCCACTGTCATAAAATACATCAGAGCGCGTTATGTGCGAAGTTAGATGAATGACCCTGCCATTTTGTTAGTGTAGAATACTATTGATTATGATGATGAAGAGCGCACATGAGCATCAACTACCCCATATAAAAACAACAAGTGGCGAATGAGACCGGATGCCTTGATTTTGATGGCTGCAATGGTGGCTCCTTGTGAGACAAGTTCATACTCTAAGGGAACCATGGCAAGAGCAACTTGTTTTATTTTGCTTCAAAAAGTCACAGCATCATTAAAAATCTGTGCCAGCATACTAATATAAGATGTTGTAAAGCATTTAAGTTAGCAGTACGTACCACAATAGCCATCTCTGCTTTGTATTTTGGGTAGTAGCCTTGATACATATGTCAGTGGGCTACAAGTAGTTGATACAGCGAGATAGACAGACCTTTCTCAAGTTGACGCTTCTGTTCTTGCCAATAAATGATAGCTTCCGCCATCATGTCCCACATACTCTGCCTTCATCAATGGCTGATTCACATTAGGGGAAAGGGGCTACAACAGCAAGGTGCTGTCTAAAATTGGCCTTCACAAAGTCAAGTAGTCTGATCCAAAGAGGAGGGAAGAATCTGAGTGTGGTTGGGTTGGCGGTGCCCTTCACATTCTTATTCTTCTTGATGGCACAGCTCTGAATACCAAAGTTGCACTCAAATTTATTGTCATTGTCACAGTCCAAACCATCATTAGCTGATGACAGGTCATTTTTGCAAGGGCACTTAGGCTTCGGGTGCAGATTACTTTGCTGCCCACGGACACCAGTAAGATATGAAGGTGATGGGGAATGTGGCCAACAGTTGTTCAAATAGTAATGCTGGAGCAGATCGTAGTCGATATTAGACTAAAATATCATAATCAGCACAGACTATACTATCAGCCAATAAGTACTTATCACTTCTTTCAAGTTGGCATGTGAGGGTACTTGCTTACTGTTGGCCTGCAGGTGGCCAGCTTGCTTTCGTGCCCCATTATTGACATGTTTTTCTGCCTGTCCCAGGTGGTAGATATGACCCTCTGGGTTACTATGGTTTATAGGGTCTGTCACTTCCCATCGCCCAGGCCATCCCCATTCTTATGCTCTTCATCGGCAATAGCAGCGTTGATTTCATCTTCCTCACCATTGTCTTCCCTGAAGTCAGCATTCTGAATCTCCTTTCAGATTCTCCTCAAGGACAGTATCCCAATTCTTCTCCATATCAAAATCTTCTATTTCACTGTCTGTCTGAGTCTGTTAGTTTTTGTCATTATTTTCATCTGCAAAGACATTTTGGTGGAGAGATGAAGCAGAACTACCCGGAAGGAGTCACTGTATTGTTGATGGCTCCTATTGGCCACTAGTATGAAAGTTAAGGTCAGAAGTGAATGAACTTGAGCAAGAACAATGAAAATGATGAAAACAAGCAAAGGCACCTGTGTGCTGGATAGGATTAGCACAGGACTCCACAGGATGAGCAGAGGGCTTGATAGTACACTTGAGAGGACAAGCAGGAGGCTAGATATGACTTGACTTGTTGAGCTAGGCTGAAGAGGATTGTGTGATCCATGAGCTGTGTAATCAATTTGCAATGGCTTTGGGCTAACATATGCTGAGGGAAGTAGATAGTCTTGCAAACCAAACCTTTCATGATCTGCAACATGCAAAACAGGTGCGGGACCTGCCGCAGTTGGGCCTGAGGTCTCCTGCTTAAACTCAAATGTCAATAACTACTAGTATAGTAGTGATGACATTATATTAGAAATGAATCACTTACTACTGGAGTGACTGCAGGCTTTCTCTGATGAGCTCCTTTATTCTTCTTCAAGTTGGATGGAGCCATCACATTTTTGATCTCATCAGGAGGAACAACAACATTTGGTACATTTGGCTTGAGCACTTTGACTGGACTCTCAATGGCATTTCCAACCCTCCTTAACTGAGAAATTGCTCCTCCAGCCCCAGCATTAACTTGCCCTGAATGATGGAGAGGTTCGACATTGTCAACTGGTACCTGAGTTGTCTTTTTCTGTTGGCCTTAAAGTGAACAACTGAATGTTCAACAGTTAACTTGCCAGAAACTGCATGCTTGAAGTGGGTCAGAAGATCTAGGCTGAATGCTGTAGTACTAGTGGGTACAGTACATACTAGTAGTAGTAACCAACAGACCATAAAAGGCAGTCTTGCACTATGTTAAGCCTTGTGATGTAATACTGCATAGTGCTGGGACTTTTGCATCAATCAAATCAATTTACTACTACTAGTACTGTTAGTTTTGCCAGCAGGTTTGGGTCATCTGTGCAATATGCACATGTTTTTGTCTACTAACTAAAATACCGGCCAACTGTCCTAATTGCTTGAAATCATTTCCAAGTGCCCTGGCTGTTACACAACACCTCATTCAACCTCTTACATCCTATCTACAAAGGATCAATGAACTCCAGAGTGCATCACAAATTTTACCCCAAGTCAGGCCAGCACAAGACTACTACTAGTACTGCTACCACCAGAACACCAAGCCCTATTTACCATAGATAATTTCCTGATGGACTTTGAGGTGGAAGGGCAGGATCATTTGAATGTCTACTATGATGGTATTGTGCCAATGAACTTGGAGAATGACCTTTCAGGGTCTATTGAAGAGTCCTAAGGTGATCATGTATTGGAGAAGTCTTTTGTTGAGTGCTTTGAAGGTGCTGCAAAGGTATATTGGTGCGGCCAGACCTTTCAGGATAGATTTAACATGGATCCATATTCCCACTATCACAAGGACAATCTATACTATCCATTTGCATCCCTTCAGGACTGGGAGCTTGGAAAGTTTCTTTTGTGCTTGTCCCTAAGTATGGCAGTCATAGATCAATTTCTAGGGCTGGAACTGGTATGTCTCAAGTTAGTGAATTTTTTTGAGTTACAAGTTCTTATCTCTAGGCAGATCAAATCATTACCTCTCTCCTTTTTCACATCAAAGGAGCTACGTGGTCATACCGAGCTTCCACCTTCTGTTCCAAAGTGGCAGTACATTAGTAAATTACCAGGCTCTGTACAGATCTACACAGTGCCCCATATGTATAGCTTGGTCCCTACTAGCCAGTTCACTACAGTAGAATTTTCTCTGTCAATCTCTGCACAGACCTGCCCAGCAAGGACCATTTTTTGTCTGTCTGTGCAGATCTGTCCATGTTTGTGCAGGTACTCACAAACCACTCAGAAGATGGCTTACTTGACTCAAACAAATGATGATATATTCAATCTGTGGGAAACACGATACTAGTGAACAATGAGCAAAGAGAGAAATATAAATATGCAAGGATATGATGTGACTATGAAAAATCTGCCGGGACTCAATCAAGCTAGATGCATAAGTGATGGTGTTTCAACATGTCAACACCATCGAGTTTGGATGCCTCTGCCCTGAATGAACTCATTAGTGCTGAACATGACATAGAAAGACTCCTCACCATCCGATCTTAGTCCATTCACAAAGCTGCTGGACCAGCTTCGGACTATGATATGGGTCTTTCATGACATTGTCAAGTAGTGCAAGCATCAAATGATAAACCAACTCATACTTCTTGGAAGTGAACTTTGAGTAACACTTGCCATTACCATTTTTCTTCAGGCCCTGGAAGATGCAATGAAACTAAAATGTGTCAGAACATTGTCAGGTCAATATTGAGGATGTACCACTGTGCAAACAAGAGCTAAACATTTCAATGACACTTCCCTCTGAAAAATGGCTGGTCACCTACCAGTGATACAATAAGTTCCAGTGTAGAAGAATAGGATGATAACCTGAAGAAGTGCAGGATGCGCAAAATTCCTAGTTTTCCCCACCACCACCATCCAGTAATTACGTGGCGGCAGCTTCAACCCAAGTTGCACATTCTTGAATGGGAATATCAGCTGGCGGGAAAAGACCATATGCTAAAGAGGTGATGGAAATGATGATTTTCTTCAGGTCAGAGCGCCAGGTGGCCAAATCATCATACAGCTAGAAAATAAATCAGACATGAAGTGCACCACAAAATAGATACCTACCAGCCTTGCCATGTCAGGCTTACAAGCAGGCCATACACCTAGTAGACACCTCAAGCCAGTAGAATATCTCGAGGGAAATTGTAGCTTACCAGCATCAACTTGTTGGCTATTTTAAGCTATTGCATGAGCAAGGCTAAGAGCGACTCAGTGATTGAGACCAGTAGATCATGAATAAGGCTCAGGAAAGGATTATCCAATGCCTGCTGGGTATGACACTCCACCTTTGTGTCCTTGACAAAACTCTTCCAGCATGAACTATACCATCCTAGTTGGGTAGCCTTGGGCCCTTCATTGTCAGATTCAGATCCATTTTCCACCTTTGACTTCTGTTCCAATTTCAATTTCTGTTTCGCCTTCGCCTTCAAGTTAGAGGTATCAATCTCAGCGTGGCTGGAGAGCATCCTTTCTATGCCCCCTCCCTGCAAATAAAAATAAATAGTTGAACAAAAATGAGTAAACATCAACCTACTATTCTCTTTCTTCGCATCCTGAGATTTCTTCTAGCAAAATGTGCTCCAAAGGTTGACCTTTGAACACTTCAAATGGAGCAGTCCATGACACAAGTACAGATCATTCCGCACACAATGGATGCTCTTGTGGTGAGACATAGCAATTGTCTTTGTTGCATCGTCAATCTGATTTCATGCTATGTCGAGGGTGTCTTTGAATCAACGAGACTTCTCATGCCACTGAAGCTTGAGTGCCACTTGAGCTTCTTTGCTTAGAGTGACCTTGGGACAAATATGAGGGGGCGCCTGGACACACTTTGAGTGTTTCTTGGTGTAGAAAGACTGGAGGATCATTGTCTACAGGAGACAGTACAGTATCAGTGACTTTTAAACACACCAAGAATATATTTATTTTTCAAACTCATGACAGAGATATCCAACATATGGCTTGTAGCTAAAAACAAATGAGGAATGGGATCTACATATAAAAGAATAAAAGCCAAAACAAGTGAAGCGCGCATGTAAAGACAAGTGTGCTAAGAAGCTTGAGAATGACCATAAGAACAGAATTTTTTTGCTAGTAATGAGATTCAATTTAGTATGACATCGGCAGTGATGTCTAATATCACTCACCCTTACAACCTCAGGGTTGAGCGGCATGACATGAAGGTCAGCAAAGAGGGCCATGGACAGAATGGACACATGCTCGTATGACAGATTCCATTTAAGAGACCTGAGCACTGCCTCCCACCAGCTGCTGTGGGTAGTCTGAACTAAAAATGGAGTTTGGGTAAATTTTCACCCTCCAACCTCAACTGATCTTGTGTGGTATCAGTATTAGATCCAATACTAATGAGCAGCAGCCCATATGATTGAGATTCTGGCTCCAGACCCAGTCACAAAAATGGCGGGTCAGATATAGCATCTGAATGCCTGCATCAGCAAACCTACTTTTGTGGCATTGAGGGGACAGATGCAGCATTTTTCTTTCCAATGTCTGCAGCCTCATGAATGGCTGCAGATGGTGCAATGTGTCCTGTAGATGCCTGCAATTCACCTGAAAAGACTTGAGCAGCTTGAACAGAACATTGAATACGTACCCCAGTGGCCACCATGGGTGCTGGTAGATGCTGCGGGCCCTTGGAACTGATATGGGAGGCTGGAACTTTAAAAGTAGAGTAAGATTTAGTGATGGTTAGCATTATCTGAGTAATCCAAACTGTTTGGCTCACTTTGTCGTCGTGGTTTGATGTCTTCAATGAGATAGCATTTGTTGAAACACTGAAGGTGTGGTATCGCAAATTCCTGGGCAAACACCTGCACCCAGACTGCAACATCTCCATCAATCTGCTCAGCTGATATGTGAGGCATGATGTAAACATCGATAGGGAGCTGTTTGGGTGATGTGGTTGCAGTTACTTCAGAACCAGCACATCAAACGAGAACTAAAATTCCACCATCCAGGCAGTCTTGTATAGTTAGCTAGATAAATGTGAGATTTAGCTACACAAAAAACCATATGACTGACTGCATCAAACATGTCCATAGTGTAGTGCCACCTCAACTAGCATATCATGGCTGAGTGCCCTCTTGTGTGTTTGCTTAGCAGTAGCATTCAAGCCAATATATGATGGGTGAAGGCCACCAAGTTTCCTAGTCTGATAGTGAGTCCCATCAATGTGTGTGTCATGCCTCAACAAAGCTCTAGTGGCTGCTTGGCATTTTTTGTTGCTAAAGCCTTGTGCAAATGTTGAGGTATGCAAAGCAGCAATGCTGGACATGGTGAAGTGGGCTGCTTGAGTCGTAGACAGCATGGTGGTGTTGGACAGCTTTGCCAGTGATTTTGTGGGAGTTGACATCATGAAACCTGTGATGAGTCAGAGTCTGTGATTATGTAGTAGTCTGGTCTAAGTCCAAAGTGTAGATAAGCACTGGTATGAATTTAAAGAGATACTGCACACCTTGTGAGTCTGTGAAGTATTGAGTATCCAACAGCAGTCGGTATATCTACTGATGGGTCTTTCTATTCTTTTGGTGTAATATGAGCGTATGAGCAACACAGGATCTTGAGCTGTGCAACTGGTACTAGCAATTGAAAGGTTCATCAATCAATATTAATGATAGCATGTGAACATTTCATATTGAACATACTGCATCTTAGTTCATTCAGCAGCAACCCCTCAAACAACACAAATACATGACATTCCCAATGACTGTTCTTAAGCTGTAGTAAGAATGAATGCTTTCAAATTAGTAATACTGCTTCTTGGGTTTGTCCACATTCACAGTGTGTTGAAAATACTCAGGAAACTTTACATTTATGCAGTTGTCTATTTTACATGTAGTAGCAGTAATGGGCTCGTCATCATGAACCAAGTCAGTCAGTTATGGAATGTAAGAAGTCAGCCATGTCCTCTGTGACTGTGTCGCATTCTTTGTTATCAAGAGCTTCAATGTCATTAAATTCTAATGCAAGGGTATCAATATTCTCTTGCTGTGCTGTGGTGGAGATTAGCAATAAAATATACATGGTAAAGAAACAAGACTCACTACCACTGGTACCAACTTATAACTCTTCCTCTGGATGGGCACGGTCACCCTCGCTGCTGGAGGCAGTGTTTGTGAGGCAGGTACCTATACCCCTAACACCAGAGAAACTAAAAAGGTTTTCAATCTGATCTAGGTGATACAGGTGAACGGCATTGATAGCTGCCTGTGAATGTCACTGACATTTTAGTTCAGCAGCCAGCAATGGGTTGGAAATGAGAAGATTGTTGATGACAAAAGAGGTCTTGTTAGTTTCGTCATGGATAGCAGTATGGAGGCAGCGGACTTCTACATTGAGTCGTATGATTTCTTCATAAGCTCAACAGAGTTTGAAATACTTGGTAGTTGTCTCACGATGAGCTTGCTTTGCCCAATCATGGCTTTGGATGTCAGTATGGAGTTGTGCAACAAGTCAAATTCACTGAGGAAGCTGTAGTCGGCAATGTCCTTCCATGTGATCTTTGGTCTTGGTAGAGTCATGGCTCCTGCCTGAACATTGTAGTGATTGATGGCATTGCGAATAGTGTCCAAATGCCACTGTAAAGCCTTGCTAATTTGTTGACATAGTTTGTACTCTGGGGGAAAAATTAGTTATATGAGTGTGCAAACAAAGAAAAACTCAAACTATATGCCCAATAATGAGAGTTTTGAAAGCTCAAACAATCTTATGACTAAGATGTTCCAGTTCATCCAACACAGCACAATATTTCCTGAGTGTGGCTTCCTCCTTGAAACCGCTGTATTCCTTGCTGCCAATAATCCATCTTTCGTCCACAGATAAGAGTGTTTTGCAATGTGCTACTAGCATTTCCGCATTCTGTAATTTAGCATAGGAAGAATCCATGTGGACACAAGCTTGCTTGAGCACTTGATTAATTTGTTTAAGGATAGTGGCATTGGTTCCAGTAAGGGCATTATTACCAGCTTTACATGGGACATCCCAGTCAGCCCTAAAAAAAACTTCTCATCAGAGATGGACATTACAAATTAAAGTTTCATGACCTTTGCCCTGTTAGCTCATTGAGTACCTCAACATAATGAATACATAGCTGGTCTCGGGGAGGCAGATGCTTCAGAGTTTCAAGATATATGTGGTCTTCAGCAAAGAATCCAGGAAAGTCACCATCACTGAGACCAAGTTCACATTTGATAGCTTTGAGCTCAGCTGTCAACATCTGGACTGATTTCAAAGCCTCTCGGTAATGATTCCATAAAAAAGTGCCTGATTCAAGCCAAACATTAGCATTGCAATCAAGGTATCATTAAATATTATGAACTGAGTGCAACATACTTATGCGTGTCCCAAAATGTATAATGTTCCTCAATGACTTGATGTCGATGGATATACATAGGGTGCCAGTCGAGCTGACATTGTCAATTATGCACATGGCCATGAAAGGCGCCGACCATCATCCAAAACCCAAGATCGTGTGCTCGATCTCCCAACGGACTATTACTCAATGTTTTTGAGAATGCACAACCAATGTTGTATGCGCAGCCATCATTTTTCCCATATACAGTCAGTAGCTTGTTGATTATCACTAGCAGATACTTGGCACTATATATGTGTCAGTGTGTCATTAGTTAGACTTAATGAAAATGAACCAACAGGTCACCGCTTCAGATCATATTGTATGCAAGGAGAATGAAGTGATGGCAGCAGGATGCGATGAATATTCCAGACTCATGGAACACAGAGAACATTTTTTGCATGTTTCTGGGCCTGCATTTCACCACTGATTCACACACATGAAGGCTCCTGGAACATTTGTGTCAGTGGGATCCAAGTCATCAGACTAGGCTGTGCATGCAAGGAAATCTTTGCTGTTGGATTCAGGTGTAGGGATGATGTGTCTCTGTGACTGGTACAATAAGTACAATCATCCACAAACTCAAGCCTCCACATCCAGGGCCCTGCTGGAGCCCTGAAGGAAAACAAGTTATTTCACTGGAGTTATTTATTGATACAGAGCAGTATTTTTTATATTTATTCCTGCTACACTACTTGCTCAAACTCTTGTCATTGAAATAGCATGAAGAATGCACATCACACACTGTTTCTCTCTGCAGCTGACCACAAAGGATGTTTATCTGGTAGGTATTGTTGATTCATCCTGGAAAATCTGGAATATGTCACTAAGAAGTTTGTTGACATCCAGCAGGGTTACAGACACACCTGAGTGACACCTGTTCCCACACTTGTTAGTAATGTATATAGTATAACATGTGTGTTACTAAGGAGGGGGGAAAACCTATGCTGCAGTACTTCAGCGATAGCTGCAGCACTTAGCAGTGACTTCAGGAATATTAAGAGGGCGGGTAAATAGCATATATAGCATATATATAATATATATAATATATATGGCTTATCAGGCTATTTATTTGTCATCACCCTGGATATCTTCCCGGCGGCAGTACAATGCTGCCGCTACGCCTTCTGATGGTTCTCACGCCTCTCCCTTTCACCCTCCACATCGTCCTTGACGACGTGCTCACTATCCTGCTCATTCCTGGCCCAACTCTAGCCGTTCTTTTCATTTTTGGGCTCCCTATGGACATCTGATAGCTTTGTCGACACCTTTGCATTCATATGGCTCTCTTTTCGCTGTCTCGCCCCAGATAATCTCTTGCCAGGAGCTACAAGGTATGCTGCCATCCTTACACCTTCTGATGCCTCTAACGTCTCTCTCTTTTACCAAGCACATCATCCTCGATGATGTGCTCGCTATCCCACTCATTCCTGGTCCAATTCTAGCTGTTCCTTTGATTTTCGGGCTCCCTATGGACATCTGAATGACGATCCAAAGAGAAGAACACTGACCTGCATCTGGGTTTCCCACCAGATCTACAGAGTTGTCATTGAAGACGTCAACTGGATTGGTATGGTAGGCGGCGGCGGGACGGTGTCGCGGTCCTTGGGCTTGAGCTTTTCATCGAAAGCCTGTATCAAGTTACGGCCATGATGAGCATAGGTATCATATCCCAGCAAAGGGGGAGAAGATGAGTCTGCAGAGTTTAGAACTTGTCAGTATTACTAAGCCTCCAAACGTCACAACACAGCCAAACAGTTGGGTTTTCAAATCAACATGGACGCGTCTGCTTCCAACTCTCATCTCCCGCGTCATGATTGGGCGGCAAAGGCCTTCTGGTCTCGAGCCGAGGATTTCCTTGCTCCCACCTGTATTCAGATTTAGGCCATCTGGCCCTGTTGGAGCTTCTGCTACCAAGTCTCATCTCCCGCGCCAGGACCTTGGCAAGTGAAGCATCTCTAACCTCACCCTTGGACCCAGCTATTACTTTCAGTCTGTCCTTTCCATCTCGCATATCACAACCTTCGTCAATGAGTGACGACAAATGTCAGTACTTCCATCACTTATCTCTCACATCTTCTCTGACCTCTTTGACAGGTCTTAAAAGAACTTGGGTGATGCTGTCCCAGGTCGTTGTGAAGGGTGCCCAATATAACTCCCCTGAACGTCAGCCCCACCCGAAATGTTTGGAAGCGACCCAGGTGGATCTTCTCAACTACACCTACAGATTACTGGACGACCGAGAAAAGAATCAACCCATTTGGCTGCATGATGGCACGGCAGGTGTAGGGAAATATACACTGTAGCTGAGAGGTCTTCAAATGACAGAGCACGCGAACGTTGAGAAGCGGCTCGCAGGAACACGCTTGGAATATCATATCTGTAGAGTCATGCAGAATGAAGAGGTGCGCCTGTGGGTGCACGAGATACCCGTGACAAATTCTGGGGAGGGCGGCGTCATATCGCTAGACAGCGCCGATGTTGACAACGACATTCTCATTTTCTTGCAGCATTCTTTCACAGAGCTGGCAACTCACCATCCCGATGTTCGAAGGATCAACTTGCGAAGCTAGCGAGCCGAGCGGGCAGACGTTTCATTGTGGCATCTATGATGATGAAGTTCGTTATCAACAATGGAGACGATGATCCCCCACAATCAACTCCGACTCATGCTCGAGCTGACAAGCGAGCTGGTGCCAGGAACGACCTGAACGTCAGGATAAGGTCGAGCGCAACCAAAGGATGCGAGTTCATGTCGGCTGGCTTCAATGTATCATATCGTATGCTACGTTCACTTTCTCTTGTCTCTGCAGCCTCCTTCACAGCTATGCAAAGCTTGACACCTTGCTCAGCATATCTTGTATTAGCCCTTGAAAGGGCAAATAACATGTTAAAGTTGTCTATCATGCCCGCACAAAACATCAGGATGCATCGAGTGTATGGGTACTGGGATCATTGAGACTCGGAAGGGAAGCGACAACAAACACAACGCAGAAGAGGACAGTGCAGAGTAGGAGGGGCCATGCTGATGTTGAGGGCATATCGTCTGTTCATGCTGCTCTCTTTTTATGGGTGTAGCCATGTGTATCAATCTACTCATGATGAGGCAGGTTCATGGGCTGGCCCTCAAGGCCTCATACACGTATACATGCCTCAAGGCCACAATAGGTTCTGGTGTTGCAGGACTGCCTATAGGGAGACAATTGAGAAAAAGACGCAAAAAGAGATGGCTAAGGGGCCGGATATAATAAATGGAAAGTACATGTTGCGGTGGTTCCTTTCATCTCTCGCAACAAAGAGATGGCTAAGGGGCGGGATATAATAAATGGAAAGTATATGCGGCGTTGGTTCCTTTCATGTCTCGCAACACCCTTGCTATCGAGGATGTACTTTTTCCTTTTTTGGTAAGGGGTTGGGCCATACCCTAAATTTTTTGGTTTTTTTCCTTTTCCCTGCGATAAGGAATTTTTTGAATTAACTTAATAGGTTGGTATTTAGCAAGTTCGATGTTGTCTTCAGCTTGGTCCTAATAGCTTTTGATCGTGCTTGATTGACTGATTAAAACATCGTAACAGTACGATTCTTCAACAAAACCAAATAGACAAACATGGCTTTCGGATCGGGGAAAATCGGTCATGCTGAGAAAGGACTACAGGCAGACTCTGTCTCCATCATCATCATTCAGATCAGTTTCTGGGGAAGGTTAAGGGCAGTATCAAAGACATCGTGAGCAAATTAAGACTATGAGTCCACAAGCATGCGATGGTCCTGGAATATGACTAAGACCACAACAAGCACTCAAAGGATTCCCGTAGTCACAGCCCTGTTCCCCCGCATGAAAGTGCTTTACGGTCCCCAAACGTCACCGATGTAGGTTCTCATACTTGTCCTCCAACCCCTGCCCTCTCTCTAAACGTTGGCGACGCAGGTTCAGACTGCTCCGTCTGGCATGGAAGTGGTGACTAATATCCAATCGGCACTCCGAATGCACAACAAGCTGCAAAACGCATGCATCCACTTTCGGGACCTGCCATCACTGCGGTGTCTGCTGGCCCAAGATGCACAAGCAGATCTCGATGCTGCTGATGGTTTCCAGGACGCATGTCTCAAACCCCTCAGGGTATTGGAAGCTGTCGTAGGAGAGATCACGAATGTAAGGACCGTCCTCTGAATTGGAAACGAACTAATTCAGTTCCGCAGCTACATCTATCTCCCGCTGCTCATCAATCATTTGCGCAGATCATTCTAGCTCAAGTGAATTGCGACGCAGCATTATTCAAACTTCTCGTGAAGTTGTCAGAAGTCTACGACTTCATCACACAAGACGAGATGCTCGATCAAGTCTCATTGATGCACTCAAACCAATAACGACCTGAAGATGAAACTTGCTGAGCTCTACGAAATCATGGACGAGCCCCGGAAGGCTATGGAACTCGTTTATCAAGGTTAGGGCCTCTCTTACTATTCAAGCTGAAGAATCAAATATCTATATTTTCACAGTCATAGACTCCCGCAAACGACACACCAACCAGCCTGAAGCCACGCCCACACCTGGTACTGTTCCTCAACCTCAAGGCGCCTCTCTCTTTGAAGAGAATCACGCATCAAAGCTAAAACTCCAGCTCCCGGTAAAAGCAGGCTCAGCTTGGCCCAGCTTAAAGCGCTCAAAGAGCAACGCGAGCGAGAGGTGATCTTAGGGTACGGTACACCCATGCCCAGGATCTGCGGCCACGTATGCTGTATGGAGATGCGGAGGTGGGGAGGGAGTGGATGACTGAGGCTGAGAAACTTGCAGAGATGTTTAGAAAAACAAGGAATCTATTTGTGACGATGAGGGTGATTGGATGGGTATCAGTGGGCTTATGCTGAAGTGACTGACTGATTCTGTCAGGACTATGACTTTAAGGGCAAGCTTCAAAAGAGAAGAATTCAACGAAGAGATGATACAGACGAGGATAGGATGGCGTCAAGGCTCAAGCTAAATGGTTGGTGATGGCAGGCATTCATTGACTATACATTATTTTGATCTCACACTCCTGCAGAACACGACAAACATACCCGTAGAGCCAAAGATGATGGCCAGCCATCCGAGAAGGTTGATTCATCCCATGGCGTTATATTTTCAAGGTGGCTGAGGGTTCTCATGCAAGTCAGTTTTTGCAGTTAATATTTGTCTCCGCAGCGCACATTGTCTGCTGCTGTAAAGACAATGAGTATGACATCAACAGTCTTCAAGAAAAGGGTGATTCGGTCTCATCTTTATCTATCGCACTAAGATAACCAACTATTACAGGGGTTGGACAAAGAAGAGCCGGTTTTCATTGGCAGCTCATGGCGAGAAAGGTTTGGTAGGAGGATTTCGATCAAAACCAGACCGGAATAGGTCAGTATGTCAACAGTTGCATGAATACAGCACTAACAAAGTTCTTGTGGACAGTTCTACAGTCTTCCAAACTGATACTTCTCCGTACATGATTTGCCTATGCAAAAGGTGTGTTCGCATTATTCATTTCAAATGATCGAACCTCGCGGACGTCCTCAGGCCAAAACTGTTGGATGAAAGGGAAGCTGCTTGACATGCTGGGCAGCGAAGATCTGTATACCCCCGAGTAAGCAAACAAATCAAACTTCGCCTTTATATGAATCCCTCTTACTCGTCGTCTCTCAGTCACAAGCCATCCCAGTATCCTGAGTCAAAGTGTATGTGCCTCCTACCTTCTCTGCTCATTTCAATCTGACAAATTCAACCAGTATTGAACCTCTTCTTTGTTCGTGCCTGGACGGACAGGTTGGAAGCCATTGCACCACTCAGCGCCATAGCCGTGACCCCAGGATTCTGCTATTCACAACAATAGCGCTCGCTTTTCAGGAGCGTCTCCTGGCTTGGACGCCCAAACAAGCCAGCCGTCAGCTTGTATTTGCTGTGGTAGGCTGACGAGACAATGAAGAGAATATGAAAGGTGGTTTCGTAAGCCGTGCTCCCCTCATAGAGGTCGCTGATTTCATGCTGAGCGACAAAGTGTGCATTGGTGCGATGATGTTGGGGAGTATCAATATCACGGTTGAGGATTCAGGGGCAGGATGTTAGGCGCGGTGAAGGCTTGGGTATTATTTGGACTTTGCAAACATTTTGCAGTACACGGTCGTGAAGTAGTGAATGAAGCAGAACACAGTTGCAATTAAGTCCTGCCATATGTTGTACGGGATCTACCTATAAAATCCATCTTCAGTCGTGCGCACCCACCCACACAGGAAAGAATGTGAGTGCGTCATAGGTTCAATTTAAGCGCCCCGCAGCTGCTCTCCCAGGGTTCTTTGCTGCATTGCGCACTTTGTTATCCACTTTGCTTCAAGTTTCTCAAACATACAATCATCTCCTACTATGGCTGATATATGGACATCTCTGTCAGCCCAGACTA
Source organism: Suillus placidus (assembly GCA_016628565.1). Lineage (NCBI taxonomy): Eukaryota > Fungi > Basidiomycota > Agaricomycetes > Boletales > Suillaceae > Suillus > Suillus placidus. The sequence continues at coordinate 223,410 of JABBWD010000017.1, forward strand.
TAGCTGAGCTTATAGAGGTGTTGCCTGGAATCATCAGAGCTAACCCAGCATCTGGCGCGCTAACACATCTTTACGATTTTCTTGTATCTGACTCTGAACGGCCTGAACATGAGGACCGGCCTCCCCCTGCTGCTTCTACTATCCTTGAGATTCGGGATGTTCAGCCGGAAAGTGCAAAGAATCAAAGAAATCTGCACCCCAGGACCAGCCCCACCAGATGTGAGAGACAGACAGACTGCGCTGATAGGTAACTTTGCTTACTGTCTTTTCTCTAGCCTCCGAAAATACTACGCCAATCACTCCTGTGCTGAGACCCAGAGCTCCGCGCCCAGGGGTCAAGTCTCAAAGGAGCAAGGCCTCTAAGCAGGCACCTTCGAAATTGGCACCTTCGAGATCGGCCCAAGGTGCTAAAAGAGGCCTCTGCTGTAGGGAGGGAGAGAAAGCTGAACTTTTTGAGGGTCCTCCTAGAAAAAGGGCTCATGTAAGTGACGGGGAAGAGGAGCTTGGAGAAGGTTCCAGTGATGAAGAGGATTCATGGCAAATTGATGGGTCTCCACCCCCTCCTTACCCAGCTATGCTGAACAGGATCGCAGAACTGGCAAGTCTATCCTCTTCGCAGCATTTAGAGAGTATCAGGAGCCTTCTGGTTACCATCCAGAAGCAAAGGCTTGCAGATCTCAGCCCAGGGACTCCGGAGGATCTTACATTATCTGGACTGATTCACAAGTGCAAGGCTAACAGCGAAAATGGCCATTATCTTTCCTTCATCTCAATGATAGACAGCATCCGCCTAGCATTTCATCTGGCTAGGTGAGTTCTTGGTTTTGTTCAGGAATACTACTCATCTCTATCATTCAGATTTCAAAGTCAAGGCAAAGGTACCTTTGTCCAGCTGGACAAAGATATGGCATTGTCCAAGGGGTCGATCTCTGAAATGTACAAGCAGGGACAGCACCTGACTTTCATTGCCTGCGCTGGTAAGTCCATCTTTCTTTTGATTCAAGTCCTCTACTAAGATTCTCATGGCCAGGAACACCTTATATCCTTCTGCTGATAGCAGTATCAGGAATGGCTCCATCTTTGGTTTACCGCACCAAAACTACACATGATATGATATCTAACTTCTGTAAAATTTTACGCTCTCCTAAGTGTAAGTAACTTTCCTGTACCTTCTGTGCTTTGGATTAGTCGCTCATTTTCATCAGTGTGGACCAAGGAAGATGGAACCATCAAAGAGGTGTCTAGGATAGTAGGGCTCATGAAAGACATTCATACAGAGTCTCAGCCCCAACTCCAATTTCCTATCTTTATGAAGGAGCTGGACGGCTGCTCTAATGATGTCGTTCTGAATTTTTCTGACTTCACAGGGTGCGATAATTTACTGTCAGCCCTTCCTTTCAAGTAGGTTTTTTTTGGCATTTTTAACCAGTTTTATTAACCAAATTTTGAGCACTTATCATCTTCCTGCAAGAGATAAGAATGTTTGGCGTCCTCTGCTATCTGCTCAACGCCTCTCTTGTACCAATCACACAACTGTGAAGATTGCATCCCGTCAGTCTATGAAGATTGTATCACCCCTGAGCATGAGCAAATTTGGAAGCTCTCCTGTCAATAGAGAAAATTGTTCACATTGGACCTCTCAGGAGCAAATAAAGGCCGCCAGCGCTATCAGCATTAGTGATCCTCAAGACATTCAGTTTAAGGTAAGGTCTTGGTTTGTGCTTTCAGTCTAGCGCTTAGAGTTGAGTTCTGATATAGATGGATGAAGTCTTTGCTGGCGGCATCAGGAATAATAATCAGTATTTATATATCACCAGGGAATCCGTCCAGAAGTGAGTTCAATCATAAGTAATTTTTATATATTTGCTACAGCATTTTCAGTCAGGACGTTGAGTTTGTAGACAGGGATGGGAGGTTCTTAGGCCTTCTGATCTCACAGACCTCTCCTATCATCAATGAGCGTCTTCAACATCTGCATGATTATCTTCATGTACAAATGCCTAGCCACATGGCTCCTAAGGACTCTTCCCTCGACTCAAAGGGATTGTTCCTGACTATGCATTTTGATTATTTTACCAGGTTTGCTGAACAGGTACGCGTCTTCTCTCATTCCTGTCTGCTGTTAGCTTAAGTCTGTCCTAGGGTGATGGAGCTCCTGCTGATATACATCCAGACCTGCTTCGCAAAACTGGTAAATCCCGCATTAATTTTGCACAGAGAATTCCTTATGCATCCAGCACTATACAATCCAACACCGAGCAATATTTTATTTTAACAGAAATTATCCAGGATGTGTGCAACCTTGTCGCACAGGCTATTGAAAAATACCTCCCGGATCAGTATTCCCAGCTCAATTTTGTCTGTTCCCTACTCCCAATGGGTGAGAATCCCGTTAGCTGTCAGCACCTTTCACTGGCATGGTGCTTAACATCCAATGCGCCACTATTGGTCACCGGGATGCTGAAGATGTTCCGATCTGTGTTGTTCTGCCGTTTGGTCGTTTCCAGAATGGACAATTTGTCCAGTATGAGACTGGGCTGGTCTTGGATGTTCTTCCTGGTGACTTTTCATTTTCCCATCTTCCAAAATCACGCACTTCAATCTTCACTTTTCTGGCTTCAGAGGGTCACTCGTCTTACATTCTGATGCACGTATAGATTCTTGGGTGAATCACAGGAATAGCTGGGAGAAGCATATGAATACAAGTTTCAATCCTTCAGCTCTACTCTAAAGCGCTAGACCTTTTTGTATCTTACAAATTCAAGCTCTGTATTCTTAAATACCTTATGCTCACAGTGGGGCAATGATTGCAAGAAACTGTATGTTTAGAGAAGGGCAGACACCTCAAATGTACAGAAACCATAGATCTGCAACCGGTGGAGTCCTAATCAAAGAACATACTAACAGCTATGAACTACGAGTATGAAATGCATGCGTGTAATGATTGATTGTCCGAGGGAGAGCGAGGAGCACAAAGAAACAAACATCAGCGCCAGCCGCCACGACCTCTGCCTGCACGACTGAATCCCCCATGCCCTCGAGGCCCTGGTGTGTCATCTGGCACTGCAGATCTGTTGTGTAACACGACACCGCCTCTTGAGCTACCTTCAGGCAAACCCATTGGACTAGATGGATTGGATGGCAGGAAATTGACATGTTTGTGTGGTGGAGAAGGGGCATAGGGAGGGTGCCTGGGAGTGGCATTAGCCGATGAGCCTGTCCTGCGGCGTTTGGCCGCAGTCCGCAGATCTTGAGTAGCCTGTGACATTTGAACGACCTGAACGTCTGGAGGGGATGGACGTTGGGACGAAGAAGGCTGATTAGACTCAGATTAAGTCAGGTCTGGAAGCATCCTGTCAACAGCGGCCCTGTTCTGCGCAGAGCTACTGCCGGAGTCCATCTGGACATCAGAGTCTAGGTCTGGGCTGGAGAAATTGTCAGCTCCATGATAGCCATCATTCCCTAAATCGTGATCCATCTCGTTGGCGTCAGGCATGCTTGTCTCAGCGGCTGAAAGTCATGCATTGAACTCCAGGAACCGGTAACAAATGAGTTAGAAACTTACATGTGCCCTTGTTAATAGACGAAGGGTCGATGTCCAAGTCATCTCCTTGAGGGTTCTGCAACTTAGGGGCAGTGCCGGCAGGTTGAGTTGCACCAGCAGGGTGCTCAGTGTCAGGGTGCACACTGGCAGTCTGGCTCTCCAGCTCCCCACGGGGACCGTCTGTGTGAGAGGCACCTGAGGGAATGGCTGTATAATCAGTCATGGGAGTCGTCTCAGAGGCTGAAGCAGGTGGTGCAGGTGGGGTGGCCGTTGTACTCTGGGTGTCCGGCTCCCTCTGGGGACCAGTGGATGAGACTGCTGCGTCCCCTAGAGCGCTCACACCTGCACCGCCCGCTGAGCTAGAACCGGTGACAATCACAGGCAGCTCTGTCAGGGGACCGCTGGTCGACTGAACTTTCGCACTTGCTGCCCCTGAGCCTTTGGAGAGGGGAGTCACTGTGTGTACATCATTAGTGTAGTGCTGTAGCAAATGTGCTGAATGACAAATACGTTCAATAAACCACTTACGGGGCTTGTTCTGAGCGTCAGGCTCAACAACTTCACCTTCATTGTCACTTGCCTCGTCATCAATGGTGGCCTTCCCTTTGCCCTTACCTTTTTGCTTTGGTTTTGGTTTTGGTTTTGGCTTTGGCTTTGGCTTGGCCTTTGGCTTGGCCGGTGCCTTGCCCTTGTCCTTCACCTTGCCCTTACCCTTGTCAGTCCCTCCATCCTCCTCCTCCTCGTCATCGAGCACCATGTTATCAAGGTCGAGGATCTCGCCATCTTCGTCGCCAGTCTGAGCGATGTTCCGCGCGATGCTTTTTATGCCGCCCTTTGTGGCTTTCTTGTGGGGCTTAGATGGACCCTGAGTCACCGCGGGTGTCTCGATGACTTGGACCTCATCATCATTGTCATCCTCGATGGGCGCGTGGCCAGCCGCCACGGACTTGATGGTCTTTATGACGCCTTTTCCGTAGTGCAAGCAACAACAAAAGCATATGACTCGCCCGTACCTTTATTGGCTGATAAGAACTGCCCCAACATATTTCCTTTACCCTCGCCATGATGCACCATCAGCACGTCCATGGTCCCCAATGCAACCATATTGTATACAACGACCTCCTTTTGCTGGCCAAGTCGCCAAGCGCGCCCGATGATTTGATTTACAAGCATGCGCGACCAGCATTGATCCTGTAAGTTGAGTTAAGTTAGTGAGTTGTGAGGTGACGAGCAGTGTCTGGGGTCAAAACTCACGAAGAGAACTATGACGCTAGCCGCAGTGAGATTGAGTCTGACAGCACCGACACTTGAAAAGATGAGAATCCTCGCTTTCGGGTCGGAGTGAAACTTCTGGACAGTCTCGTTCTGCTCGTCAACGCCGTGTCCGCCATGGATAACAAGAGGAATGATATTGTGCAACTTAAGCACCGAGATGAGAAGAGGCACCATCATAGGAAACTCTATGTAAACCAAGATCTTGTGCGTGCCCCTCGTCATGAGATCTGGCATTGCAACATATTGGGCATTTGGCCTGGGAGGGAGCGGTTCAGCGAGTTGATTGGATGGCGGGGGACTTACAACCTTGGCGGCACCGCCTGCCTCAGTCATTGCATCCTCCTTGTCCACCTTGAATATATGGTGCATGTCGGATTCGAGCTGCCAGCCAAGAACCTTGATCAACGTGTCCACTTTAGTCGACCTCACCTCGTCCCACTCAGCGAGTGACTTGACGACAGGGTAGGTGGGGGACGTGTGATGTGGGATGGCCACTTTGGTCCGGCCATCCAGGTAAAATTTCTATACTCCTGTCAGAGTGCAGCTCCCTCAGGGAGCCAGCAACTTACCGTGTTAAAACTGGCGCCGTCATCGAGCGCTGCAGCCATTGAGCTATGTGTGCATGTGAGTAGTCAGTCCCCTCAGGGAGCCGCATACTTACGAGCCAGTAATTTGAGCCATAACACTCATATTAGTCTCCAGCTCTGTTTCGTCGAGTTGGACGGGGATAATCACCATCTTGTACAGGATCAACGTGTCATTTATCTTCCTGTTGTCAAAAGTCTTCGAGTCAACCATCTGTCGAATTACACGCTCAAAGTAGCCACGTTTGGTGTTGGTGATCCAGAGGGTCATGGCTGTGCAAATATGGAGCCTGGCTTCAGGCTCGACGTCATTGGTCGATCCACCAGCCATCAAATGAAAGTGTGCACAGCTGCATCACTTTTGTCTTCCTGAGTCATGGCCCGACGCGCCGCACGAAGTTGCTTCACGTGCTCCTTGTCGCAGTCATCGCCTTCCTTGCCCATGAAATATTGGATTCGAGCCAAATGGCCCACGTTGCAGAGGTCCTGACAATGATTCAGTGAGTTCTAAGCACTAACCACCTCCAACAGTTTGTGACTTACCATTGGACCCGTGTACAAAGGAGTGCCGGATGCCAGCAGTTTGACAATGGATGCCTTTGTGACCTCTAGGGTTGCATAAAAACCAGCAGTGAGGTTGCGCGTTTCATGGACCTCGTCTATGGACACAGTTAGGAATTTGTGGCCAGCCCAGAGGCATTTGGCCACCTGCTTGCATTGCTTCACAGAGCATGCGTCGTCAGATGCCTTGTTGCTGTTGTGGCCTGCGACACCTTTGCGGGTGTTGAAAACTTTGCCGCTGGTGTTCATGACCTGGAATCTAGTGAGAACTTGCGACTGATATTATTTGAGGAAACTCACTGAGTGATTGACCAAAATGATATGGTGAATTAATGGAGTGGCTGACATCACCTAAGGACCATTAAAGAAATCTCCGAACTCGTTCTCAGCAGTGGGATATTTATATATTTCAACAGGTTTTGGGGCAAAAAAAGTGCGAAGTTCCGAGTACCATTGATTGTTTAATGAATTAGGGACTATGACGATGTGTGGGAGGTTGGGGATAGCATCCAGACCTGCAAAGAACAGGTGTTTGGCTGTGGGGAAGAAGGGTAAGGTCAGTCACCATTAACTGTCAATGGACGGCTCCCTGGGAGGACCGGCAGTACACCAGCCACCAGACATCTCATGTGCTACAACGGCTCCCTCACGGGACCGCATATGTGCAGCAACACCAACAGCTGTCAAATGACCAACGGCTCCCTCAGAGGACTGCTACTTGCAACAACACCAGCAGCAACACCAACATCCATGACAGCAGCAGCAACATCACCAACAACAACAACAGCTGCGGCTGCAGCAACACCACACCAACCAACCACCCATGACGGCTCCCTCAGGGGACCATCAAAGAACACCACACTCACCAAGGATTGGAGCAGGGCGAACATTTGTGAGGTTAATGTTGGATGTCACTCCCTCGGGTCTCCCTCGACCAGCAGCAACTTCCTGAACCCAGTAGGCATTGATGACAAAGGCAATGAAGCCCATTGTCAAGGCCGTCTTACCCACGCCGACCTTGTCTGCAATGAGAATCCCTGGCACTTCGCCATCCTTCTTGGTGGCAGACCAGATCTTATTGACAATTGCCGCGACACCAACACGCTGATGCCACAGCAGTGACAAAGGCTCCATGTCCTCGTTATCTTTCATGAATTTTGATGTCGACGACTCATCCCAGGCGCACAATCCTATTTTTGAGCGAAACTCAGCAAATAGTGCTGGCTTTCCACCTGGGAACTGCAGGAGGTGGTTCAGTTTATCGTTGTCCATCTCTCAGCATCCATCCACCCCCAGGTCATCAGGTGCGTCTTCCCAGGCAGCTCTACCACTGTTTTCGTTGGCCTCCTCAAGTTGGGGGGCCTCCAACTGACTGGGTTCAGTCTCAAACAGCTGTACATAAAGCACCCAGATCTCCTCAACATCACCGGCAGCAACAAGAGAGGCTGTCTTAATCTTCTGCGCCCGCTGAGCACCACATTTTCCTACCAAGGATGGTGAGTCTACATGTCTACGGCTCCCTAAGGGGACCGCACTACACACGGCTAGGTGTGGTGTCCGTTTTGACCGTTACCTTCTCTTTCGGCACTTGCCTTGCCTTTGCCACCGCAACCACGACGACTTCCTTCAGAAACTCCTCGTACTCACCGAGTTTCTCTTGTTCCTCAGGGAACCACCCCACTGCCAAGCTGAGGGCCTTGATGGCCCTGGTCGCCTCACGCAGCAGCTTTGCAGTGACAACATCTGCGTCCTCAATTTCTGCCTACTAGTCAGTTACAAATCATATGTGTCGTACGCATCGACTCACCTTTCACAGCTGTGGCCGCAGCCAGTTGCTTGCCAGGCAATGAGTCCTGGGCACGCCTCCAGCGTTTGTGGTGATGCTCCCAAGCATGATGGTTGATGGCTGTACCAGCCTCACGAAAATCGCCGTGTGGCACATGTTCAAGTGCATGGTTGCCGAGAATCCCGAGCAGCAGGTCCTCCTTGGCCCATTCACAATCCAATATGCTGGGAAAATCCTCCCCTTCCTCCAGGCCCTCGTTCATGAGTTGCATCGGTGACACTCCCAAATTCATCCATACTTCGTCAATACGCTGACCCATTTTGTTAGATACCTTTTCGCCATTGAACCAAGTCTTCAACGCCTCGCGTCCAGCACTCCATCCTCCCTCGCTCTTGCCTTCGATGACCTTGTATCATGCTTTGCCTGTCTTCCTCTTGCCAATCGCCTCAATCATGGTGCAAAGAGACACCCTCTCACTTTTGGTGAGATGCTCATTGGGTTCATCGAACATTTTCTCGCTGAGCCCGAACACCTCCTGCAGAGTGCTACTTATAATGCAAGCGTGGGACAATTGATTATTATCACCCTCAAAATTTTATATTTTCAGGGACGTTGTGATTGTGCCATGCTCGATATCTACATGGGGATGGCCCATCAGCCTCAAGGTTATTCAAGGGTGTCAATTGCCTAATATGGGTGGGTGAGCGCGACTCATGTCTTGCATATTCGCTTCATGGCTGTGACTGATGGCAGTAATCAGCTCCCTGGGGGAGCTGCTTCACACGATGTTTGCTGAGTGTTTCTCATTTCGTCCGTCCTTGCTGCATGCATGACTGATTTAATCTGTCCATTCAGAAACAGATGTTTCATGTTGGACGGGCCAATACACACGTGTCTTCGATGGGGTGGCTTCTACAAATATATTGGGATGATCGCCTAGGTACAGACTTACTGCTCCAAATGAACAATGCATTGCCGATTGATACCTGGACACACAAGGCAAACCCAATGCTATCCTGCCCCTGGACGGCTCTCAATGGGAGCAGCCGATCTACAAAGTTAAGCGCGCCAATTTGATCCAAAATGCACTCCTGAGTAGTACTAACTTGGAAGTTGCTACTGCGAGTCAGCAGTGAGTACGGCCTAGCTACTAGCAGTACATCAATGGCAGATATCAATTTTACAGCCGCATGCCATCATGATTCCCCGCGCCTGCCGAGGCTCAGGTTGTTCAAGTTATTTGATGGTTCCGGTCCATGGCTGGGTGTGATCTTGAATGTGATCAGGCTAAATAAGAGTGTGCAATGCTACTAGTACTGACCTGGATGGCGTCGCTAGTACTGTCAAGTGAAGGTTTCATCTTCTTGAAAGCCCTGCCATGCTTGGGATCTTCACCAGCTCTTTTCAAATGCTGGGCCTGTAAATTCAAGCGATGCTTGTAATACTCACAAGCCCTATGGTGTCGACCGAGTCCTGGCCAACTGATGCACACCTGTGAGGGTGGAAAGCCAGGAGGGGGATTCAGAAGCGGGCGACCAAAGGATGACATGGCAGTACATACCGCCATGTCATATAAGGCTGAAGCCAGGAGGGGGACGTGGGCGACCAAAGGATGGCACCACAGTACATACCGTCATGTCAGATAAGGTATAGTAGTGAAGGTCATGGTGAAGGCTTGAACTTCGAGTCGAGTGTGATGACTAAGGGAGATGGATTTGGAAGAGGATTCTCAGGATAACGTGATGTATTATTTAACTTTCATATCGAGTCTTAACTCGTCCGAGTCTGACTACTAGTAATTTCACATACTACGAGTCCACCCTCACAGGCATGCAACGATTTGTACTGTTGCATGTCTGCTCTCTCCCCCTCGCTACTCGCCCTTTTTAGGCTTGCCTACAGCCGTACTTCACTCGCTTCATAGGCAGCTTGCTCTCCTTCATTTCCCCCACCTGTCTTGCCTCTCGTGGAAGTGCTCTCCGCCCCCTTGCTATAGCATTATCTGGCATGACAGTATGTACTGTCATGTCATCCTTTGGTCGCTCGCTATAGCATTACTACTGACACAACAGTATGTACTGTCATATCATCTTTTGGTCGCTCGCTTCCCCCTCCCGACTTCAGTCGGTCCTGACGATTCTTGCCGTCATTGTAGAGGCATACATCGAGTTCATATTCCGTCGGCCATCCGCTTCTCACCACCAGGCAGGACACATCCCGGCCAACCTGCTGTAGCTGCAATATGCACAGTACACACACGGCATGCCTGTGCATAGCATCCAATACCTCACCCCGCGCACTACCATCATGACAGGAGGACATCATACTCCCAACATCACTCCAAATCACTTACCACAACACCCTCGTCGTGATCGCACTCAACAAGACTGATCCATGTCCGCATCAGCTGCTTCGGGCAGTGCCCGCACTAACGAGGATAGACTGACTCACATGGTGACACAGGAGAAGGACACTTCGCCTATTGTTGAGATCCTTGATCTGCGTGGGCCCCAGGGATTAGAGAGCATCGATGAGATGCCCACTTCTACAACTTGACCAGCAACTCGTGTAATGCGTAGTATAGAGTATCATAAATCAATGATATTTACTTTTTTGCACTGTTAACGCCAAGCGACGTGTCATCCTGCTGCTGCATTGTTCGTTCACTTGAGTCCTGCTCGGAAGTCCTCGCTAGTATGAGCACGAGTACACAGATTACATCCGAGTTGAATATCATACAAAACAACTAGAGTACAAGATGTTACATGATGGCAGTGAAAATATGCAATGAATCTACCCATAGCTCGCTGAATGAGCAGCACTACGAGTGTTGATTCTACTTTGAGTGCGTGCATGGACGTTCATCATTGGGCTCAATCTCCGCCTCCTCTGCTGTGTGTTTTACTCCTATGGTGGCTTCGATTCCATTCTGTAAATTGTAGTACCAGCTTCAGTACCGATCATGAGCAGTTGCATGCATCGCATATGTAAGCCCATCCAGAACATCTGCCCACTTGAAGGGAAGGTCAAATTGAGCAGTGCGAAGAGCAGAAACATTGGTGTTTGGATCTGCACGGCGGCACTGATCTACAAAACAGTCCCTTGTACGGGAAAGTCCTTGGATAATCATCAACGTCACGTTGTCCATTGACGCTGCATTATCTGCGTTGGCGGGGTACAAATTCTGTCGAAAATGTTCAGTGATCAGAGTGAAACATACTAATAGCCTATGTATAACGTACTCCGTGGGCTGTCAAGCGATTGTCCTTTGTATCTATGTTAATCGGGCTCTTGCACCCTCAAATCCATACCTGGACTTGAATGCTAGAGATTGTGCACCAGGAGTGATTTTCCACTATGACAGGAGTGGGCTCATCCAGCATTCTATCCACAGATTCTAGGCCACGTCAGATGACGTTCACGACAGAATCATGCACGCACGAGGGCATTTCAACCTCAAGTTGAAGAGTTTCGTAGTCATAGGATAATCTATATGCACGGAGGATCAGTGATAACATGTGAGAAGTCGTGATGATCGGCTCACCTTGCTTTTCCTGCAAGCTTTTCTATTGCATGCAGTATGCTGTTGTAGTGGCGGGGAGTTACACGGGAAAACACCTGATGTAATAGTCAGCTTTGCTGAAGTGGTGTTTACATATTCAAGTAGTGGCGCATGTGAGCCAGTCCCTGACTCCTATTGCAAGCCATTGAAGTTAATAGTACGAAGTAACATAACACTTACCTACTGTGCAGTGGAGCAGAAGTGGATTCTGCGGCAGCAGACAGCAGCCCATGACAATCTGTGTAAGCTCCATGGCCAGCCTTGGCCAAGCTGCACCCAAAAAAATTCTAAATCTGATGAGTCAAACTTGAACTCTCAAGATCTCAAATACTACCTCCGCTGTCAGCGAACTTTCCATTGCTGCACTTAGAGCTTAGTTTGATAATATTGGGTACTCCTTACCCCAGAAATTTAATTGTACAGGAAAATAGGTTGGCATGATCATTGTCCAAAGCCATGCCAGAGCGTGGGTCGGGCATGCTACTGGCAAGAACCAATGTAAGTCCGACACTAAGGCTACCAGGCTATATCATCGTGTCAAATCCAGGCCAATCATCATGCCAGGGCCCGAAGGTGGGAGGGGGTGATAAACACAACAGTACAAACTGTCGTGTCAGGGGGAGGAGATCGATGAAGGTATGTTTAAGTATGAGCTTGTATAGAAGCCGCTACTAAGTACAATATTACATAGAATATACTGTGGGTACTATCAGTGCGGGAAATTGTCCAAATAAGGCAGGTCAGATCTGAATTTCGAGATCACCGTAACTTAAACTGCCACCATGACTTGGCCAGTCTCCTCTCAGTATGTACTGCTGAGTCTTAGGTCATTCTCCTTGCTAAACTGCCTCCACCATTCAGCGGTCTGTACCGCTGAGAGGTGCCTCCCAGGCATCAGACCACGGCGGCCTCCTCAGTAACTTAGCACTGAGCAGTATGTACTGCTCAGTCAGCAACTAGCCTGCCACTTCAGTCCCTCGGCCGCCAACCCTGCCAAAACTTTATAATACCTGTGTGATCATTGCCGCTATTGATTCCTAATCAATCAGATAGCATTTTGGAATTGACTGGAGGCGAATTTTTTTCATGCATGAGTAGATCTTTTTATCAGTATACTTGGCGTCGAGTTTCGGCATACTCCTCATCGCATACTACTTTCGTCATAGCTCCATAGTCTAAAGATATAACTTAGAAGGGGCTTAGGTGGGACTGACTCATCTCACCACATACCATGTCTGACTCAGTCTCCTCTACGAACCCCCAGGATAGGGTTCGAATTAAGTCGCTTGAATTGGAGAAGGAGACTGAGCACATTGTGAGTCCACATTACAGCAGAATACAGCTATCCCTCATGAAAATTGAAGTCAGGCAAAGGTTGCATCACACCTCTGAGTCTGAGTCCCATTACCTTGGATCTCAATAAAATATCCAAGATGCAGAAATCACACACTCCATCCCTCTCCTGCACGTCAACTGAACCGCTTACCACACCGAGCCCTATCATGTATAACCAGGGCGCCCGTAGCCCAGCTGACAAACATCATCAAATGTGCCCCGGACTCAAGCGCGAGTATGCAATGTACCTCGAGTCAGATGAGGAATCCGAATCTGACAACGAGCCTGAGATGACAATCACCAACGTCCTCAATAGGATCAATGGCCGGTTCCCTGCGTTGGACTTCCACCAATATCAGGAACCTCTTTATCGTGATGGCATCGCTTATCTAGCGGCTGCAATCAATTTTGATTGTCAATTTTATGTCCATACAATTGGCATGTCGACAGGTGCTGCCTCACTGTTTTGTGAGCAGATCGCCTGGATGAAGAAGAAGAATGATCGAGCCGCAGTACGTAGACAGGCCGCAAAGGGTAGGAAACGGGCTGGTTTAATAGCTTTGTCGACACCTTTGCATCCAAATGGCTCTCTTTTCGCTGTCTTGCCCTGGATATCTCCTACCAGGGTATGATGCCGTCTTTACACCTTCTGACACTTCTCATGTCATTCTCTTTAAGTCTGCACATTGTCTGAGGCAATGTGCTTGTCATCCAGCTCGTTTCCAGTCCAAATATCTGCCTTCCTTCATCACTCATTCTCTCAATGGAGATGTGATGTCATCGTTGATATTCTCTATGGTTCTCATGCGGCTCCTTTTGTCTGCGCAATCATTACTCCAACCTCGTGTTGATTGGTCTTTGCTGCTGCTTGCTTTTACTCTTCATGTGATGTGTCCTTGCCCAGGTTCCACACTACCACATCATGATCCCCCCAAGAAAAAAGATGTCAACATTGTCAAAGGTTACCACAATCCTTCTTGGTAGCTCTATGGATCTTTGTACTATCAGATCATCACTCTCTCAAATACAAGACTCACAGCTTCGCAGGGAGCAAGAACAACGCCAGATTCGAGGTATGACACTTCTTCTCACAATGGTCTCTTGCTCACTATCATCAGACAATTCTCGACACATGCAGGAGCTGCTCGCTGAAGCCAAGTTGGAGGCTGGGCATGATTCCTTGGAGACCATGGACTTTGGAGATGAGATCATTGATGATAGCAGAGATGAATTCACTGAGGACGAGCCTATGGGTGGTCCCCTTCTGTCTGAATTTTTCAAGGCATGCTCTCAAGAACAGTAAGTATTTTTCTCCCCCTCTACATAGGTATCTAATGTTTATCTCTAGGGAGCCTCATGTATGCAGGCACATTGATGTGCGGATGCGAACACAATGTCGCCAGCATGCTGTTGCCACTTGGAAGGTAGATGCCCATCCTTGTCGATGGCTACCTGGCATGGAGACATGAAGCACCAACTGACGATGACAATACCATTGTGTCTAATATATTCCACGTTGATGTTGTTGGAATTTCCGGTGAGGTTTCATTCTTCGATACATGGCCCTTACTTACAACTCAATCACATATTAAGAGGTTTTGCACGTGCCATCACCGTCCAGCAGTGTCCTAATGTACCAGTGAATGCAGCCCTCCTTTGCATGGGACTTTTGGGGTGCTCCCCACTACAGCCGACTATCGCTATTCGCATTGAATGCCTCGAACTCTATCACAAAATATGACAATGTCAGTCTTTGTTTAGTATCCAAGCGATTACGAAGGTTTTGTGTGTGCTTCATGATGTAAGAGTTGTAGGGTGTTGTGTATGATGTTGTACTCACTTACTATACAGATTACATATTTTCGACAGTTTCGTGATCAATTTTCTGATGTGTTTGATATCTATTTGCAAATCTTGCGGGACATTCGGAGTCGTGTTGACCAGATCTTAGGCAAAGATCCCAATACCTGGCAGATCAATGGTTCTTGTCATTCCTGTACATTCAAGATAATACTCCATTCTCAAATATGTTGATATGATTACATGGATTTTACAGCAACCTAATGAGCCAATCTTGTCACCAGCATGGCTCCATGTGATGGACAGCAATTCTCAGCAAAGTGATTGGACAGGTCAGGATCAGCTGATCCGCGACTATTTCAGAGCCGATGTTTTATTTCTGAAGCCGAGGTAGACCAATTCAAGGATGACATCTGACATCAAACTAGTGAATCCTCCATGGTAGACTCAACGACATCGAGTGCTTACACAGAGAACTGGACTGCAGCCAAGGCTGTGGACAATGACAAAATGTTTCAATTCATGTTGAATGATTACTGATGCTACCCTTGTCTCCCAAGTGGTCGACCCTCTCAAAAAATAAGACAGGGTCATTGTGCACAAGTTCATGGGAGTACCATATTCCAAAACTGCGCTACTGAAACCTGTCATCTGCCATCATACACTGAGTTAGAATGTATTGCTGAAGCACATGATGAGACATGCTAACCATAACATTAATCACTGGAGAGACAACACTCTGGTCTATCATCTGACAGGCAGGAGTCTCAATGATGGATCTGGAGTTTTTGAGGACAAGAAGGAAAACTCATGGGTGGCTTATTTTGTCTGATCTAATAAGTGTACAGTAATCCTGGGATATGTAATCATTGCAATTCAAAAACAGATGATTGATAACTCTTGCAGCATATAGAGGGGCCTATATACTATACTCATGGACCAAAGACCCCTTCTAGCAGGGGCAGGTCATCTGTCTGTCTAGATCAGGCTGTAAGGGATGGTAAAAAAGTTGATTTTGATGGAATTAAAGTAAGAAAATCTGCTCTTATTATAATTTAGTGCTCATTATTAAAATAGTAAGATATACTTGCTAAAAATATGGTGGCTATATAGTTACTACTTTACAATATTAACATCAAGAAATCTACCCACAATGGTTGACATGACAATGACAACATCTTGATGAGGTATGAGAAGGATGGTGGGCCACCTGGTGGTATAATGACTATCTCCAAAGATGACAAGACATTTACACTAAACAGCATCAAATACTTATACCAGGATAATACATTCACATCAAAGGTTACTGGGTTTTGCATCTGGTACATGTGTGGCCTGAACAAGAGCATAAAGCTGAAAAGGTTTGTCAACACTTATCAGCGCTCCATCTAATCAAATATCACTCCAGCATGGCATCCATTCCTCTGCTGACATGCTGCCAGGTGCCACAGCTCCCAATATGTGTACCATTACTTTAAGGACACCAAGAAGTTGGTAATTCACCTGGCAGCTATGTTTCATGCTGCCTTCCCCAACTTCTATTTCAGATATAAATGGGTGTAAATGGACAGTGGTGAATCCCAGACCCTTCTTGGGTAGGGCCATAGTGTGGAAACTGAACATCTGCCTACATCAGGATGGATTGAATGAGGGACTGGTAGTAATATTCCCTAAGGGGTATTTGTCTGAAAGGAAGTGCTACCGTTCTGATCTGAAGATCTAGTTAGCATAAGTAATAAACTTTCAGGGTCTTTATCTAGGCTCAAGATACCACACAGAGGAGGTCATTATTCTGATGGCAGGTGTGTTGTACATGTCATTGGAAAATAGTGCCTAATTAAAAGGAGTTAGTTAAAACAAAATCACACCAGGGCAGGTCAGTAATGTTTGGTTTTTGCTGCACTCATCATATGAGTTGCTGAAAGATAAACCACCTGGTTGGGCAGTTGAGTAAGTGGTCAATTGGAATATGATTCAGAATAACTACTGTCATACAGTTGGTGAGCTGGGTGGAAATGCGGCCATGTGAGTGGTTTTAGCAAATTTCTTGCTTGAGTCTCCTATGATGTCAATGGGCTTTGTCATTGCACTGCTCTCCTCCTGTTGGTCCTGGACACTAGTGGATGGAGTACACAGCTTCTTCTAAAAAATATCACTGGCACCAGCACCAAAAGCACTATATTTGCACTTATTACTACTACAGCTGGCACTTGTCATCGCTGAGGAGTTGGTAGAGGTAATGAATGAGTAGGAAGAGGTGAGACTAGGAACTAATAGCTAACAGTTCTACAAAGGTAGCCAGGAAAGAAGTATCAAGCACATTCCCAGTTTGAGGAAGCATGGCGTGACTGGATAAAGGAATGGGTGGAGGAAGCATAGAAAAGCTAGAGGTGGGTGCCATCTTTCCATGAAAAACAAACACCCCTTTGACTTTGTTTTTCCCCTTATCACTGTTCATCATTTGGTTGATGGCAGTAAAGTGAACAAAGTCTTTGTTGCCATAGGGTTTTACTCTAGGGTGACTCTTTGAAATAAATATTAAAACTGATCACAAGTATGGTAGAATACAGTATACTCACTCTCACAAGTTCATTCCATACATCCTTGCTCTCAAGTGACACTCCTACTCCATCTGTATCACTCCATATAAGACCAGAAGTACTTTTAATGAACTGAACTTAATGATATGCAGATTGAAGGCCCAACAAGGGAATTTTACAGGGTTCTGATATAGACACAATCCTCCTACTATCTATCCTCCAATGTTTTGACCAAGTATACTGGGTGGGTCAGAGCTAAGAAGATTGCTACTATAAAGATATTTGAGCTGGGTGGTACTCAGGAATAGGTAGGTAATGATTTATTGCTTAGATTTGTGGTGTGGTACATTTTCAACCATTCAATTATAATAATAATAAATTAATATTTAACCAGGACACTAAACTAATTGACTGGTTCCTACTCTAGTATCTCCTTGACTTTACTCAAGACCTTCAGGTGTTTCCAAAGGCTGACATCTTCTTTGTGCGAGTCACAGTACAATCAAAAAATTCTCAACTTAAGATAACTTTGTTATGTCCCAGTCATGTCTTAGATTGGGACTAGCAAACATAAATGAGATGACAAAGTGAGTCTTTTGCTTCACAAGCTGCGCAAAGCATCGACAAATAACGAATAAGTCATCTATACCTTTGTAAATGATGTTACTAGTGAATACTGTCATAGAACTAGATCAAACATACTATATAATTATCTCTGCATTTATCTCTTCATTGCTGTCATCATCATCAAAAATATTCTTACCACCCTTGGCACCCTTCTTGTGAGTGAGTTGTTCTTTATACTTTTTACAAACCTCTACTTTGATGTCCTCAGACTTATTATTGAATAACTCCTATGATAATTTTTGAATAAGGGCCATGCACTTACCAACAGTTGCCACATTTCTGGCTGCTACCTCAGCCATCATCAAAGGCTTAATGTGTTTATCATAATACAGCTTTGAATAGATCTTGGCCACTGACTTTACATACTGTTGATAATTTAATAAAAGGTCTCATGTATGGGTGATGCAAGAATGTATTAAATGAATGAAAAACAAACATAATGTCTTATGAGGTTTATGTATCCTAGAACAATATATGCACAATCTCATGCACTGGCTGGACTTTTTGTGTTAATTGCACTATTTCCAAACTCGAGGATCAAGTGCAAATACTTTACTGAAAGTTTTATATCATACAAAGTTTAATTTTAATGTTCCAATACTTCCAAATGTGCTACATTTTTTTATTGAGATCTCCTTGATTATTCATATCCCAAGACCAGCACTCATGGCATCCCTCCTACAATTGTTGAATTTTCCTCAAATAACTCCTTAACCTACAAGATCACCTGCTGGTTGCATGCAGATCTAGAAACTATGGTAAGTGATATGTATCCTGGCCAAGCTGAAGAGAGAGTGCACTTGCATTTGAAGAACACTATAATACACTAGAATTGAGCAGTGCTGGTAGTCAGCCTGAATGTAAAAGCACTTATGAGTTTGCACTGCTTTATACACAGAACACTGCTCCATAGTTGTGTGACACTGGCACTTCGGCATGATGGGCCATAAGATTAGATAGACTAGCCACAAAGCAAAAAATAAAATAAAATTAGATTCAACAAGAATGGCCAGAATATCAGAAGGTTGTCATCCAAACAAGTACCATACATCCTGGTTGTTAAGCCACTCTAGTTGCTCAGTTGACTAATCTCCAATTTGTGCCAGTGGCATATCTGTCACTGAGTGTGAAGTATGACAGCCATGAAATTTCAGGCAGCTGCTGCTTTGTATATCACAGATCATGAAACTAGCCCTGGTCATCATAAAACCATTCATAATTTGATAATGAATAATGTACCTCAAAAATACTGCTCACTGAGTGTTCACAGCTACTGAGATAGGCTGATATACATCATTTTTAGACTCCATGGCAGAGTGCTAGATTATCATCAAAACATATATCAGCCAAAGATGGTGACTTGGAATTATAGAAGAATGTATAATATATACAGAATGCACTAGCTAGATGTGTTAACAATGAGGAAAGATACATTCCAGATATTGAGTGATAACCTTATGAATGTGTTCAATAGCTGCTATCTTATACATGATGTCTGCATATACTGCCTTGAGAATCCCCACAAAAAATAGCAGAGAGTGGACCTGGGGTGATGTTACTTTCTTGGCTAACAGTGAATGAAGAAGCTTGTTGCAAATTGGCTGAAGAAAATCTTGGTTCTGAGGTTGGCAAAAAATACACTGATATAACATAACATTGTCTGTGATCAATTCTTATCCACAATTGAGAAAGTTTTGAATACAGTCGTCCAAAAGACATTTAATGATATTTCTTTCTATCTAGAAAATGGCATCTATTGCCACAGAACCCAGTAACAAAAAGGTAATCTGGTGGAAGTATTTTGAACCATCATTTATAAAAGTGAAGTCAGATGTATGAGATTCGAGATATGCTGCTTTGGCTACCTTGAACCATACAAATTTGCAGTAATCATAGGGTGTTGGCTTCTTAGGACTCAAGAAAGAATCTCTTTCATCTGCCAGGAGACTAGATATTCCTAAGTTAATTTCTACTGACAAAGAATAAATCACCACTTTTGTCACTCCATTTTAGATATCTCTTAGGTTGTATTATACCTATAAAGGTTTTTACCTATGGGGTACTTTTCAGGTAGTCTGGTCAATGTTTGTCTGGTCTTTCCCCAAGTGTATAAGGGTCCAAAATGAAATGTATTTGGCATGGCCCTAGGCCAAAATAATTTTTGTGTAGAAAAGACTTTCATGCAACTTTGGACCACATATTAAATAAGAATTTCCCATGGTGTAGGGGTGTCAGTGGTCCTATTATGATCCAAAATCTTTGGGAAATTTTTTTGAAAATTCTGGTTATTTTTTGGTCTCCTCATGATGACTATGGATGTAGTTGAAGCTGGAGGTATCAATGTGGAATCATTATGTCAGATTACAGCAACAATCTTTCTGACCTCATATCTCACCACTATGTACTGGATTTCCTCCACCTTACAGTACTCCATTTGAACATCAGATCATTACTCACTAACTCTTTCATGGTCATGGTGAACACATTTGCTAGACTGACACATCTTAATATTGATGATGCAAAAATACTTTGGCATGTTGACATGGACACCTTCCTCCAGTTAGCTCACCTTGTGCTTTGGTTTGTCTTGTACAACCCAGAAGTGAATGTTTCTATGGTGGTGAAGCACTTTCTGAAACATGCCACCCTATAAGTTCTGTCTTCTGTGCCCATGATCACTATCAATGTACAAATATCTGAAACCATATAGAATTGATGATTATATCATCATTAGACCTTCACAAATGTTTGGATGAAATCATTTCAGATGTGGCTCCATGTTGCTTTGGTAACTCACTGACAAAAGAGCCAATATGCCTGGCCCTAACCATAGTAAGTCATCTTGGCTGCTGTCACTTACTGAGCTGAAGTGACAATATTACACAGAAAAGCACTGCTGCTTTTCAAATAGCACATTTGAAAATAGATTCAGGGATTACATGAATCTTGCTCAGGTTCCTGAACACAATATGGCCTATGAGCTTATAAAGTGTTTTGTGGTTTGGGGATCACCAAATAGAGTAGTCCAATCCGGTCTGATATGTAATGATTCTAGTGACAAGGTTGCAGAGAAGAATTCAACTGATGATGACATAGACAAGTAGTGCTGTCAGTGAGAAGGCATTGGCTACTTAGGCTTACAGACAAATGTCCAGACTGATGAATGTATTACTAGATGAATATATATTGCAATATTGGCATACCTTGCACGATTATTGAATCTGTACACTAAATACTAATTATCAGGGCCTCAAGTTCACATTCTCATGCTTGAGAAACACATTTGGCAGAACTTTAGGACAGACCACATTAAATTTGGGCTATGTTTAAGTGCAGGTATGAGCCTGCAATTATATGGCACTGCAATAAAAAGATATTGTATGACTATATATACTATATATGTTTTTCACATCATACTGCTGCATGCCTGAGTTACAGATCATCAACAAAGATAATTATTTCCATTATGCATAAAATTGCAAGAGATAATAAAGACAAATACATGATATTGCATTTCCAGAACCCCAATATTCCAGCAATACAGAAAGAAACTTATGTGGTGATTCTCTGGACAATGTATCTTAAGTTTCTCAGACTGGTTCATTGCTAAAATAAAAACATACATGTAGTACTGCACAATAGGATTAGACCATCATATATGTGTGTCCATGAGCTCCGGTCCAGAATGACTATATTTTCATCACATCAAGGTCCAACATATCATGTTTTTACATGTGGCAGGCAATAAATTGGCTTGTCACACATATGTATTGATGAATACTTATATTACTATTATAGCCTCATCATGCATTGACTGCAATTAGTTTTAGATGATGAGAGTGTGCTAAAGGACCAGGAAGGCAAAATTGGGACATGCAGGTGTAGTACAGTGCAGTTTGGTGATGCAAGGCAGCCAGTTGTAGCACAGACAGCAGGTCATGTCAGCAATCATGATCATATACATGTGAGAGAGATATATAGCAAGAGGCCATGACTATGTGATTGCTGCACATGGCATAGTAGTATGAGTATCAAGAGTGGTAGGTCTCATAGACATTGAGAAGGTGACAGGCTGATTATGAGGTGGCCATGCCTTAAACAATACCTGTATAAAAAACATTAGACATGAGAAATTGATATACTGGAGAAAGACATATCATCCTCCATCTGGTGCTATGTACTCCCAAGTGATCGAAGTAATGATATTCAGCTATCAATACCCTATATATTCAATGTGATATATTCCTGTCAATTTAGTTACTATCCTTCACCTGACAGCCCCCAATTTGCTTACTATCCCTGACCTCATAACCTCTAATTTGCTTACTTATTTTTCCTGACATGATAGCCTCTGATTTAACCACTGTCTCTGATATGATACCCTCTGATTTGTGCGATAACCTGCATATTTCAGCTCTGTTCAATACAATTCTTTGATCATCATTCTACACCTGTCTACATAATTAATGTACATGATTTACTTTAGCCTGTATGTCATAATGCTGATGCATGTGTCTTGCCACACCTTTTCACTGATCTATCTGTGCCCTTGAATCTTATGTTTATGAGATAGACAATGACTCCAATACAAGGATATCCATTTTCTCCGTTGTTCACCCTGCCTGATATTATCTGTAGCTCCAACTCCACTTTCATGTTTAGCCAACCATCAATTATCAGCTATACATATCATGCAAAGGGCATGAGAACATTGCCTCTCATATACAATGGTCACTCCAAGCTCCATGCCTGAGCAGCTTTGTCTGCCTGTATGGCCGTGGCCTCCTTTACAGCACTGACTTGGCACTGGAGATTGTCATGAATGTTGTTGCTAGTTTTACTATCTTGTCTTTCAGCATCAGTCAGCTAGACATTGATTTTCCTCTCAAGTGCAAGCCACACACAGGTAGTGAGTGAGGCCTATTTCGACTGTGAGTTAGGAAATAAAGACAAGTCAACAAGTCACTCACAATGAGATGCTTCCTTCACTGGCACCAATCCTCCTTGTCCAGATATAGACTCTCGTTGTCCTCCATAGGAATGGAATTGATCATGGCGTGGAGCTGCACACGCAACTTGTCTACATCACATTTGAGAGCAATGATTTTCTCATCCTCAGGGGCTGGAGGAGGAGGAGCGAAGATATCAATGTGGGTGTTGTTGTTGTTATCAGTCATGATATGATATTGTAGATAATAAGATGAAAGGAAAAAAAAAACGTGAAGGAAGTTCAGAAGGGAATTATATAGGGAACTATGATTCTGTGGCTGTTGTATTGACCTGATGCTAGAATGATCAGCCCTTTGATGGCCAACTTCACATGTACTAAGTTTGCCACATCACTCCAGCTGCTGTTCAGTTCCTAGTTTGGCTGATATGCAACTTTGATGATGATCACCAGTGTGTTGATCTCTTTACAAGACTGTATCCTATTCTTCTCAAAAGGGGTCAGCATCTTGTTCACTTCAGTAGACTTCTGTGAATAACCATTTATGTTCCAAATATCACCTGATTTCAAATTTCAAGCAGGTTGATTTTTCCAATTCCGATCTTGGCTTTTTCCAGTCCAGCATCCAGCTGCTGGATTCTGGCGGCCTGTTCGTCACCATAGATCTTCACCTGAACTGGATGTAGATCTAATTCAAAGGCATTCTTATCCTTCATCATCTACGTAAGTTCCATATACATCGTATTGTTCCAACTTACTTACCATACTATCCTCTTTTTGTCTGCCTTTAGATTTTTGCAGTACCATCAGCTTATTGTCAAGGGAGTGTCAGATCAGTATGGTACATGTGCAACCCTCACTCGTATTGGTCTTTGATATTAAATACCTTACTGGCTCCTTTTCCTCCTGCCCTGAACTGCCTTGTGGCTGATGTACTAAATGTGCTGGTGCATCAATCTTTATTATTGTACTTGTATATACATTTATTAATACTTAATTCTATTGCTTCTAATATATAGTTTATTACTTAATATAGTAATTTCACATATACATCTTGATATGTGCATTGTCAGCCACATCTAGAACAGAATCTAGATGTGGCATATATCACATATATATCACATGCTAGTCAAAATGCCATATCATTTGATTCAGCACATCTAGTGCCAGCTTTGAATGTGCACTTCATTCAATTACTACACTTTTTTCCCCACATTTGATGCCAGCTCTGGATGGATTTTTGATTTGTTTATTGTCACATGCATTAGATTACTACACTTTTCTCCACATCTAGTGCCAGCTCTAGATGAGTACTTTATTTATCAGCTTGTACTTTAGGTTACTACAGTTTTTCACTGCATCTATTGCCAGCTCTAATTGGTTACTTGTTTTTATACCTTGCGCATCTAGATTACTGCATATATATACCTTCATTTTT
The DNA here is from genome assembly GCA_016628565.1 of Suillus placidus. Lineage (NCBI taxonomy): Eukaryota > Fungi > Basidiomycota > Agaricomycetes > Boletales > Suillaceae > Suillus > Suillus placidus. The sequence goes on from JABBWD010000017.1 coordinate 247,410, forward strand.
GAAAAACCTCTAGAATACCTGTACCCAAACCCAACCTACTTACAAAAATCCAATACAATGATTCACTGTCTGGGAGAATCATGCTCAAGTGCTTGAGATGCTACAGTTGAATGATTCAAATAGATGTTGTGCTTCAGAGTTTCACTAAAGTGACCAGTGATGTAGTGATTTGATCCATGACATACGTCAACTAGAACAATACATCAGTAATATGATCAGACATAACATATTCTCTCAAGTGATTGGGCAGAATTCATTCATGCATTGGGCTGACACATGCATTCATGGAAATATATTATGACATTGTAAGAAGAACTAAATCACCTTCCCCGGACAAACCAGGCAATAGTATTGGGGGATGAGCTCATCAACTGATATCAATGTCAAACCAGCTTTATGTATTTCATTCTTCCAACCACCAGAGAGACTTCTAAGCTTGATTACCTCTTTTATGACCACTCTAATTTTCATCACAATCAGTGCATTTCCCACTACACCACATGGTCTCCTTTGTCAAATGTAATACTATCATAGAAAGATGGGAGGAGTACCTTGGTTTTTCTGTCCATCCTGCATCTAATAGCCACCAGGCATATCTCATTGAACCACCCATCACATGCCCTGCAGAATCACTACACATTCTTAGGGAAGAAGAATGCAGGATTGCATGTGTTGAAACCACACTGTGTGGATAGTTGTGAGTTCTGTATATCACACAGGGATGAGACCAGGCTGGAGGGATGACACAGACATCTGCTTACACAAATATTAACACCATCCAGGTATGTAGTGTTACTGCTGTTTACAAATTGCATGTGCATCGTCTATCAATAGTAGAGAGTCTTAGTTGGAATTTGAGGTTGTGCTAAATCACCTTCGTCATACTGCAAAATTGTTGCATGAGCTACCATGAATGCACAGATATCACACAAGTTATATAATGAGTAAAGTGTCATGAGGCACATACTCTCAACACAATGCATATCCACTATAAACATGTGGTCACTGAGAACAAGCTTGTATTCTCCAATGCGAGCTGCAAGACTGAATTGCCATTCCTGTCAGAATCATTGCACTGATGACGAAATGACAAACATACTTGATATCTTTGTCCTCTAAGTCAATCTGTCTATAATATCATTGTATATTAAGCCACACATCCTATCAGATGTGATATGAGTAAGTAAGTAAGTGGGCAAGTGTCTATGTCTTGGAGTACCTGATGCACTGACCTGATTCTGTGAGGTGGTCTTCCAGTAGATCTCCTTTACTTTCCCATACTAATATAACATTGTTGATAGACTTCCATCTGTTATTAGGACTGACCCTTTATTGAGCGGAAAGATTGCTACACTGAAGGATACATGTTAGTATTGTCAATAACACATGCTGATACAACCATATTCTTCCTCAACTTTAAGTGGGCCCATTGTCAGAGTCTTCACAATTGGTATCATATACCCATAAGAGTTACATACATATACCAGGCAGAAGTGAGCAATTAAACAATCACCACTAGGCAAACAGTTGAATAGACTTTCCAAGGACATGCTTCACTTCAATTGGTGGCTTCAGGCTGAGCAGGAGTGCCATGCCTAGGCAGAGAATGACCTCGCCACAACTGTGGAAGAAGAGGAAGCCCTGAACATCATATACAAGGATGAGGAGTGGGGCGGCCTGCAGGAGGATGACACACAGGAGAACTCAGACAAGGCTGTGAAGGTGTACCAGCCTCCTATCAAGGGATTTTCTCATGTCTACTGCGTGAAGAAGATCACACCATGTGTTCCATCTGACCCAAACCTCAAGATCCTGGATGCAGCTCCTAAGACAGCAGTGTTGGTCTTGCCAAAGGTAAGTCTTTATCAATCTCTTGTAGCTTTTTAAGATGCTCACAAAACATCACTTATACAAAAGAAAACTCCATGCATGAGTGCCGAGAAGGACCCCACGAACACCATGTCATGTAAGAAATGTGCGAGCACAGATTGCACATGCTACAGCACTCCTTCGGCATAGTGTGTCAGGACTATAAGCGTCTGAAGACCAAGTGTTTCCTCATTCCAGGTAAATATTTTTTCTATTATGATTTTCTGACCAATGCTGACATGCATGTTAACCAAAGGCAAGAGCAAGCAGAAGTCCACCCCACCTGCCAATCCCACTCCTGCCTCACCTATTACTACTACCTCCACTCCTAAGCCAGGTCCAGCTGCAAAGGTCAGACCAGCCCCAGCGCCCAAACCGAAAGGTAAGGGTAAGGCTGAAGATGTATCAGCCATTCTGGCTGCACCTCAGGGCACGGCTCCAGGCCTTGTGGGCACTCTGCGGCCATATGTTGAGATAATGGTCAATCGCAAAAGGAAGGCCATTGAAATTGAAGAAGACTCCAGCGAGAGTGAGCAGGACAATGGCAATGATGCCAAGGACGCCTACATGGCTGGTAGGGTCAATGGCCTCCACACCTTTGTGTCTATGTTTGAGAAGGCCTTTGGGGTGCTGAAGAAAGAAGTGACTGAGATTGATGGTTACTTGACACACACTCAAGTAGTGGTGAGCAACTCTAGTTTGATGTGACATCGGATCTCATCATTGGTGGTGTCTAGACCAGATGAAGACAAAATGCTGATGACAGATGGCTCCTGCTTGATGGGGGGATGGATGCTAATATCAGGCTCTTGCTTGATATAACATTGGGTCTCATCATCAGTTGTGTCTAGACCAGATGAAAGGCTGATAACGAATGACTCCTGCTCGATGTGAGAGTGGGCTCTGCAAGTGACTGAGGTTGCAGTATGGACATGATAGCATTGATACTAGGGGGGGGACTACCTGAAGGAGACGCAAGCTTTCGATTGTGCATGACAGCAGGATGACCACTACCACTCTCTCTGGTGAGATGAACTGTCATTCCTGATTTATGATGCCTCATATTATTGGACAGAGGATCCATGAGAAGGGACTGGCCCAGTCCTTCCATCACACAAATGGTCCCCTACAAGTATGTCTACTCACTATAAATTATTGATTCTCATCTAATCCAGTCACATCAGTTGTCAGCTATTGTGGAAAGCCTGGCCAGTTCTGGCCAGATGGCCAAGAACCCTCATTCAAAGGCCAGAAACACTGCAAGCATATATTCGTAACTTAAGGTAAACTCAAATCGTGCAAAGAGATTACAAACAATAAAAAGAAGATCAACCGACTCAAGGATGATGTGTGGTCAACGCAAATGTTTCACTTGTGAATGGATGACGTAGAACTTTACCACAACTACTCGGACTACGATAGTACTAATAAGGAGGATCAATTTGACATGGACAAAGATAATGTTCTGTCTCCCCCCATTGTTGCCCCTGTTTCTCCACCCCATATGGACGAGGGTGACATCATATTCCCTCTCACAGTTGCTTCCATCCCTCCACCTATTATTATCCATGTACCAGTTGGAAAATGAGTTGACACAGACAAACCATTGGATCCTGAAGATCTCGATCTTTTGTTGGAGATCATGGACATCCCACAGGAGGTGTGCAGCATGCTACTTCCCTCTGATGATGACCTTCCTGTAAAGGAGCTACTAGACTTCAAACTGCCTGATATCGACACTGGCTGCTTTACACAAATTGAAGCATCATGCTTTCACCAAGCCCATCCAGATAAGGACCTAGACCTTGCAAGAGACATTCCTCCAAAGTCATGGGTATATAGCCTCCGAGAGTCTCTCAATGATGTGATTTGGGATGGAAAGTAGTCGGTCCTCCATCTCTGATTCAAAGACAAACTACTTCCTCTCTGGATGTTGACACTCTGGGAGATGCTACATGCATTGCACGAGGCTAAGACAACATGACTTGACACAGATACATTTCTGTATTCAAGGAGGACGAGGTATTCATAGATATGAAAGTCATAGATGATAGGGGTATTTGAACGATCCCACATAAAGTACCTCGTTGGGTAGGTATAATGAAGTCGACAGCTTCTTGGAGCCTTTTCCTCAGCCATGCAGTCTTGTGGTGACCAGGGACCATAGCCGCAGTGAGAGACTTCTTGAAACCCATACAGATAAAAATCTTGATATCAGTGTGCATGCAAAGACCGAACTGATCCAGAAGGCAAGTGGAGAGAAGATAATCTTCACCTGGGAGAAGGACAATAGAGAGATAACTTGGGCTGATGAAGATAAGCTATGAGATAAAACAAAGAGACAAAGACTGACTGGTAGGAGCTTTATTGTCCAGTAGCTGAAAGGTGCCTTCAGGAGGGGTAACAGTTGAGATGATGCAGGCTGAAGGCAGAGCTGGGGGAAAGATGGAAGGGGTTAGAAAATGACAGAGAAGGAAATAGAAAAAATGAAGCACCACATCAGATGAAGTGCTATGCGAGCAATGACTCAAGCCACTGTTGTAAGTCTGACCGATTTGACTAGAAACCCTAATAACTCCTTTAATACTCTCAAGACTTCTCCTGCAGTAAGTGTGACCAGTACATTTAGAATTTAACTTAATACTGATTTGGTGTTGATCCTATCAGATATTTCTGATTATTGGATTCCTGGTCAAGTTTCAATCACATGCTCTATTGCCTCATGAGCTGTGTTTCCTTTCTTAGGTATATCTTTACTTTTTACTTTTTATTGCTACCTCTTTTTTTGTCCTCTAACTCTTGCTTTTTCTAGCAGCTCAACCTCCATGACGACATCATTGTCCTGCATATCATACCACACCTGTTTATGAGTCATATGCACTGGCAGTGTCTTTTTTTTACACCAGTACTTTTCTAGGTTCATTCTTCCTTCCTTTTATTGCTTCCTCTGTCCTTTCTCTAGCTTTCAAAGATGTGTTCTCTTGTTCTTACCTGGGTTTCCCTAGGGTATTCTTACTGACTCAAAACTTTTCTTAGGTTCAGCTAGCTTAAACTAGCAGCCTTCAGGCACCATTAACTTTGGTGGTACAATGGGGTTTCCAATCACTAGTACAAAAGGAGGTATGGGCTGAAGTGGTTTGACTATAGGTGTTTGCCTAGATCCAGGTACATATTATCAGTCTCTTCTTAGTTCATAGCACTGACACTGTCCTTTTTTCATTTCTTCTCACACATTCTATCCCTTCAATGGATAGACACCATCAAAAACTTTGCTCAAGAGTTCTTTGGCAAGTAGTTTTTTTATTTTCTGACATCCTGCTAATCCATGACCTGATTCTCCGCATTCATAGCAGCCTGTTTTCTAGGGATAGAGAGTATTGGGTGTGTAGCTAGGGGCAGCATTAGTAGTTCTATTAGATACATTGTACATATTGTTGGTATGCCTTGGCACATTATTTATGTCATTGTTCATGTTACTGGTGCCATTGTTTCTTGGTGGGAATTTAGCACTGCAGAATCTACCATCTGGTAGGCCCATGAAATATTCTTTTTTTTGTTGGTCCAATGGACTTTTAATAATCTCCTTTATTGCTGCATCTAAGGTGATTGCTTTATAGTATATGGTACTATACCTATTCTCAACCTCTTTCTGTGGATTTTGCTTGGAACTTCTTTGCTTATGCACTGCCTTTCTTGTCTTTACAATAGAGAGTTTCTTCATTATCCAAACTATCTTCAAAGTGAGTCTTACAGATAATGGTCTTAGTGGTAGATAAGTCCCTCTTATACTTTGCTGGTGTTGGTGCTGGTGCAGTACTGACCAGTGATGGAGGTGGCATGTCGTCATTGCCGGGTTCAATCCAATGATCGGCAGAGAAATTGTGTGCAGATGCCAACTATGCCGGTGCTAGTGCAGTACCACCAGTACTAATCACTTCTGGGGAGTCAATATCGACATGAATATCCTCTTCCTTTTGGATAGGGCTAGGATGTTGAATATGCACGTCTATAAGAATGAATGAGAACATAAAAACAATCAGATACAGATGACTTGCCTTTGCCTTTAGACTGTCTATTGATCTTTTTCTGTTCGGTCGCCCTGGTCTGGGTAGTCTTGGAGCGAGTGACGAGTGGGGTCACAGGTGGTGTAGTGGTAGTGGTGGTGTCACTGACAGTGGGGCTGTCTGCTCTCTGAGATCAAAGGACAGCTGAGCATGATGGGTGTTTGGGGTGTGATACTGTATGATAAAGGTAAGTGATCAGTGCATCTGGAGTCATCTCTAGATGTGGTCTTTGTCGTCAATGAAACAGCATACTGACAAATATAATTGATGTACCAAACATGATTGACAACAACAATTGCAAACTTAGTCATCACCTGAGTTAAAACCAAGCCCTGCATATCTACAACAAGACACAGGAGGAACTATGAGTATCAATGTTGTGCAATATGGGGGATGCAACCACAAGGGAGGGGAAGCGGCAGCAGTGAAAGTTTTGAAAGACAAACAAGCAAATGAGAAGAGCTTTGACTCAATACTCATGAATATTTTCAAAAACTGTCAGTTGATCTAATGTTGATGGAGAACATTTTGCCCATGGGCAAACATTTTCACCACTGGTGTGAATTAACAGTGTGTTGGTTAGCTTAGGAGATAGACATGGTGATGGGCATAAGTGGATTGAATGCATCTATGTTCCCAAAACAAATGAAATAAATATACATACATGAATATAGATATATATAATAAACATGTCGAACAGCGTCAATGCATATTGACTCCTTGCATCTAAAGTGAGAAAGCATTTGTGACATACCTGTCAGATGTTGACAACATAGTGACCCAGTCATTTTCTGCCTGTGAAGGTGTGTTGGGCACATTGACAGTCAATTATTTGGAGGCAATGCCTATCTATTGGGATAAAGTAATCAAGGTGCTTTGCGATAATTTCCAACATCACAAGGCACGATCTAAGTAGGGTCTGGAAAGATTTATCATCAGTAAAGGAAGGGTATAGCAAGGTAAGTGATGGCCAAACAGAACAGAATGACAAAATGCTCACAATGAACAGTTTAGTACTCACAGTGGTTCGAGGTCCTCCTGAACACGATGAAAGTGGACATGCACAACTTGCATGGCACAGATGACCATATCAAAGTGTTGTTCAGTGCAATTGGGTGGAAACAGGGAATCTATAAGGAGCATATGATTCAAGCAGTAAATTAAGATATCACAAAGAGAATGTGGGCAACTTACAAAGAAGCATCATGCAGGTCTGGAGCATGTTATGGAACGGATGGATGAATACAGTCCTTCAACTGCACAATAACATGTTATTGCCTGATAATGAGAGTGGTCATGGAGAGGTGGCTGAAACAAAAAATGAGATTACAGGAAAGTGGGAGGCGTGAAAACAGTCAACAAAGGATATGGCAGTGTACCTGTACAAGGTGGTTAAAAGCATGTGGGAGTTGGACCAGTGGTAATTCTGATATCATTGCTGATGACTCTAGGAATAAAGCCACTGTTGGTGACTGGGTGGGACTGGCAACACCAGTGGGTGAAGAAGCATGCACCTTGAGATGCAAAGCTATCAATTGAAGGCCTGATGTCGGAGATGGACATCGCACTAGAGTACTGTACCAGTGTGTTTAGAGAGGTACATATTACTATCTAGAGTTGACACTAGATGCACTGATTTCTGAACTCGCTCACTCACAAAGTGTTATGAACTAGGATAGTTCTAAAGCCAGATAACTCAACTAGGGTTATTCACAATATCAACTACTTACCTGCTTTGTCCCACAAGGAATGAAAATAATTTCACCAGCTGTAAACTGGTAGTCAGGAGGACGAGCTGACTTTGACTAGTAATCAAACATTTCAAGTCAATGGCCTAAGCAACAACTCCTGTTCAAGTATGCTGACACTTACTTTGGAGACCATCTGAGTCTTATGTGATTGAAAAGCAGACCTTAAACCTTGGTTGGCCTCGCTATTTGCCTTTCTATAGGCAGATGAAGATCCAGTTGGTCTACCAAGTAATTCCTGCAAAATGGAGTTCACTGCTAGTGTTGGGCTCTGCTTTCTGGAGGATTCCATTTGCTGAGACTCCAAGGTAGAAGGATGTAAATTAGAAGTAGATGAAGTTTTCTGAGAGCTGCTGCTCACCTCTTGTGCTTGAGAGCCATATGAAATCAAAATTAAACAAACGAGAGTAGTGAAGGAGTGACTAGTAGAGAAAAGACAGAAGCAATCTGAAAGTTGGTTATAGATTGTAGTGATATAAAGATTGCCAATCATCGTAACTGAATTCAACCACATTACTCATCATGTGATCAGTGGGTGCACATATCATGTGATTGCCCAGTTACCGAAAACTTGTTCTCACAGATTCCAATACTCGTCCATTTATTGATAGCCTAGATATTTTGATTGTAATTAACTATCAGAGTTGGAATAGGTAGTAATACTATCTGTGTCACTATTGGATCCAACATTGGTATCAGCAAGCTCCAAAAGCCTGACCATAACATCAAGTGCCTGACACCACTGGATTGCCCTAGGTCGCCAAATAAAATTAGGTAAGGCAATTCGAAGCTCTTTGGTTCCTTGTCATCCCGATTGAATTATTTCATGTGAAGAATACTGGTCATCATCCCATTCATGTGGAAGAATACCGAATACATCTGGGATATGGCCTGCCTCTTGTACTTGAGCAAGATGTCATGAAGAGTAGCAGAACTAAATGGACTGGCATGCTTTGGGACACAAACTGGTTTGTAGTGAAAATGTGAATCATGTTCAGCAGTGATGAGTTGAGGAAGCTCTTGCAAATCTTCTGCATTGATGTCAGGGTGTATTCCTTCACAATCATCAGCATACAGTCCATGCATGCTCAAGCTGTCCCATAAGCCTCATATCCTTTTAGATACGAAAGAAAAAACTCTTTATTTAGCTGGCTGTGTTTGAGTTAATAGATGATATACATTTGGACTTTGATCGTGTCCTTCCCCAGAGATAGGGTGTACATTCCATTTGGCTTGAAATGTGTGGCAGTCAGACTTGATCTGCTCGAGGAACAACTCATGTAAAAGCCAAAGATGCTGGGCATTAGACACATCAAGTCCATGAAGCCTCTCGAGCTGGTAGAAAAATACATGCCACATATGAGCAAATTGGGTGCCAATCTCAACCCAGGATTGTTCAATCGTGCTATTATGAGTCAAACTTGCAAACAGCAGATTTTAACACAGCTAATGTAAGAAATGGAATTATGTTCACTTACGATCCCTACATAAAGCTTGCACGGTTAGGCCCTCTAGTCATGATCATATGGACTGATACCTTTTTGTTTTCTCCACCTTATCGCCTTGCACTCTTGAAGGTGTACCATAGATAGCGACTGCATTCAAAAACACCCCAAGCACTGCAGATGCACTATTGCTTGTGCTGGGATGAATGACGACTATCTATTCATCTGAGTGATCTGTGAACACCTCAAGTCATACAATAACCTTCACAAGACACGTGTGGCCATCATCGCTAGAAATGGGGCAATGCTCATAGACGGAGATCAAAAGTGGTACCATGGGTCCGACATGCTGGTCGGGAGAATTGAAGAGTTTGACAAAGACTTGTCCTTCCCCATCCTTGACCTATCAGCAACATCTCTGCGTTCAGCAGAAGATGCCCATTTCACCTTTTGCTTCGACAATATCAACTGGCTTTTGAAAATCCTCAGGATCCCCTAGGAACTCACCAAGGACATTCTCTTTTCTGTGTGCACTCCGTTCATTGGTTTCCTCTGGGATATTATGATGTGTTCCATCTCCATCCCACCCAAGAAGAAAGAAAAATATGTGGCAGTGATTTAGGAATGGGAAGCTAGACCCTCACACACTTTGCAGCAGGCCCAGGAACTCTACAGGAAGCTGCTACATGCTTCCTTAGTGCTACCTACAGGATGAACCCAACTCGTATCCCTTGAAGATATGCTTTCTGCCTTCCACAATCATCCTCACATGCCTCGTACCCCCCCAAGAACACAGGCGAGGATCTGCACTGGTGGAAAGCCAGTCTTGCCCCATCGTCTCTCAACCCATTCCAGGGCCCATCGAAGTCACTGACCCCTCGGCTTACTCAGACACTAGCTCTAGTACTGGTGTTGCAATTTGGATCAACAGCAGGTGGAAGGCATAGCACCTCCTCCCGGGATGGAAAGACGAAGACCGAGACATTGGCTTGGCAGAGGCAATCGGCATGAAGTTCTTCGCTATCACACTCTTCGGTCAATATCCAGAAGGCAGTTGCATCAAAGTTTTCGGCAACAATTGGGGCATCGTTGAAGGCTGGTGGAAAGGGAGGAGCAGAAACAAGGCTACTAAAACCATCTTTCCGCGCATTCACAAGCTCTTCACAGCCTCAAAATGCTCAATCCTCACTCATTATGTCCCTAGCACTCACAATCCAGCCAACACTTCCGGGGGTATATACCCACCATCAAACCTACTTCTTCCCCAATCCGCATTCCCCAACCCCTGCAAGCCTTCATCACAGACTTCGACGATCCCAGGGTCCCTGCTAAGCATCTTAAGTACCATGCAGGCACCAAAGTGTGTTAGTTATATGATCATTCACCTCTACAGTACACTTTTCTATACTTTTCATGGTCTCTATATGTACACATTCATTACCTATATTTCCCTGACCATTCAGTTACTTTGCTGACCTCCCTAGGACTTGTCTAGGTCGAGTTATTCCTTACCTTTGTGTTGTGGCTTGTCTGTTTACATTTGTTTACCATACATCGCCCATATCCCAGAGTCCAGTGCTCCCTGCCTCTTTAGCAACTTACTCTACACTCTAGGTACTGTATACCTTTACTATACTTGAATACATTGGCAACTTACTCTGGACTCTAGTCCTGATCATCATTGGTCCCTCAGGAGCCTCTAGAAGCGGCCCATTCACTTTCCATTCTAACAAAGCGAGACCACTCATCAGCAATAGCTCCCGCTCATAAGTTGAATCTAGAAACCTCAATGACGAGCTCCATCTGACGGTCAAGGAGAAGAAATTTTCAAAGCAGTGCAAACTTAGTAAGTCAAAACTCTATCGGCTATCTAGCATCTCATTGGACGCACCTAGTTGCTGATTACCCCAGTAATCTGACCCCTCGAGAATCCACCCTGCACCCTCATTGCTCTGCCAAAGATAGACTTCACCTATGGTGCCCAGCTGCAGATAGTGCACTATCTTCTCCTCATTTACACGAGGATGCACAGCACATTCAAGATGTGATGATTCATGCTTGGGCAGGGAGCACGCAAGAAGCATATAGGAGTGGTATCCTTGCATTTCACGTCTACTGCGACTCAAAATCAATCAAAGAACATCTGCGGGCTCCCGCATCTTCAGAGCTCATTTTGGCCTTCATTTCAGACTTGGTGGGATCATATTCAGGCAAAACTATAGCTAGCTACATCCACTGTTGTCTCACCAGTTCGTGGACATGTCGCTGTCATCAATTCCAGCTCCTGTCTATCAACTGAGGGCACCAGCACAACCAGTACAACAAGTATTCCAACAACTGTTAGCTCAACCAACCTTCCAACCCAAACCGGTGACAATCACACCACAAGGCAACAGCAGCCCAGCCAGCCATGGAACAGTTTACTCCAGGAAACCCTTTCATAGCGACGGGAGCAGTACCCCATACCAATCTGTTCTATTAATACCAGACACCACAAACACCATCCATGAGTCACACCACTATCACAGAACACATCAGAATAGCTGCCCAGTATGCAGGACCACTGCATCAGCCGGACACAGACACTGGGAGAGCTGTGTATGTGCAACAGGTAAAAGAGTGGCACGACAAGTACGGATTGGATGGGGTGCCCAACGTCACATGACCATTAGCTCACATTACAAGAAGCCAGATGGAGAGAAATTGTCTCTGGTCTCATGGGGAGGACCCTACACAGCAACATCATTCTCTCAACACCCTCAGTACCAGCTCAGACTGCCAACCCAAACAGTTCGTTGCACCCATCAATATCTATGTGCCTCGGTACCAAGTCTTTGAGCCATACCAAGGTGGCGCCAGCTATGCGAACTTGCAGGAATACCAGGGAAATGGGGATGGACTGTAGTGGAATGGGAAAACACTACAGTCCAAACCACCAGTAAAACCAGAACCTCACCACATCAGATACCCCAATGCTCCCAGACCCTGCAATGTCCCCAGAATACCATAGGTGGTCTTGTGGTAGCAATTGCATGCCCTGCAATAAAAGTGGCTACTTGTTCCAGCCAAAGAAGCGAGGTCACGAGCAGCAGGAAGATCACAAACAATGAGAGTGACAGCACTGCAAGTGAGCTGGCCGGTAGAATAGCAAGCTATTTTGGAAAGTTTGAGACCACACTCCCATGACTCCACCACATCCTCAATGAGTGGTTGGATGTAATGATTAAGATGCTCGAGTGACGGTTGTTTCGGACCCGGGATAATGCCTGCGAGATACATGTTCTCAGGCTTGTACCTAATATCTGATGGCAAATTCAAGCACACCATGGAAATGATTCCAGAGGAGGATTCTTTTATTCTTCCAAGATTCTATGATGTTCCTCCACTGTGCAGTACATGGCACACAAGTCTCAGAATGGCTCCGGCAGACAAAGTTATGATTCATAGGCAGAATTAGTGGTTCTAGAGGTATGAGGCATTCTGTCAACTGGTGGTGGATGGATCACATGAGAGTGATGCTATGAAGGAGCAACAACACATCTGAGTCATGGGCAAAAGTAAAGCACATGAGGATCTTACCCTAAAGACAACCCATCCTAGCTGACATGTGCTCACCCCTCAAACATGCCATCTTATATTTCCTTAGGTGTCCTAGTCATATATAAGACTATTAAAAATCTCACTCCTACTTTGTAGGGGATGCTAAGTTTGAGGTCAGCAAGCCTGACTTCATTTGGTGGTTCATTACCACATTTCATTATAAAGTAAGGTTCACCCAGAGGCTCTTGAGACAATATTTTCCTGTGAGTGCCTACACATGGTACTCATATTATTGCTTCAAGGACCAGAATATTTGAATGAGCAATTAGAAGCATTGCGTAAGTTTAAAGTTAGGAAGCCAGAGCCCAGACTCGCAGGCAATCATGTTCAGGCCCAAAAAGCTAGAACACATGAGGTGAGGAATTGAGGGAAGCGAACAACATGATACAAATGAATGGAAACATTGAAGAGATCAGGTTTGAAATGTAGGGCACAGAACTCACTTTGCATCGAAATCTAGGCAGACAATGAATATGAAAGAATAGCGATCATGATGAAAATGACCATCCAGCCCGATGTCAATAAAGGGAGACAGTGAAAATGTAGATATGAATAATTACAGGGACCGAACCCAAGATATGCTAAAATTTAGAAGTCACTTTATTGCATATCCTCTTCTCTTCCCCTCACTCACAAGTATAGTCTCTAATGCCAAAGTAAAGCTCCCTCATTTCATTTCATATACTCTTCTCTTTCTCTAACTCGCAAGTAAAACTCCCTCATATCCTCTTTGCTGTGCCAAACTCTATCATCTTTGCTACTCTCATTCCACTCCAGCGACATCAGTAGGTTGCATCTTGCTACAAAATGCTACAGTGCGCTCTGTAGTGAATTATGTTTCCCTGACTGAGCTTTATGTGGTGCCTAAGCGCTATGTTCAGATATATGAATATACTGAGCAGTGAGGGAGTTTTACATGCGAGTTAGAGGAAGAGAGGAGGATATGCAATGAAGTGAGGGAGGTTTACTTGCGAGTTAGACAATGAAGGAGGGTACTCTAGACAAGGGTGAATATGTATGAATCCATTAATAAACCAATACTCCATCTCTTCCTTGACATTCTTTTCTTTGAGTCCATTAGAATATCTGGCTATCGCTTCTTTCAATTCTTCTTCTAGTTTGACATCTAGTTTGACCCAGGGCTCTTTGTTAACCTCTGACTTGATGATCTGTGAGGTGTGAATATATAATTCTAAATATAAGTGTAACTCACAATTGCAGGGTGAACTCATCCTGGATATGCGCTGGCGGGACAGGTGACACAGAGACCGGGTGGGTCTGCCTGAGATTGAGGTTGTGGTTCAGGTTGTGGCTTGGCAGGGGTTACAGGATGAGCATTGCAATGGCTGTGTGTACTGCAAAATGGCTCATCCTTGCCCAATTGTTCAAGCTGTGGATGATTTAGATGAGATCTGAAAGATAGGAAGTAACTCAACTTTGCCTGAACCCACCTAACGTGTAACTGTGCATTTTTTTTAGCATGGTGTTCTTTGCGGCCTGTGCCCTTATAATTGGAGCCATAGGGTAGTATGTTGGTTGTGGGGGTTGATGGAAGTTGGGAGCAAGTGATGGACTGTGATGGACACAATGGACGTGAGTATTTGTGTCCCAAACAATCCTTGGCAGAGTTTGGAATTATTGTGCTGCAGCTGCCTGGGGTCGCGTCGTCCTTGGTTTGGGTGATGTGTGGCATCGTGGCGGTGCCAGCTTGGTAAGCCTTTGGCTGGACCATCAATTTGCTCGTGATTGAGGGCATGTAAGGTGCATGGGTAGAATCTACCATGGACTTGCATAGAAAATTGGTAGACTCCATTCTGATAACTCTGCAGAATCTACTGCAGTCCACCTGAGCCTACTGCAGTCTACCTGAGTCTACAATGCCATGGGTAGAACAACCAAACAATGTTCTCAACACGTATAATGGACTCATCTGTCAACTACTTGTGTCCCTTGATGAATATGATCTCACTTTTCCCGACCTCACGGCCTTCATTCAGCTTGCATGCATGGCAAAACCATTCATTCACCAGTGTATGTCTAACATCAGTCGAATCTCATCAATAGCGGATGGTCTCCTGGCACGAACTTTCCAGGTGTGGTGCACGTAAGCCTTACTAGGTGGGGAGGGTCATTTGTTGTTCTAGCAATATTCAAGTTGGCTAGTCAGCATGAATAAACCATCTAATAAATGTAGAAGACTGTACCTTCAACCAGAGAACTATGTCAATCATATTAGGGATCATGATACTCAGACTTTGGTCAGCTTATTCAGCCACCAATGTCCGCTGGTGCCCAAGAACATAGTTCCGTGCATAAATTGGGTCTAACAGCTGGGCATAAATTCATGAAGTGGCTGGGAGCAACTGAGTAGTAGTTAAAGACTGTGACATGCTCGCTGATGATGAATTGGATGTAGGCAAGGGGACATCAGGTGTAGTAACTAGAGGGTAGTCAAGCTGAGTAGACATGAGGTTAATGGTGGCAAATGGTGGTATGATCGAGTTTTCATGCTGTTGAGCAGCAACTGGAGAAGATACAGATGCGACTTGGTGGACCCTACACCCTTCTGCCACCTCACAATACTGCTTGCAGTCATGTCATATGCAGTTCCTGTTGGCCTTCCATGGCTGAGTACCTTGCTTCAAGTTGTGGCAGTCGGTATCAGTCATAGTAGGCCATAGTTAGTATACTGCAAGCAGTTGAATGTCAAGTAGGTTAAGAACAGTAATATTAAGCAGACTCACTGACAGTTATGTGCAGCTGGGCCATGCAAACATCCAAGGTAGTATACTCGATAGTGTCTCACTGTGAACATACTACAAAATTTATACTGAGATGGTGAAGACAGCAATCAATATTGGGACTTGTCCTGGATAAGTGGCCATTGAATGACTAACAGTCTAACTTGTAGCAGGTGTAGGTCCAAGTGACATAGTGGTGGGGCAGACAGTGAAAACATTGGCTTGTCATTGTCATATATATGGCAGACACTGCACCAGGCAATGATCACAGCCGAGCAATGAACTACGCTGAAGTTGTTTGGTCGATCTACTGGAGTCTACACAAGTCTACGAATTGTCTGTCGCCCTGCTCGAGATGTGAAGCAAGTAGAACAAGATTTATTTGCTAGATACAATCCATTTGATTTCTGGTCCAAATGTGCATGCCCATGCAATAACACAATGAGAGAAGACAATGCAGCAATGTCTGTGACAAGAAATCTATGTACAATATTATTGTAGTGCTAGATATTGTATAATGATTGCAAGAGCCAGGTACAAGCGATATGCAAGCATTTAATGTATGCTAAACTTGAGGACTGCTCGTAAGCATTAGTAGTATGCACAATGGTCCAGACCACCATGGCAGAAAGAATTGTGGGGGAACATGAGGCCCACAATGGACAGTCCTACTAGTTTGGGACTCAATAAAATCATCATGGTCCTTCATCGACTTTCAATTGTCCATCATCCACAAAATGGCCACAGTACCAGATATAAAAACGACCAAGTGTGCTTGTCCTATATCTCATACCTTAGATTGCTTAAAGCAAGTCGCCTATCACCCAAGCTCTCGATCACACACAACCCTTGTCCTGTGAACTCAAGACCAGAAAGATGCCAGCTGTTCACAACAGAACTAATCACATACAACCAAAAAACAAAGCATACAATATCTTATTCCTGGACGAAAACCCACTGTCAATGGCAACATCACAGTTCCTGTCCAAGGGAAGCTTTACCGGCCACCCGGTGAATTATTACTGGAGGCGACATGCTTCCCTGTCAAGCGGCTAGATGGTGGACAGACAGACACCATGATCTTATTAGAGCACTTTGTGTTTTTTTGACAGCTCACAATGCATGCTGTTGCTTTCACACCTAGACAACCATTCAGAAATAGATATCTATGGGGCTGGTATAGCTTGTCTCAAAGGCCACGAGCCCAGGTCGTTCGCATCGGCCCAGAGCTACAATGTCGACCTTGCTGATCCTAATGGGTAAGTTGCCTTTATCTGAAACTTTCTTGAGAGCTTAAGACCTCCATGCATAGCGCTATGCATGTCAAACCAAGCGAGCTCAATATTGTCTCGGAATTTCATCCAAGAAATACAACAGTCAATTCAGAAAAACATTCTTACTGCACCGCATCATCCAGACAATTGTGTCGTCTGCTATCTGCGATCCAGGACGGGAACACAAGGATTTCTTGACTGATTTTTTAAAGATAAAGATTGTCGGGGCTCCCCCTCCAGAGGGAGACATTTTTGGGATTGTGTGAGATTTATTATTGTGTTCCTGTGAAGCTTATCTTAATATATTTGTAGGTTAAGCAACTGTGTCATGCGGTAGAATCCATAATGGGGAATCCGTGTCACACAATTATTGTTGATTTCCTTCTATCCGACACTGCACCTCTGATGAAGAGAGCCATAGAGCCACCTCATTGACATGTGCGAAAGCTCAAAGTCGCCATAGAGCAGGTGGTGATAGATTTGACGCTGGAGGATTGATCCATCATGACTTGTGGACAGCATGGTATTGAGCAATAAATATTTTGAATAAATCTGTATGATCACTCCAATGGAAAACATCATTGCATGATGATGACATTGTTATTGCAAGGGAACACTGTCTGTTCAAAATGGAGATGTGGGAGTGGGAGTGGGAGTAGTCCAGCTGACTCCGGTTTTATTGCAGATCATCTTATGAAGGTCAATAATAAGTATTGACCAAAGGCTGGTATCAGTTGAATAACTGAAACTGAATGGTCCACTTTACATACAAGAAGCTTGTACACAAGCCAGGTTCATGAGTCTACCAATGAGATGCAGCCAAGCTTACTAGATCAGAAGCAGACTAGAAAATATAGTCCTATTGTTGGTAATATGTACTAAGATATGGATTACTTACATATAGTTACCACACTGAAGCAAGATAGATCTGGATGTGATGTGATTATGGAGACTCGGAGGATCTGATGACTCATTGCCAACACTCATCAAGCAGAGTTAGTAGTATATGTATATATGAACACATACTTTATGTGTATGAAGAATTACTGACTGAGGTAGGCAAGGCTGGCAGGCATGATAACTACAGATTGGTTTTTTGCAATGGTGGCACTGGCAGAACACCTTCACTGAGGGAGAATTAGCTGTGAGGTCATTGTAAATTTTTGGGGAAAGGGGTGTCTCAATGGTAGGTATACGATTTTGCGAGATATAGAATGGGTCATCCATGAAGAAAAGAAGCAGATGCTTGAAGTACCTACATGAAACAGCTGAGAGAGATATCAATGAGCTGATACACTGAGTATTCACCTGGCAATGGTGTCGGGGGAGTGCTGGAACCACTCACCAAGATGGCGAGTCGAAAGTCCCATCACACAAGTGTACAAAAATATCCCCAGCTGTTCTTCTACAGAGACACCATTATGAGACTGATGTATATACCATGTTGCTTGAGAATCTGGACCAAGGCTTCAAAGACTTCTAAGTTAAGGACAAGCACTCTGCGCTCGAGTCCCATATGGAAAAGTGCGTATTTAGTGGTTATCCAGATGGTTACAAGGGCTGGAAATTCTATAGCCCCACCTCCAAGCACACTGTCATCTCAGAGTGTGCTGACTTCAACGAAAGATATTTACTTCTATCTAAGAGACCTTCTAGTGCGCTTCAGCACCCTCCCACATTGCCCTCTGTCGAGTCTAGGGTGATTCCAGACTCTGATGATGATGATTTTGATGAGGCACTGACTCATGGGGGGGAGAGGCGTCCACCAGATCCACCAGTCCCACCTGTCATCACTCCAGTGCCCCCTGCATTGGCTATTATGCCTGCAGTTGACTCAGCTGTCCCAGATGTCCATCCTAGTGATAGACCTGATATTCTAAGGCCTGATCCAGCACCTCCTCAGCCTCCTGCACATATACCAGTTGTGCCAGCAGCCCCAGCTCCTCCTCCTCACGCTTCTCCTGTTGGCATTGGTACCAGACTGCCCACTCTAGCGAGACACCCTCCTCATGAGTGGTAGATGCTCTCTAACAGTTGGATGATCAAGTTGATGATGATGAGGAGGAGGAAGCTGATATGGGCTTTGAGGTATGTCACTCTGTGGCTATACCTGCTGAGCCAATGTCCTTTGCAGAGGTCCTGAGTCATTGCAATGGTACCAAGTTTATCACAGTAGGAAAGGGAGATATCTATGACCTCTTTGAGGTCCAACTGGTGAGGGTGATCGACCACGACGAGTAAAGTGTTCTGGAGCACATGAATGACCACAACAAGCAGACATGTTATGGTCAGACTGATACAAACGGTAGTCTCTGGATGACAACGGTCGATGGTGTGGAGAGACTGGTCGACAATAGGAATGGTAGGACGATCCATGGTGAGCAGGGGATACTGAATGATGTGGTTGGTTTGCACGGGGAACTCTAAGAACAGAGGGCACATAAGTATAATGAGGAGAAGGATCTTTGCGGTCAACAGTGTTCCCTTTGCCTTTGGTTAGAGCTGGTACATTGGAATCTAGTTTCACTCCACTGGGTTCCATATCAAGGTCCATGCTGTCTTTCATGGCAATATCCTGCACTTGACTGTCTCATGCTGTCTTCTGTCAATCCTGTTCAAGCCATTGCTGTTCAAGCTCCTTCTCCCTCTCGAGCTCCTTCTACTTCTTGAGTTCCTGCTGCTTCTCGAGTTCCTTCTCTGTCTTGAGCTGGACAACATCCATTTGCTCATTGAATCGCTTTATCCTTATATCCTTTTATGAGCTGCTGCCTCCTTTCTTTCTGCAGCTTCTCTGTTACATTTTGACCTGATGGCAACACGGCTGGTGATGACAAAGGAGATGGACCCGCCACCACATTGGATGTGAATTCACCAGCAAGTTCTTGCTGCAGCGCCACGCTAATCTCATTGTGAGCGAGCTCCTGGAACCATTTTGCTCATGCGGATGAAGGGTCAGGGATACTGAGGGGATTGGCAAAGGCATGATGAGCAATCAAACATTCCGCAAGAGCATGAGTCTTTCTGAACACCATGTGGCAAGGTATTTCCTTGATCTTCAAATGGGCTATTGAAGCGCATGCAAAGCAACTGCTGTTGTAGCCTTGGAATGAAGAGTTTAATTTCACTTTGAAGATTGAGAGAATTGCCTGTTTTCACATAAGTTTGTATCTTGCAAGTCAGCAAAATGGCCTACACTATGATAGCATGGAGTTTTCCATTCAAAGTCGATGCAAAATGCAACAAAGTGGTTCATGCTGGGGATACACATTGGGAAAAAAAGAATCTTGCCTTTGGTGAGTGTCCATTCTAGTGTCTCGAAAGTGTGGTGCAATGAATCAAAATTTGGTTTCGCCTGCCAGATTGCATCAGTGAGCTCAGTATCCACAATGAAGAGGTTGGATTGTGCTGGGACTAATCAACGGATGGTGAATTGTATCATCATGTCCACGAGAGTCTCTGACAACCAAGCATCATCCGACAAGAGGCGTGTGAGTTTTAATGTATTAATCGTCTTGTGGTATGGTAGACCATGCATCTCTAGGTGGGCAAGGAAAAACGAGTGATCTGGCTTGAGGCTGGTTATTACTTTGTTCATCTGGACTTTCCCCCTTAACCACATATCTGCATCCGCCCACGCCATCTTAGCCTCGTGCACTGTGTGTAGGGTTTCCCAGAGGGTCAACATTCAAAGAAGTAATGGTTCGTCTTTGAATCCAGGATGTAGGCTTGACCGCTTGCCATCCCAAATCACATCATCAAGAGCCTTTCTAAGGAGGTAGACCCATGGCTTTGGTGGTATATCCCTGGTAAGGTTCAGGTTCTCGATCTGACATGCTCTATCAAAGATGATGCTCCAGTCTCTGTGAAGCACCCAACCTCGACATTGGGCACCTTGAACTTTAGCATTTCCCCTACTGGGAGCTCAGAGGAGGACAATAACATGTTGTATACCTCCTGCGGAATATTCGTGAACTCCAATGGAAGATCGAGGTCTTAAGGATCCAATGGTTTGTCTCCTCCATCAACCCATTTGCTGATTGGTACATGAACAGTAACAGGTGGAGAAGGAAAGGAGGCAGCTGCAATGGAAGGTGGAACATCATCCTCGTCCATTTCAAAGAGGTCTTCCCTGTCAGTGCATCATAGTCGGAGTAGTCATGATAAAGTTTGACATCGCCCATTCATGGGTGGAATGAGTGTAATGACCAAACATAATTCTCAAGCTGTTTGATTTCCTCATAATTATGCGTGATCTCTCCACGTGAGTCAGATTTGCCTTGGGTGACAAATATATGCTTTGCGACTTTCTGGCCTTTGAAGGAGGATCAATAAACATTCAGTCGACATACTTGTAGGACCCTGTTTGGGTCATGTAGGGGTTGGCTCAACTTCTTCCCATGAATCTTCTGCCCAAGATGAATTTCAGAAAGACATTGTTCCCTTGTCATTATCTGGGGAATGGAGATGAGCCATTAAAAGTAAAGAGTGACAGGTCGACTCTTCGGGAGTGGGCAACTCCACTGGGAGTGTTTTTCTGGCCAACATAACTCCAATCTGTCTACAAGGTTTATGGTTAGTAGCCTTTGGCTTCATCAAAGTGGTACTCTTAAGGCGAGGCATGTGAGGTGTCGGAGAGGATGTAAAGCACCAAGCTGTTTGGTGTCGGACGAGAAAAAGAATTCAGTCACTGAAGGTATGTTTAGCAGCCTAAGCCATGGAGCAAGGTCTTGCTGGAATTTCCAGGGGGAAGTTCAAGAAAGCAAACGCAAGCATTCAATAGTATGACTGGCTAGATGTCCAAAAGGATAGAAGTCAAACACAAGCATTCAATGGAGGGCTTGAAAGAATCAATGTCCAATTGGATGAATACAATGCAAATGAAAGTGTTCAACAGGATGACTAGCTTAAAATTAGCATTGTCTACTTGCATGGATCTGAAATATCCCGGTATTTAATAGGGTCCCTCATGGTGTATAGGCCTCATGGTTGGATTAGTTACTGCTGGATGCTTCTGACATGGGCTTCACTTTCCCCGTCAGTGCACTAAGAGTTGTGCAACTTTTGAGACTGAGACTTTTGACACTTATGAGCTTTATGAGAGTTGTGCGACTTTTGAGACTGAGACTTTTGATACTTCTGAGATTCTGTGTGTTTGTTGTTAGTTATATGATTATTCACCTCTACAGTATGCTTTCTATCCTTTTCATGGTCCCTATACGTACATATTCATTGCCTATATTTCCCTAACCATTCAGTTACATTCCTGACCTCCTTAGGACGTGTCTAGGTCGAGTTATTCCATATCTTTGTGTTGTGGCTTACCTGTTTACATTTGTTTACCATACATCGCCCATATCCCAGAGTCCAGTGCTCCCTGCCTCTTTGGCAACCTACTCTGGACTCTAGGTACTGTATACCTTTACTATACTTGAATACATTGGCAACTTACTCTGGACTCTAGTCCTAGTCATCTTTGGTCCCTCAGGAGCCTCTAGAAGCAGCCCATTCACTTCCCCTAACAGGACGGCCCACTGGGTATGTCGCTAGCAAGTTCCTGCTTGCATATACACCAGAGTATGCTGCCTTGGGCAACAGCAACCTTTATATGGGGCAATTTTAGCAGGCAATTTCATTGGTGTTCATAGTCCATGTATTCATACTTGGCAGTTTGCCATCCATAAGGACACCAGTTGGATTCGAAGACAGAAATAGGACAAGGGATGGAAATATATGCCGTGTTGAACATGACTTTGAAATGAATGCCGTGCTCAAAAAAACAAAGTATGACGTCCTCTAAAGGCAGGCCCCAGCCTTCTTTGATGCACTGAATAACAGACAGGGCACTATTGATGAAGAGGTTCCATTTCTGAGTGAATTTTTTGGTGCATGGAAGCATGAGGTAACTGGTCAAGGTATTATCTTTCATGGGGGTGAATGTGAAATGCGGGTTTGATGCGGCAATTTCCCTAACATTGCTTGGATGTAGATCCCATGCAAGAGACGGAGGCTTCATGTCAAGCACGAGGGATGATATAAAGTACCACATGGTGAACTCGTTATTCTGTTGAATTAGGGGGAGATTCATTTCCATCAGGTATTTCCGAACTGTCTGCATGTCAATTACTTGGGCGTCTGGAATAGCAATGTAATTATGCTGTTGAATTTGCACAAATATTATTTGTGTCACCTCAAAATGAATGTGTGCCCCCCGAAAATGGACGATGTGCCACATGAGAAATTGAGATTGTGTTGCCCCAAAAACTTGAGTTTTCAGTATCCCCACTGCCAACCAGATTCTCATTACCACGGTCCACCACAAGAGTGCCCTTCGCCAATGCACTATGATTCAACGGCAGCAGTACAAAGTTTCCCAACTCAATGCTGTGGCACATGGATGGTCATCATAAGCTAATTCATTGGGGCATTGTAATTCATGGTATCATTGATAGATATTGTTGTACAGTAGGCTATTATTCTGCACTAGCTACTCATTCCTGATATGTATTGACTTTCAGATAGTCATCCATCCACTTGGATATCGGGCTGATTCCTTGCAACCTGAAGATGTCAGCGCCCACATCTGCGACTTCACTGTAAGCTCCAGCCAAGGCAGAAAATCCAAAGCAGAAGCTGCAATCAATAGCAAAGCTATCCTTGATTTTCTACAATGAGAAATCCTTTGGTATGCATCAGGTGAATGTGCATATTAGGTATTTTTGCTAATGCATAGGCAATGAAGATGAGAGATCCTCAACGTTGACGAGAGGGCAAAATCACAGCCAAAGCTCGCAGGCACCGCCATTGCCAATTGCCATCATAGATCCCGTCGGGTCGAACCAGCTCTTCCCAAACTTGGGTCTGAATTGCTTGGTTTGCAAGCCAAAGTCCAGAGTACCAGTGAATGTGTGATCAGAAATTGTATTTGGGAGGAAAGCATCCAGGCCTATGACACCCGAGACCACCAGAACAAAGTTGAGGAAATGTCTAGAGGCATCCCATAGCAACCAGAGGTAAAGGTAAACTGAGGTCAATACGGAGGTTTGTGTGGCACAGCAAGGAGCTTGCAGCACTGGTTTTGTCCTTCTTGCGAAACAACCTCTCGAAGGCAGAGAGGGTCATGTTGCAGATGGGAGTCTGCTCCCATGTAGGACCAGTATTGTCTTGACCTTCAAGAGCCAGGAAGATACTATCAAACACCTCTCATTGTTGCAGAGGGTTTCTGACTCAACAGCCGAAGGGACTTTGTCTAGATTGAACGGACTAACTTCATCATCAGGATTTGACGAGAAGCCCTCATCAATGTCAAAACTAATGTCACTGCTGCTGGATGTGAGTGGTATGGATCAGTGTATGGTGCTGATCATGGCAGACCAGCAACTTACCTCTCATTACCATGGTGGGGCATAGTGGTGGCAGTGGGCAGGTTAGTTTGCCAGATGTGAAAAATCTGAGGGCTAGAGAGTTGGTTTGCTACTAGTGTGGACATAAGACAAATTGAACAAAGTAATAAATGAGCTAACCAAAATGGAGAACTAAGCCGCGGATGATTCCATTGAATCCAGTTGTTTGCATAACATGTCTGCCTGAGCCTCAGTGCCATCCGTAGTAGGTGCAGCAAACTTAACCATGGTATGACAATAATAGATGATGTTCCAATCACTTCAGGGGGCAAACACACTCAAATCCCAGTTATGTATCATGGCGATACAACCCATGAACCATGTCTCCCATTGCGGGTTCCACTCTCCTTTCCACTGCTGATACCTATCAAAGATCTCAAGTAGAGGCCATAAGCTGGACTTGTCTGTGGTGATACCCAGAGTAAGTTGGATGTCTTGCAGGAACACTGTGTTGTCTATGTGCGTGTCATTATGCTCAACGTTGCCATGTATATAAGCATCCGTAGATAGGCCAGACAGAGTGGCTGAAAAAAGATGATCTGGTCCATAGAGGGGTGGATAAACACAATTGAGATAGGTGGTCCGAGGGGCACAGAGGTCATGATAAGGGCTGGTGAGATCATTGGGGTTGACGAAGACTTGCCAGTCCAATCCACAAGAGAGACAGTGGAGGGCAAAAAACCCTCTTGGTGCATTAGGATACTGAATTCCCCATAGGCGCAGTCTGATTTGCGTCCTCTTTGAGACTACAGATTTACCACAAGCAACAAGGTGTAGAAGGTGAGATGGAGGATCAGATATCAAATGGAAAAGGTGGTTTTGCAAGAGGGGGTTTTGCAATAACATCAAAACGGGGGCATTGTTAGGTGGGGCAAGGAATGGTGCTCGATTGATGATCCACCAAGTTGTTGTGGTGTTCATAGCAAAGCGAGGACTCATCTGGCCTATACCTGCACCCGATTAACACTCACAGGAGGCAATAGATGTGAGGGGTGAGATGAATGATCAGGAATTGATGGCACAGTATATGAGACTTGGGTTGATGGAGCTGCGGTAGGATGGCCAGATACAAGAGCTAGACATGTTAAAGGTCAGTTCTTCAGACAACATATATTGCATGGTAATGATGGTAACAATATGCACAATGCAATTCAGATAGATAGGTAAGCTAAGGAGAAGCTGATCACTCCCTCCACCTTTCAATCAAAAGACAACCCAAAATTTGATGTCAGCCTTCATCTCAACCCATCTTAGTGTCCGCTTGGCATAATGATATGGCTATCATAGGTCAAGAATCCAGGCTGATGCAATATTCCTCAGCCCTTTGTGGTAAACATTCTTGGAAAGGACTTTGGATCATATCAGAATGTATGTACTGCTTTGGTTCCAGCCGTGCACAAGTCCATGATCAAGAAGCCTTTATGAATGTCAAGGATGCATTAAATCTTGCTTGGATCTTTCATCCTGTTGAAAAATGATTTGATTGTTGCAAGGATGTTGGGTTAGTATGATCATTGCATTGCTTGTACTTTAAAGTAGCAATGCTCGTCAGATATTTGATACCTGTCCAATTAGTCCATAATTGCAGGCTCTGTGGCTTCACCCTGATTATGCAGAGAAGATGTGTTGGCATGATGAATGCACAAAGGATATTCTCAATCAACTTGAGACAATCGGGTGTCCCTGACACTTATGAAGATATTCTCCATGGGAAACAGTACCTAGATGCCTTTCAATTTGGTAAAATTAAGGACAGTGATTTAGTGCTAATGCTGTCAATTGATAGTGTACAGCTCTATGAATCCAAGCAGTCAGATTGTTGGATCTATATATGGTTCTATTCAATCATGCACCTGAGGTACATTATCAGAAAAAGTATGTCCTTCCTGGCAGTATCATTTCTGAGCGGAAGCATCTCCTTTGCAATCTACTTCGGCTTCTTGAGAGAAACTCCAATATGTGTTAGCTCAAGTGGATAGTAGTGATTTCCAGGAAGTTTCAGATGATGAACTTCCTAACTATATGTTTGGATTTCCAACTTGCTCTCCTTTGGCTTATAATGATTGGGAAACTGGTTGATCAATACAGGGTATGCCAAGTCAAGTGGTTCTTCAGCGAAAACCCACCAGCCATACTACCACCAGGTTGGACATATCTCCAAGCACAAGATTTTATACTGAATGAACAACCAGACTGGAGGTAGAAACAAGGGTACTAATATGTCACAGATTATAACACATCCCTATGTCCTGATCTCAAAGGATGTCATGCAAAAGATTACAGCTCCTCCCAATAGTATGATTACAACATTCAATTCCCAGCAATATAGCCCATGCTGGCTAAGGCAGAATGCACTACTTCCTATTTGATCTTGTGGTTAAACTGCTGCTTCAATACAGACTTGCTAATAGGGAGTGTAATAGGGGTATTCTTATTTTAAAGGCATGTAACATGATTATTACATAACTTGCTTGTCAATGCTCATATCATAGTCTTTTTTTTGCTGCTCCATTTAAGGCGTACTATCTGCTATTTTTTCAGGGGATTCTTTAGCTAGTATGTGCAGACATATGTGTATGATCAACATCCATATCAGATCAGATCTTCAACATATATTTTGATTGTTTGGACTACCCCCTAGCTCAAAGTCAGTTGGCATCATACCCTCCTCTCCTGAGTGATACCATCATCAACTACTGTCTGTACAAGCACACATGCTCAATAGGGATACAGCAGATAGTAATTCAGGAAAACATTCTGTGGTAGACTGGTAGGCACAACATGAAGCTTTAACTGGAAATGTTCACTATGGTCAAATTTTTGATATTCCTCTTGTTATAACTGCCCTGTCCGGACTATCTTTTTCTTTCTATCACATAACTATTCTTACACATGATCTTATTCCTTCTATCAGTTTCCAGAATCTTCTGTCACATGATTTATTGTCATACAATTCTCTATTCTTTTCTCATCAGCTGATAGCTTGTACCATATTTGTCAACTGCCTTTCTTAACTCATTGTAAACACTTATAAACTGGCCCTAAATTTGTCTTGTTGTACCTATACATACACTGTAGTATTACTTGTAACTTCTTAAGCTAGTTTTATTCAATCTAGTATTGTAACTTGTGATCCTTGAGTTTCATCCTTTTCCTCTCAGATTCTTTGTTAATGCGAGTTATAACCAATCACATAACAACCACTGGCACAGGGCCATGACTTTCTAGTGTCATGTATGATGCCTCTAGTGACTGCAAAAACAGCCATGACTTCTACCTATATGAAGACCTGTGGAGAAATTAGCATACATATATGCTAATACAGCCTTTCTTGTACTCTTCTCTCCAATAGGCTCATCAAAAAAGGCAACTTCCTCAATTTTCAGTCCACCCTTAGGGACTTTCATATACTTTGACATCTTGTGTACATGCCAGTTAAGCATAAGAGTGGCTATCACAGATACTGAGAGGATGTTTACTTGTTGGTATCTCTGTTTTCAAGGGCTGATTTCGGTGATAAAATTATCCAAATCTTATACCTGCCTTATGCCAAATCTCCTTCATGCAAAATCAGGTGGCTAGCTTACACATAGTATTGGTAACTTGATGTACTCAAAGAGGAAAAGAACACCATCTCAAGTGTCCCTACCAAAGTTGAGCTGCTTGTGCATACTCATCAATGTTGCCATTGAGGTTAATCAGAATGACAGTGGTAGAGGTCCTGTCAAGTGTTACAAGGATACTTCAGACCATACCATGCAGTCAAGATCTCCAGTCTTGTCTTCAACCGATATTGAAGAATCTGGATTCATCATGTCTCCAATGGAACCTCATGTGTCTTCTATTTCAAATGCTAACAGTCCCATAATGTCCATACCATCTGATATATAACATGTTTGATGTCCCATACATTATATTGATTCAATCATGCTGTTGACTTTAGTGGAACCACTCCATAATGATACTAGCTACAACCTTGTGACCCTCAGTGCAATCATATGTTAGTGTGCATTGGATGATGGAGTGAATGAATTAGTGCCTAATGCTACATGTATCACACAATGTTAAATATTATGGTGCCTGACTGATATCACTACACTCACATGACAGGGATGTGATAGAAATCAGTCATTAATCTCATTAGATGCAGTGTCTCAAGGTTACATTAGATATAGCACACAATGAACCTCCTTGTGTGCGGTTGGATCACCTGATAATATCTGACTACTCATATTTGTACCTGCATGACATTCAAAAAATACTTAGCACCTACTATTGCACTCATCCATTATAGCACCAGTGAGTGTTCAATAATGATCTATGCCAGGTGATGAGCAAGATCTCAAGCACAGGAAATCTGAGTCAAACAAACACTACTATCAGAAGCAAAAGCAGCCAAAACTGCAAGGATTCTAAACTTGTAGAGACTGACAAAGAATGCAAGAAGTGCAATTAAAGGGACAAAAGGTCAGAGACAGATCAGAGGTACAGAAGGATGACCCATAGCCAATGGAACTGGATCTCACTGATGAGACCTCCATCTTTGAGGAAGGTTTCATCATTCAGCTTCACTATATGGACTCCTTGGAGGTACTTCTTAAAGTAATTGTGGTTTGTTGGCCAAATGGGCAGACTATAGTACTCCCAACTATCATGTATGCAAAGGTGATGCAAAGTATGTCTATCAGCTAGTAAGCCTGTCCCTCTTAATACCAGGATTCCACCATGTCGAACACATATATTCTAGTATGAAGCATGCAGATATCTGCCCATGGATAGAGGTAACATTGAGGAGTAGTTGATGTATGGAGCATAGCCAGTCAGATATTCCAAACTGATCATGTAGATATTGCAGGGTGAGTTATTCAGGGTCCAGCTCCACTACCCTATGCATGACCTCACATTAGCCATCCCTCAAAGCAGTAGCTACTCAATTACACAGATCTCAGTCCTACAGGCCCATTGCATTGATGTAGTCAATGTGAGAGGAAGCTTGTGACGAGGTTGGGAGGGCTGCCATCCGTTGAACACATTTTGCATTGTTTTCAAGAACATTGCATTCATTAAACATGATAGTAGAGAGTACAGCGACCTGGCTATTAGGCTACTGGATAGTTTCAGTTCTGTAGGGATCTCAGAGAGGATCAAGTAAGAAGCATGGTTCTCCTTTGTCTTTATGTCATTTGAGGTGGGCTCCTCAAATGTGCAGTTCTTCTGCAAGAATGTGAGATATTCATCCTTGGCAGGCTTTTCCACAGGCTGCATCTGTAATGGCTTGAATCTTATACATCTTTTCTTGCTTTCTGGGAAATCATCTTGCTGGTTTTTTCTCTTGTGCTGTCTGCTCACCTCCTGTAGATCTTTAGATATAGCCGATGATGAAGGAGAGGCTATGATAATATGAGTTAATCTTCATGTAACTGTGTTAAGAATGTTTACAAATCTAGAATTAAGTAAGGAATTGACAGAGGAGAGGAGAGATTTATGCCTTTGCCCTACACGTTGACATCTTCAATCCGGAGGGTATGAACTTGCGTGGTGCTAACACATCATAGACTGTTGTTTTTTGGTAATTGAGTGGGACTTTTAGCTGCAGCCTGTATATATATATGTATGAGTACTTTGTATAAGTCTTGCTTTGGTCATTTAGTTTTGGGTTTTATACTCCACTCAAAGTACTGTACCCTAGGCACTTAAGCTGTGTAAGTATTACAGATGGCCAAATATGGCAATCATTCCATGAGCTTCTTTGCTAGTTCGTGGAGCATTCTGATATCATTCTCGGGTCGCCCTGTGTGTCCTTTCATTTGGCCTTCCTTCATGTCGAAGTACTCGTAGTTGTCAAACATCATGGCT
The DNA here is from genome assembly GCA_016628565.1 of Suillus placidus. NCBI lineage: Eukaryota > Fungi > Basidiomycota > Agaricomycetes > Boletales > Suillaceae > Suillus > Suillus placidus. The sequence continues at coordinate 277,407 of JABBWD010000017.1, forward strand.
GCTTTGACATGTCGCGAAAAATCGTCAGCTGCATTAACCAATGTTGCTGAAGTCATATACTGGTGCAGAGTATCCATTGCTCTGTCCTGAGGTGCGATTTAGTCAAACTGCTGCCAGCCAAATGGTCGACTTACAAAAAACAAGTCTTTATAGTTTACTAGGAACATACTCATTGCTAACACTGCCAGTATTTGCATCAGGATCATCAATACTTGCAAGATGGACCAATGATTCTGCGAGGGAGTCTTAGATACCTTCTGCACTGCGTAATTATGCACCCATATCTTCATTGTTTGTGGTGTTCCCATGCCCTAACACTGGCGAAGTGCAGGCAATTGTGCAGCGGCCATCAAGATTGTGTGTCTGAAAACCAGTTGAGTGACATTTTTCGTGCCCAATCTCAATGCTTACGGCTATTGTTTGTACCAGGCCAGCATCCCGTCTTCCTATCAAATATATATGCCAGTCCATTATCACTTCCTCCTACAACTACCTTGCCTTCTTCTCCAAATGCCACTTGCACTTCGGGACTGACAAGCTTGGCAAAGCAGTCACAAATGTTCAAATGGGCTCCTCCTTGCCTTCTAGGCGATACAATGTGAAGCCATCTGTTGCATTATCCACAATGAAAACCCCACGCTTTTGGTACACCGCTGCATGGTCACTGGGTAATGTCAGTAATGTGCATGTCGAGAGCAGTGGCAGCTCACATCAGTGATTTACAGCTAACTTCCTCCACTATAGTATCATCTTCATCCTCCAGTTTCATGCTGTTCGATGATTAGCAGGTGAATGTTTTGCGGTAGTGGGACTAACAATTTGCCATCAGACAGCCCGAATACATAAATGGCTTTGTTGTCCGCGAATGCTACAGACTTGGATACTGTATTTTCAAGCTGCACCACGAAGACAGACTGGAGTTGGGAGCTCGTATTGAGTATGAGAACTTGAACCATCTTGTCTCTTGTTCCAACTGCAGTCTGTATGTTGCCTTCAGAAGAAGGTGGATGGCATGATATGCAAGTAATCTCAAAACCTGATCCAAGTCTCCTTGCACAAATCTCCTGAAAATTGTTCTATCATTGTCAGTGAAAGGTCAATTGACATGCCTGGGCGCTCACATCTATGAGACCACATCGTAAAAATGTTATATAACCCAGGCCTGTTCCGTAACAGAGGTCTCTACTGCGGTTTACCTCGTTGTGGTCCAGACTGCACAACTGACTGTTCTGCAGGATTCATGATGAGACGAACATAGGAGTTTCTTGTGAGAATTGATATCCCAGAGCTTTATCCCTGTGGTGCCTACTTGTTTTTAGCACTGCCTGTGGCTGAGTGTGTTAACATAAGTATATTTCAGATACTATTGTGTTTCATTACTGGCTCGGCTCCCTGCTGTTACTGGCAACTGCATCCACGAACTAGATGGTATAGTCATAAAGTAGGTTATTGTCTTGGTAACTCAGGTGTCAAGCTCTCTAAATTTAAAAACTGGACTACTACCATAACCTTCATTGGCCACTTTCATTGGCTACTGTTATTGCCACTTCTTACATTGTTATCAATCTATCAGCATGGTGAACACTCGCACATATATCCTTCCAACATCTTCGATAAGCTATTCCCACTTTTCTCACACCCTTGTTTACCTTCAAATCAGACCCCTGAGCTTCACCTGTGGTGCAGGTTGTACTCCACATTGTGGAACAGACCTCGTCAGGTCATGATGTTGACACAATGCTCTGGTCACTCTTGCAGTGCTCAGCGCTTTCCAGTTCCTGAAAGCCTCTTCGAGGAGGCTACTGTCCAACCTTATGTTCACAACTGCTTTGTCACTGTGCATGAAGGGAGACACACCTATCATTTTTGCATATTCTTCAAATGGCATGTCCATCTTAGAACCAACTCACCCCTCAGCAGTGGCAATCATCAGTTCCAAGGTGACATAGTAGTTACAAGGATTGGAGTCACAAACCCCTCTGTTGTTAACAGGCAAGGGAGAGACAATGCACTTGCTGACTTCATAATCCACCAGTGAGTTGTTGATGTTGACAGGTTTATTGAGCCTACATTAACTATTGTCAGCTTCGCACAGAGCATAAGCTGTTGTCGGTCACACTGTCCTGCATGATATGGGAATCATGCAGAACAGTATATGACATCTTATCCCACATATATATAGTCTGTTAGCTTAGTCCTCAGACTACACAAAATGTACTTTGAGTATAGACTCAAGTGCAACAGTTCACTCTACATGCTCCAATCATGCAAAAATATGGTGTTTTGAAGAAAAGTCATATATGATAAAGAGATCATATATTGACCTAGTCCAAGTTGATAGTCATATGAAAGCTTAGGTTAATACCTATCTTTTGGCTTATTTACTTTGACTAGAAATAACCAAGGAGAAAAGTTAAAAGCCTACCAAAACCCTATCAAAAAAAGCTCGTGTATTGCTTTGTTTCATCTTATGATTTATTCTGCTTTACTGTCTCCATCTTTGTCTTTCATTTCTTTACGTACTTGATTCTTTGACCTCCCAGATACTTCATAAAATGTACCTTTAGGGTATGATGTCATAATGATGTCATTCAGCTCCACAGAGAGTTCTAGACTATTCTGCTGGTATTACTGATGTCATTTCTGATGTCATTGGATGCTAGAATATTCTGCTCCATTCAGCTCCACATCTGCTCCACTTGGCTCCACTTTTGCTCCACTTTGCTCCACCATGAGGTCATTCATGATGCAATTCTGATGTCATCTCTCTTTTCCAACTTTATTTCTGGTACTATACCGTTTCTCTTCTCTCATGTATTTAAGGAGACCCCATCTCCACCCACAAAAATAAGAACTTTCTTTTAACTTTAAAAAGAAACACTCCAATTCTTCCACTTTCTCTGACACCAACACTCTGTGTGTTCACCAGAAAGTACAGACCAAGTACATATAGGCTACTTGCTCTGAAATCATATACTCTTTTCTTGACTGTACCTGTATTCCTTAGTGTGCATCTGACATCTAGTTCAGAGGACTAGGAATATCAAGTCAAGTCTTTTATCTGTGCCGCAGATCCCTTTGTTGGACTATCTGCATCCATTTCTGTATCCTGGATTAAACCCATTTGCTCTTGCGCAGAAAAATCCAATCAGCTTCTACTACCCAATTCCTTTTATAAGTCCTATTGAGGGAGGGGAATTCTCTAGCACTATTTGCTACCTAGTTTTGTGCATAGTACGCACCATCCTTTATTTTCTATCTAGTCAAACATAGGACTAGAGGAACTCACTCAAACTATCTATTACTTTGTCTAGTCATATAAAAGACTAGATAAATCTTATCTACATACTCTACATTATCTGTCTTGCCAGATATAGCTAGACTTGTATTGTAGAACCCCAAACTGAAGTTATCCACCGGGCTGTATAGTAGGTAACCTCCACGAATGCTGCATTATCTACCACAAAGTTCGAAAAGTCATAGACCGCAAACTTGAGGTTGTTGGCAACATTTAGTCTTAACAAAAGTGTAATTGTGGTGTCATTGCCTTTTGACCACTTTTATATAAGACACCTCAAGTAAGTAGACAATGCAGGTCCCAGGCAGGCCGGTGAGGGATTGTTTCTGGAAGTGAATGTGTGGTAGGGTATGACACGGGTGATGTTTGCCCGGGTACCCACCCGGGCAACACCCGCGGGTGAAGCGTGGGTCGGGTGGTACGGGTCACGGGTACCTGTGAGTGGTTCACCCGTGCAGGTACGGGTACGAGGACCTTCAAAACTTGGGTACCCACGGGTACCCGCGGGTAGGAGACTCAAAAAGCGTGGCAGTGCTACGTTGAGATCCATCGTTATCGATTATCGATGGATTATCATTCCAAAATTCTACGCGACATCAACCAGTGTCTCATATTCATTATACACGGTGCTTACCGTAGACTCCACATAGCATGAATGGCATCGCTCATAACTCGCGAGACTTGTAACCATTGCGAGTTGCAACCCACTGGCAACCCCCATGTTGGGCGCCTCTTCCAACAGACTCAGCACACCGAGTGATGTATTCGAGCTTGATGCCTCTCCGGCCAAGAACACACGCAGTCATAAGCGCACAGTGGTACCCCCGCCTCCTGTGTTAGAGTCTCCCACCAAAAAACGTCGAGTGAAGGCCGACGACACGGATCTTGATATCTGGGACAAAAATGATGACGACATTATATGTATTTCTCTCCCTTCATTCAATTTCATGCACAGATTCACTGGTCCTTTCAGCTACATCTAAAGCTCGGTGGAATTCTGCCGCTTATGATCACTACAAGATATCTTTAAAACGTCGCTTGAAAGCTGACGGCAGCCCTGATTATCTTGAGTTCGAGTTTGTGTGCCGCTCTGACCCAGTCAACCACAAACCACATCACCGCAAGCGCATGCAGACTGCACAAGGGACGAAAAATCTTAATCGGGGTGTCAAAGAATGTATCCAGCGGCGTGGCATCTCAACTCAAGGTCCAGATGCAACGGGTGCTCAGCAAACCCTTAGTAGCTCTGTTTCGAAGTATACACCTCAGGCCCATCGTGCCCTAATAGCGATGCGCTGTGCTGTCAACAAGCGTCCATTCAACTTCGTGGCCGATCCTCTCTATATCGAGGAAGTCAAACTATTGTGCCCTGATGTGATTGTACCATCGCCACGCACAGTGTCGCGCGACATCAATGAAATCTATGTCGAGGGATCTAAAAATGTCAAGGAATACTTTTCGGTATGAAACTCTTATCAAACTCGTTGAAATACTCATTAATTAATTTTCTTAAGAAACACACTGGCTCAGTCCATCTTGTCACCGATGGATGGACTGCACCGTTCGCATACTCATTCCTTGGGATCATAGTAGTGTGGCTTGCCCAGTGCCGAATCTGGCATGCGACACTGGAATTTATCCAGTATGTGTTGAACCTGTGTCACGCACATGTTACCCATGAGTTTTTGTAGTCTAAAGGAAAGCCACACGGGAGAATATCTTGCCAAGATGATTGCTGATTGCCTTGGTCGGTTTGGTCTTCAAGAGAAGGTAAAGGGCTTTTCACCTTCAATGTTGAACTGTTAGTCTGATGCTCGCCACAGTTTCATACGATAAACATGGACAACGCTAGCAACTGTGACAGCACTGCTGATCACCTGCAGAGGCTCATTCCCAGCTTCCGGGGACAGACCTCACGTTCACGATGTTTCCCTCATACGGTCAACCTCATTGCGAAGGTGCTATTATCATCTTCGTAGCTGATTTGAAATTAATCAACATCCTTAGGCATTCATATCATTTTTTTACCGTCAGCCGAAACGGAAAAAGCAGGTCAAGGTAGCCAAGCGAGGTCGAAAACGTCGTCGTACAAATGCACTTGATGATCCCAACAGTACTGGAGGTCCCGAGCATATCATTACCCTCGAAGATGGCAATGAGAATGATGAACTCACCCCTTTAGAGCAGGAACTTCTGGACGAGGAAGTAAATGGTCTCCCTCAGGCTGAAGATGAGTCATCAGGCAACTCCCATGAGGTCGAGGTCGAGGTTGATGAAGCTAAGGAAGCACATGATCGTGAAGTCGTAAAGTCTGTCCACGATAAGGCTATCCAAACAGCCAGGAATGCGAACATTACAATGTCGAAGTCACAGGAACTTGAAGCCCTCGGGTTGTTTCCAAAGGTGATTTGACGGGTTTATATTTCATCTTCGAAGTATTTACTACTGTCGTTCTAGGTGGCTGGTCTTGCCCGTAAACTACACGATAACACAGCATTGCAGGAGGTGTTCGAGAAGACGGTTATATACCTACGTGGCGAAGACACTCACAAACGACGACTTGATCGACGTGTTCCCACTCGCTGGAACTCTGATTTTGCGTGTCTCAGTGCACATCTTGATTTCAAGGACGAGGTTAAGTTATTCACGGACCAGAACAAGTTACCAGACTACGCTCTTACAGCTGCACAATGGAAGCTGGCCGAGCATTTGGTGCCTGTCCTCGAGGTCTGTTTTGTATTCGTTTGTTAACAACAAGGCTTACTGATCTGAGTCTTATTCAAGCTTTTCAATGAGCTCACAAACTTATTCTCAAAAGCCAATGTGCCATTGATCTACGAAGTCATCCCCATGCTCGAAAAGCTTGAACATGCACTTGACCGTATCTACAATGCCGAGGACGAGCCACCTGTAGTTCGGATTGCCACACAAGCGGCTCTACAAGTTGTCGGCAAGTACTACGCACTCACTGATGACAATGAGGTGTACCGCATTGCAATCAGTGAGTCTCTATCTCTGTCGTACTACTATTCCATCCTTAACTATTATAGTAATGTGTCCAGACAAGAAGCTGGAATGGTTCGAGAAAACCCAGACTGGCATGCGAACGACCGTGTGGAAGCCAAGCGGATCGCACAGCAACGCTGGAATGAGTCCTACGAAGCACTGCCCTCTTTGCTAATTCCTTCAACCACGACACGACATGTTCCAGTGAGCACTATATTTTCTTATCGTGTATTCTATTAACAACAGTTTTCTTGCAGCTCAAGCGCACATCTAGTAAATGGGCTATCCAGAGTGACGAAGAAGACGAGGCCGACATTTCCATCCCTCCTGACTCTATGGATGGATATCTCAACAGCCCCCGCATTTCTAAAGTCGAGTTACACGCTGCAGGTGGAGTTCTTCAGTACTGGGAAAATGCCCGTACCACCCGACCACGACTCGCACAAATGGCACTCGATTTTTTGTCAGCTCCAGGTATTTTTCTCGCTTGTCAATTGATGATGACATCTAGATTCTAATGGAGATCAATAGCCTCCTCAGTTGATGCGGAGCGGGCATTTTCAGGCGGCCGTCTGCAGGTCAACCATCTCCAGCATGGCATTAATTCGCAAACCTTCAAAGCTCAAGTTGCCGTCGGATCATGGTACAACACTCCTCTCATGAATGATCTCAGTGCCGTCACATCAATTATGCACACGAAGATGGTAAAGGGCAAAGGCAAGGCCTTAGGGAAGGGAAAAGGCAATGATAATGTTATTGACTGATCTTCGTACATACTTTGTTTCGATGCTCAGTGCATATGTACAATTTTCGTGAAAATCTGTCCACTCACCCGCGGGTGACCCGTACCACCTGCGGGTCTACCCACGGGTGCACCCGTACCCGTAACGCTCTTACCCGGGTGGGTACGGGTAGCCCTCTGGAAGTTCTGCTACCCGTGGGTTGGGTGCGGGTATGACCCGGGTCGACCCATGTCATGCCCTAATGTGTGGTGAGAGAGGTGTAGACCTTATCATCATAACAAAAGACTCTAAGACTGGTAGTAGTCATCGGAAAGGGTGGTTGGATCCATAAAATAGCAGAGTAGACCGAAGCACTACCACAACAGTACAAACTGTTGTGCTAGGTTAGTCAAGGATTGCAATGACACGTAGAATGAGAAACAACTTCTACCACAACAGTACAAATGGTTGTGTTAGGTTGAGAGGAGTAAGCAGCAGGCCGGATACATAAGACTATGACTTTGGTGGTGTTTTCTTAGATAGATGATCTATAGATAAACACCTATAAAACCAAATATCTCTATGGTCAGTGATTCAGACAAATACCAATGGCTGATAATGTGGTTGTTCGTGGGTGGCTGTTCAATGATATCTAAGCTATGTTCAGGAAAGGCTCTTCTGTGAAATCAGTGGTGAGCAATCAATTCAACAATGTGCAGATTACGTAGAAAAAAAAAGAAAAGAATACGGTCTGGTCTCACAACAACAACAACAACACCACCAGTAAGTTGTGTGAAGCAGTAAAGGCCGCTCCCAAAGCACAAGCAGGTAGGATCAAAGGTCAGGACTGATCAATGCTTCGAAGAACTTTACGTACTATTGAACCTGCTGCCAAGGAACTCACAATGAGTATTAAACAGGATCAGGAACGGACGTTCTTGGTGTTTCACACCAAGTCCCCTTGCAATAGCTAAAGCCTGATTGGCAAAGAAAACCCTGGCTCAGTATCACTACTCAGATGCATAAGGTCAAGCTCCAATTATCAACTCCCAAAGTCTCTCCACTAAGCTGTACAGAGCTTCAGATGGACGAAAGAGACAACACAAAGAACCAGAATATGTCTGCTACAGAAACATGGAAAAATAAAGCAACAACGTAGAAAACCAACAAATGAAACAGAACCAGGTGTGCTGGTTGTGGAGCACGGTGTACTCACACTTTCACTGAAGTCTCGCAGGCAGGTACCCTACTAATCTTTACAGTTGCTCACTGTTGCTGGTCTTAGTCACACCACACTGCTCAATTCTTCTGGGTAAAACTGCTTCCATTTAGGAAAAATGCGGGTCCTTATATAGACAAAATCAGTGGCTGTGCTACTGTTTTCCCATGTCTTAGGTGAGGGTACTGTAGCCAGGCCAAGTGAAATAGTGTAGGTATGAGTCATTCGTGATGAGTCAAATGAAATCACCATGAGTAAGCATAGTGTGTTGATGAGTAATGATTATGGAGCACTGAGTCATAAGTAATGAGTCATGGGTCATAAGTCATGTGACTCCCAGAAAAGGGTAGGGCACCGATCACATGATGTGCCAGCCTTTGTATTGTGTTCTTTGTTTGGTTTTTATGTGTTGTTTTTATTGGTGAAGGCTGAGCTGGTGCAATATGTTGTATTTAGGATTTCCTGCGTGTTCCCACAGGGTAACTTGTGTGGGAAATATTTTTCACAGCCACCTAACATATGCAGGGTATATGCTGAGTCATCCTTGAACCGTGGAAAATGAAACTGAATTCAAAAATAATTGTCCAAAAATATTCAGTCTAGCAACACGAGTTTCTTAAATTAAAAAGAATTATTTTTTCTGGGCCACGTTTTGACTTCAATAGAGGAAATTTTTCAATGATCATAGCTTTGAGGATATCAGGCTTCACATGAGAGTGTTAGTCAGCCATGCACCAGACCAGTTTGGTGCAGGTCAGCGGGCGATGAGATACACAACAGTCACAAATAACTTATGTAATACTTTTGTTCGTCCATGTTCGAACCTTCATCATGATGGTTCCACACATTCTCGAGCTTGACGGTACATACCATCGAGCTCATCGTTCTCAATATGATCCTCATTGAGCACGATGGTATGTACTGTCATACTCTTGATCACTGGAATTTCAACCACCACCTCCTCACGATGCCAACATTGGATGCCATGCTCGTCTATGACGTCTCCCAATGGAGTACATCAATCACCTCTTTCTTTGGTTTCCCGCTCGGTGATCCTTTAGATCATATGGGTGTGGCGATAATGCATAACTTTGGTATGCAGCCCAGTCTGCAAAAGCCAGTGTCTAACGTCTTCAATCCAGCCGTTCACTTCTTAACCATGTATGGAGCAGCAGTTCATCATCATGTACAATCGACTCGCCTTCCATTTTTTGATCACATGAATCAAGCCATCCCATAAACCCCTCCACCATACATACAGTGGAGGGGGCAGCAGCTATCCAGGCCTTCCACGCATGTCAGTCAACCTCTGGTACATTGCCCTACCTATACCACATATTATGCTACTATCCCCTTCATCCATCTAAATGTCTCATTCAACATTTCCAACCTCTGAACTTCCCGCTCAGTAAGATCAGAAATCCATTCACCATTGTATAGGCCCTTGGGTAACCCTGTCATCAGGCTCCATGAAGTCTTTGGATTTCCCCAATTTCCAATGTCCCCTTCGCCGTGACCTTGGCCTGCCCTTCTCTCCATATTGTCTGCAGCCGCTTGTAGCGATGCTCAAGTATTTCTCTGTAGTAGCCAGCCATCTGACCTTTGGACAACCCATCCCTCTTTCTCACTCCTCTCCTTCAAATCTTCAAGGAGCAAATCGAGAATTCTCGCATTCCAGGGGGATTTAGATCCATTTGCGAGATCAAAGGCAAGATTCTGGTAGTCAGGGCCTGGACCATCTTTGTGCTCGTATGAGCTCACAACATCACAAGCAGCTGTCTTATGGGCTAAAAAATCTGCATCTTGAGAAATGTTCAATTTTTCGCGGAGGAGACACTGGACTTCATCCTGCTCCATGCTCAGTGGAATTCTTTGTGTTGAAGTTCTAGCTCACCAGAAAGAAGTCTCTTTCATGGCTCAACTCTGCAGCCCTTTCTATCCTAACTTCATTGTCCTGCATTTTTTTACTTCTCCTTCAAGGACTTTGCTTCATGACTTCCGGAAGATCCTTGTTGATGAAGATGTGTTTGAGTGCTGCCTCTATGCCTCTGGAGATCGCATTCTCCATCACAGACATAGGGAAAGCATAAGCATCGCCTGATTGCAGCAGTTCTAGCTCAACCGTGGGTGATTGTTCTCAATGCGTTTCTACAGGGTCATCATCCTGCTATGGCATCAGTGGAAAACCAGTTCTGACCACGTCTAGTACTTACATCTGCCACAGATACCAGACACATCCTGTGTGTTGTTCCACATGCCCTCTTGATCCATTTGATTGCATCAAGGGATGGAGTATTGGGTTGTTTATGAGGCATTTTGGCCTGCTACTGAGTGCTTGTGGGGGTGATGTCTGTGTCCATATCCATAGCTATATCCCGTTGCCTACCGCGTCTTGCAAACCATTGCTCCATGTTAGTGAGCTCAGCCTTTTCTCTGCCTTCAGGGTTTCTATCTCTAGTTGCAACCTTTGTTCTACCTTGGCTCCAATTGCTTTCTCGCATTCTTCTAGCTGCTCAATACCATTAGGAATTGTTTAGGTGATTTGTTCACCCTCACCTCTTTTTGTTTCCTTTTGGTTCATTCTGCTGCTTCCAGGTACTGCTGCTGACATTGTTGGTGAATCACCTATCAGCCTTGTGAGCACACGTCTGACAGAGCAGCACAACAGAATCACTTTGACTTCATTTTTGGCATGGTTCAATTGGTTCTCCCCCTCTCTGAAAGCCGCTTCTAGTTGCTGAGCATGATGCTTGTGTTCTTCTTCTGCAAGACACTGTTGTTCCTGAATGTGTTCCTCAGCTTGCTGGCACACCTGCAATGACCAGTAAATAAGCAGTGATGCATCTAGAGTCTCGTGCATACCATTTCTGCAAGACAGTATTTTTCCTGAATGTATTGCTCAGCTTTCTGGTGCACCTGCCTGGCATTCTTGTTCCTGGAGGCGTTGCTCAACTTGCTGGCATGCCTACCGACAACCATCAGCAGTGATACATTCACCAAGTCTTTCGTGCGTACCATCTGTCCTTCCTCCATGATTTTGTTAATCCTTTCTTCTTGCTGATATACAATCATATGAAGTTCTTGTAAATAGTCAATTTCGCGAAAGCGATGTTTTTCAGACCCCTAGATAGGACTATGAGTCAAAGAAGCTTATTCGCACTGTTCAAATGTACCAGTTCATTTCTGACCCTCTTTTCCAGTCAAGCTGCACTGGTTGAAGGTTGTACCATACTAGCTGAAGGTTGTGCCATACTAACCAAAGGTTGACTGAGAGGATCCCAAAAGTTACCAGTACTGCTCTCACAACTGTCATCGTCAAATAATTTTGCATCATGAGATGTTTGTATGTTGTCTGGCCCAATGCATGAGCACTGTGTGTTAGTGTCATCGACACTCATAGGGTAATCCATCACTCGGTTGCACAATATCATATCTCTAAGTCTTCTTAAATCACAGGTACATTATTGTCCCGTCAGAACTTTTGTGTCGCTCCTGCAACTGTTTCTGTTCAGGTTATTGTTCCATGGTAACTTAGTCATTGTTGAAGAGGCCGTCCATTTGTATCACAAGTGCTATTTAGATTTGATGCATATGTCCTTATTGCAGATATGACCACCCCCTTATTGTTTTTTTTTTGTTATTGCTCAATATGGTAGTATGTCGAGTGCTTCCTCTCATAAATAATTCCTTAAAGTTCAGTGTTGCTATTCGGCTCCATCCATCATGTGCAACACTCCCAAAGCCGTCCCTCCCTTCTATACCCAGAGCCTAGTGCTCCACTGCCCTTCCCTCCAATGCTCATGGACCAACTCGAGCTTTTCGGCAAAGATAATCATCGCCCGACTACACTGGTTGCCAATGAAATCTTAGTTCCTAAAGTTAGTATCGTCACCCCCACTACAAAGCTGTCGCCCACACCCATCCCTGAGTCCAAAATTACCAAGCACTCACTCAAGCATTCTGGGTGCACTTCCTCTCCATACCTGAAGAAGGTTGCTTTCATGTGTTTCCGTTCTTGAACACCTATGCCCTTGGATTTGGATGGCTCTTTGGATTATTTATCAGACAGCGGCTCCTCAACTTCAAGCATAAATTTGTCAGAAGACTCAAAAATACCTAAACCTGCCAGTGAACCTGGACGTCCAGGGTGGGGAGGGAATACACTCTATGAGGCATTAGATTGGAATCCAAAGGCATATGTGAGGTTTAAGGTTCGCAAAATGTGCCCTCAGCTTGCAAAGAACTCACGAACAACTAGAAACATATGGATTGCCTTATTGATGAACACCTTGACACTGCAAAATGTGCTTCCGCTCAAAGTCCTATACTTTTAAAAGCTGTGCACGACAAGGTAAACAGTATTCACATCTCGACATTGTTGATGATCTCGTTGCTCTTGACGAATTCCCAGACCTTGCAAATTATAGCAAGTTATGGCCAGCCAGTGATATGATCATGACACGTCTGAAATATACTTCCTGTCGCGCTTGACAAAAGGACAGAGAGATGGCTTTAGGCAAGAGCAAGGGCAGGAAGTGACAACCTAGGTGGGTTTGCAGTTTTGCTACTACTACTAAGGCCATGACTGATACCTCCTTGCAGCCTTTCAACTGTGTGCTTCAGCTCTCAAGAATTGCAACTATCTAACCACTGTAGAACGTAGATACAAACATGTATTTGATATGAACACTGCACCATGACAATTCTAAGGCATTTCTAACTCAAACAGGTCTCGTACGTGCGCAACCCTTTTGTTTGTCTAGCTTCAGTACACAGAGGTGCTTAGATTTAAACCTGCATCCTGGTCTAGCAGTGGGTTAAGCTTATTCATTACATGTTGCGCTCTCACAAAACTCGCTGCAGAAGATGAAAGCACGATAGAACTTGATTATGAGGTTTCACTCCTCTGCTACCAATAACAATACAAACAATACATTTGCAGTCCTGCTGAAAATATTACGCTCCACACCTTGCCACTAATTGACGGTTATCACGAGTGCTCAAAGGTTTCACAAGAGTGAGATCATGTGGGAGCCTGGCTCTTGCCCATGACAGTTCACCCGATGATAGTGATACTCCACTCACCAAATGCTGGGCATATGCAGCTCGCCCGTGGCTTCCTCTTGTCCCTCTAAATCCTGACTTCAATGGACCAATTTTTACATGCCTGAACCACTCTGCATTTTTGCTGCAAACAGAGGTTGATAGACAAGGCAAGCATATACTCCATTGTGACATCAGGGAAAAATGGTGCGATTTAGAGCAGAAATTGCTCTGGTGCCAGGAACATTTGGGTGCAGGACTTCTTGTTCCATGGGGGACTCTATTTGCATGTGCTCCCACTAGTTATGGGTACCAAAGATCCCATGCAGACACTAGGCTTGCGAAAAAAGTTGCATTGAGGTCGCATAACACATTTTTATGTATGTCCATTCCATTTTCATTACATTGTGGTGGCTGACACACCTTCTAGCAATTGTTGCTATATGCACATGGCACATCATGAGCTGCCAATATTGAGGTTCTGATCATGCCTGGATATCTCTCTTAACCGATGACCCTACGTATCCCATCTCAGCTGAATGGGTTCTTGAGTTATCTCGCTTATGTGTAGGGGATTTGTTGACTAATGTACCATGCACCGGGGTTTCCTTCTACTGTCCTTGGGAGGCACAATTACCTATGTTTGAAGCATTCTCAATCCCAATCTGGGTCAGCTATGATGGCGACACTGCTGTCGACACCAAGTTGCGTCATTACATCCCGTCCCCCAAAAGCCATTGCCGATGCGATTGAGGCGCAGCAGTCAGACCAGATGCATGCTGACAGCGCCTGGGGCCAGATGCATGAGACATGGAGTCAACCAGATAATAGAAGTGAGAACATCATTGAATGGGATCAGGCTTGGAGTCAGAATGGCCTTGGGTGGAATCTGGATGGTGGAGAACATCAGCCTGTATCAGCACACCCTCAGCAACGCGTAGATCCTCGGTTTCCTGTCCCAGAACGACTCAGTGGGCAGAAGCCAGGAGAGCAATACAATGTGTTCTTTACCCAGCGCCGCAAGGAAAATCAGGTGAAGGAAGCCAAGGAGACTCCAACTCGCCGGCAGTCATGTCAGAGCTGTGAGCATTCAGTAATGAGCCATAGTATTCCTGGAAAATCCAATACAGCCACGGTGTTTGAATGACAACCCCAAGATGAATTTGACGGCTTTCTTTTGCACATCCACCTCACAAAGGCCCAGATATCAACAACTTGGAGAAACTATAGTCGATCTACGACTCATTTCGTAATGAGTGGGACTCATGTGATGCGCTGGATCCTACCAGCATTCCCAATGGCGACTGGGAAGAGGATCATTTCTTGCCTAATCCCACTCCTTCTGGTCCTCCTCTGCCTCTGCCTCTGCCTCTGCCTCTGCCTCTGCCTCTGCCTCTGCCTCTGCCTCTGCCTCTGCCTCTGCCTCTGCCTCTGCCTCTGCCTCTGCCCCCTCCACCTCCACTTCCACTTTCCAGTTTTATACAGGATATCGAGAACTACTTTGGTCATCATGAGGTTGCACCTTCGTCGAATTACACTCATAGTATTTAACATTTCACCTCAATCCTTCATTTCCGTCTCAGATTTCAGCTCACAGCATCAACCCACACAGCTCGTGATAGATCAACCACATTTGAACAGTGGATTCAGAGGACTATGTGGATTAACCTATGCAAACTCATCGGTGACTCAGGCAATGACATTGAATCTGTTGCAGATGCACAGAAGTGCATTATCACATGTTTCATCGGTTATCTTGTCACCCTACCCAGCTCTTAGTTGTCTCACATACTGTCTGATCTCTGGGACTTAGGACCTGATTCCTCCCTGTCTGCCTCAAATGCAAATATTTGAGTTTCTCATATCCATGTGTCCAAGCAGCAGCTGCTCTATGTCATCCAGCCATGTCCACCACCAAATCTTGTCCCCTGGAATCTTGTTGTTCCTGATGCTGCCACGGCTCTGATGTGCCTCTGCCCTGACTGGGGGTATGACATCATGGAGATTGCACGCAATCTTCTCCAAAAAGGAATAGCTTTCAAGACATTACTGCCAATGGCAGTTCTACCTTGCGTGCGGCGCCCAGTTATGGAACTCCGCACATACTCGCTTGGTTACAAGCCCCCCACTTTTAGCGCTGTATATGCTGATTATGTCATGTACGAGCAGTATCGTCACAAGTTTATGAATCAGCCTCATGCAAGAGCTGTGCTTCTTCATGGGGGGCTCATATGATGGTTAGCTTTACATAGCATTGGTTTTGATGCACTCCCATCAGTTCTCGATGGCATCTCGCGGGAAGCTGTTCCATTCGGCCTCATGTTGTCTGTTGATGGCCAAACTTACTTTGACAACAAGTTGTCGGAGGAGGAGGTGGATTTTATTTGTGGGACATATTACATATACAACAGTAAGTTTCTTCCCCCCACAGGCAGCAGCACTTACATTATAATTAGATGCTGGAAATGTAGGAAAGATCTCTTGGTGGCCTAGACCTCAGGCTTGGGCTACGTCTGGATTGAATGTGGGGTTCTGTCCACTTGATGTGAACACTGGTTCCAGAAACACCTTGACAATATTCAAGACAGTGTTTCCTGAAACCAACGTTTATTTACCAATGTCGTTAATGTTCCAATGACCAACTCACAGTGGAAAACTTCGATCAAATTCAATATGGGTATGAACAAAATGAGAAAGAATGTTCATGCTGCATGCAGCAGTTTTCTTGCTACCAAAGCAAGCAGTAAGAATTTTTTTCTGTTGTCACTTGTACATTTCTGAGTTCCTGCTTAACATTTACAGAGAATTAGCGCATTCTGAGGATACATGTCAAAATGATTTGTATATATCTGGTTCACTCAATGCATTCTGATTCATAAATTATCTTCATGGAAACATTGTTGTGATGATCTTTATACCGCCACTGACTCTTCAAGGTGTATGCATCAGGAAAAACTGTTCTGCTATATAGCTCTATATAGCTCTATATAGTCACAATAGTTCCCAAAGCCACCATAGGATCTATAGACAAGTGCCTATTATAGAGTGCGATATAGCTCTCTAAAGCTGCTATAGCTGGACAAAATTTACCAAAATTCAATACTATTGTCAATAAAAGAAAACAATTGCTAACCATTAATCCTATAACCAACCAAAAGGTTATATCTAACACTTTAATTTCTGCCACTTACCTGGCTTGAACTCTTGACCATGCAGCTCACCAGATGACATCACATGACCAATTCTCACACTTTTCAACAGTGCTTACCACTTGACCATATGACCTTGTATACATATAGGCTGCAACTGATATATATACCATTGTTAACTGGACTTAGAATAAAATATGAGTCTTAACTCAATGGTCTTGACTCGATAGTCTAATACAATAGTCTTAGCTCGATAGTCTTGACTCAATGGTTTTGACTCAATAGCCTAATACAATAGTCTTAGCTCGATAGTCTTAGCTTGATAGTCTTGACTCGATAGCCTAATATGATAGTCTAATACAATAGTCTTAACTTGATGGTCTAACTTTAAGGAATGACTAGGGTAAGCCAAGTTTTCAACCAAAATGACAGTTATAGAGATTGTCAAGGAAAGTCCATTCATAGTCTCATGTTATTTTTTGATCAAGATCCTAATGAGTTATCAGCAAAATACTAGAAAGTAATGTGTTCAAGAAAGTTCAGGCACACCAATCAGTTGGTTGAAAACTTTCTCATGGTCTACCCTAGTCATTCCTTATCATTCAAAATCCTAGTCACTAACAAGCAAAACATTGTCACATGACTTGTGTGCCTAAACTTTCTTGAACACATCACTTTCTAGTATTTTGCTAATAACTCATTAGGATCTTGATCAAAAGATAACATGAGACTATGGATGGACTTCCCTTGACAGTCTCTATAATTTTCATTTTGGTCGAAAACTTTCCCACAGCTTACCCTAGTCATTCCTTAAAGTTAGACCATCAAGTTAAGACTATCGTCTGGGCCACCAAGTACGCATACTAAACACTGTATTAGGGTAGTAATCTCATATGAAACAAATTTGATCATCACAAGCAAGTCACCTTTGGAAAATGAGTTCAATAATAGCTACTATATTTATTAAAGTGGTTAAAGCCATGGATGAAATAAGTGTTGCTATAGAGTTCTTTATAGAGCTATATTAGCCCAAAAAGCTGTTATAGTTGGGCCTTTTTGGACCCCTATCTATATAGCTCTCTAGTGCAGAACAGTTTTTCCTGATGTGTGCCCCCACCTTAATCTGAGTGGGCGATGGGTGGGCATTGGGTGGGCGATAATTGGGTGATTCATTTTGTCTTTGGACCAAACTTGAAGTTTAGTCATCACATTTTGTCACCAGTGAAAACTTCAAATTTTCAGGGGCGCCTGATTGTTAGACAAAACTTAATACATTGACAAATATGTAGTAATGGACTAAAGTTCAAGTTTTGTCCAACATTTTACATGATAATTAAGCTTCATATTCATGCAGACACTGAAAATCTGTTCATATTTCATATTTTCATTGACGTGTGATTGGTGGGCAAACAGTTGCGGATACTTCATATTTACGATTTCGCACAAAACACTGCCCAAATTTGAAGTTATGTGCCCATCTTTATGTCAATTGAAATTTTAAATATTTTCTTTACATTTACACAACATATAAACCTCTCCTAAATATCGATAACCCCGATGTGTTACTCACAATGTCCAATGCTCCGTGTTCCATCACGTCTGATACAGTACTAGTTTCAGCAGGTGTTGACGAAGATTCGGCAATAGCCAGTACTAGTATCACAAATGAATCAGTTGACCTCTACTCCGTGGAAGGACCTCAGGCATCACACACTACAGGCCGACCGTTCATCACACAGATAAGCCTATTTGGGGAAGAAGGGCAGTCTTTGTGTTTCCATGCTCATGTGGATGAGGTTGCTATGATCAACACCATAGACACCAAGGCCTTCTCAAAGGCATCAGGACGACTAACAACGCTATGACCCTCCAGGTGAACACTATGAATGGCGAATGGATCCATTGAAGACTCCAAAGGTGTATGGGAGGGGGTCATTAAATGGGGAAATACAAGAGCCCACACTACATTCAAAGTATTCCCTAGTGGTGGTGCTTGGAAGGTACTAATTGGTAAACCATTATTAGAACAACTATAGGTTGTCCACAACTATGCCACCAATGTGATCACTATACCAGTGCTATTGAGCCTATATCTACAACCTTCCATGCTCTTGAACCTCTATGACATGGAAGCAGTCCTCACAAGAATGCACACGAACAAGTCGAACCACGGACAAACACAGCCAAGCCGGAGTCAGCATATCTCATGGTTACGATCTCACCCAACAACACAACCACCAGCAAGGAACAAGGAACTGAGCAAGGTGTCTTGGTTAGTACCTTAGTTGGGATCACAACATATTGTATTATTGTCTTGGTCTTATTGTCTTGGTGTCTTGATTAGTATCTATTTTCTTATGCCCATCTATTTCTTCATTCACTGCTTATGCTGCATGTCATTGGCCATCATAACAAGCAACAATAGCAATAGGGCCTAAAAGACATCTCTCAAAAGAAATGCATATGTACTTGTACTGAATGCTGGCTTGTCATCCTGGCCACCATAACAGCTCAAGCCCAGGCAGTTCAGGCAGGCTACATAGTCAGCCTAATGATGTGTATGAAGGGGTGCATACAACCTTTCAATCCTTAGCTATTTCCATCACCTATCATCTATAGCTGCACCAGGGACTGCATACAATGTAAAACAATATGAGGAGAGAGGAACAGCTACTGGTTGAGCAGGAGGAAGAACAGGATGGTCACTCAGACATTATAATGCCCAAAAGAAGGCAGGAGATATATGATCTGCAAAATGCACTGAATATGAAAAGAACTAGGGTATTCCTAGAGGAACAAATGTTGCTTGAGCAGAAGAAAGAAAAGGCACATAAAGAGGCCAAAATAAACAAGCTGAAAGATCTGAGAGATTAGGTGGATGAGCACTATGTATGTACTGTAGACCATAAATTCGGCCCAGGAAATTTCTACTAGTCTTACAGATGGCCAGATATGCCCTTCAATTATTTTTCATATAGAACTGTGGACCCAAATGTGCCAAAATGCCGTATAATTAAGCCCAGCTTGTCAACATAAGATAGGAGAGCACAAACAATGATGATCCAATTAATTGTCGAACCATTATCGCTTTGACATGTGTTCAGGACTTCCTTCCCCGGTTGAAGGATCACATTTTGAAGCACCTTGATCTGGGGTCTCCTGTGGATAAACACAGTGCCTATTCCGATGAAGAGCGCAATCTTCAGTTCTCTTTAAACATAATTGAATCTACCACCATAATATTGTCAGATTCAATTACACTACATACAATGTTCGACAGGCTCAGGACATTGTGAACCCCAAGACTCCTCATTGCAACACCATGTTGCTCAGTGACGGCAATGACCCCAACAACTCAGATCATTATCGCTACGCCTAAGTTCTGGGTATTCACCATGTTAATATGGTTTGCACTGGGAATGTGTATGAATCCCTCCGAATGAACTTTATCTTCGTCTGGTGGTATGAAACAGTAAGCAACCATGCTTGGAACTCTCATAATTTGGGGCGCGTTCATTTCTTACCCCTGGCAAATTCAAACACTTTTGGCTTCATGGACCTGGCAACCATTCTGAGTGCGTGTCATGTTATTCCTGCCTTCTCTTGAGGCCAACACAATCCAAATAGTGGCCTCGGTATCTCACCTCTCGCAGGAGATCACTGTGATTGGCACAAGTATTACATTAACAGGTGATAATTACACCATTCATTTAAATATGTTTACTGACACAGCTCTACAAGCTTTGCTGATCGTGACTCACTCATGCAGTATCACTATGGCCTCAGTGTTGGGCATCTGTACTCTCATTGGCCGGGAGTGTTAGAAAGCTGCAGCTCTGCACTGCAACATGTCAGTTCGACAACCGCTGATGAAAATTTGGAAAGCCTGATGGAAGATACGCAATGCTCACATACAAGTGCCGATGCAGAAGAAGAGGGCGAAGATCACGTTGGTGTGGAACTGACACTCTTTGATGGGGGACACAATGGAAGCACAGAGATGCTCATGGAGGCCCTAGATGAAATGTATGCTGATCACATCTTCAATTATGAAAATTAATGTTGTATTATGTTGATTTATCCTATCGCGGGTGGGCGCAAAACGATTTCCTTAGTCTCATGGCCGCAAGTGCTGGCCAGCCCATACCGAGTTGCTGGCCCACCCAGGTTGTTGCTAGCCATCTCTGACTTGTGCTCAATCCAGCCAGTAGTTGATGCTTATTCCTTGCAGTAAGTGATCCTATTGTATCAATTTGCCCTGATTTAAATGCTGATATTTGGACATCAGTCTCACAGGTTCACATCATCTGTCCTTGCCATTCAAACTGATTTCAACTTTACCATTTCATGTCAGCTCAGTGCCTCGCTGACATGCATCCTGCGTATTTGTATGTTCCCGAGTGCTTAGATGTCCTTAGACTACTTCAACTTCCAGTAAGTGACTCAGAATTAGTGCCTACATTGGACCATTGCTAATTGCTTGCCTCCAGCATGAGGAGGTCAGCCATATGGGTGAAGTATAAAAATATATCACAATATCACAAAGTGTTCTGGTACATTCTCCCACCCAGAAGTTTACCAACAATTTCAGGCTTTACTGTCATCATAACAACATTTGCCTCAAGAATATCCTCAGAATTCTCAAAGTTTTCTACTGGAGTGATACATACAGATGTATCAAAAATATTGCTTGATACCATGCTGGCTTCATGCTTGTCCATAATCTCATTTTTCAGCTTGATAAAATTGATAGCATGTAAATTATGAGACATGTGCATAGTGTAGTATGGTATGGATAATGTTATGATAATCCAAGAGTGCCAAGAAAACCTGCCTAGTTCAATGGAACACCAAAGATATTCCTGTGTTGCAGTTTCAGGAGGGGGTGGTGACATGGCACAGGGACTTGCATAAGGATCTCTTGATCAGATGTGTCACTTTGATCTTGTTCAGTGGAATCTTACCACTAGCAACCAACTTGCTACTAGGGCTTGTGACTAGGGCTCAAAACATAACTCAATACTCAATAGATGTGTTCCTAGAAGGTAACTTGTAGATGGTAGATGGTAATAGTGGTCATTGTTAGAAGGTGAAAAATGAACATGACTCTATGTAATGCTTATGTAAGCGCGCTTCTGAACAGGGAGTGCTAAAAGTATGTAAGTAAGGGTCCATGTTGAAATAACTATAGTATGATCCCAGCTACCCCTTCTGCTCAGGAGATTGGTCATGCAGATGAGAGAGATGTAATTAATACATCTGAAGAATGATCCTGAGTGATGTCTCCATTTATAATTTACAGTTCCTTCATGCAGTATGAATGCCACAACCATATCGCTATTGTCCTCAGTAGACTACTTGACATCTAATAAGGTTCCTGATACACTTGGGGTCTGTATACACAGCAGTTTACAGATCCTCCTGTGTTTCTCATGCCAGATGGCATTGACCTCTAGTATGGTGGCTGGCCACAGGAAAAGAAACCACTGCTTGTATCAGATATGTTCATGACTATACACTATATATTATATATATGTTTATACATTTTCTTGCTGTTAGAATTTATTCATTTGATGCAATGCATCACTGGGATTCTATTGGACCAACTTTTAAGCAATTTGGTGGGCAAGAACATGAGATATGATCATCTTACCATTGATAACCTGATGCTACTAGATATCTATATTAGGACAGCACAATCTTGCTGGAAGAAGCTAAAATCATTTAGATATAGCTTTATATGTATTATAGTAATGTAAATACATGATCTTGAACTAATTTACAACATCCTCATATGATACCTACTGAGGGAGGAGAAGAAGAGAGACTACAATATCAGAAAAAATTCCTGGTGTTTCAAAACTCAGTCTATCATCTTCTGTGACCTTGAAAATAGTGAGAAGAAGCTTTAATAGGTTGTTGATGATGTCTGAGATCTGCAGTGTCAGACTATGCCCTGACTATCAGATGAGTTTAGCTTATCACCTCATAAAAATTTCTGGTGCTTCAAAATGTGGTCCATTATCTTCTGTGACCTTAAAAATGATAGAAAGATGTTTACAGAGATGTTTTGGGCTGTCTAGGATCCCTGATTTCAAATCAACCTCTGACTACCACATGTATCTAGGCTTTCACCTCATAAAAATTCCTAGTGCTTCAAAACTTGGTCCATCATCTTCTATAACTTTAAAATAGTAGAGAAATATATTTGGATGTTTGATGATAGCTGTCATCTATGGCCTCAGGTCAATGCCTGACTATCATATTCACATAGTCCATCATCTTCTAAAAAATTCCTAGTAATTTACAACTTGGTATATCATTTTCTCTCCTATTAAAATAGTAAGAAGTTTGTTTAGATATTTGGTGATGTCTGACATCTCTTGTTTTAAGTCAACCACTGACTACCATATGCATACAACCCATCATCTCTTAAAAAAATCCCTCATGCTTCAAGACTTAGTCTATCATCTTTTGTAGCCTTCAAAATAGTGGAAAGAAGCTTGGTGAAATGATTGCTAATGTCTGTGATCTGTGATATCAGGTCAACCCCTGACTATCATATAAATCTAATCTACCACCTTTGAAAAAAATTCTGATGCTTTCAAACTTAGTCCATCATCTTCTGTGACTTTTATAATGGTGGAGAGAAGTTTGGCTGGATGTTAGCTGATGTCTAGAATGTCTAGCTTCAGATCAACTTCTGATTACCAAATGCATCTGATTCATCACTTTCTAAAATAATTCCAGTGCTTAAAAACTTAAACCATCATATTTTATGACCTTTACAATGATAGAGAGAATATTATATAGGATTTTCATAAGTAGGTTTGGTTCAGGTATTGGTATTGAATACATTTTCAAATATCAAGGTCTAGGTCTGAATGGGCAAGCTATTCTAATTACTATCTAGACCTATTTCTGGATAAAGTTGATCCAAATAAGCATATCTTTTTTAGCAAGGAAGCCTCATCCAGACCCAGACCCACCAGACACATCAAAGTTGGACCACTGCCCATCTAGGTCCAGGCCTGAATGGGCACCATGAACTATACATATTATGTCTAAAATATATAATGCAAATACATTACATTAGTATATAAATATATAGATAATTTAAAGTATTCTAATTTTAGCAACCAATAGATCAAAGTGCTGATAACCATATACACTTTAATCAAAGAAAGGAAATGTCATACATGCACATAACATAAGGTAGTTTAGGGCAGGAGGAAGAGGAGTCTATGTGCAAGAAAGATGTATTAATTGATGAGATTTTAACATACCCAGACCCACTAACCAACAAGATTGATATGCCCCACAAAACAACACAGCAAGTTACTAAAAGTGTAAGTGAAATGGAATGTTAATACAAAAGTGATGTACTAATAATTGCAGAGCAACATGTTCAAACTAAATACACATCTAGTGCAGCCCAAAGTGCTGACTGATGATATTGAGAGAAAGACACATCAGTTGGATGTGGCTGTTTAAAAGCTATGAGACTTCCGCAATGTGTACATAAAAGAGGACAACAAGGGTGTCTTGAATACATTGGAAGTCGAATGTGAGAAGGCTAATAACTCAAAACTTAGAAATGTCTGGAAGAACAATTGCCTCATACTCACCTTGATGTGCAACATACTACCAATGGGCCAACATTATTGGCACTATCACAAGTTAACAGTCTGATGGTTGGCTCAAGGTATTGATATCGCGATGGGGGTTAGTATGCAGATCAGTGTGGAATGATGAATTGACTGCTGACCTGCTTCTAGATGTATCCCTTATACCTAAAGAAGCATAGCCAGCTCCACCATATAAAATTATGATTTTGCTTTCAAATCTACTAAAAATATAACTATATGGTGCATAGCTGCTTGAAACCTTTGACAAAAAATGAAATATGTCTATTGAGCATATCTCTATGACACATGATCACCACAATGGCTACCTTTATCATTTAGGTATCCCTCTGCCATATAAAACTGTAATTTTTACTTGTTGGGTGAGCAATGTTTGGTAGTGAATTGATGGTGTGCTCAGGATCTGCTATGGTTAATAAGT
The DNA here is from genome assembly GCA_016628565.1 of Suillus placidus. Lineage (NCBI taxonomy): Eukaryota > Fungi > Basidiomycota > Agaricomycetes > Boletales > Suillaceae > Suillus > Suillus placidus. Next base: position 301,911 of record JABBWD010000017.1, read on the forward strand.
TCAATAGTTGCTAATCCTGGGCCATGGTTATAGGCTCAGTGCATATACTGCATATATCCAGTATACTCACTGCAGTGTACACCAAGGCCAAGGCAGGTATTGGAAACGGCAAAAAATACTTCTCAAATATGATTCCTTCATCCTTCTTGTTGCGGTACCAGAGTAAGTTTGCCGCTTGCTGATTTAACCTTGACCGAAAGAGGCCACTGCGAGGGACATTGTCCCCGAGGTCCTTCCAACCAAACATAAGTATAAAACATGACTCGAGATATCATTAACGCACCCGGTAACACAAGCCAAATTTATTTTTCAGCTGATGGGCAAGTTTGTGATTCCTAGACTTGATGGACTCCCAATTGGTGGACTCAAAACTGTAAATATTCTCAACAAGTGGGCGAACCTTGCCTTTCACCTCGCTTGTGAGATGTGATGTGCGCCGGGTAATCTTGAACAAGAAATCAGGCAGATGAAATAATAGAACTCGACCACGTACCATCTGTATGATCTCACCATCAAATCCTATCTCAATGTCATAAGAGGCACATGCCTCCTTCCAGGCCTCCGGCACCCACAAGACTTGAGTCATGCGATCTGGATAGGCATACTCAGATGCAAGCCAGACACAAAAATGGCTGATCGCAAACTTGATGAGTTGCTGCACTGCTGCTTCATAATCACGGGCCGCTACACAGCCCTAAAACTCCCAGAGCTGTTAGCATCTGTATCACCAAAATGGCAGCCTGTAAGCATCAGATGGCGCAGGTGCGCGAGCATGAGCAAGTCACCAAGGTGATGCCCAGCAATGATGAACCAGAACCTCACAATCATGAAATGGATTTTGACGGAGTCGCACCTTGGGAGTTTGATGACCAGGGGGAAGCCATACAGGCAGGGCCACAAGATCAGTGTCATGGTGTAGCAGTCGAAGAAGTCGAAGATGAGGAAAGTGTATGGATGCGATTCATCCAGTCATACCGAGGGCAAGTGGCGCAATCACTCGGCCATGTGGAAACCATGTTCCAGAAGATCAGAGACCAACAAGAAGCCAAAGGTCTAGACCAATGGGCGCCATTTGCAGATGCAGAGGAATGGGGACTTGTCAGATGGTTGGTATCGCAGGTGGGCCAAAATGCAATAGATGAGTTCATGAAACTGCCAATTGTAAGTCAGCGATTCAGCCCCAATCACAACATACTCACCTCAGCGATCCCCAGATGAGCTGCCTTAATACATTGTTCACAAGCAAATACACCCTGATGAAAGCAATTGATCAGCTTCCCCATGGAACAGAATGGCAGTTAAAGAGAATAAATGTAGAGGGTAACAAACTCACCAATAATGGTCAGTGCAAAACTGAGGAGCTTGAACTGTGGCTGTGGGACCCAGTAGACTGCATCCGCGAGCTCATGGCGAATCCAGAGTTCAATCATATGGTATCATATGCGCCAGAGAGAGTGTTTGCAGATGCAGAGGGAAAGACTAGACAGTTTGATGAAATGTGGACAGGTGACTGGTGGTGGGAGATGCAGGTAAGCGCGGGTGTCTACTATATGTGGCGAAACAACGCACTAAAGCCATTCCCACAGGGCAGATTGCCTCAAGGAGCTGTTGTTGCCCCAGTCATCCTAGCGTCTGATAAGACTTCGCTGTCACAGTTCTGGGGAGACCAGGAGGTGTGGCCCGTCTACTTGACCCTTGGAAACATCTCCAAAGAGATTTGCTGTCAGCCATCCAAACATGCTGCAATTCTCATCGCATACTTACCAATCTCGAAGTTAGAATGCTTCACTTGCGATTCACGTTCTGTCGAACGTTATTGCCTCTTCCACTACTGCATGATGCAGGTCCTGGAGCCATTGGTCAGGGCAGGTGTGGATGGAGTTGATGTCGCATGCCCTGATCGTCAAGTAAGGCGGATGCATCCAGTTGTGGCAGCGTATGTTGCGGACTTTCCAGAGCAGTGCCTTGTGGCCTGCTGCATGGAGAATAGGTGCCCAAAGTGTGTTGTGGGATGCACCGAGTGTGGTGACATGACGAGGTTGGAAATGCGCAATCAAGATTCAATGCTGGTAAACCTGCGCTTGCACCACGACGGATAGATGGGCAATGAACAGTTTGAGGGAGAACTAGGACTACGAGCAATCTACTCACCATTCTGGGCGACACTCCCACACAACGACATCTTCTCGTGTATCACTCCCAATATTCTACATCAGCTGCACAAAGGAGTTTTTAAGGATCACATTGTTAGCTGGTGCTCCAATATCATAGGCGAGGAAGAACTTGACGCATGGTTCAAGGAGATGACGTCGTATTCTGGACTCCGACACTTCAAAAAAGGCATATCGAAGCATAAACAATGGACAGGGGCAGACTACCGAAAGCTTCAGCATGTTTTTCTCGGTGTGATTGCTGGCGCAGTTGACCACAAAGTTCTGACAGCTGTGGGTGGCATGTTAGATTTTATTTACTATGTGCAGTATTGGACGCACACGGATAACACACTTGCCTGTATGCATGCAGCCCTCGCCTCATTCCATGCCAATAAGGATGTCTTCATTGACCTCGGGGTGCGGGAGCACTTCAATATTCCAAAAATTCACTCAATGATCCATTACATCGACACCATTCGCTTTCTCGGCAGTGCGGATGGTTTCAATACTGAACTTCCTGAGCAGCTGCACATTTATTTTGCCAAGCGGGCATACCGTGCATCAAATCAGCACGACTACATCATCCAAATGACTACCTGGCTACGACGACAAGAGTCCATCCACATCCAAGATGCCTACCTTCGCTGGTGGGGTTCCAAGCACCCTGTCAATCAAGGTTCAAATGGGCTGGCACAAGACTTGGATGTCAGTGGCTCTGATTTGGATTCAGATAGCGGAGGACCTGGACAATTTGAGAACTGTGTTGACTTACCATCTCAGGTTGACAGGTTCCCATGGCTACTTTGTCCCCAGGACATGTCCATTTCCGAATTTGCCGATCCAGCGCTTACTTAACAACCATGGTGCTTCACTCTTCATCCCGGCTCTTGAAGAATTCCTTCGCATCCATGTACCAAACTGGTCTTGCCGAAAACTCACGCCACAAGAGTGGGTCGATGTCTACAAATACCTCAAGATTCTCTCTCCAGCTCGACCCCATATCAACAACAGCAAGTGTTTGTTCAAGGTCCGTGCGTCGCCAGTGATTCCTGCGTCGGATGTGAGGAGACCACCAGCGCCTGCACACTTCAACAGTGTGCTGGTGATTGAAGATGGGAATGAGTACACCGGTGAAGGTATATCTGGTGAGCATCGTAAATTGGTTGTGAGCTTGTTCTGACATGTGACTTAGGTCTTTGAGTGGGTGAAGTACGGGTCGTTTTCAAGCTTCTGTCACATCTCAGGAATTTTCCACACCCCCTGGCATACATTCATTGGTTTCGGCCGCTTCAAAGCTTTGATGAAAATTTGCACAGCTTCCACCTCACGAGGTCTTCACATCAGCACGGTCCTAACGCACTGGTGGTACCAGTGCATCAAGTTCTTCGCCCGTGCCATCTTATTCCTCGGGTTGGTCGAGAGTTGGGCGTGCGAGAAGAATTTTATCTTAATAGGTACATCGATTTGGAGCTGTTCAAGTGCTTGTCCAAATCGTAGAAGCTATGATACCATCAATATTAACTATAGGGTGCCATATCAACTATGAGTTGCCAGACAAACCACAGAGCTACAATTGACATCATGGCGCACTACAGTGCAGTATGTAGTGCTATGGATGATCTATGGATGCTCTGTTGTACTACCAAGGCTACATGGTGATATATACTCTTGTAGTGTGCAACTTGTGTCCAATGTTTTTCCTGATGTGATGACTCAACAATGCTTGATTCACCTAATCCACTAGGGTGAGCACCTTTATTAGAGCTGTCTTCTGACCTGGCAAAAGTGTTGTGATGGCCTCTATGGCCAAACATTGCATGAGGCTGTCTAGAGAACACATATGACTTAGGGTCTGAATTGGACCGCTACCTTAATTCTGACATCGAACATGTTGATAATGCCATCGCTTGGTGGTGTGTCCATCGTGCATCATACCCACATCTGTCACGAATGGCGATCGATTACTTAACTATCCCTGGTATGTGGTATGTTACTTTGCATGCTGAGGTGGCTTACAGGACTCATAGCAACGTCCATCGATGTTGAGCAGCTATTTAGCTGTGGACGTTTGCTCCTCTCCCACGTCAGGTCTCGTCTCTCAGTGCAGTCGATGCGGGCACTTCTGTGCCTTGGATCCTGGAGCACACTAAACCTCATCAAGCCCGAGGACATTCACAAGGTCAAAACCCTACCAGATCTCAAGGGAGAGGAGCAGGAAATGGAGGCTGGATGGGACAGGATTGATATAGGCTAGTCATTACATGTACTAGCTAGTATTTGTTGCTTCGTTTTTTGAATTCATACGCTAACCCCCGGGTATACCCCTGACGGGTTTTACCCGGGGTCATTCATACTGTTACCCGTGGCCAAACCTGTACCCCCCTGGCGGGTGTGGGTATATGAGCAGGTAGGGGTAGGGGTATCACCTCTGATACCCGGGGGTTTACCCCTGCAGTTCCCTAACTGTGACCATAGGTTCAACTGCCGGATCCAGCCAACCGCATCACTTGTCTTTTGTGCAGTGCTTGAACACAGAGTCAATCCTAATATGCAAAAATGGACAGATTTTGGTTTGTCTAGACATTTTCTAGAATGATCATTTTTGCCCTTCCAAGGATTATCATTAGCTAGCACAATGACTATTTCACAGTAGTTACATGTCTACTATTGTGGCATAACTAATTGTTAAAAAGAAAAAAGAAAGCTATGGCAGAATTGCAAAGCCTACAGCCCCTTCAAGTGGTTCATTATAATGTCAATTTAACATATTTATCAAAAGCAAACACTAAGTTCACCTCCAGCCCTCTTTGGCTCTCTATTTTGACTTATCGTTCGCTCAAGCATCACTATGGGTATGGATGCAGCATGTTAGTCTAATATATTACAAGAAAGAGGACTTGGAAGTAGATTGCAGATGCAAATAAACCTATCAGAGTTATAAAAGAAGAATCTTCAAGGCACATTGTTGGAGCTTAGATAGACTAGGTAACTTCTGGGGTGGTAATGAGTTATAGGATTACATAGTAATGAGAAATACCAGTCAGAGACACAAGAATATCTGTTCAATGCTAAAGGTGTGATAGTGAGACTAAGGGCAGCCAGGTTGTCATGAGTGATAGTGCATCAAGGGAAAGTGCTTTTTAAAGGGCTGTAGTCTTTGGGTGATTGTGCCTATTCCAGCCCTCCTTAATGAATCTAGACAAGATGTTAATCAATGGTCACATTCCTTAGTGGCATCATCTTCCTCCCTGGTGACTTTATTTTGAAAAGATGGAACTGTATTATAGTGGGTCTTATACCTCACTATCTGTAAGTGTTAAGCAATGTTGCATGATATAGAATATTTGTTTTGTGATGATGTCACATCATTTTTACCCACCCTTGCTTGAATAATGTATTGATAGTGGGCCATCTGCTTCTGGAACCATGACCTCCAAGAACTGATGTAGACAGTGCTACTTGTAAGGGATGAAAGGGTGTAGCACACTATTTGTCTTACTGGCTGTGGGCAAGTGTTAAGAGCCTTGTTATAACTCAGAGCTAGGTCAATTCCCAGCATTGCCTCTGGAAAAAAGTCTGAATATCAATAAATATTGAACTTACTAGACTAGTGACAGGCCCTTTATGTGGCAAGCCACCAATAGAGGGACTAGTAAAGCTAGGTTACGTTTGGATGCTGAGTATATTCCCAGGGAAATGCAATTCTGGTAACAGGCAAACAAGTGCTATTCAATGTGTCATATAGAATACAAAATTAATATTCCAATTTTATCACTAAGAGCGCAATGTGACACATGCTTCTACTGAAAATAAATGAATGGTACTATGCAGCAAGATTCTCAAGCAGCATAAGTAGGGATGTAAATGAAACATACAGCCTGCATTTGTGCAGGCCTTCTATGGTTTGCCTTAAATGGAGCGGCAAAAAAAAACTATGATACAAGCACTGAGAAGCAAGTTATGTGATAATCACATTACATGCCTTTGAAACAAGAATACCCCTATCACGCTCCCTATCAGCAAGTCCATGTTGAAGCAGCAGTTTAACCATAAGATCAAACAGAAAGTGGTGCATTCTGCCTTAGCTGGCATAGGCTATATTGCTGGGAATTGAATGTTGTAGCCATCATACTATCATTCTGTTAGTATATGTGGAAGACTATTGGGAGGAGCTGTGATCTTTTGCATGGTATCCTTGAGATCAGGATACAGAGATGGGTTATAATCTGTGACATATTAGTACCCTTGTTTCCACCTCCAGTCTGGCTGTTCATTCAGTATAAAATCTTATGCTTGGAGATATGTCCAACCTGGAGATAGTGTGGCCGGTGGGTTTGGCTGAAGAACCACTTTACTGGGCATATCCTGCATTGATCAACCAGTTTCCCAATCATTATGAGCCAAAGGAGAGCAAGCTGGAAATCCAAACATGTAGTTAGGAAGTTCATTATCTGAAACTTCCTGGAAATCCACTGTGAGTTAATACATGTTGGAGTTTCTCTGAAGAAGCTGTAGATTGCAATGGAGATGTGCCAGACAGCCAGTATTATGGAAAAATGTTCCAATTGAGGAAATGCTATTACAGCTGTTTGCATAATGCTAGGCCAAAAAAAAATCACTACATACAGTGGTATTGAAATTTTGATGCTCCGATATGATATGATAGTAGTTCTAGGATTTATGAAATCGGATGGGCTCAATTGGGCTCACAGGCACAGTAGGAAAAATAGCAAGAAACTCATGTCCATCAGCAAGCTCACCCAAGCACCATTGGCCTTTATTCTGGTAAGATGCCAGCACCCTCAAAGGCTCCGCATGGTTAACATAGAACTTGGTGAACACAGACAAGATAGATCCATGATCGCAGTTATCTTCAAAGAGTGTGCCCCTCAGTTGAGCATCGTTCAGATAACTGATTGGGGAAGATTGCAGAATCCAGTTGGCATGAACACGAATGAAGTCCAAGTCAACATCTTTGAGATCAGCCCCTTCATGTTGTTAGTTATGATATCTGAAATCCATGAGAGTGATAACATCAACTTACCAGCATATTTCGCCAAAGCATTACAAGCAGCAGGGTGGGATGAGACCAGACCAACGATGTTGATGCAGGAGAATGGGGCATGGACCTTGAGTGTTTGCAAGAGCTGTGTCATAACATAACACTGATGGACTGCTTCATCAACAACAAGTTGAGTCACCCAGCCAACTTAGACAAAATCGGAAGGTGAACCTTGCGAAAGAAAATTGTGGGACACCTACTTTTGTTTACCCATAATCCCACATGGAAGCAAATGCATGACCACAGAGTTTGGGATGTTCATTCTCAAGTGGATCAACCTGGAGGTGGCAGGTCACCAGGACAGTATTCTCTGGGTGAGACAAACATTGGGCTCATAGTCTTGCGCCGGTCATCTTCATCTGTTGCCCTATATAAAGACTCAGCAATGACCAAGGATGTATATTGATTACTGACCAGCTTTGGTGAAATGAGAAACTTTACTTGCTTCATCACCCCAAATACCATAGTTGGAACTGAAGAGCTCAGCACACAAATTCAGTGTATCATCTGAGACCTTACTGCCGACTGTTATTCTATAAAAGAACGAAGCATTGGAGGGAGAAGTGGGATTACTGGGGAGGGTAAGATGTCTGTTTGGTGGAGTTACAGGCGATGACATTGTTGTAGAAGGTGATAGAAAGGTGTTGTAATCTGTTGTGCTATATATATGCAAACATGGTCCATGCGCACACTTGACACTCACCAGTAAAATTGGCTTATAAAACAAAACAAAGTGATCATTTTCTGTCCCGACGCGTTCACAGGTTATATGTCAATTATTATGGTACAATATGGTGAAAAAAAAGTATAAGAACCTCCTCGACACACAAGTTTGAAGCCCATCTTCCCAACCATGTCACCAAGTACCACTCTGGGTTCTGGCACAGGTAACGCACCCAATATGTATCTTCATCCTCATCACTATCTGCCACCGCCGCCACAGCACCCTCAACCTTTCATGCAACATTACCCGCCAATACCACACTACTATGCACCACCCTTACACCATTATGCTCCACCACATTTTGCCCAGCAATATGCTGGCCAGCCCCAGTATCCACAGTACCCTCCAATGTGACCGAATACTGAAACAATCCCAGCATCGTCAATGATGCAACCAAACTTGAAAGCTCCAGCAGTGCCAGCAACATTGAGAGCGCCAGCATCATCAAGAGCACCAGCAGCACCAGCATTGTCCCAAGCATTGAGGTTGCAACCAAATCCTGAACCGCTGTGGGTGAGGAATATTGTACTTTTGGAAAAGTAATATGAAACTAGTGGGCTAAGTAAAACCTCTGGGTGCGAGTGTTCAGAGTTGTCCCAAGGAGATTGCTACTGAGAAAGTTCCTCCTAATGTGTGGAAGGGAATTGATAGCTGAAGCTTTGAGCTTGATTTCCTATAGTGCGTGTGAGAGCACGAGTTGCGGAGCGAAAGGTGAAAGTCATGCGATAGAGGTAGTGCACATATGAATGCAAAAGTAGCGCGATATAAACCGGTTTCAGAGAAGTCAAAGGGAATACAAGTTTTGCTTGTGACAAGGCACCAACTTCAGAATGAGCAGAGAATAATCTGAATTCAAACTCTAACTGGTACTGAGGTGATGGTGGAAAGTGAAGTAAGTAATGTAAAAAGAACCGCTAGACATGCAACTCTAGCTAAGCGATATTCCCAGGGCGCGGTACTGGATTGGGAGCACTATAGGTAATATTAATATGTATGGAATGAGAGATGAGCACATAGGTGACATAGGTGACAAAATATGACTAGTTATGGTTTATACAAGGCCGAGACTCACCTATGAACTATAGGACAATTGGACAGGACATGCAGAGGGAGTGCGCCAGACCTAGAAAGAGTGCACGAGTGCGCGCGATGTCATGTGATAGCGTGTTGTGTCGCGTGTGACTACATTAGTGCATGGCTGATGGATAGGTGCAAGGTTGATAGGATTATATGTGATTGTGAGCCCAGGGAGAGATGAGTCTCTACACCTGCGGGGGACTTTGCATTCTGACTGTCCCCAGTCAGTCTCATACAGCATGAATGGACTTAGCAAAATTTCTGAACAACAAAGTCACGTGACCATGCATGTATCGCCACAGAAAAGAACAAGTGCTAGTACCAGTAGTGGATTTTTGATTTGTGGACTTTGTGGGCGCAAGACACTGACCTAATCTGGTTGAATGGTTATATTCCTCAACTCACTTCGTGCTTCTCTTCTTCCTCATCTTATCACAACCATGACTACTTTTGACCCCGCGATGCTCACTGTGTCTCCTTCTCCTTCTCCTTCTCCTTCTCCTGAGGCTCTTTCTTTGAGCACCACTGCTCTCGTCTTGCAAGAGGAATCTGCGGAAACTCGCATCACACGGACTTGGTGCGCCATCTGTGACCGAGTCTGCACTCTTGTCCTGACAGTGCTGGATGCACGTGATGAGCTCATTGAGGAGCAGGAGTTGTGGATGCGGGAATGGAGTTCCCTTTTGGTGTGTGTGCTTGATCTCTTCCTTGCATTCTCGACTAATATTTCCTTAGATGACTATGACTGCCTGTGGCAAAGATGGGGCAGCGCCAAAGTTTGCCTCCACATGGAGGGCGAGGACACGAAGGCTTTGGCAAGTGGCTGCAAATCTCACCGCACTCTCGAGAAGCTCGTGAAGGGCTGGAAGGCAAAGGCGATATTGCCTGCAGTGGAGCAACCTGAGGTTGCGACTGCACGTCCAGTTGCGCGTGCTGTGGAGGTTGTTCTTCCTGCTGCTGGAAGCTCATCCAAGGCTCCAGTGGAGGAAGAGGAACATGTCACTCCTCCAGATATGGGTGAACCGGTGAGTGTCTCTTTTGCCTCTGCTATTTTCGTGCATGCTGACTCTCGTTTGGTTAGGCTCCTGGAGGGCGGAAATCTGTTCCTGCGGCACCCAGGTGTGAGCGCTGTGTTGATGGCAAGTTGGATTGCATTGCTGAGAAGGGGAAGTGCTGCGATGCCTGCGCACATGCTAGGAAGGGGTGCTCCTTGGTTCGTGAGTCCTTCTTTTCTCTCGTCATCTTTTTGCGTTTACTGATGGCTTTGCGTAGCCACAAGGAAGGCTCCCAAGGCTGCGCCCACTGCACACACTACCAAGATCGCGAAGGCATGCAAATCCACCATTGAGTTGACTAAGCATGTGGCTGCTTCCGCCACTGGTGGTGACGCAGATGAGTCTTCTTCCGAGGCTGAGGTCAAAATCATTGGTGAACGCGCTGCTGAGGAGAAAGTGATTCGCGGATCCTGTACCATCCCTCCCTGCGCCATCAAACCTCTTCCTGCGCATGCTCCACCAGCACCTCTTAGCAAGGGCAAAGCAAAGGCCATTGACTCAGAGGAAGTTCTCGCACTCACGTTTTTGGAGAATGTGGACCTCAAGGAGGAAGTTGCGTGGTTGAAGGAGGTGCTCGCGAGTGTGCGCTACCATGCGCGCACTGAACAGGTGGAGTTGATCTCCATGTCCAACTGGGCCTATTCCATGTCTCAAGATTGGGCGACTGTGGAGCAGAAGATGTCAGAGCTCCTGGATTAGATAGTTTCCCGTTTTTGTCTCCGCGCCAATGCGCATGTGCCATACCTGTCTCCAGTTGTGTCTGTCTCCTTGTACTATAGATGTCTCCTGTTGGCGCCAGCACATCTGTAGTATAGAAATCCATGTCGTGTCCACATGTCCATGTCCCAGTCCCAATAGTCCATAGGCGCTGATGAGATAAGGAAAAATGAGTATGTAATGAGTAAGAGAAATTGATACAGTTTGAGAGATTGAAAGAAAATACGATGCATGCATTTCGCAGATTGCGCGTCCGTCTTATCTTCTTCGTGCAGCTTCCTTTGTCTATTCCTGTCATGTACCCTTACCGCAAATGATTAGTTATGATGCACGAGTGATCTAATGATAAAATGTGCTCGGCGCGGCTGTGCGCATTCGAAATGGAAGGTCTAGTGGGTCTATGATGCACGCGCTCAAACCAAAATTGAAACTTAGCTATATACTTGGCGGATTATGTGTGATTTTGGAGGCGTTCTATATTAGAGTCTGTTGGTTATATGTTCAGGCAATGTGCGTTATATGAAACAAGAGTGAGAGAAAATGAGATCACCAGATGAAACCCAGGGTAAAATTGAGTGTAGGTATTGAGACGGTATATTTTTGCGGTTTTGATTTTATTCAATGTTTTTGTTATTTTTGATGATGTGTGATTTTGGAGGTGTTCTATGATAGAGTGTCGAGTGATGTAGGGGGGGTGAATCGCATTATGCGCTGAAGTTGCATTCAGGTTCTTCTTCATCTGGCTCATCCATTTCTTTGTCTCCTAAACGATCAAGCGTGTCATTGTCCATTCCAGTGATACTCATTACCACGACGCGCTCGTCATTTCGCGGATGATATGGTATAACGCGAAATGCTGTGTATCGAAGTCTAGAGACTGTGCCATCCAACTCTGCCAACAGATATGAGCCTCCTTTTGTGCATCACACAACTATCATAGGTCCCAAATACCGCGGTTTCGTCTTCTTGCTCAGCTCATACTCGACCTTCGAATTGCGCACTAGCACTAGAGTGCCAGGCGTGAAATCGTAGTCTTTGATCATCGCGTGAAACCTCTTCTCGAAGTCGCGAATAGATTGATAGCGCGCTTTCAGGACTTTATCCTTAATCGCTTCTATGTCCTCAATGCACTTCTGTAATTGACACGCGCGCCACGCTATTGGGTCAGTAGTGGTAAACTTGCGCTGCCCCGGCAAGTCAACTGAGAATGTTGCTTCTGCAAGATCAAACAGAAAAATAGGCTCGACACCGTGAACCATAAAATATGGCGAAAATCCTGTAGACTTGTGCACTGTGATGCGCTCAGCCCAGAATGCGGAGTGCGTGGCTTGATACCAATGGGATTCATCTCCTTCGCAACTTTTACTGATGGCCTCCCAGACATTGTAGTGACGCCGTTCGACTATACCGTTGGCTTGCGAATTATAGGGCGATATGCGGATTGGGTGAATACCATATTTTTCCGCAAGCGAATCTACCGTGAGTCTGAATGCTGGACCATTGTCAGTAACGATTTCGGTGATAGGACCCCATCTGCATAGGAGGTCTTCAAAGATAAACACTGATAACGTCTTCGTGTTTTCCTTGCGCAACATGCACCATTCAGGATATGACGTTAGCATGCAGCACACCTGCACTATGCGATCAAATCCACCTGCTTTAGGCATCATCATCGTATCAAGATGCGCCCTACGAAAGAGACCTCCTGGTATTGGAACCATAGGCAGTATGTGCAATCTTTGCGTCTGACATACTTGGCATTCGTGACAGGTGCACATGTACCACTTGATATCATCAATAATAATCGGCCACCAGAAGTGTAGTAGTAGCCATGTGCGAATGGTATAAATACCCTTGTGCCCGAGATCATCGTGCGCCTCTTTGAGGATTCGATAACACTTGTTGGCTCTTATGACTAGCTGATGCTGGCCTTGCAACTCTCTGCACCAAAGGTTTCCCTCTAGTACAAAGTAGTGCGCTGCAGAGGTGACGAACACGTCGAAGTCGTCATCTAAAAGGTCAGTGGGTTTTTTGCGAGAAACTAGAACACGTTGAATCGCGATCATCTTGTCTAGCGCTAGCGCTGCCTCTGACCGAGGAATAGTTGGTTCGTCAGGTGGGGGATCTAGAATGTCTAAAAAGACAAGGAATGCGGGTGAGCGCTCAAGACGTTTCACGTACGGCGTGGTATGCGCTGTAGGGTTTAGCATAAATCCTGCTTCTTCGACTGGGTGTGTCCTTTCATTCAGGAGCGTGACTCCAAATGAATATGTGTGATCTAGCCAATCCTCGTGGTCATCATCTTCCATGGGATCTTTTTCTGTAGGCGGTCTCCTTGAGAGACCATCTACACCTGTATGCTTCTTTGCAGAGACATGAACAAGTTCGAAAGAAAATAAGAGAATACCCATGATCCATCAATTGATGGTCGTGTTGGGCTGCAAATTGCGATTATTGATCATACCTTTGATATATTTCGCGTCGACCTCAACCATTAGGTTGGCGATACCGAAGATGAATATGCAAACTGTGCATAGCGCACGAAACAGTCCGTAAAGCTCTAGCTTCGCCTGAGAGTAGCAACTCTTGACTTCGCTGAGCGCGATTGATCCAAAACAGTTAGGATAGTGTTTTCCATCTGCACCTACTTGCAATAGGATAAATCCAACGGCGATGCAAGATGTGTCGACAGCGAGTATAACTTCGCGACCGCACTCGTAATCTAGCCTTCACAATGTGGGGGACTTTAATATTGAGTCCTTCAGCATTTGCACTGCTTCCCGATGCTCAGGTCCAAACTCGAAGGGTACGTCTTTCCTAGTAAGATTGATCAGTGGGTGCGCAATGTGCGAGAAGTTACGAATGAATATGCGCAGGACACCGCATGTGCCCAAGAAACTGTGCACTTGTGTCTGGTTCTTGGGTTCTGGCCAATCGTGAATCTTCTGCACCTTTGAGTCCTCTGGTACACGACCTTTGAATGTGCACTTGTGACCAACAATGATCATGGTAGGTGCAGCTAATACGAACTTTGTTGTGGATACAGTCACGCCTACATTCTCGAGGCGCTGCAAGTTGCGATTGAGCACTATGCAATGCTCCCATATGAAACGATGGATGCCTGGGTTGGCAGGAATAGTCTCATAAGAACCATCCACATTCTGGTAGTGCATCTGAACTGACTTGACCAGAACATCGTCTACAAAGGGCGACGTGAACTCTGGAATCTCGTGCTGTAGGATAAAGGCAGTATCGCCCTGGTAAACCTGTACTGCGTTAGCATGACCTTGCGGTAATGTTGTCAACCTATGAGGGCCCAAAGGCGTCCCGAAGGTAGTCAAATTGCACGACTCTTCGTGAAGTGCGCGCTGATCATAACCGGAATATAAGTCCATCATACCATATACTGCATAGCCCACGAATGATTCTGCGAGATGCTCTACGAAGGGCAGAACTGATGTGTTGCAAATAGTAACCGCATTGAGCAGCTGCAAGTCGTGCACTAAACGTGGGGATTTGCCATCTTTCTTGACGACACAAAACCAGCGCAAACGATATGTGGCTGTCAAAGGCTCGTAAACACCTGATGAAATCTTCTCTTTGATGATGCATATAACTTTGCCAAGTGTCGAAGGGGGAATAGGGATATTGTGTTGTGACCATGGGGTGTGGGGTACCATAGGAATCTTGTACGGCAGAAAACACGTCTTGTTGAGGCAACCTCGTTCAGAGGCACCCCACGTGAACGAGCCAGTGCACTAGCTTAAGCTCTTCTGGCCATAGCCATTTCGCGGGATCTAAATCATGTTTATCCGCACACTCTTGCATATAGTGGATACCTGGAACAAAATTTGGTGGTTTAGTTGGCAGTTCTGGCATGCCAGCCAATGGGTCTTCGGGTAACTGTCGCACTACTCTATACTCTGGAGGCATAGTAGTAGGCACTGTGCGCACTTTCTTTGCGACTGGTTTATAAACCAGCGCGTGAAGCGCGCAATCATACTGATAAATGGAATTAAATGTGTCGATAGATGCCTGATCTAAAACAGAACTGGTTGATGTTAGATGTGCATAATGCGCTGACATGGATGATGATGAATACGAAAATGATGGCGAAGACAACAGATAACTATGTGTGATTGGTGATGATAATGATGCTTTGCTCCTTAAGAGTGACAAATGATTTCCTTCTGCGTGCGCTATGCACAATGCTTCAGGAATGATGCAAGGATGAGAAATAATACTTGGCGGACATGAATATGTGCGTGGGGCGATAAAAGATGGGTTAGTGTCTCCCCGCGTTAACAGCAGATCATCAATATCTAAAAACCCTCATCCATCTTCTTTGATGAATGATCAGTGCATGCTTGGCCTTGAGAGCCTTGCGCGCCGCACTTCAACCATGGTAAGGTTGGAATGCGCATTTACTTTCACGTGTTTGGGTCCATGAGGAAGATATCTTGTTCTCCGTCTGGGAGATCAGATGTGTGGCAGCTGGTAAGCTTGAAGAATGGGCGACCTAATAGGATGTCAAAATTCACGTGCTTCGTGACTTGGACTTGGAAGTACATAGGCTCTCCTCCGAAGTCGAGTGGTACATTCTCAATGACGCCTAGAGTCGCATCTTTCGATGTATTGACTGACTCCATATTGAGGCGATAGTCTGAGCGCATGCCTACACCGAGCGTCTTCCAGACCGCTTCTGGCATCACAACTACTTTGGCACCTTGATCTAGCATGCAGGTAAGAACCTGCCCACCAAATGTAGTCGCGCGAATGCAGCGTAAAGGCGCGTAATGATCAGCTACAACTTTGCCGTCATCACTGTGCAATCTGACTTCATCATACCCACGCATCCATTCTTTGAGCTCAGGTTGGCTCGATAGCTCATTGACAGATACCGTGCCAACTGTGATGCGCTTGGTGGTCGTTTGGTCGTGGAATACTTTGCGCACATCAGGTGATACAGTGAGTATCTCTCTGATGGGGATGCTGATGGTCATGTCGAGAATGCGCTCTAAGACACGCTTGTCTGCATTCTTGTCTTCAAGGGGGTAAGAATATCTATATTGGTTCATGGGGGGCGTTGTTGACGAAGGGTTAGTAGTGTTAGCAGTATTCGATGACGATGATGACGATGATGTTGACGCGACTGGCAGCACTTCCTTCGACTTGCTTGCGCTCATTGTTGGTTGCACGACAGCTTTCGTGACCTCAGGCGCCTTGCCCTTAGTTGACGATGCTTGCACTGCGGGAGATACAATCTCCTCCGTCTTGACAACTTGTTTGGATGCAGGTCCAGGGCGCGTACGCGTACCGCTAGGGATGTCTACACTGTTGAAACGAATATTTTTCCTTTCGCGTCTGATTTATCGCTGCCCTTTCTCTGATCGCGCTTAGCTTGTGCGTATGCGAGTGCTTGGGTTGCGCGCATCACCTCCATATCATCCTTATCCATTTCTGGCTCAGAATCAAAATGGTGTGCGAGAACGCCGAAGAGTCAATTTTGAATATCGCGTCTTGTTCTGATTCTGCATGACAATACAAACCTACGTAGATGCTTTGGCTTGGCTGTGTCTCCTTCGTCTGCTTAGCATAATGACGATCTAGTTGTTCCTTCATAGTGCCATCTCCAGGGCGTCCTGGTATCCAATTACCATCAGGTAAGACAATCTTCTGCATATGGGGGTGAACCATGCATTTGCCTGCGTCAATATATGTGTTCTTCTCGCGACAACGGCTGAGGAAATGCTCGAAGGCGCCACAAAAGAGGCACCCTAAGTTGCTCGTGCTGTTCTGTGCACTGTGACCTCCACACACTGCCATGTACTCTTGTTTGACGACCGAGCCTGACGCTTGTGGTGCATGTGCAGGCGCTGCTGGCGAAGGGGTTGGTAGCGAAGGTGCTGCCGCGGGCGTCGAAGCTACTGATT
Source organism: Suillus placidus (assembly GCA_016628565.1). Lineage (NCBI taxonomy): Eukaryota > Fungi > Basidiomycota > Agaricomycetes > Boletales > Suillaceae > Suillus > Suillus placidus. Next base: position 318,632 of record JABBWD010000017.1, read on the forward strand.
CGATACCTGGCAAAAGAAATATAGCTGCGTTATGAACATCAGTCATCGGATAAGGGTCTTCGTGATGATGATCAGGAAACTTGATCATCAGACGCGTGCAGATCTGCGCTTGAACATCACTAGGGAACCCTTCTAAGAAGATGCAGTTCCTCTTGATCTCGCCAATGCGTGACTTTGCCAGGAGATACTGCGATACTCTGATATACTTGCGAAAGTAATCGCCAAGTTCAATCTGGGAACGCATCGTGCTCACGCTTTGGTTTTGCGACAGGGTGTGCAAGTCCATTAAGGTAAAGTGTCTGTCGCCTTCGCATCCAGGGTACATGACCTTGACTGCTGCAATGAAGGCATCAAAATTGCCTTGCTGCACCTGTGCTACTCCCACCCATAGTTCCTTGTCGTTAGCCGACAAATAACGAATGAGGCCTTTGATGCGATCTTGGCCATTTAGCGCCACTTGGTCTGCTAAGTCCTCGTACTGATCTAAGAACTCGTTAAGCAACTCTGTTTTGCCATTGAAATTTGGCGCGCTTTCGGTTCCGCAAATTGGCATTCTGAATACTGCTGCCATTGTTGTTGCTGCTGGTGCATTAGTGGATAAAAGGTTCGAAGGAAGAATAAGAGGGGGACAGGAACAATTAATTCTTCTTTGGGCACTTCGATACTAATTTCCTTGAAGGCTTGAATGAAACCTTTTCTCTCCTGGCATGCTTTTATAGGCCTGAGTGCTCTGTCAGCCTTCTCAGATGATCCCCTCGCAGTGGGCTCCAGTTGTGGGTGAGGAATGTTGTACTTTTGGAAAAGTAATATGAAACTAGTGGGCTAAGTAAAACCTCTGGGTGCGAGTGTTCAGAGTTGTCCCAAGGAGATTGCTACTGAGAAAGTTCCTCCTAATGTGTGGAAGGGAATTGATAGCTGAAGCTTTGAGCTTGATTTCCTATAGCGCGTGCAAGAGCGCGAGTTGCGGAGCGAAAGGCAAAAGTCGCATGATAGAGGTAGTGCGCATATGAATGCGAAAGTAGCGCGATATAAACCGGTTTCAGAGAAGTCAAAGGGAATATGAGTTTTGCTTGTGACAAGGCGCCAACTTCAGAATGAGCAGAGAATAAGACTCTGTTTGGCCAGGACAATTTAGCCCAACTTTGCCCGACTTGAAAAAACCAATTGTCATTAAGTAAGCTTGGAGCTTGAAACTGATGTCATGCTAATTAGCATTATCACTAATCGAAAAAACATATGCCCCACACACCATAATTGCCATGCTCCCCCATCTCTTACATCACGCTGACAACCCTCCCACTGATGGAGATGGAGACACACATGAAGATCAGGAAGATCAACAGGAGCAGGATGAGCAGGATGAGCAGGATGAGCAGGATGAGCAGGATGAGCAGGATGAGCAGGATGAGCAGGATGAGCAGGATGAGCAGGATGAGCAGGATGAGCAGGATGAGCAGGATGAGCAGGATGAGCAGGATGAGCAGGATGAGCAGGATGAGCAGGATGAGCAGGATGAGCAGGATGAGCAGGATGAGCAGGATGAGCAGGATGAGCAGGATGAGCAGGATGAGCAGGATGAACAGGATGGTGGGCAGGGTGTAAGAGATGCAGAGAAGTCAGACATGAAGAACCTCCGCGCTATCATAAGCTTCTTTCAGAATATGGTAGTTTCAGCCTCTCAAGTTGTTGGTCTTGCCAGGGACGCCCTAACCTCATATACCAACACCTACTACAACAAAGAACCTTACCATACTTCAGCGCTGTCCGGGATTGGCTGGGTCAATGAGCTCCTAAACGGTCACCTAGAACAAATCAGATGCGAGCTCAGTGTACATCGCCACGTATTCCTTATATTGTGCAATATACTTCATGGCGGCGGAATAAATGACTCCAGAAATGTAACACTGGAAGAGCAGCTAGCTATCTTCCTGTATGCCTGTGTTACAGGCCTCGCTGTATGCCACCTTCCCGAGCGCGCTTGAATGATACAATATCGAAGTACATCCTTCAGCTCTAATCCTAATCTTTGTTTAATATATTCTACCAGGTATTTTAAACAAATTCTTATTGCATTGTCCTCCCAACCAATCTATTCGACCTATGTCCGGCTTCCGGATGCACAAACCCCTGTGCCCGCTGAAATCCTCGGGACGACAAAACTATATCCCTACTTTGCCGATGTTGTTGGCGCCATCGACGGCACCCACATCGCATGCCATCCTGGCGCTGCTGAACGTGATGCTGCTCACGACCGCAAAGGCAATTTGATGCAAAATTGCCTTGTTGCCTGCGATTTTGATATGCGTTTTACTTACATGAGTGGCTTCCCAGGGTCTGCAGCAGATGCTCACCTCTACAATGAGGCTCATTTAACAAATTTCACAATACTGCCAGGCAAGTTGTACCTTGCAGATGCAGGCTTCGCTGCATGTGACAAATTACTCGTGCCTTACCGCGGTGTGCACTACCACCTTGCTGAATGGGGCTGGGCACACATGGTGTATGTTATTCTACTGATTTACCACCTAGTTCTAATTTTTTTCAGGCCTTGCAATCCAAAGGAGTTACAAAATCTACGTCATGCGCAGCTCTGCAATGTCATCGAACACATTTTCGGTGTGTTGAATAAGTGCTTTCGGATTATTCGCCTCCCTCCCGAGTACAGCCTGGATATTCAATTTTGCATCCCTCCAGCGGTGTGTTTCGTCCACAACGTCATTCGCATTCACGACCCCGATGACATACTAGATTATCATCGCGTGGAGTCTGATGAGTGGGGGGCTCCTTATGACAGTGGCACACTTGCTGATGGGCCACCTACCAATGTGGCATGCACATGCGCACACCAAGTCCGCGACGAGATCGCGCAAGCAATGTGGGTTGATTATTTGCAAGAACGGCAATACAGGATTGAGTGGCGGCGGCGGCATTAACCTAGAGTCAGCGCTCATCTCAACATCTCTCATACCACCAGTACCGAACTCAACCCGGTGTCTTACTACTTAAGGGTCTTATATAATGTGGTGTATAATGACAACACTATTATACACGGAAGATGTCTTGCCAGTCCTTAAGTACACAGTCTATGACTTTTCTAGTTTTCGTGGTAGATAATGTGGTGAGTTCTTGGGAGGATTTAGATTGTTGTCCTCTTCTTGTCTTTGCATAGTCGTACCAATGTAATATGATTTGGGTTCCTGTCTGTGTTCTAAAAAAAAGGTAGGTATGTTTCACCCTAGTAGGTCGTGTTTCAACCTATGAAAGTCTGTTTCAACTTTGTTGTGTTCTCCTGAGGTTCGGGTCTCACTTTCCGTTGAAAGGCAGAGTCAAAGTATGTACATGTAAAGCTAGACTGAGAGCTGTTCAATGGTTGTATAAGACGCAGTTATACAATAGTTAGATGAGACGATGGCGACAATAGTTGTATAGTGATCGCAGTATACAACTATCTGATAATCCAATAGTTATACGGTCAACCTTATCAAGGATCCATTATAACTTTATTGTTTCAATAGCAAAAGTCTACCCTTGATGTCAACAAGTCCCTTTAACGAATCAACGTAAGGACAGTGACGAGTATGGCTTTAATGATCAAATAATATAGTGTATACAGTCAATCTCTTGTAAGGCAGTGTATAACTATAAAAGGAAATGTTTGGTAAGCTTACTTCAAGGCACTACTTGGCCTGCACTTTAGATCTTATGTAATCTCACTTGTTTGAGAGAAGGTGCAAAGTGGGAAGTTATATTTTTGGGTGGCAAAATGGGGCCCTTTTATACCTTTTTGGGATCCCCTTACGTAAGTAAGATTGGATCTTGCTTTTAGATCTACATTTCTATATAAGGTAATCCTACCAAAGCAATTACAAATGGGCAATTACAAATGACAAGCTGTTTGAAATTGTGTGGAGCCATTTGAAATTGATGTGAGACATTTTGCCAATTGAGTCAATATGAGTCATATTGCCTTTTATGGCAAGTTCATTTTATCGATGACTTTGTACATTTTTCATATCTATAAAGATGTTAATTAATTAAGTACCGAGATATCTATGTGTTAGTCCAGTCTGCGCTTCTTGCGTGAATCTGGTGTCCTTGGTTGAGGCGGCCCCCAAATCTGCTCAGTGCCTCGTGACTTGCATTTGGGTTCAATGTTAATATTCCCTTGAAATTGAAGCAACCACTGCTGATAGTATTTTGAAGTGCCGGAGGTTGCTTCGCTTGAAGGCTGAGCTGAAGGCAAACCATGCAGCCCTTGGTCAGGGAGGCCGCACGTGGTCAAAGATGGTCAGGTGCAATAGATAGTGTCTCCTGATATCTCCCAGGAGGAACTCGATGCTTTGCAGATGAGGTGAAACCGTGAATGTGGGATGGCTGCACAGCCATGAGTGAATGTGTCTTGCTGCTGGCTCTTACTCAAGGTGATTGCAGTGCAGGCAAAACACATGTCCATCCCCGTGCATTACTGGTGAAAGATCTGTACACACCCACGTCAATGTTAGCAATCATGCACTTGTCAGTGCTCCTCACAGAACTCGCCATAGTACAAGGATGGTTTCATGAATCTGCCCCACAACTGCATCATCCAGATCCATCCGCATCATGTTATGCAGGCTCTAGCACAGGTTCAGGAGGTGTGGTGAAAGAGCTAGATCCTGATGCCGTGAACGGAGGTGATGGTCAGCTGTCACCTGTTGATGATGCTGTGGGCAAAATCATAACCTGTTGAAGCATTGGCTCAAACACAATCATTCACAGGGATTTGAGAAAGCCTAGACAGGCATTGTATCCATTCATTTGTGCTGGTGGATTGGATGAAGCTGTCAGACAAGCACATCAAAGTGGTGAGCTATTGGTAAGTCTAGCTCTATGGATCATCTGTGCACCTCTGATCTATTACCAGCAAATGGGCAACAAGATGATGACAGCATTGATGACACTGAGGATGCCGAAGGATGGCAGGGACAACCAGGTCGAAAATTGTGGAAATCAACATGGGCAAGGTTGCTAGTGTGACATGCCCAGCTACCATTGGAGTGAGGAAGAACAAGCTTCAGGTCCCATTGCAGAGACATTATATCACACTCAAAGACGAAGCGAGTTCGCGGCCTGAACATGTTGTTGTATACCCCCTCACCTTACTCTAGTCTCATCACCAAAACTGCTCAAATGTCACAAGGGGTGACACTACCTTATTAAGAACATTTGACATGATTGAGCATTGTGGCCCCATGTATGCGCACATCATACAAGATTGGTACATTATAAAGCCACCTCGCAATGACATAACGGTAAACACGGTGGCAGTGAGATTATATTGTAAATGTAAGGTGGTAGTGATGTTATATACTTATGCCTATCCCAGTCCGCGATTTTGCTTCCAATCCCCATGTCATCATTATCCGTTCTTTTGACATTAACAAACTTGGTGTTGAGGTCAATGAGGTGTTGCCGGTGGTTTTATCCTCATGGGCGTACTATGGCTGGGCAAGAAGTTGAGATCCGCCCAGGAATCATAATGAAAGAGGGCCGGGACTGCTGCAAACCAATTTTCAGCAAAATTGTCTCTCTGCATGCCAAGAACAATCACTTGCAGTTTGCTGTTCCAGGAGGGCTGATTGGTGTTTGGACAAAGATCTGGTTTTAAGACTTTAAAAAATGGTAAGTGATTCAATAAAGTATATGAAATTAGTTTCTTTGAATTTGCAACTTTGTTTTTTGATGGTGCGGCTGATAAACATAAGGTTTGACTTTCAGCAATTTCCGTTAGTAAGTGTTCAGGCAGTTCAGCTCTCACATATGACCTTCATCTCCGCACAGGTCAAACAATTACACCCTTGTAACGACGGTAATGTCTGCTGGCTACAAGCTTGCTAGTCTTCAGGTCAAACATCAATGTTTGAACTGCAATTACACTGATCGTCGACTACTGCTCACCGGAAACTATGCATATTGAGCTTCTCCTTAACCAACTAGAACTTTGCGCCCATGAAATCTTATACACATTACATCAGTTGAAGCAACCCGCAGTTAGGACAATCAGAGATTGCTATGTAGATGAATCAGTAGAAATTGGGTGATGCACAGGTGAAATGACTGGTAGGTCACGTAGTACCTCTGCACCTCCAACATATTTCAATGGGTGAATAGATCATATCATGTACGCATTGGCCCAGAACCCTGATTCTGCATCATCCTGGCATTCTATTTTTGGAAAGGTCTACCGATGTAGGAGCTCTTGAGTTGGGGGACTCTGATATGCATTGTGGTAAGTTATGCAAAGGCTCTACACTCTTTGATGCAGCATCATGCATTTACTAGAATTCAACCACAATACGATAACAAGTAGCCCCATCAGGTGTTACCCAGCCAATGTGACCCTCCAAGATGAAGCAAGGGCAAGCATCTCCGTTGACTCTGCCAGCATGGCATGGCATATGAATTTGGACCCATCATATGATATGCTGTGGATGGGCGATCTAGACCTTGAGCCAGAGGAGCCAGACTTCGGGTCAGAGGAGCCAGACTTTGTGCCAGAACAGCCAGACCTCCAACCGGAAGAATGGGCTTCACTATCACCCTCAACTTCCCATCCCATGAATCCCCGTTTTCAGGCTGACCAGGCATACAAAAGGATCAATAACTGGCTCAAAGGTACATCTCAGAGTGAGAGATGGCCAGAAAATACTCTGGCACATGCTATATCTGCCTTACGAGACTCTCATCATTTTGAGTATATCACTGGTGAAGGTCGCCAGAAGCTTAATACCCAATGCCTGGCAGGTTTCCTCTCCAATGAACAATCCAAGTAATAATCCTTGGACACCTGAACCTAGAGAATGCATTAGATAGAATTTGTTGAAGACCAAAAGAAATATACTGTTCCTGCATCCTGACTGATAGACATGAAATATATTGTCATGTTTTTGCATGATATGTATGAACTTCTAGCCCCAAGTACATGCCTGTGACAGCAGCAGAGGACTGGGAGTCTTTGACATAGCTGCGGTAGGATCCACTGTTATGTTCTGTATGGTAACATGGACTTCAGGTGATGATGCCGACTCGAGTGATGAGGTTTTTTGGTTGGGCTGCGGTCAAAATTGAGGCAGTGAGGTGGGTTGTAGATTGTTGCATGACCGAGAGCCTAAGAGCCCATTCGGAAACTCAAATCTGGCCAACTTCGACGCAAGATTTCGAACTTGAAAACAAGCTACGACAATTAGGTAAGCTCGGAGCTTGAAACCCAATGTCACGCTGACAATTGGATAATCTACTGCACGCTGTACTACCACACTGTACTAACACCATGTTTTCTTCCCTGTGGCACCACCAGGACCCTCCTGATACAAATGAATATAGCTCGGGCGATGAATCAGATGTACGGGACTCACAGGATGACAGAGATGAAGACTCAGAGGAGGAGGATCCCAATGATGCAGAAAAGGCTGACTTAAATCACCTACAAGCGATCATCAATGTGTTTCAGACCATGGTTGTATCAGCCTCTGAAGTGGTCAATATCGCGGTGGATGCATACAACGCTTATGTAGGAACATATTACGATAAGGAACTGTATCATACCTCCGCATTATCTGGGATCGGTTGGGTCAAGGAGCTACTCGACGGCCATCCCGAACGCATCCGATGCGAGCTTGGTGTACGCCGTCACATATTTTTTGTATTGTTAAATGTGCTTCGTGAGGGAGGGATAGATGATTCAAGGAACGTGACGTTGGAGGAGCAGCTGGCCATCTTCTTATATGCCTGCATCACAGGCCTTACTGTCCGCCATCTTGGTGAGCATTTTCAACGTTCAAATGATACTATATCGAAGTGCGTCCTCCCGTAACCTTGAATCCGACCATACTGACCCAGTACTCCTTTCTAGATATTTCAAACAGATTCTAATCGCATTCTCGTCGCATCCAGTATATACCACCTATGTCCGCCTTCCTGATCCGCAGGCTCCCACTTCCCCCACTATCCTTAAAACAAGGAAGTTCTACCCTTACTTTGCTGATGTTATCGGCCCTATCGACGGCACCCACATTGCATGTCACCCCTCAGCCTCTGATTGTCAAGCCACTCGTGACCGCAAGGGCAATTTGACCCAAAATTGCCTTGCCGCATGCGACTTCGATATGTGCTTCACTTACATGCTCAGTGGTTTCCAGGGGTCTGCAGCAGACGCTCATGTTTACCACGAAGCACGTCTGAGTGACTTCACCATCCCGCCAGGAAAATTTTACCTTGCAGACGCTGGATTTGCCGCGTGTGACGAACTACTTGTGCCTTATCATGGTGTACGTTACCACCTTGCGGAATGGGGCCGAGCGAATCTTTTGTATGTCGTTTTCATATGTGCTCCCCCTTGGACTTATTCATCTCTCAGGCCCTGTAATCCACAGGAACTGTACAATTTACGGCACGCTATGCTTCACAATGTCATCGAGCACATTTTTGGAGTCCTCAAGAAGCGTTTTCATATCATTCAGCTCCTGCCTGAATATAACTCGGAAATACAGTCTCGTATCCCTCCGGCACTTTGTCTCATTCATAACATCATCCGTATCCACGATCCTTGCGACTTGTTGGACTATCGCCATGTTGAATCGGATGAGTGGAGTGTTCAGTACACTGGCACACTTGCCGACGGCCCTCCAACTGAAGCTGCAAGGACGTGCGCACATGATCTTCGTGATCACCTTGCACAGTCTATGTGGGTAGATTATCTTGCAGAGAGACGCCGAAGAGGGGAAGCAATGCCGCCTGGTGTGCAGGAGTAATTTTTAGTGTAGTTTCTCAAATGTATCTGTCTCAAAATGAATGTATTGCAATGGGCCTCGCACAATGTATCGAATACTAGCTAATTGTGGTGTTCAGGCCTCCATGTCCTTCCCCTTCCTGTACTCCTGTAGATACTTTGCAAGAAACACTTTTCATACGGCATTGCATTTGATATTGAGGTATGAATCGGCTATGCAAATGTCAGATTGGAAGTGAGTAATCAAAGTGACAATCTCGTGTGCGTCAATTTCTTCTTCTTCCTGCACCTGGAGAATCGCCTTCTGCTTGTGGAGAGGGACAGGCTCGACAAAGTGACCAGTGATCGTCTCCTGAAATGCTGACGTTGCATTTGCAATGCTATCAACGACTTTCCCTCCCAAGTCTTCCAATGCTAGCGGCATCGTTAGACGTTGCAACTTTGACGATCCCTTCCCTTTCGAAGACAGCGGTGGACGGGACTCATGACGCGAGCTGTCGTTCCCATCGGCCTTGCGTTTAACAGCTGTTGAGGATGCCGTTGTAGAAGAAGCGAAGGGGGTCTGCATGGTCGTAAAACTAGGCGTGATTGGTGTAACAGGATTGGAGGGTAGGGCAGGAATGGAGGGTGTGGCAGGGGTAGAGGGCATGGCAGGGGTAGAGGGCGCGGCAGGGATAGAGGGCGCAGCAGGGATAGAGGGTACGGCAGGACCAGGACCAAGGTGTACAAGAAGGGGGCGAGAAGGGCGAGGTTCACTCTGCATATAGATGTCGTCGTCGTCGTCGTTAGTAGGAGTGCCAGTGCCAGTGCCAGTGAATTCAACAGCGTCCAGTGCCTTCTCCAGTGACGTCATTATGACATTGCTGGCGCTGGGAGTGCTCATGCTGGGAGTCAATGTGTTGTCGGTGTGTTCCATGCCTGCATGGAAGCCGACCCAGCTGCTTGTTTGCACTGGGATGATGCCTCGTAGAGCCTCATAATGAGGCCAACCCTTGGTTTTGTAGCTTTTGCTTGAGGGTTATTCTATGTGTATGTTTAGCACAGAAATACGGTGGAAAATACAAAAAAAACATACCTTGAGGTAGTCCCGCCAGATTGTCTCTGATTCAGGTCCAATGTTTGATCAGTACCACCAGTAGCCACTCACGATGTAGTAGAAAATGGTACTTACGCGCACCCATTTCGATTGGCAGGCTTCTGCAGTCTTTAGAGCGCCATGTTGGGTCTGACCCAGTTGCTTTTGCAGCTCTGTGGCGGCGGTGGTCCAGAACGTCTTGTCAAAGTTCATACCGTCGCCCGCCTTGGCCTTGTTGGTGATGATGAACCCAATCAACACCTCTTCATCGCTCTCTGACCAGACACAGCGATCTTGTTTCAGCTCTGAGGAGGCATCCCGGGCTTTTGTCTTCTTCTTCGTCATTTGGCTGCTTAGTTGGAGGGAGTAAGGATAGTGTCGGGCTGGGGGCATGATAGTATATAGTAAGTCGTGACATGTTATCAGTCACATTGATTCGGCAGGTCTGGCAAGCTTACCTAATTGTCATAGCTTGTTTTCAAGTTCAAAATCTTGCGTCGAAGTTGGCCAGATTTGAGTTTCCGAATGGACTCTAACCCAGTTAAGTTTTTTCTCTCTCATGGATGTGAGACTTACAATCTTTTTAGCCCAGAGAGTCATCTCAGTGTGATCAAGTCGACGATGGTTATCATAGCCACTCGTGCAATCTACAAAACAATGACCATGGTGAAGTTCACATCAAATTTGGCTCTCAAGCTGTTTGTAAGCTTTGAGTTGCATCACATCCTCATCACTTGATGCTGGAGTCGGTCAGTATTGATATGGTCACCAAATCAGACTCATACCACCAGGGCGTGGTGTAGAGACTGATCTCTCCCTGGGCTCACAATCACATATAATCCTATCAACCTTGCACCTATCCATCAGCCGTGCACTAATGTAGTCACACGCGACACAACACGCTATCACATGACATCGCGCGCACTCGTGCACTCTTTCTAGGTCTGGCGCACTCCCTCTGCATGTCCTGTCCAATTGTCCTATAGTTCATAGGTGAGTCTCGGCCTTGTATAAACCATAACTAGTCATATTTTGTCACCTATGTCACCTATGTGCTCATCTCTCATTCCATACATATTAATATTACCTATAGTGCTCCCAATCCAGTACCGCGCCCTGGGAATATTGCTTAGCTAGAGTTGCATGTCTAGCGGTTCTTTTTACATTACTTACTTCACTTTCCACCATCATCTCAGTATCAGTTAGAATTTGAATTCAGATTAGACTGTTCGGCCAGGACAATTTAGCCCAACTTTGCCCAACTTGAAAAAACCAATTGTCATTAAGTAAGCATGCCAGTGTGCCGGTAGAGCATGACTGATCGTGACATGTCAATTATCTATATGTTATTACTCACTTGATATGCCCTCGACCCGGACGCGATTGAGTTCTCGCCATTTGTGCAGTGCCGCTAGGATGCCACCCAAAGGCAAGGGTAAAAAAAGTCGGCTGCTGAAGACCAGGACTCTGCCGGAGAGGCGAAAGACCGCTGCATCTGGACATTGGCCAATGAAACGAGGCTGGTTGACTACATCATTGACAAGCATTCCAAAGGAGGATATGGGTTGAATTTTATGAAGACTTTCTGGACTAATGCCGCTTTACATATGGCGGCTGGTCCAGTGTCTGATGGTGCCCCCAAGACCTCTGATTCCTGTCAGTCCAAGTGGGGTCGCATAAGTACTCATTTGTGAGCATCGGACAGAGGGCTCAAGATTCTTTATCAGGTTGGTGGACGCTGCACAAGGGAGGTGCGGAAAAAGTTTTCCAACGGAGTGCCAGGGGTCATGGTGTAATGAATGGTTTGGTGCTGTAGCTTCCTGCCTTGTAAAGAAATTTGGTGGGGAAAGCATCATGACTCAGTGACCAGCCATAAATCAAATGTTGACAGACCAGACCTTAGAAAGTAATGTCACCAATTTGATGTCACCAGTCTTAACAAATGTGTTCTCAATTTAATTGTTCGGTGTTCAATTAGAATTTGATACAGTTGTGCTCTAAGGTGTTGCATGTCATGTTTGAGGACGTGCCCGTGGCAGAGTTTGGTTTGTCAGTAGCAACAAGCAGGGGGATGCTGGCAGTTCAAGCTTGCTAAAGATATGATGTCTCACTACCTTGATCCTGGCCAATGGAAACATTGGTGGTTTGAGTCTGCTCATGCTTCACAGATCACATTGTGGCATTGGCACATAGGCCAGATCAGTTACAAGTATACGACTGACTACAGCATGCAGCAGCATCCACAATGTGCAGGCTGTGGTAGTAGGCTACTCCATTGCCCTGACCTACCATGCCGAGGTACAGATACCCTCAGTCAGACACTGAGTCGCAGTCATAGGTAGACAACTGGTTCTGGTTGTCAGCCTGAATCGGCTCAATATGGCCAGTTGGACCATGAGGCATTTTAGAGGGATGGTAGCCAGTCATTGCAGGGGGGGAGGCATCGTAACTGACATCAAAAGTTAGGCAAGGAATGAGATGAAGGGGCAGACGACTTATTGAGATGAGCCTCCTTTTCCCCCTTGAGTTGCACAGACTAGACATCCACATTGTCCAAACCATGACTCCTCCTTCTTGAGTGGATCTTCTTCGTTAAGGGAGGGACAACATGGGGCATCCCAATTTAGTTGCTTCATCATCATACTTCTAAAAAAGCAACTCGATCAGTCAATAGTAAATAAAGTGAAAGAAAATGACCTACCTTACACTGGTCTTGAGTCAAATCCGCATAATCCAGCCAGTCGAAGTAGTCAGCCTTATTCCAGAAGTGGACCTCGGGATGCGTTTGAGTATTTGGGTGGTGGGGATCACATGTTGGTACAGGATTGAATGTAGGTTTGCTGGCAAACTGAAATGGGTCAGTGACTGGGATATGGACAGCATTGGCGAGTGTTTGAAAAGCAGCGCTGTCAAATGTGACTGAGTCTCCATCAAACTCATAAACTGATACGTACATGACAGTATCGCGTTCAGCCATAACTTTGAGGATTTACATCTCCAGAGCCTTGCAGTGTTCACGCAAGGCCTGGAGCTGTTGATTATCGTGCATATATCCACCCTATAATTTATCTTGTTAGTTTGCAGACTCAGTGAAGAAATTATCAGGAACCAAGTCACCTGTTGGAACGGGGTCAGAATTGGTTGTGCAGGAACACTTGAATCAGTCATATAATGATCCCCGATGTCAGGCAACAGCATATGACCAGAAGACAGGGGTGCCGGTGATGGGGTATATTCCCCAAAATATGGATTCTGTGAAGGATAACCAGCAGTTTTATCTGAATCAAACAAAGACCTGCCATGAAAATTTGAAGAACCTCCAGTGTCGCTGGAGAATATCCTGGCATTATGATGGAGGTACGAGCTACAGAACTTGCACATACAGTGATATAGAATTGTAACTCCACTGGAATCATCCGCTTGAGACCTTGGTGTGTCGCGTCATGTTGCGTTTATTTAGAAACTCACATCGGCTTTATTATGTCCTCACCTATTGTCATTGATACAACCAATACTGTCAGTGTGTGTGGGGACATTGTCTTCTTTGAAGTTGATGGGGTGCTACCAAACTGGAAGACCTATTCATTCAAAGTCTCATTTCATGGTCCTGGAACCAAGGTGTGTAACATGTTTAGTTCCTTTCATCTATATCTAATATAGTATAACTTTCAGACCATTCTTTTCCGTCTCCGAGAGGGAGCAGATCCAGACTCAGAGGTTACTATCTGGTACGTTTTTTATTCATATATATTGAGTGCGAGGTATATATGCTACTCATCTATTATAGTGTAGAGACCAGTGAGACAGTAAAGGCCGAAACAACTGAAGAAGATACAAGTGTGAAGTTTGAGGAAGAGGCTACAGTGATCTGTGACAGTGAAGATGTAAAAATCAAGCTTGATGGAATAAGGTGTGTCACATATAAGCACGACATACATATGCTCATTGCCTCTTTTTCAGTGCATGTATCGACAGCATCATGCAGTCCACTGCGCTGCCATGCATTCACCTTCCTCAAATTTCTGACAACCCAGATCCAACTACGAGTGCAATCATGCTCGCAGAGATGAAACCTTGGCACCATATTGTCAGGCCATTCTCTCCGTTGGAGATCCCAGAACAGGTAGCCAAGCTTGAAGACATCAAGCAGTGTAGGACACATCCTATCAAGTGGGCTGGATTTTGAGTCATGGCTATGCAGGGTATGGTGTTGGCAGGTGTGGATGCAGTGTCAACTTTCTTCTTGCTAGCGTCAAGCAAGTCTGCTTCGATGGCCAACCGAGTGAAGTAAAGAACTTCGCTATATTGTTCCTGCCCGTGGTATTTTAGCTGTAGTACTATCATATCAGTAATGTATTTAGTAACAATTTAACAAAACATACCTTGACATTGCGAGACATACAAATTTGCTCGAGTTCTTTGAGATTCTCCCTCCACGCTGAGTGTGCCACTTGGCCATTAGGTAGAAGAAGGCGAGCCCATCTTTTGATACAAGGGAGATCACGCTCAGGTCCAAGAAAGTCGGAAATTGCTCGAGCAGGTTCTCCGGTTGGCAAAATAGCATACCTATCACATTTGCGAAGCAACGCGTAGCTGTCTCCCAAGTCAATGGCTCCAGTCAGAAGACCTCTAGGAGGTTCGTCGAGCTCAGGTATGATGGACAGGAGAGTATTGACTTGGCAGCGCTGAATACCTTCTTTCGAAAGGTTAGCGTAAGGGCGGGAGGGCTGCCGAATCTCTTGACCGAGGTTTCCGGTCGTTCTCTCCATGGTCCATTCAGTGGAGCATAGCATATTGGGGGGCCTTTGCATATGGTCTCTGGTACGAGGTGGCTCGTTTGGTGAATGCAAGGTCAAATGGATTGTAGTTGGTCCTCCTTGAGCTGATAATAAATCATCTCGAACTCCCATTCCCACACACAAAGAAGGACGTGGGCATCTGTGAGATCTTCGGCAGTTATGCTATGTTGGCACATCAACTGGAATCCCCACACGAGCTTGCAGTAGTTAGCCCAGTATAAATCAGGTAGAATATTATAAAGTAGGGCGGGGCCAAGGCCGAACATGTAAACATGAAACTCCCAGGTCTTGTAACCTGTGTTGAGCTTTTCAGCGATATTTCGAGGTTTATGATCGAATGATGGTGGGAGATATGGCCCTGCTCGCCTCAACTTCTTTGCCATGGGCGTCCCAAATCTCTCTGTCTTTGAGTATCGCCCAATCCCACGTGTCGACATTGACACTTGGACCACAATTGATTGTTGCATGCCACAGACCAAGGAGTAGGTCACGAAGATTTCCTGTGAGGTGCATGACATCTGTCGTCATGCAATGAGGGACTCCGAGGCAACGAGATGGGTTGAGACCGAGAATCAACGGAGCCTTTGTAAGACCAGTCTCTGTCTTGCGAATCTCCCACTGACGCTGATTCGGTGATGCAACGAGCCAACACAAGTTGTCAGTGTAACCATTGGATCCTGAAGGTGGTAGGTTCAAGATGTCAATATCACCGTGGTCGCTTCCCGCTACACATCGATCACGCAGCTTGAGGAGGGCTGGATAATAGTGAGGACCGCAAGTCTTTCGCCTCCCCATGACTTCACAATACAAACGACACCCATTTTTCCCACTATGGCCTACCATAACGTCCCCAATACACCAATCTGGGACCGTCGGCCGTCGTGAAAATGAGGTACAGATCAGATGTGAATATCATATCACAGGACAAGTCCCAAATCTGTAGGCCTTCTGCTTGAAGAGCTGCAAGATGATGGAGCCCAACGGCAAGGAATGAGTCGAGGATTTTGGGCTTGTTCAGGCCCAGAATGAAGCCACCCGGATGTACATGGATTTTTTGATAACACTTGTCTGGTGAGAGGTTAATGATAATCCAGACATACATCCAGCAGTCTGAACTTTTGCTCTCATAGAGCTGCGCGCCATCGAGAGAAACCATGAGAACAATGTCATTCTCTTTGATTTCTCCATCATTGACGGTGCCAAGGTAGTCCCACCCCATAGCAATATCATCTATAACAGAAACTTTGCCGGTTGTCCGGAGCTCCTCAAGAACTTGTTGTGTGCGTTCATGAAGGTAGCGCATGCTGCATGCACTGTCTGGATGACAGTATAATGATTGCAGCTGGGGGCCTAAGGGTATAGTGGAAAACTTCTGCACTTGCGACCTTCACACGTCCATTTGTTGAGCGCAGTCATGCCTGATCCCAATGAGATGTGTTGCAGATAGGACAATTGTCAAGGTGGGCATATGGGCCAGTATAGGCAAGGCACATATTTGGGCACATGTCGTGGTCAATTGACTCGACACCAGTATACTTCGATATCAGCCTTTCTACTGCATAGAAACTCAGAATATCCTCATCTCCTTGAGCAAAGTTGCGCATCATGGACCGTCGTGCTCATTTATAAGTGTCCTGAGATGTATGTTCAAGTGCTAAATACATTGATATACTGTGACGTATGCCAGGTTGATCGATGTCAATCGGACCTCATGGTGGGTTGCGCAGCCTGTCGAGTGCATCATCAGATAGCTTAGAAATGGGGTCATCAAATGAAGTGTTCTTCATGAGGAGAATAAACTCCATGGTATCCTTGATTTTGGGGAAAACTGTGCTCTGAGCAAGGTGCTAGAAATCGATATAAGGCTTCCTTTGGTGTGCTCTTCCGTTGTTTTGGCCTGTTGAAGGTGCTCGTACCATGTTGTTGTCGAAACCATATGGGGCCGACCAAAATTGTGCTTGCTACAGACACATATAAATTTTCCTGTGCCTGCCGCAGATTGCTCCAAACTCAAACTTGACGGTATCATATAGAATACTAGTAGTCTGACCTTAGATTTAAAAATTAACATAAGTATAGTATGGTGCTACATACCAGTGCAAGAGAAACACCTCAATGCAAGTTGCACAAGAAGACAATGTAGTGTTACGATACGAAGTTTGCAGGTTTGTGAAGTATTTGCAAAGTTCATCGATGCGAAAACGTTGTGATGCATAGCATTTGCATAGCTGCAACGTGTTGCACTTGACGATTACCTATTTCGACAGAGAGAAGCACATTTCAACATACTACTAATATGGTAACTCACATCTCAACATACCCTGCCCTCTTCCGTTACAGCAAGTTCTTACTGGGGATGAAGATGGACGGACTGCAAGTCATGTTAAGAAAGGTCTGTATGTTGAATTCAGACAGCATGCAAAGGAGAACAAGCATAAGAAATAAAGGAGACAATTGTGAGATCAGTGACTAAGACCGGACCAGGTATAAAACCTAGGCCTGTATGATCAAACAGACAGAGAATAAATTTGGCCAAACTAGTACCTATTTCTAGGTCCTGGAAAAGATGATGCAAACAGTAGCCAGTAGTGAATACCACAAAGGAAATCAAAACATTGCTCATGTCACAAGCTCGGCTGTAGGGCAGTCAGACTGGTCACAAGTCTAGGACTGACTACAATCAGACGCTGGGTCATCATTGGCGGTGGGCAGGTGGTGCTCCTCATCATCCTGAATGATTTTGAGGGGGTCAGTTGGACCATTAGAGATTTTGGAGTGACCACCGTCAGCCATTACAGGTGGTGGCTGCTCACAGCTGACATCAAAAGTTAGACCAAAAAAATATGAAGGTGGATGACTGAGAGGAGCCTTGTCTTTCTCCTTTGGGTTCACAGACTGAAGCTCCACATCATCTGAGTCTTTCGTCCTCCATTTGAATAGCTCCTCCTCAAGAAACCATTGTGGAGCATCCCTAAACTGATCCTCTGGCTGCCCGCCTTTTGTGGATAACTTGTCTGGAACCTGTTGCAACATACGTCAATGCACAGTGGAATGAGTTTTTATGGAGGAACTTGCTGCGTTTTGGACTGGCCACTCTATCTCCCACAGTTACAACCCAAGGTTTAGATTCAGCCTCCTCCGAATCTGAATTCACCTCCTCAGATAATAATTGCATGGCATCAGATTTTTAAGAAGTGTTGATGATGGTAAGAAGGTGTGAGGAAGGTGAGAAACATAGAAGGGTTAAATGTTACAGGGTGCGCCACAGTGCGGCCAAATCCTTAGGCCTGTTATAGCTCTGTGGACATAACCATGGCACTGATAACAACACTTTCCCTTCTCACATGCACTTGTCATAGTCACCGCTGACGTTGGACCCAGGGCATACCAGCGGGTAAATGTATCCAACACCCCAGCGCACAGCAAGGGAGAGGTTGGGGTGTGTTTCAAGGCTTAACTATCTCCTGGTGTGTGTGCTATTGTGAAGTATCTTATTGGCCGTTACCCATGGCGTGATTTGCTACTAATACTCACTGTTTTACCACCTATTTTCAGGCTGGTAGTTTGGCTGGTGCTGATTGGTGCTTGAGCAGTGCTTTGATGATGATTGATGACATCACCTTTCCTTCATGCATCAGCAGCTCCGCTCCCAATATCATCCCTAATACCTGTCCCTCAAACCATGTACTCTTCATTCAAGTCCAGGTGGAAATGAAGGCTCTTGCTCCCCTGTCCTTTGTTGATTAGTGCTGCAGCCTCACTTCTTCCTCTGCATCTGTGCCTGCTATCACCACTTGCTCCTTGCCGTCGGCTGTTTTGATTGTTGTATCTGGCATCTATTTTGGGTTGTGTCGTGTCGCGTCGATGGTCACCATGTGCTGTGGGTCAAGGTTACATTCTGCAAGTAGCTCGTGGGGCGGTGCGCCAGTCATCTATGGTTATGTTTTGCTGATGCCATCTCATACAGTGTATGAGTGACTGGTAGCATCGGCATTCTGAGGGAAGCGCAGAAACAGTGTTTGCAGAGAAGTTGCTGAAATGGAAGTAGCTTAGCATGGGCTTCTAGAGCTGGAATATGTCATAAAGATTGACACAGATATCATGAAGTTGACACCTCTTTTGCCTGAAGCAATATCATAACAGGTGCGCAAGCACTTTTCATTCACCTAAAGCAACTCATCCACAGCAGTCCTACCGAGCTGTAATTAACCTAGGTACACAGAATTCTATGAGCCGATATCATTTGGCAACTGAGGTGGTTCTACAGAAACGGTGAGACTCCATCAGTGGGCATGGATGATCAAGTATGCTGCACAGGGTACTGGGTATCATCTAAGAAAAGGCAGGAGAAAGGGAGGTCAACGTACTTGGTGAAAGGTTGAAAGCACACCTTGGTGTCTGCAGGATCTATTTGGGGTGAGAGGGAACAACTTTGTAAGGGAAGGGCAGATAAAATGTAGATGCAAATTCACTGGAAATGAACATGCTCACTGTCACCAGTAACGTGGAGAATGTCACCAGTAGCATGGCACGTGCTCCTTTCAACCACCATTTCCCAGGCAAACGCAGCTGCGAAGCAGTTGGAATTTTTAAAGGCAGAAGGATGCTGTTTTGAATGATTGCCCTTGACTTTCCTGGCTGCTTGGGTTGGTTAGGGTCCAGTAATGTGTTGTTCTGCTGATGCTTTGTTGGATAGACTTTTTGTGTGTGCTTTGATTGTATCTGAATAAATGCTATGCCAGGCTGGTTTTAGAAAGGCAGATACTTCTTTTCAAGCTCCAACCATGTCTGCAAGCTCCACGCATAAAATTTCTCCAAGGGTTCCTATTAAGAGAGCTCAGATGATTTCCAGTCGACCCCGCCGCCCCACACCTAATCTCCCAATGTGCAACTCCTGCATCCTGGGGGGCATAAAATGCATAGGATTAACAGGGAATGCATGCTTCAGCTGTATAGAAGCAGGAGGGTGCTGCTCCTTGATATGTGAGTGTGCCTTTATTTCTACCTTGTAGCACCTGACCAACCCACCGTCGCCTTTTGCAGACTATTCTAACTCAGAATCTGACTCAGAACCCGACTTCTTTCACACAGCAACTACAATAGCTGGGTCAGACAAACGGAAACAGGATCCCTACTCTGATTCAGATGTGGAGATAGTTGAAGCTCCTCAGAGACAGAAGATCAAACTCGAGGATGTATGAAGGACAGGGGTCGAGTTTGGCAGGGGATGAGGAATGACCAGCAGTAGACAAAATTCTACCTGACATTTGAGAAGTGGTCTGCACCATTGGTTGTGTCTCCTCCCATCACATTTTTAACTACTCCCCACAATCTGTTACAACAACATCACCAGCTCCACATAATGTCACCAGTATGATGTGAACCCTTGGTATCTTTTCTGGTTGCTTGGATCAATTGCCCTTGCTTGAAATGAAGTACTGGCCAAACTTGACAAATGGAGCTGTTGTACCATGGTACCCATCTGCTGCATCAATCTTCAAGCAAAGCTTCCTGCACGTGTTCACATCTAATCCAGCTTCTTGTGTGTAGGCTAAATCTCAAGGTCTTCTCACCATCTGTGTTTGAGAAAACTACGAGTACGCAATGAGTATCTACCCAGCACAATTTCCCAAAATGCTTTATTCACGGTGACAAGACCTCCGGTCTTCTGGTAAGTGCACAATTTCTCTTGTTCTTTCGGAACTCTGAATGTCCCTGAATGTCTTTAGGTCAGCAGTATAGGCGTTATCACTTCCTGGTGTGCTGTGCCATGCACTTGCAAGTAGTTAGTGATAAGCAACGGTCCACCTCTCATCAAGTTTGTCATTCAATTCTTCAACATCTTAGTTCAATTTAGGGATTCACCACTTGCCCCTATACCCTGTTCTTTGTTGCAGGCCTTGTGGAATACATCCTTCGCTATGTACTATGTGTCTACGCTATTTCAAGACTTTCTAAATCCGATGCTAGCCGTGCTATCTCATATTCAACTGGTGCTTTGTATCTCACCCCTCTTCCACCAGAAGGCAAGGTATATTATTGTGGCAACCATTATGGTTCAAAGGAGAAGGACAACTTGTGCCACTGTCTCACCGGTTAACGTGGAACTGTCCAAACGTCAAAAATTGGCAATGGATAGGTCCGAAAACTATAGCAGTACTGGTGAGGTTGTTGCTTGCCTGGTTTTCGGCTGGCAGCTAAGCATTAGATGTTGTGCCAGAAAACCAAGGATGGGCCTGATAATAGGCCTTCCCAGTCTTTGGTTACAATGCTTATTCAATTGTTTGGCTCAATTCCGTGCAATGAGAACTGATCTGGCAGCAACAGGCTCAGGCAGGCTGTAAGCGTGATTCATGCACTGGCTGCCAAATATTATGGTACACAAGGCCAATAATGGTTCTGGCAGACGGAGAGCAGAGTCTCGCTTCTTGCAAAACACAGGCGGAGTTGGTGGTTCTGGAGTCACGAGGGATTATGCGCCACTGGTGGATGGATCAGATGAGAGTGATGGTGCGAAGGAATGACAATGTGTGCGAGCCACGGTGTCATGATGTCAATGGCCTTGGCCGTGGCATAAACGGTAGTGGTACCATTAAGCACTGTGATTGCCATCTCCGTCTGCAAATCTATAAACCAAAACTTCACGTGCATGAAATTAGCAGTCATACCATGATTGGTCTGTGCTCAAAGTGGTATAGCATCATCCACAGCTGTCCTTTCAGCCATAGTTGCTGCAACAAAGATAGCATCAAGGTTGTTCTGTCTCTCCTGTGCTTGATATATTACTTCTTGCTGCTCGTGCTTGTGAACAGTCAAGTAAGGAAGAAGCCTCCCAGGTAGGTCAACTCGAGTAGGATCTTTGTACCGCTCGCCAAAAACTTCGCAGGTGCAAGCAATGCTTCTGTTTCGCTCTATTCATGGGAGTTAATAATAGAATGTGCAGTAATGACAATTAAAGTATGCTCCTGAATAGTGATTGTTAATGTTTGTTCCTGAGTACTGAGTCATGATTGTTTGCTCCTGCACTATGATTGCTTGTTGACCAGTAATTTTGCTGAATAAATCACGGAGCAAAGGGACTTCAATAGGAGGCTCATCAACAACTGCTTGGCATGTGGGACAGTGATAGAAACAACCAGGAATGATGGCAGATATGCCATCACACAACATCTCTACCTCAGATTCCAGCCTGTTGTGTGAATACACTTGTGAGGAGCATTGAAGAATCAGAATTGAAATTGGCTTACTTACATGAAAGGCCATTCCATAATTGCCTTGCAAATGGGGCAATTCAGTATGACATCAACAGGATGTAAGAACTGTGTAAGGATGGAACTGAGTCTTTGGATAAATCAGTATTGGCACACTTCCTTATGTGCAGCAACAAAACAATCTCACTCCAAAGAAGCCCTTTTGGATTCTCACTTGGTTATGCCAACACCAAAATCAAGGTCACAAAGGGCTAAAAAATATTGAATAACAAAGATTGCCTAAATCATCCAAATCAAATCTGCCTTACAAATTTGCCATGAGGCAGAATCACCATGCTTGTCCCTTTCAGCGTAAGTCACTACTCTGAAATGGAGTCAGATGATGCCTGTTCCTTGAGCCACTGCACACTCCATTTTTCATATTCTCGATGGAGGTTCTTGGCCTCAAGGGTCCAATGTCTGACTTCCGCTACAGTTAGGTTTGCGGGGACGACTCTTAGCAATGGGGAAGTATATCAGGCGTTAAGATATGGTCCCTCCTGCGAGAGCGACCTGCAAAGTGACAAACGGAAGAACAGGTAATTTTGTCACAATGAAATCGAAACCGCCATCATCTGAAAAACAGTGCAAGTTACTTAAGCAAATTAGACCTAGCAAGGTGCAAGCTAATTAAGTATGGCCAATCCCGTAAAGTGTCATAGACCTGGAGGAGACCATGGCAATAGTCATCATACTGAGATAGATCATAATCATAGCATGCTTCCTCAAGAGGTGTGCAAAAGGCAGATCCCGAACACAGGGCTCGTAGTTACATAAGCTGAAAAACTTTAAAACACAGCCACTGTAAGTTGTGAGCAATCCGTTTTGAGTTACTCACCAGCGATCTCAAAAGATCTTTAAATCATTAGTTGAATACTGAAAAGGGGGTATTTTCACGACTGTAGAATACATCTATATGCAAAGATACTACCCGCTAAACGAGAGGTCTTAGATGTGATTTTTGAAAGCACGTGATCAAAGTCATACATGCTGATATCAATTATCAATATGATGCGTCGTCGACGACTCATATCTCTCTCCTTTTAACATCATTCATTCATTATGTATCCTGCTCATTACAATTCATGGTTTCCTTCAGAAGACAATGACAACACAGCATACATCCTGGACTTCGAGGATAATAATTTGTACAGAACCACACATTTTGGATCAAATAATCAATCACTGCATCATTCCAATACCATTTGTACATCATCCGGACACTCACAGACACCAACGGTAGATTTTCAAGTACCATTACACTCGGACAGTCTCCCACATTGACCACCAGTAGAGAAATGTCTACCTGACATGTGAGAAGTGGTCTGCGCCATCGGTTGTGTCTCCTTAAAAACATATAGCAGTTCTTTCAAAGTGATCTCCTCTGGTGTGTTGCTGAGTGTGTGCAGGATATGCTGACCCATGTGATTGCGCACGTTGAGCATGCTTGATTCGCAAAGGGGACATGTGGAGAGCCGATCCTGTTCTGATGCTCCCAGCAGATTGCTAACCTCCATAGAAATGACCACAGGAGTACCTGAATTGTAAATGTAGCGTTAGAAATCAAATCAAATGACAATGAAAGAAATGCTTACTATCTGAGCACTGGTAAGGGAAATTACCTACCCCCCCCCCTCCGAAGGAGTGACAATTGCTATTGACTTAAGGGGGACTGGATGTCCACCGCTTTCGCTCGTAGAAGATCGCAAGCTCCTTGCAAAACATCCCATGGAATTTCCCATGTGCTTTGGCCGCCGTTAACTTGAAAGAATGCATCAGTGTTGATATCATTATGAAGACGGAAGAATGTAGGCTCAGGGTTGATTGGCTCAATGAGAGACCCTGGGACCGTAATGACGATGACACGTTCTGTGGACTGAGACGACCCTTGGATGACCAAACAAGATGTAACATACCCCCCATCCCATAAGAATACAAGGGGTGTGTCAGGAGAAGGGTGATTTGTGATAATGGTGAGAAGCTGCCCAGAAATCTTGGCAGTGGTGCGCAATGCCTTCATCACTGTGGTGTTGACCGAGGCATGTGAAACACATTTAGGCTCAGAGAAGTAGAACGTAGTACCCCAATTGAAAGTGTGTGACCAGAACAAAGTATAGTGAGGAATATGTCTCCGACGAGAAAGAGGTCACAATCAGTGATACGACCTGCAGACATGTCAATCTGTTTATTTACTTTGGTGAAGCCTTCGTGGACACACTTGAGATGGTTAGGAGACTTGGAGACAAAGTCTTTGTTGACGACGAGCCGGCAAACTGTTTGCTTATGGACCCAGCAATCATTGTAAAGGACATAGTCGTCGGAGCAAATTCTGGGACCTTGTGGCAAAGGAGGAGCTGATGAGTTTTGAGGGAGGAGGTGACCGGATGACTGGGAAGGCACGTGTGCAGACAGATCTGCGATCAGAGCTTTGTGGAGCATTAGCGGGACCTCTTCATCTTCATCACCCCCGTGCAACTCTCCACATCCTTCAACCACACCATCTTCTTTGTCCATCAATAGCGTCTCTAAACATTCAGAAGAAGGCATGCTAGGAACCTGAGGAGGGATATCAGGTAAGAGGCTAGGACCCAGAAAAGTCAATACAGGATTCAAACAGTATGCTGGAATGGCCTCAAGTCAGAAAGACAGGATGCTTGCATGACAATGAGACTTACACAAATTTTGACCATTGTATTCCACCTGCACTTCTTCTTGTACTCATCCAGGTGTCAGTGGGCACAATGCCCCATTAGGAGCACATCCTTGTTAGCGACTTTGATGACTGACAAGCAGTGATAGTGGTATCAGGCATACTGATCATACAGGTAGAGGGTCTGCAGCCCAGACAGTTAGCACAAGCTTTGAGCCAGGTGCACAGAAGGCATGAACATACACAGTGGGAATGGGAATGGTCCTTCGCACTTATTTCCTCCAGCAGATCTTCTTTTGACCTGGCTGCATGATTTAAGATTTGGCTAGAAGTGTGAAGTAATGCTGGAGAGATTGCGTGCACTGAGAGGAAAAATGTTGGAGTAGTGCTAACAGGCATCATAGCAAGGGCCAGAAGAGGGCAAACTACACCAGTAGTTGTAGGAGGGGTGAGTGTGATGTTTTTGGGAAGTTGAGCTTCTAACTGGACTATGGTGGCCAAAAACTGAGTAGCCAGAGCCAGAGGACGCTAGGAGGGTGCTTCCAGTATCAGTGTTGAAGTTAAATGCATTCTCAGAGAGCTAGATGTCAGAATAGCAATGATGAGAGGGACAAGGAGATTTCAGCACCAGGGAAGTAGTAGTCATATCTAAAGGCACTGAATGGTGCAGGGAAAGAGCTGAATGGTACAGGGTCAGTGTCAAAGTACTACAAAGGTATTGTCCAATGCATCCATCAACTCACTGCTGGACATAGGGTAGTGTGAGACACCTGGAGACATGGATAGCATCTGAATTTGAGACAATGTTTCAGAGGAAGGGGCTGGTGTGTTAGCAGTGCTTGGGATTCAGTGAGAGAGGAATGAGTTTGAGAAGAGTAGTTTGTAGTCTAAACCTTGCGCACAACTATGACCCATTACTTCAGACTTTCTTCACATCTTGTCCTGGTGTCTTGCATCTGGAAACTAGTGCTCAGTGAGTGTCTACTCTTCATCATGATCAATCGTGCAAATCATTCGCCGAAAGTTGATTTTGTCTCATCATCTACCAATTTGATCAGCACTGTGTGTAGATCAATGGCAATGGCCAATGTGACTGTAAGATATACTCCTTGATTGTTTAGCAGTGGAACATGTCCTTCAAGAAGTGTACCTGTGTGCCCATGAGTGTGTTGTGCCTTGGAAATTTACTTTCCAATGTTGGTGCCAGCCAGATGGTCTTCACCGGTGCATTCTTCATACTATTTCAATGACAAGAGTTTGAGCAAGTAGTGTAGCAGGAGTAAATATAAAAACTACCTGCTCTGTATCAATAAATAACTCGAGCAAAATAACTTATTTCCCTTCAGGGCTCTAGCAGGGCCCTGGATGTGGAGGCTCGAGTTTGTGGATGATTGTACTTATTGTACCAGTCACAGAGACTCATTATCCCTGAATCCAACAGCACAAGATTTCCTTGCACACACAGCCTAGTCTAATTCCCACAGTCTCACAGTGAGTCAGAGAACAATGAAATGAATGTCAAGCTTACATGAGCAGGTCAGAGTATGTTTCAATATTCACTTTGGGTGGACAAGCTTGACAATGCTGTCTTGAAGAGCTGCAAAGTGAGCTACTGAGTAAATAGAGGTATGTAAAAATTGAGTGCTTACCAGTGAATGTCATAGGGTGCACAATATGTGCCAAGTGTACGGTCAAGAGTTTAAACAAAGTTAAGGTCTGACTTTGACATGGTGTGCTCTAGGATATCCACAACTGCAACAAAGACATTCATGCATTAGAAAGGGCAATGTCAGGAAAGCTGAGGTCACAAAATGCATCATCAACCATTGCCTGAAACTCTAGATTGACAAATTAAAATGCCGTGTCCCTAGCCTCAACCCACCAAGTTCCTCTCGAAGCTGTGATATACTTGTATCTGTCCATTGGCCTTGTGTGCTCTGTTCCACATCTCATGACTTTATGGTATTATAGTAGACACTACATATATCAGAATATACAACTAGTGCGTCAAAAATGGGCCACAAGAACTGGGGATGCTTGCTCATGGCCTCCACTATGGTAGCAAGTGATGTCATTGCTGTGCTACCCTCCTGCTGGGCTTTGGCAGTCACAGAGTGTGGGCGAGAGCACTTTCTTGGTAGAGTGTTGATATCAGGACCAAGTACACTGGCCTTGCACTTGCCCCAGCTGGCGCTTGTGAATCCTGATGATGATCCGCCGACTTTGAGTGCTTGAGTGGCGAGATAAGCCTTCTTGAGAGATGAAAACTTTGTCTTGCAGGCTGAATATGTTTTGGCCTCACCCTTCTGGTTTTTGAACTCCTTTGCAAGGTGCGCAGAACTCCTATGTAGATTTTCTTGGGGAAGGTGTGCTATCTGTGCCAGACTTGTTATTATGGAGGTATCTAAGAAGGGTAGTCTCCTCTTCCAGCCTCCAACGAGCGCCCTCTTTATGGCCAGATTTTGATTTTGATTGAGACTCTGTGGCTCCACTGGTGGAGTCTCCAGAGTGATGAGAGGTGGACTGGTCAGAATCCAACATATGATTCATGATGGTGGTGTGAAAGGTATTGATAATGGATATTTGCACTAGTGGCTGATTGAGACGTTCCGAAGGTCGTGGGAGCAGAGTCACATGATACCAAAGTTGAATTTCGATCAAGTGAAATTGGTGTCCAGATAGAGCCTTATAGTTTCAGCTGTGCTTCTTGACAAAGCCCCTATAAAGTCTCCCATGCCACCTCCTTTGTCTCCTACTGTGTCATCCATAGTACATTCTGCCCTGCTTTCTAATGTACCTTCTATAGCTTCTGCTACTACACTTTCCATGGTACACCCTATCACACAAGTTATGGCACCTTATATTGCTTCTGTTATTTCAGCTGCACATGCAGTGAGTCCAAACACTGTAGACCCCCTAAATGCTGCAGGACAAGCTGGAAGCCTAAACCCTCAAAGCACGATGATGGTACCAATTTAATCAGGGTTCTTGGAAGTGCTTACCAAGGAGTCCTTAAGTCATAAATCCAAGTGAGGATCCTGTATTTTTTTTGTTTGATTTCACTGACTATGATGACCAGGAGGCCCAAGTTGTGAGGTAACATATTTTGTATTGAATTTTGGTGCACCTATCATTCCAGACTTATTTACTATTGTTCATTAAGGAGTTTGGACTATAAGGCAACTGGTCATAGTCAGATTTGGGATGGAAATTGGTACACAGTGTTCTCCTGCTATTTTTTGTGCTTATCTCATGGCAGATTGAGGATGTCTCCTCAATGCTGCTTAAAGCATGTTGACATACCCTATCTAGGTGACACAGTAAATAGCTTCCATAGCAGTGCTCATGCTTGCAGTTACATTTATGTACACTCATCCACTACTGTATCCTTCATCCCTAATGACTTTATACTGCTTATACTTCAGTTTGGTTGAGTACTAATATTTCTTTGGTAAGTGATTTTGCACACTACAATCAATATTTTCACTCTAAATTTGAGACTTGCATCTTGCAATGCACTATTTGCTGTGGTGGAGTTTAATTTTGCACAACTGACACAGTGACATGGTGTGACATTTATGTCAACTCACTCATGAGAAATTTTGAAACTCTCTACTGTTTCTAACATTTTGACACTTCTCCGGGCGGTCAATGACATTTCAAATGTGATCAGTCTCATAAATTACCGGGATGTCCAGTATACCACACAACATGACTGCACATTGAGGATTTGTGAATACCTTCTGAGAGTGCCAATATACTTTAACAAGGTTCACTGCTGCATGCTATTGACCTCCTGTGGGCTTCTGCTGACAAAATTCAAGTCTGTCACTAAGCTAGTCAACATTTTCTAAGACCTTGTTGTTTTACATAATTCCTATGAATAGCCATCTACCACTATCTGCCACCCATCTACCACCTATGAATTGATATCTGCCACCATCTGCCGCTTATGTGCCATAAGAGAAAGAGAAGACACAACAAGAGAGAAGATAGCATACATGTATATTAACATAATTCCTATGAATAACCATCTGCTACCTATCTACTACTCATCTGCCACCTATGTACCACAAGAAAAAGAGAAGACACAACAAGAGAAATAATAGCAAATATGTATATTAACATACATCTCCAACAACATAGCACACAAGACGTCTCTTGTATTCTTTCATCATTGGCAAAAAAATGTTCTTGCTGGTACTGGACCACATCAGGCTGGTCGTGGCCATCAAAATAAAGGCCTTTTCGGTGTGACATGTACCGAAAACCTTCCCGCTGCAACCATCAATGAGCAGTAGCGAGGGAAATTCCATGTCCAACTTTGAGGTGAATGCGAGGAAATAATTCAAGCTCCAAGTACTTTTTCAAGCCATGGGGCATCTCGTCATCAACAAGAGTATGAAGATATTTCTCTGCTTCAGAAGGTATAAGTTTGTCCTTTGAAAACTGCACAAGTTTCTTGGGATTGACTGCCCATTTGTTTGAACGAACATAGGCACAAAGTTCGGCAGTGACAACGGGGTCTCCGAGCAATGAATATACTTTCGCATGACGGCCAGCCAATGACTGAGGGAGCTCCCACTTAGATACCCAGGCATGGGTCTAGCTGCGCAGTTGACAGCTACCCCAGACAGCCCTCCGCCGCTGAGTACGACCCGAGAGCCCATTGTATCCAAGTGATCTGTTCCGTTCTGCCTTCTTCCAAACTGCACCTGTCTTTGGCTTGGATATTTTGTCGAACAAACTATCCACTGGTGTGCCCAGGGATATGACCTCTGCTCAGAGCTCCCTCAAATTTTCTTCAAGCTCCCTGCCCTCCAGCTCGCAGAGGCAATCGCACTCCGACCTTTCGCTATCAGCATTCGAGTCTGTTTCATATTCATCACCTGTATCTGACCAATAACAACTGACACCCCCAGTATAACCACACTCATACTCAGAGTCCAGAATGATTGGGTTAAGTTCTCTGCTACTGAGTTTGGACGGCTCCGATGTTTGTTCCTGCAACTTGGAATATGTTTGTGTGGGGGTGGCTTGAAGAGTGGAGTTACTGTGCTCAGCAGTTGGAGCTGACCATCGCGTGGCCCTAGCGTGAGCAGCTGCTACCTTCCTATGATTCTTGGGCATCAGAGACTGGTAAAAACAACATCTGCATGATAAATTGTCGTTGTCTACTGTAGTGCTACGTGCTTCAAACTAATATTGAAGCATCCGTTGGAGTGGCACGCACAGAACTACATAGGGTTAGGGTTGAAATTTTCCTCAGACTGATTTGGCCACTATTCAAAGGTAGTGGTGGCTAAGTGATGTGCACCATAAGCTTCCAAAGATCAAGGAGACTATGGAGTACATACTGGTGCTGAAAAATGCATCACTAGAAGATCTGATATCAAAATTAGGTGATGATGCGCTTGAGAGACTGTGCAATCCACCCCAAGGGCCCATTACTATAGATAGCCCAGGGATTTGGCACAGCATATCCATGTATCTTGCATTGGAGCATACATACTAGGCCACCTACAATCAGATAATGAGATCTATGACACTCAACTTTGCAGGAGCTGATGGTGTTGATGATTTGCTCAGTTTTTATAGAGTTGAGAGACTTGTTGCTGAATATACTGGTGTCGAATCAATGAAGGATGACATGTGCTTGAATTTGTGTTTGGCTTTCACAGGCACCTTTGATGATCTCGAAACCTGCTCAATGTGCAACACATCTCAATGAGATCAAGCAAAACTGCGTGCAAGCAATGGACACACCAAAGTCGCTGCTCAGACATTTACAACTATACCTATAGGTCCACAATTGCAGGCCCTTTGTTGACACCCTGACAGCGCACAAGATATGCACTACTTCCACAACCGAGTTCAGGAAGTTCTCGCAGACCTCACACAAACTGGAGAGATTCTGGTTTTTGATGATATTGCAATGGGACATGACACTATCAGTGCCATACTTGACAGAGACATCAAGTAGAATGACATCATTCTGATGGTGTCCCTACATGGTGCCCAGCTCTACGAGAGCAAGCAATTTGACTGCTGGATTTATATCTGGGTCATCGTCAACCTTTCCCCTGACAAGTGATACCGTAAAGTCCATGTCCACCCTGGTGGGTCATACCAGGGCCTAACAAGCTGAAGAATTTGGATTCCTTTCTCATCGTGGGGCTACATCACCTTGCAGGTCTTCAGAATGAGGGTCTTGTTATATGGGACTTGTGATGTCACATTCACATCTGATCTTTATCTCATCTTCAAGACTGCAGATGGACCTAGGCTCATTTAATGAGATGGGATGGTGGGGCACAGCACGAAGAATGGATGTTGAGTTTATTGTGGTGTCCTTGGCAGGGGAAAACCCAACTGGACACATAATTACCCTGCTCTATTGAAGCCACTAGGTCAATGTGCACCTGGTAGCGACCATGCTGATATAAGCGTGTTTCGCCTCCCCCCTGGTGGTTCTCAAGAATATGCCGACAATTTACACCACCTCATCTCATCTTCTAGTCAACGACAATTGGAGATGTGCAGGACAGAGACCGGTATCATGAAGCCACATCTTGTTCTCAGACTCAACCCTTCACATTGCCTTGGAGTTCCCAACTGCATGACCAAGGATATTATGCATCTCACTGGTAACCTCAGTAATCTCCTCATTTCTCTCTGGCAGGGAACAATAGATTGTGCTGCTACAGATGATGTAACCATGTGGGATTGGGCAGCACTCCATGATGCAGAAGCTTGGAGTGCACATGGGTGGCTTGTTTGGAGGGATGGGTGGTTCATTCGGAGGGACAGGTGGATTGTTCAGCGTGGGGAAATCATCAGGAGGAACATGGGAGTCAGATTCACCTGAAAATTGGTCCATAGTCTACCAATGTTTTAATTAAAGTCGTTAAGTTGTTCATCAAAATTAAAGCTTACCAAATCTTTTAACATATCATTTTGTTCGGGCCCTGAAATCCGGGCATGTTTGCGACATCCAGTACGCTTCAAAACAGCATTCTCCCGAGCAACCTTAGCAAGTGCTCGTATTGTCGCAGTACGACAGTCGCTAGGACATGAACCTTGGGCAGGTTGCCCACTCAGAGGAGGGAGATTCAACAGTGCCATGGAATTATAATATCAATCAAACAGTACCTGGTATATTCAATGCTTGGGCCGATTGAATTCTATCTTTCTCTGCTGTTGTCTCAACCTGTTGAATATGCTCATACCATGTTGATCTTGAAACATTATGTGGCCGGCCAAAATTGTGCTTGCTACAGACACATATGAATTTGCCTGAACTTGAGTTTGACGGTAACATTGAGAAAGTTGCAATGGTTGTGCATTTGCAAAGTAATTATGATGTCAATGCAAAAATGTTGCAATGATGCACAGCATTCATGCAGTTGCAATGTGCTGCACTTAAAGAATGTTGTTCTCGACAGAAAGAAGCAGATTTCAGCACAGTACTTATATGGTAATTCACATCTCAGCCTATATGGCCCTATCTGGGCACAGCCAGTTCTCACTAGGCCTCACATCCGTCAAGTGATCTACTCATTGTGGTCGCTTCTATCTCCATCTGTGCTCACTTTACTACTCTACTCATAGCTACAGAAGCATCTTCTGAACAAAAGGCTCAATGGAATGCACAGGAGACCGACACACTACTTACGTTTCTATTCAGCAAGATTTCTAAGGCTGGTGATGACAATAATTTCAAGGCCCCAACATTTAATGCAGCAGCAACAGTCCTCACCCAGGCTAATCTACTCACTGCAGGCCCCTAAGACTGCAAAATGTTGCAAGACTAAATGGATGTCGGTAAGGAATCACACCTCTTGTCTACTGATCTCTACTGATCTCAACTTAATGTAGCTGGTCTCTCAGGCGTACACTGGGACAATGAGAGGGGGAGCTGCAATTGGTGGAGATGCTGCATGGGCAGTATGGAATTCATTTCTCCAATTGAGAGTAAGTGCACTTACATCACATGTGATTATTAGAACTGATGTTTTGATACACTGGCAGCAATCCTGTGGCACAATGCGCCAATACCACAATACTGGCTGGCTGTTCTATTTACAAGTGCAAGCCATTTTGCCAAATAGTCATGGCACTCAGGGCCATCACACCTTCCATCCAGCATTGGCCACGTCAGCTCCACTGGTTGACAATCCACCTGATACCAAACAAGATGAAAACCCTCCACTTACTGTGCAGGACTCCAACCCCTCCACCATTGTTAGCTCTTCTACCACTGTAGGATCTGCAAACATCAGTTTCATTGTTCCCTATCTTCATGGCACTCCCTCAACAGCAGTAGGATCTAGCCTCAGGAAAGGTAAACACACTCATGACAATGTATTACTTGAGACTGAAACAGTGTCATATGTTTCAAGCTCTCAATCATACTTCCCATCACATCCAGCACACTAATATCCACCCCATCTGCAAAGAAAACACGATCTGCACATGTCACTAGTACTAGTAGCCATGTTACTAGCAGCGGAAACTCGCCAATGACCAGCACTGTACATGCTTCCAAGCTTACCCCTGCAACCGCTGTCAGTGGTGCTCAAGGTGCTGCCCCTCCCCCAGTCTCTACCCCCATTCCTCCTCCAGTTACCTTGGAAATCAGGGATCTATCTGCTCTTGAGTGCATCATGCACATGGTGCAAATGAAGGATGCCGTCCTGCTCAAAGTCATGTAGCCATGCGTGTATTTGCAAAAGTCGATACATCAAAGTTTGCATCTGTATCCTTGTATGTGCCCTAATCCTTGTCAAAGTCCAGTAAGTCCTCAATATCTAGATTCTTGCCTCCCACTACCTCTCGCTCATGCACAATCTGCTGATATTGCTCCCACATGGCTCTAGTGATCTCATCATGAATGCTAATCATTTCATAATGGTCCCAGACACCCACTTTGTCATCCATCACTGCTGTATCACCATCCTGGTCTGAAGGTAGGTCTGAGTCAGCATCTGTTAGAGGGCCTTCTTGTGGGTCGTGAAGACAAATGAAGTTATGAATGGTACATAGAGCTGCAGGTATTTGCACCTGAATGTGTAGACTTTATTTTGGCATCAAAATGAGTATATGAAACCGGTGTTTCAGGACACCAAAGATGCGCTCAATTACATTGCATGCCATAGCATGACAAAGGTTGAACAATTCTTCTTTATTGCATGGCCTTAAACAGCAAGATCAATGGTAGTCATAAGTGTCAGAATAAGAAAACGCACCTGACACTTGCACGTCCCCACTTGGAAAGATGATAGCGCACACTGCAGTATGGGATGAGTAGTCCACGACACAGTGGATAACCAGCATCAGTAAGGAAATATGGATTGTGAGGGATATGAAAATCCCTTGTGCAGGCGGCCTCATAAACACGCGCATCAGTGGCTGATCCCTCCCAGCCAGTCAGAGTATAAGTAAAGTTCATGTCAAAGTCACATGTGAATAGGTAATTTTGAGATATGAGACCCTTGCGATCACGGTAGGCAGCACATTCAAAGGCAGGAGGTGTGGCATGGATGTGGCTGCCGTCAAGGGCCCTAATATGTTGGAAAAAGTAAACGACCTTTATAATGCCGCCAGCTTACAAATCTGATTACATGCATCACAAGGTGCCTTGAAAGTGCCTTTTAAGGACAGCGGAGAAAATATAAGGCCCTGTTAAAGGGGTTATCAGTATTGTGACAAATCTTATCACGTGGCCTTGTCAGATGGGCCTCATGTTCTTTTGTCCTTCTATTTCGTCCCTTTTATCCTTCTCTCTTTCCTGTACACAAACTTGTACAAACTGTTTTATATACTGTCTTATAGTCATGGCCCCAAATCACTCAAGCAGAGGTAAGTATAATTACACTGAGAAGACACTGACTAGTGGGTCTCAGTGCCCACATTGCGGCAATATATACAACTCTCAAGGCTTCAAGCGGCACGAGTCCATGTTGTACAGGAGGACCCTTGTTTTGTTGATGAGACAAAGCGAATGTTGGGGTCTTTAATGCTCTCTTGAAACTGCTCTGGACAGACTGCATGTGGGATATGGAACATTCATACAGAGCCCCTGTTCTAGCAAAAAATGTAGAACTTATCCAATTTTGTGAGTACAGACTCCAAGGGGGACAGGGTTTTGTAGACTTACAATATTATGGCATGGAGGCTTCAGCATGATCTTCTCACCTGATGGTCAAGTTACCTTAGATTGCATGGTTTTGATAACCTCTGTCCCAGAGTGGTTTGCAAGCTTCTTGAACTTTAATAGTAAATCACACTTTACAGCCCCTCCTGTTGTCTTTTGTAAGTCTGCTTTGTCTACACCATAGTGGTGGGGTGAATGAAGATAAGACTCAGAACTGAATATGGATCTGTAGAAACCTTAGACACCACCTAACACTACTCAATAGATAAACAATAATGTAATTGGAATTTTTGGTCAAATCCAAGATGCACACTTGCGGTTTGTAGAAATTATTGTTTTGTTTGCTGCAGAATATGATAAACCCCACTTCAATAAATGTATGATATATAATAATGGAGTGTGTGATACAACATTGGACCCACCACATAAAATGCCTGGAGTGAAGGAGATTTTCTGTAGTAAGTGGTACAGGCAATAATAGTATCTCTTATTTATTTTTTCTAATGTGCCATCTCTACTGGATACTTTGTTGAGCCACTGCTTCACAATATCACTTCTGAATGCCTCATATTTACTTTCCTCTACCAAAAGAGCAGTCTTGATCGTTATAGATGTCCTCCAGTTGAATTTCATTGCAGAACACCTGCCAGAACCTTTTTCCACATACAATATTTTCACTTTGCATGCAAACATACTGCTGCCCATCCTGATAGATCATTATATCTATGCATACTCAGACCCAATGATATCAAGATCTTATATGGAGTCTCTACCACCTTTGTAGATGCTGAGGAAAATTTTCAAGGCTCTTCAGTCCATGAAGATTCTAATTGCTCTGTTGAGTGTTTGGGTAGGAGAGTTTGGTTCAGAGTTGTTGCTAGCAAGTGCTAGAAGACCTCAAAGCAGATAATGAAGACACCCCTACCATCCTATATGATAGTGGCATATCACACTGTCCTCTCTGTATTCAAGGGTTCAAAATGTCAACAACCTCCTGCTTTCATGGGTAAGGGCATCACTTTTGACAGTGATGGTCTCAAAATCAATTTGAGACCCTTGGCAGTTCAACCATTGCTCTTCAACTTGAATTATTTCACTCATCATATTTAAATGAATGCAGGACATGAAGATAATGTGCGGTGATATGGGTACAGTCCACTAAACCGAGTTTGAAAGGTCATGCTAAAGTTGAACCACAGGTGGGGTGTCCAGAGTAATTTCATTTCATCTCTTCTATTCTAGCTATCCCTCAGTACATTATTGTTGTATTTGTTCCATCTCACTATTATCTGTCTGGTTGCAGGATCAATGTTGTCCACCATCACTTCTTGTCAGAATCTACCCTATGGATAGCAAAGAGAAGGAATGGACTATGGCAGTGTCCATGCCTTAGTGGAGAACTTTGGAGTCATTGCATCATAATGTCTTGCCATCACTATAAGATGACGAAGCTCCCTCCAGATCCAACTCATGCCCACATTACTTATCAGTATCACTTCACTTTGAACCTGCTGTGGACAATCTGTCTTCTTTCCACTATCTCATTCTTGCAGAAGATCTTCACATCCTCCTATACCAGATTGTTCATCATAATGAATGAATCAACAAACTTTTCCATGACAAAGCGGAGATTGACCTTGTACTGCTATGGGATATCAAAACCAAGCAATGGAACTAGGTGCTCCCATCATCCCACAAAAAAGGAGTCAACAAAGGTAATCAAAGGAAAACAAATAGACTGAGGATGATAAAAGAGATATTTGGTGCATTTTTCAATGCCCTCACCACTACACTTGCATGACACCATAAATTGTCTTCACTGTGATCCTTCAGCAATCACATATGAAGTGGGACCCACTCCACTGTCCTCATAAAGGAGGAAATATCTGTCGTAAACCCGACAGACCCCAGGTGGGTGGAGATCAAGGTAGTTACTGAACTGATGAGCAGCATGTACAAGCCAGCAAAGTGCACTGCCAAAATCCTAGATACCAAGGCATACATCATTACTTTCATATCAACAAGCACAAAGATGTGTTTGTACACGGAGAAATTGTGCACTTGCCAGAAGTAGACTCAGAAACCTCACACACTCCTGAACCTGCTGTCTTGTCATCTGGTTCTGACTCAGAGAATGATGAAATGGACATTCTGAAATTGGATGATAGCTCTTCATCTTATATCCCCTCTAGTCTATCTTCCAGTCTGTCTTTACCCTGAGTCAGAGGAGCCTAACATCAGAACTGCTCCTACTCAACTACTCCCAGCCATAGCTGACAATGGAGTTGCATCTACACTTTTTGCTGAGATTTCTGTCCCTCTGGATCAGTCGCCACTCAGAAAAATTCAGGTTAATGACAACACATATGAAATATTGGATGTTGTATTTTTGACTTGTGGTCTCAGTATATTATAGCATACTCATTAGCTAAAACATATTTTTTGTAAATGGATGGCCTCCACTGTAGACTCATGATCTGCATTTTTTGCAACTTCAGCAATGCACTTATTGGGACTCTATTATCTAACAAGGCACGAACAAATGAATAGAGTAAGGTCTTCGAGCAAACGGAAGGTGTGGCACCGCTTCTTGTTTCTGTGCCGTGACCATCATTCGTCACTGCGTGGTTCATTCTTCTCCTCGTATGTCTTTTTCTATATCAAAACCCTCTCTAAGAACTTCAAAAATAAAAATAAAATAAATCACTCCATACCCGTGTAATAACTATCATGGATGACCCAACAACCGAAGCCTGCTGGGACTATGCTGGTGCACTTTATGCTGGTATATGCACCAACTTAATAGCAGCCACAGGACAAACAGAACAGGAGGTCATAGACCATCTGATAGACACTTAGAACACAGGCCATGAAGAAAGAGTCCTCACATGGGAGCAACAACAAGAGAATGAGGCACTCGCAGTTGCCAATGCTGAAAGAGCTCGTGAAGCGCAGGAAGAAGCAGAACATGTCTTATGAGAAGCGGAAGCACAGAAGGAACTCGCAGAAGCAGAAAAGAAGAAACCAAAAATGAATGGATTCAAGGAAACCTCGACAGTAGGAGACTTCCTGACCCCTTGCCCCTCCCAATACGCAGTTCAAAAGCTCACCAATTTTGAATACGTAGAACTATGGTATTTTTCTCCCGACGGTTGCAAGGAAGCCCTCAAAACCTCGAGATCCATCGCAGACGACTACAGTTTAACCAAGATGGACAATCAGCTCACTATTCGCCCAGCTTCAGCCTTCAAAGCCTCAAAGGCATCATTAGCAGATCACAACCTGCCTTTCTCGGTATTTCTACAAGCGAAGAACATGTTTCTTGTCCAAATCAGCCAGGCCAAGTGGCCCCAAACCCACATTGATGCCCTCTCGCTTTTCTTTTGGCACCTTGAGAACCACGCAATTCGCAACCACAGCGACATTGGAGACATGGTCATCCTCAACTATGCTTCAAGAGTGCGCCACGACTGGCATGATTGCTTAAAGCGAGACAAAGGTTTCAATATCAGGAACCTGAATGAGACTCTCTTATGCACGATCAATGAAGAACTCTGGGACAGAGTGCGATCTCAAACCCTGACCTTGGTATGTATTAAACTCCCCATAAAAACACCAACTAACCATGCAACCTTTCTACCTACCCATCTACTCTCACACACACCCACAACCCATGTACGTGGATGCCTGCAATGTCACTCCTGTGGATGCCTGCACACATGCTCACGCAGATGCCACATTTGCTCATCACCCAGCCTTTGAGCAAGGACTCATCCACCCACCAAAGTAGTTTCCAAAAATCGAGCTACCGTGACACGCATGGCAACAATCATCGGAACTGTAACTCATGCTCACACTCACCCATTCCTGGAGGAGAGGCCCAGAAGGGCAGGTCATCCTCACCAGACAATGCCCGGGACCCCGGGACAAGCACCATCATGAGGGCTTTTCTCATAGTGCAGGCTCCCGTGGCCGCTCAGCCTGTGCCATATGTCTGGGCTGTTTCATACATGACATCCATCACTGCAACTCCAACAACCTCTGGGACAGGTCCAGTTCCCACTGCTGCCAAGCACAAGACGGGCACATTGTCAACCCCCAAGGACTCCCACTATGCTACAAATGGCAATGCACCCAGAGCTGTGCAGCCCCAAACCACGAGGCATTCCACGGATGCTCAGGCTGTGGAAGCAAAGACCATGGAGCACAGAAATGCTCTCGTGGCGAGAAAGCATAAGGCATGCACCCCATACAATGCCAATGAGTGGCAACGTCTCCTCAAAGAGACGAATCTCCTTAGTAGATACCCATCTATACCCAGATGCCTCATCAATGGATTTTCTGGAGGAATTCCTCCAATTACATGTACATATGCCCCTGCCAATAGCCCCACCCTTGACGAGAATGTGGATGCATTCTGGAATATCATCGACTGTGAATTCTCCAAAGGCCGATTCATCAGCCCCTTTAGCGCTGAAGAACTTAAGTCTGTCATTGGCGAATTTCAAACAGCCCCCTTATCCCTTGTTCCCAAACCAGGCAAATTCCACCTGGTACAAAACCTTTCATTCCCTATTCATCCATTACCTTCCATCAGATCAATTAACTCCAGAGTCGACTCCGACCTATTCCCATGTACCTACAGGACTTTCCCATCATTTGTCAAGCAATCTTGAGCCTACCTCCCAGCTCGCAAGGAGCCATTCGTGATGTTGCGGAAGCATACTGAACGATCTCCCTCCACCACTCACAATAGCCTGGCCTGGCCATACGCCTACTGGGTAACAACACATTTGCAATTGATACTGCCCTCTGCTTTGGATTTGGCCCTTCTGCAGGAATTTATGGAAACATAGCAGATGCAGGTGCCGACATCCTACACAGCAAAGGTATTGGCCCCATATCAAAGTGGGTCGATGACCACTTGTTTTTCCGTATTAGGACAGAGTACATCGAAGAATACAATAGACATCGCTTATGTTCAGCAAATGAAATCAAGAAGAATGGAGGAGTCATCACTGATGGCGGCCGTAAATGGTATAAAGGGACAATCCTGCCGAATGACAGCATTGAAGAGTTCGACAAAGACATGCTGTTCCCCCTTCAAAACTTATCCAACCAATCCCCACGATCTCTCGAGAACTCTCAGTTTGCATACTGCTTCGACGACATTGATTTCTATTCTTACTTACTGGGAATCATCTGGGAAATATCGAAAGACCATCCCTTTAGCTCCAAGCCACTTTTCATCGGACTCATCTGGGACATTACCAAACGTACCGTGGCATTATCAAGCCAGAAGCAGATGAAGTACCTCGAGGCTATCACCATATGGCAATCCAAGCGGACACACCCTCCATGAGGTCCAAAAGCTGTATGGGAAGCTCTTGCATGTGTGCCTCGTTATTCCAATGGGACAAGCTTACCTCACCAGCTTGGAAAGCATGCTGGGCATATTCAAAGACTGCCCGCACATGCCCCAAACTCCCCCTCATAACACACTAGAAGACATTGAGTGGTGGAAATCAGCTCTTAGCTCTAGCCACATCGCCCGCCCAATACCAGGACCCTGCATCTTCCATGATCCCCTTGCCTATTCGGATGCTAGCTCTGGCCATGGGATTGGAATTGTCATCAACGGGAGATGGTGAGTGTGGAAACTCCTACCTAGTTGGAAGAGAGATGGGTGCAACATCGGCTGGGCAGAGAGCATTGGGTTCAAACTTCTTGTTCGGACCATCATCAAGACTGTGCTCCCCCAGAAATAATTTCAGGGTCTACAGTGACAACCGGGGCGTCATCACAGGATGGTGGAAGGGATGCAGTAGAAGTCGGTCCTGCAATGAAGTCTTCAAGCAGATTCATGTACTCACTGCCAGTGCTGAGTGTACAATACTTACTTGATATGTCCCAAGTAAAGAAAATCCCACCAACAACCCCTCACATGGGATATATCACCCCGCATCTGAAATGCTCCCCCAAATTCCAATCCCAAGAGAATTGCAAGCATTCATCTCCGATGTCTCCGTCAGTGAACCTACCTCCCACATCACCCGCAGGGCCAGTGCCTCTGGCACACACCAACTGTTTCCGACAGTGGTTTAAAAACTCAGAGACGATGAGTACAAGTACCGTGCTTTCATTAACTGCAAGCTCGAACGAAGCGGAGAGCAACTCTTCCAAATGTCGCAAAGCTTGTAAGTCAATCCTCACACCAAAGTGGGATGATTAACCTCCAATGCAGCCTATAACAGCGACCTAAGCCCAATGCCATCACCTCTGTGTCCACACTGTGCAGCAAAGGACAGGCTGTACCTATGGCAACCCATATCCCTGTGCTCAACAAGAGATGCGCAGGGATAGATCCTACCTCTAACCCCATCCAATATCAAACATATTCGACAGGTCATGGTCCATGGATACGCAGAAGGAACCCACAAGTCATATGGATCTGGACTACTCATCTTCCATATCTTTTGTGACAGCAAGAGCATCCCAGAGAACCAGAGAGCCCCTGCAAGCCACATCCTAATTTCATCATTCATATCTTGCATGGCAGGACACTATTCTGGGAAGACTATATCCAATTATGTTTATGGTGTCCGTGCATGGCACATTTTGCACGGCATATCATGGGCAGTAAATGACATGGAAATTGACACCCTTCTCAAAGCAAGCTTATCCGTGACCCCCTCGACAACCAAACGAAGCAAACACGAACCATACACAGTCGAACTCATCATAGCCATTTGAGAACAATTTATCAGACCCCCTGGATGCCACCGTCTTTGCTTGCCTCACCACCACTGTGTTTTACGCTACAGCAAGGGTGGGAGAGTTCACTGTCCCACACCTAGATGCCTTCGACCCTACACTGCACATAACTCTTGCCAACATGACAGATGTCCGTGATCAACAAAACCTTCTCACCAAGAATTTTCACCTGCCCCGCACAAAGACATTGTTAGAAGGAGAGGATGTGCACTGGGCCAAGCAATCAGGACTCTCAGACCCAGAAGCAGCTTTTCTGCATCAGCTCGCCGTCAATGAGCCCCCCGCCAACAGCGCTCTGTTTGTACCGCCACAAGGACTCGTACAGGCCGCTGATGAAGACAAAACTCACACAAAGCTAGCTCAGGCACCCAGAGCAGTAGGGCGCAAACCATTAGAAGGACACGGCATCTGCATAGGATCCACCCTTGAATATCTCCTTCGAAACATTCCTTTTGACATCATTAAAGTCAAAGGCTGCTGGGCAAGCAATGCTTTTTTCAAGTACCTTCGCAGGCATGCCCAAATCCTGGCGCCCTACATGCAAGCTGTTCCATCCTTGCAGGACCAATTTCTTCGCTACACCTTACCCCCAGTCCGTGGAGGTTTAGAACCAGCAGTAACCAGAAGACGAAGCATGTGAGTATTTCACATCTGTCTCCTAAAATGTGGGGTATCCAAGGCAACTGTGAGTTTCGCTAGATGCATCGATGAACTCCTAACATTTGGGAATCACAGCTCACCTCCTTTTTCTCTTAGGTTGCACTTCTCGGGGCTGGAAAGCACTACGTGCTCTCGCCCAAAAGCTCACACTCAATCTCACCATCAGAATCTGTCCAAAACACGTTCTATTCCTCCCAGTATCCCAGTAGTACAAAATCTATCTGTTTGTCATGTCAGAGTGAACCTCGAAGATTCCATAATGCTTCATACTAAATTCAGTCATTGTACTCATATCGTAAATTTACTAACTGTACATGCACACTGATTATTCACTCATTGTACATGCACCCTAAATTTACTCATTATACACACTAAATTCAGTCATCCTATACACACACTAGATTTGTTCTTTGTATATGCACCCTAAATTCATACACACTAAATTCCTAGTAAAGGTCAGGGTTATGTAATCACACAATGTGGTAATCACCTAAAGCGGTAATGTCCATATCAGTCTTTGTTTGTGCATATTTTGGTCCTAAAGCATATAGACAAGCAGACTCCTATTTTGGTCAGCCCTCTCTTGATCCACTACCATCTCTTGAGTTCTAAAATGACTTCAAAGGACCAAACAAAGACAAATTAAGTGCAAAATTAATATTTAAATACAATTAAATATTTATTTATGTGAATTTTTCAAAATGTAAAGTAAAGGTGATGTAACATACTTGTATGCTAAATTTGTTTGGATACTAATAACATACATATGGGTTTCAGATTCCAAAGTCAATGGTAATTAGTATACAAGTATGCTAAATGTGTTTCAATGGTGATAGCACTCATCTGTGTTACAGATAATCAAGACAACAGAAATTAGTGTACATATACACTAAAATAATTGCCTTGCATTCTAATGGTTATTATCTAGGATACTCTCAACATGCCTCAGGCAAAAATGACTCCATTGAAAGGACAGGTAAGTTAGCATACACTTATGCTATGTACAAGTTGCATCTGATCCAATCTCTTGATAGTTGATAAAGGCACAGGCAGAGGTGATTAGCGTACACAAATACTAGTGTGATCAAAAGCTGATTGTGTCATTCCCTTTTCTCAGGCTACACCATCAAATGCAAAGGTGAGTTGCATTTAGCATATATGTATACTATAAAACTGATGGTATTCACCTTTTTATTTTAGGGAATGCAAGAGTCTGCATCCACAAAGGCAAGTTGTATTTGCATGTCTTAGACCATATAATAATTTCATAAAGTGGATGAAGGATACAAGATATCCCACTGCTGATATGGTTCTATTTAATGGCAACCATAGATGGACGCACATGGAGGAGCTCTATGAGCAGGAGTTCCATGACTACTACCAAGGCATGAAGGATCCAAAGAATTTCATGCCAGAACACAAGCAGAATGAAGCAATGGATTTGATGAGTGAGAAGAGAAAGATGTTGGGTTAAAATTTAGTTGGGTTGGTGCATTTCTTTAATATTGGTGAGTTAGTCAGAAAGTTATTGTACATGTATGCTAAATATTACCACCACAGAGGCTCTGCAGGCAGCCACCAACTCTTCTCTTCTCTTACATGAGCTAACTGTGAACCAGTCCCTATCATCAAGAGATGACACGGACACTGACAAGCTCAAAAATGACCTTTGGCTAGGACGTGGCAAGGGATCAGATATTGCAGATGAGCTCATCACAGATGTGGTTGAGAAGTGGGAGAAATCCAAGGACAGCACCAGCTCAAACACAGCATGGGTTGTCAGCAACAAGCAATTGTTCAACTTTTTACAGGACATCTATGCACACTTGTGCTTTGAATCCTTGCCGCTTATCACAATATCTTTGCTCTATAGCAACTGGAATCCATATATGGCTGCTATAAGCACATGAACTGAAATTAGTGTACATGTATACTAACTAAGGAGCCAGTTCTTCATCACCACATTCAGACCAATGCTAATACTTTTGGAGTTCTTGGTCTCACCTGTTATCTTACCCACCATGGAGCAAGTGACCACAAGGTACCTTTCAAAGGATTGTATTGGCATCATAGATCCCAAGCAGGAGACAGA
Source organism: Suillus placidus (assembly GCA_016628565.1). Classification (NCBI taxonomy): domain Eukaryota; kingdom Fungi; phylum Basidiomycota; class Agaricomycetes; order Boletales; family Suillaceae; genus Suillus; species Suillus placidus. The sequence goes on from JABBWD010000017.1 coordinate 362,855, forward strand.
GCACCTATGGGTCATCAAAGGTTTGCAGAAAGAATTTTTGCACCAGATCAGGAACAAGAAGCACAATGCTTTGCTGATTAGCTTGATTATGGACATGTTCAACACCACTTTCTCTAAACAGATGTCCGAGCACATCAGCCTGTATGGGGCAATCAAAGACCCTGCCTGAGGTCAAGTGTTATGACAAGGCCTTTGATACTTATCATTACATTTTCACTGAGTGCATGCATGAATCATTTAAAAAAGATATGCTGGTATATTACAAAAACAATCCTGATGACAAATGCGAAAAGACAACACTTTTCAATATTGTCACCAAAATGATGTGGTGGAGATTATGCTTTGACCTAAGCTTGGGTGACATGCACCCTAGCCTCCTCCAAACCCGTCCTCCCATCCTCTCAGTGTCTGCCATAGCTGCTCGTATGCTTAACTGGCATGCATGCAAGATGTTGAAGTATATGAAAGTCCCTAGGGGCGAACTGGAAATTGAGGAAGTCACCTTTTTTGATGAGTCTCTTAGAGAGGTGAGTGCAAGGAATACTTTATTGATGTATGTATATGCTAATTTCTCCACAGATCTTCACATGAGTAGAAGTCATGGCTGTCTTTACAGTTATTAGAGATAACATGTGTGGTGCTAGAAAGTTATGGTACTGCGCTACACTCATAGTTTGAGTCTGAGAAGATCATGACACTGACAAAAGGGTCATCAGGTTGTCACTGAACTTCACAAGGCACCCAGAATACATTTGCCTCAGCTGAAGTTAGTGATGGTGATGCACATGTCTGATGCTACTTGAAAGCATGAAATTATGACTGACATCAAGGTGCATATCACCAAAACCCTGCTCAGCCTGCTAAAGAAGTTCATCTGACAGTATGGTAACCCAATCATGACTACACCAGATACATCAAAAGATGCTCTCATCCTTTCTTCTGCCAGTAAGGCCATCATAAACAAATGTAATACCAATTTCAACCCAAAGCTTTTGACCACATTTACATACATTGCATCTTGAGACAGACATCCCTCAGGTAGATCATAGTAAAGCCAATCCAGTTGGCCTCTAATTTGAGAACAATTTGGTGTGGAGTCTTCGAGAGAGAATTGGTGCTGTTTTGGTTAAGATTGGAAACAAGTATGGCCTCATACTCTAGCTTTGGATGACTCTCTTATCTTGATGGCTGTGGGCAAGAGACCAAACATTACTTTAAGGGCTGTAATACTAGAGAGAGACATCATGCTGGTCAGTAGCACCAGCTGCATGGAAAACTGTCTGAGCTCATGTATGTCCTGCAAGGAGACTCTGAACCCTTCTGACAGTGGTATCAGATGAGCTTTGTAGAACACCATTCTTTTGACTGGGAGCATCTCATTAAGTTCAGCAAGGTATTGTTGCCATGTCTTGAATCTTGTCTTATATGCAGACACCAGGATCAGATTGATGTTGGTGGACAAGAGATGTCTATAGTCATAGACTTGAAATGGAATTTTTACAGCCTGGAGTTTTCTCTCCCAGTCGGTCATCAAGGGCTTCAAAGGAAGGACCATAACCACTGCATTGTCTATCTCTATGATTGCTGGAAGGATAGCTAGCATTGACTTTCCTCTTATGCATGGCTATGATGTTAGTCTGTTAAGGTCATGCTTAAGGAAGGTGGATTCAAAGGACTTGGCTTTCGCTCATGTACTGCACCCCTTACCTGAGGTCCAGAGAGAACAGAAATAAGCAGGAACTAAGATAATTATCCTATGCCTTAAGACAGCACTTCAGTCCTTGCCCAAGCACAGACCATTGTATAGCATTAATACACCAAGAACAAAGCACATACACATAGAATAGCATAAACCACCATATGTAGTGTCCACCATGGGGCCCCACTCCAAAAGACAATAAACAAGGATCTGTTACAGTCAGTGTCACCCCTATACATTTTCTCTTATCTCTCACCATTGTACTACGTCATGGTCGCATACAGCCGCCACTAGACTTCCATTGTTCTATTGTCTTACGCATTCGTTAGCTTACGTGTCCCATTACCTTTCTCGGTTATCCTGAAACCCGTTGTACTTATATCGCTTACGCGTTCCCTTGGTCCGTGCGCCCCATATGGACTATTTAAGCACGTAGTTATCGTTGTATTTCTTTACTTTAATCTTACTAGGTTTTACCTGGAACTTCCTCGCTTAGAACCTCCAATTCTAAGTTGTCTGAATCTACTTCAAGTCTAAGACACTCTCTTAGTCTTGTCTTAGTTGAACGTTGTGCTTATTGCACTTCACATCGAATCTCACTTGACGTTAACTCTTATTGAGTTGTCTTGTGTTAGAACTATCCTAGTTCATAACAAAAGATTAAAGTCTACATCCCCTGCGTCGCCATCAAAGCTTCGCCAGAACCCAGACAACAGAACAGATAAACCCTAGGCATCAAGAAAGATAGCACTAGGTCCCCATAAGACTTGACTTCACGAACGAAGCAGACAAGCCACTCTGATGACCCTAACACCGCTAGTTGCCGCGTTAAACTTAGGCGCAGTACCACCGTTACCACCACTGCCCCCACCGATGTCCACCAAAGATAAACCCACTGAGCTTAAGATCAGTGCACCTCCTTCGTACAATGGAGATAGGGAACTATCCGAAAGTTTCCTGATGCACTGCATCTCGTATCTCGATATCAATGGAGAACTATACAAAGAGGAAAAACAGAAGATCATCTACATCTTGTCGTACATGACTGAAGGAAACGCAAGATTATGGAAGGACGACTTCCTTCGCTTAGCCCAGAACCCCAATCACAAAGATAGTACAGGAAACCCCATTGGATATGGAACCTGGAAAGATTTTATAACGACTTCACCAGAGCGTTTAAACCCCTTGATCCTGCAGGGGTCGGCACTCGCTAAACTCCGAGGACTCAAACAAGAAGGGACAATGCTTGGAACATACATCCATAACTTCCAGACGCTTATCTCAAAATCTGGAATCGAAGGGGATGTCGCGCAGAAACAGTTCTTCCTTGACGGATTACACCCTGGGCTACTTGGAAGATTGTACAACTCCCCATCAGTCCCTGATGATATCGACGGAGTAATTGAAAGATGCACCGAACTTGACAAGAACCGACTTCACCTCCTTGCTATGTGCAACAGTGGAAGACCCCAGAAAAGAAGCAATATGGAGATTACCGATACAACTCCTCATGCGATCCCAATGCAATGGTCGTAGACCGACTCACAGATGAACAAAAGAATGAACATTTCCGTACAGGAAAATGCTTCTTTTGTCACAAAGTAGGGCATGTCTCACGTGTCTGCCCTGAGAAGAAGAAGGATGGAAAGGTCCCCATCTGCCGAAAGGAAGAAGCCGAAGATGATGAAGAAGAAGTCCATCGTATCAACGAGGATTTTTAATATGGAAGACTGGATCAACGTCAGACTCTTCCGATGTACCAATTAGACTTGTTCGAGCTGTTGGAATAAGAAAGGAACTTCGGGTTCCCATTATGCTCATCTCGAAAACTCGTCTTAAAACCGTTGAAACAACCGCCATCGTCGATTCTGGAGCAGCCGGAACATTCATATCCGAGGAGTTCGTGAAACTCCACAAAATTCACACACACCAACTTAGCAAACCATTTCGCGTAACCACCGCTGATGGAAGCTATGCAAGAGGAGGCACTATCCGAAGATATTGCGTACTCACTGTCAAAATTGACGAACGAACCATGATAGGAAAATTCAATGTCGCTCCATTGAGCAAACATGATCAAATTCTTCTAGGAATCCCTTGGCTTCGAGCAATGGATCCTTTTATTAGCTGGAAAGCCGAAACCCTTCTGCTCCCCCAAACTGAACGAAGTAACCAAATAAAACAAAAAGTCGATAAAGAACGGGAATGCAACAAACTTCCACCTCTCTTCACAATAAACCCTGATACCAAATGGAAGAATTCCCGTCTAAAGAAACCCGAAATGAAGGAACCATCTCCAGAAATTCTCACACCCGCATCTTTCCGTGCTTCCATTGAAGAAATCCCAGATGAAGAAGATATCCCTATTCCTAAACTTGATCCTATCCCTGACGATGATGACGACACCTTTGATACCAAAGAAGATGTTTGGTCTCAGGAAAACTTCGCCCCTGAAGTCCGAGAACTCACCACTTATGACCTTGAGGACGACGAATTCTTGGTAGAATATTCTTCTGATGCCACTGAACTTCATGTCATCACCAACATCTCTTTGGATACTCCACTCACTATGGATGGAACCAGCAAAACAGAACAAAAACCTGCGGTCTCACCTTTGCCACGGCCTACCGAATACACCAAAGTCAGTAACAAAGCCCAACAATTCGCTCTAGCAACAGGCTTGGAACAAAAGAAGAAATCGTTCGAAGAACTAGTTCCTTCTTACCTCCACGACTTCGCCGATATATTCGCCAAAGACGGTCTTAATCAACTCCCTCCTGAACGACCTGGCATAGATCACCGCATTGAAACAAAACCCGGTTTTATTCCTAAAACGTCGAAAATCTACCCATTATCTGAAGCCGAACAAAATGCAGTAAAAGCATTTATCGATGAGAACATTAAAAAGGGATTTATTTCAGAATCAAAGGCGCCTCAAGCCAGCGGCTTCTTCTTTGTAGGAAAGAAAAGCGGAGATTTGCAACCATGCCAAGATTATCGATACATCAATGATTGGACGATAAAGAACACTTATCCACTTCCACTCCCCTTATCACTTGTCGCTCGACTACACGGTGCAAAATATTTCACGAAGATGGATGTACGATCTGGTTACAACAATATCCGTATCCATCCTGAAGATCGTTGGAAAGCCGCGTTCACCACCGAATATGGATTATATGAACCTAATGTCATGTTCTTTGGACTTTGCAACTCACCAGCCACATTCCAAGCATATATGAAGCGCACCTTCCAACAAGAAATTAATGAAGGATGGCTGGTTATCTATATGGACGACATCCTTATCTTCTCTAATGATCTAGAAGAACACCATGCTCGAATGCGCCGTGTCTTGGATAAAATCAGAAAAGAACGATTATTCCTGAAACCAGAAAAATGCACCTTCAATGCTCAAGAAGTTGAATATCTCGGAATGATAATCCGACCCGGATGTGTAGCCATGGATATTGCCAAAACAGATGGAATTCGCGATTGGCCAACTCCCAAAACAGTTAAAGAAGTCCGCTCATTCCTCGGATTTTGCAACTTCTATCGAAACTTCATTTCCCACTACTCTGATATCGCTCGACCTCTCATTGATCTAACAAAAAAGGAACATATCTTCTCTTGGACCGAACCTTGTCAAACTGCCTTCGAAACATTGAAGGAATGCTTCTTGAAACAACCTGTACTCCAGAATCCAGATCCTCAACATCAATTTGCCATCGCCACCGATGCATCTCTCGTTGCAACAGGTGCTGTGCTTTTGCAAACCGATGAAAATGGTGTTTACCACCCTTGCGGATACCTGTCACAAACATTAAACCCAGCCGAACGAAACTATCAGATCTTTGATCGCGAATTACTTGCTGTCATCCGTGCACTTACTGAGTGGCGTCATTATCTCGAAGGCAATCCCCATCCAGTTATCATCTTTACAGATCACAAGAACCTTCTCTATTTTCGAACTGCACAGAAATTGACCCATCGCCAAGCTCGTTGGCAACTCCTCCTTTCCTGTTATGATATCGAACTACATCATGTTGCTGGAACAAAGCTCGCCGCCCCTGATGCCTTATCAAGGAGACCAGATCATGATACCGGGAAAGATGACAATGAAGACGTCACATTACTCCCAGATTCTATGTTTATCCGTCTTCTTGACCAAAAACTCATGACAACACTCGCCAATCCTGACCCCAATGACATAGATCCTATCTTTAAAGCTGCATCAGATGCACTTGATGGACTCTGTCTCCCTCCCATGAAATCCGCTCTTAGCGATTGGACGATAACAGATGACGTCTTGTATTACAAAGACCGTGCCTACGTCCGCCCTGCAGGCCGAAAAGATATTCTTCTCCGATGTCATGATCACCCTTCCACCGGTCACCCAGGACATTTCAAAACCGAAGAACTTGTTAAGCGAGACTTCTGGTGGCCAGCTATGGGCACTTATATCCGCAAATATGTTGATGGATGTGCTTTATGCCAACAGATGAAATCTGATACACATCCTGTCACACCGCCACTTATTCCTATTCCATCCACTGCCATCGCCCCTTTTAGCCAGGTCTCCGTAGATCTTATCACAGATCTTCCCCCGTGCACTGGTTTTGATTCTATCATGGTCGTGGTAGACCATGGGCTTACAAAGGGGGTAATTATTATCCCTTGTACGAAAACGATCTCTTCAGAAGGAGTCGCCCAGAAATTCTTCAAACATGTCTATCGAAGATTCGGATTACACGACAAAGTCATCTCTGATCGAGGACCACAGTTTGTTTCAAAATTCTCAAAAGCATTAGCAAAAATACTCGGTTACAACATCACTGCATCCACTGCTTATCATCCTCAAACAGATGGACAAACCGAACGACTTAATCAAGAATTAGAAACCTATCTTCGAATCTATTGCCGCAATAATCCGGAGAATTGGGTAGAACATCTCACAATGGCTGAATTTGTCCATAATCACCGAAAACACGACTCCCGCAATGCATCTCCATTCTTCCTAATGATGGGATACGAACCACGCGCACTCCCACATGTACTCCCTGATTCCACCGTTCCTGCTGCAGAAGAAAGGGTCCGTCTTCTCCAGAAATCTCGCGAAGAAGCAATCTCTTGTCACAACCTTGCCATGCAGCGAATGGCAGAACGCTCTCATGGAAAGAAATACCAACCATGGAAGATCGGAGATAAGATTTGGTTATCTGGAAAGAACCTAATCACTCCATTACCATCCAGAAAACTAGCCCCTAAATGCTACGGTCCTTTTACCATCACAGCGGTACTATCTCCGATCACATTCACACTCCAGTTGCCAACCCAATGGAAAGTTCACCCCACGTTCCATGCTTCCGAACTATCATCCTATCACGAAACAGAAATTCATGGTCCGAACTTCATAGAACCACCCCCTGACGTCATAGATAATGAAGAAGAATATAAAGTCGAAGCAATCATTTCCCACAAAGGAATGGGTAAACGAAGACGCTATCTCGTATCATGGATTGGATACTCCTCGGCTAGCAACGAATGGCTTCCTGAAAAGAATCTCTCTCACGCCACAGAATTGCTACAAAGCTATAAGAAGACCCATCGCCTTTAAAATCATAACACCATTCCCTTCGAAACAAATATGTCTACGTCTAACGATATCACTGAAACCACCGTTCTCCAAACCACCAACACTGCTATTACCGGGACATCCACACCCTCTGATTCTGTTGAACAATATTTTTGTCTTCTTCAACAAGTAGAAGACCAAGCCCTTATCAAGTCTGCTATACTCTGCCCCGCACACGCTATCGAAATAGAACGAATTCTTCTTGAAAAAGAACGATTCGGAACAGCAATCGTTATCAATATCATTCGCACCGCCCACCTCGTTGAAAGAACTGCACGAATAGTAGAGAATGTCAGCCACAGACAGGTCCTCAACCATCTTCAGGAACACATTTGTACTATGTCAATGCACCTTATTCCTAATGATGTCCGTGAAAGTATCATGGAAGCTATTCACGTCATCGCAGAAAGATCTGCTGGTGTCGCTCAACCCCCATCACCCATGCCACCACCACCATACATTATTCCAATTCCTGTACCTCCGCCGCATATGCAAGAAATTGCCCTTGAGTATCCGACTACTCCTTGCGTTGAGCCTGTGGTACCTGACGTTCAGGTATCACCTATCCCTACTACAGAGGCAGCTGAGACATCGCCCTCTTCTCCCACCCAACGAATCTCCCGTCCTATCAGACGATATCCACGACGAAGATCGGTGAAGAAACCAATGAGAAGTACTTCCCCGCCAATTCGTAATCTCACAGATCGCACACCTACACCACCGGCACCCTCCAGCTCTTCTACCAATTATATTGTTAGAACCGAAACTTGCGACAACTTCACCTGTCATAATTGCCATATTGTAGGACATCGCGACAAGAACTGTCCTACTTATCATTGTCGTATCTGTCGCAACCTTGCACCTGGACATCTTTCGGTATTTTGCAAAGAACTCAACGGAAAAGTCGTCATGCCTACGAAATTCGACGATCCTAAATTCTACGACGCTCTCAAGGAATGGGAGAAAGAAATCGATGAACAGGAACGCTGCACTCTTGAACAAGATGAACTTTTACATGGTCGCGCGGAAGCTGACCCCTGTTACTACGAAAACCTAGATAACTAGTTGACGTCGATGACTTCAACAATAAAAATGGGGTAATGTTACAGTCAGTGTCACCCCTATACATTTTCTCTTATCTCTCACCATTGTACTACGTCATGGTCGCATACAGCCGCCACTAGACTTCCATTGTTCTATTGTCTTACGCATTCGTAAGCTTACGTGTCCCATTACCTTTCTCGGTTATCCTGAAACCCGTTGTACTTATATCGCTTACGCGTTCCCTTGGTCCGTGCGCCCCATATGGACTATTTAAGCACGTAGTTATCATTGTATTTCTTTACTTTAATCTTACTAGGTTTTACCTGGAACTTCTTCGCTTAGAACCTCCAATTCTAAGTTGTCTGAATCTACTTCAAGTCTAAGACACTCTCTTAGTCTTGTCTTAGTTGAACGTTGTGCTTTTTGCACTTCACATCGAATCTCACTTGACGTTAACTCTTATTGAGTTGTCTTGTGTTAGAACTATCCTAGTTCGTAACAGGATCAATCAATCAAAAAAAATGGATCTTGCAGAAAGCTTATTAGTAAGTACAACAGATCATATCAGTATGGAGCCTGAGATGAAACAGGGGAACAGAATATAATAAGTTGGATATAAACATAACCAGAAACCAGAAATAGGGGATGTTCAAATGGAAATGAGATGAAATGGAAATGGTCTGGAGATTAGGTTTGTGAGATTCAGATCTGGAATACAGGATATGACATGGTCTCTCGCTTTAGCATTACAACTACTGCTTGAATTACTCTGGAGATGTCGATTGGACATTTTGATTGTGAAAAATGACTTGCAGTGCTGTTAGGCTGTTGCGCTAAATCACAGCAGGCATTGGTCAATATAAGAAATCCAAACTACATCAAACATCCTTCTAAAAATATTTTCTGTTCTGACAATGTCCTTTGACTGAACATAGCATAAAACATGTTTAATAGTAACATTAATAACATTTTTTTTGTTCTAATGTATGGTTTTGTATAGGATATACTGCAAATGTTAGGATGAAATGTCTGTAAAATGGTAGGAGTCCAAACATCTTTAATTTTTGCAGTCAGAATATTATTTATGTTAGAATTATGAATATAGATCATGTGTCCACACTGCACATTGGATGCATGAATAGACCAAATAAATCAATTGGTGCAAATGGAATAACTGTTCAAATGGAGAGGTTGTTTGATTAGATGAAATGAATCTAATCACATCAAACAGAACAGTTGGATTTACTATAATATTTGGATGTGTGAGGGAATATATATCACAGTAGCTACCTGAAGCTGCCCTATAAAGGGAATATGAGGGAAGTAAAACCCTACAGTAGTTTCAAACATTTGCCACCTACCAATATTTGACAGATTCCTCAACACCTTTTGCAACACATACTAAGGCCTCAGAATATGATGTTCACAATGTCCATAAGGCAGCTGGTAAGTAATGTGTTCATTTGCAAGCAACACACTGACCTTGTTGAAGGAGTTTATGTATGTTATATGGGCCACTGCACAAAACTGCATGCATCAACAACTCTACCAACCTGAATTACCATTCCAGCCCTATCTGCTGCCTCTGGTCTGGCCAGACCAAATGCATGCAATGATGATACTCTGGATTGCGAGAGTGTGCCAAATTTTTGAGATGGAGACAAAGGAATTGGAGTATCTCCTGGGACTCAGAGGTGCATGGTAGTGCTTCTAGGTAAGCTGATTTGAAACAATAAAATTACAAACGGACTGACAAGTATCAGACTGTACACATGAAGAGGGATGAAGGTCTATGAGACCAAGAATCAGGTTAAGCAGCTGCACATACTGAACACATGCATGATATATGATGTAACACCAAATACCTCACATACAGACTTTATGAAGTCATAGTTGCTGCCTCCACACCATAACATCCTTCTTGGGGTACTACACTCTTTTGTCTCTTACCAGTAACACCGTCTACATCAGTTCTTGGAGGTCATGGGCCCACTGTCAATACATTATTTAAGCAAGGGTGGGTAAAAATGATATGACATCATCACAAAACAAAACTTCTATATCATGCAATATTGCTTAACTCACAGATAGTGAGGTATAAGACCCACTATAATACAGTTCCATCTTTTCAAAATAAAGTCACCATGGAGGAAGATGACACCACTAAGGAAGGAGGACTTTGATGATTTTGGACTCCAATGGGCAAAGCCTTTTCCTGGCATTCTGAACCACAGTGATAGTAACTTCCCTCTGGATGCCAGCCATCTCTAATCTATGATTGTTGAATATATGTCCAACCAGGTGATCTGGCCAGATTGCATAAGGTGCCTGCATCTATGCCAAAAAGCTGTAGTTCTGATTGGAATCTAGTCATGAGAGATAACACCTTCAATTCCACAAACTAGTGAGAAGACAGATTGTATCATTATTAACTGAATGTAATCTGGAAGCATCTACAGAAGGAACAGAGTAACTCATTGAAGAGCCATTTGGTGTAGTCTACTGCTGTTTAAGGGACAACCTAGAAGAAACTACAGGTGTTATATTAACATTTTCCAGGCTGAGGAAAGCACTAGACCTTACAAGGTTTAATGAAGAACAAAGTCTCTTGACTACTGAAATGCCCTGCAGGAGGTGGGCTAAGTAATATTGGAGGGCCAGTATTTGCCTTAAAGTCTGTAAGACCTTACATAAAGCATATTCAGACTCTGTTAACTGCGAGCCTGTACACTGGTGCCTTATCCATCAGGGTATGCTTAGGGCTGTCTTTCAGTGTGGCAGCTATTTGTGAAACTAGCTTGGCATCAGTCACAACTGGTAGCAGTTCACTGTCACACAAATGTAAGCTGTTGAGGGAGGATTGTCTATCATTGTCTATGGCCTGGAGCATGGAATATAGGCAGGTGCCTGGTTTGCTATCACTACATTCATAATATTATTGGATGTACTTACTGCATACTTAATATGACAGGTGAGACACTTAATGATCCTGTTGTGCGAAATTTTATTATTTTACAAGCATTATATTAATTGATTAAATAGTCTTACCTTGTGCTTTGTGAGCATGTCTGTGCCAGACAGTTTTCTTGAAAACAATGAAAAACATGTTCAACAGATGGCAGCCCTTCCAATCTCATTACAAGCTTCCTCTCACATTAACCACATCAATACAATAGGTCTGTAGGACTAAGATCTATGTAATTGAGTAGCTGCTGCTTTAAGGGATGACTGATGTGAGGTCATTCATAGGGCAGTGAAGCTGGACCCTGAATAACTCACCCTGCAATATCTACATGATCAGTTTGGAATATCTGACTGGCTGTGCTCTGTACATCAACCACTCCTCAATATTACCTCTGTCCATGAGCAGATATCTGCATACTTCATACCTATAGGATACATATATTCAACATGGTGGAATCCTAGCATTAAGAGGGGCAGGCTTACTAGCTGATGGACATACTTTGCATCACCTTTATACACATGATGGTTGGAAGTACTATAGTCTGCCTGTTTGGCTACTGGACCACATTTGATTTAGGAAGTACCTCCAAGGAGTTCATATAGTGAAGCTGGATGATGAAACCTTCCTTAAAGGTGGAGGTCTCATCAGTGAGATCCAGTTCCATTGGCCATAGGCCATCCTCTTGTACCTCTGATCTGTCTCTTGTCTGTTTGTCCCTTTAATTGCACTTCTTGTACTCTTTGTCAGCCTCTGCAAGTTTAAAATCCTGCAGTTTCAGCTGCTTTTGCTTCTGGTAGTAGTGTTTGTTTGACTCCAATTTCCTGTGCTTGAGATCTTGCTCATTACCTGCCATAGTTCATTATTGAACACTTACTGGTGCCTATTACCAGCTAACAATCCATCTGAAGTCTGTGCATGTGAGAATCATTGCACATGTGCTGGTTGATGTTAATCACCAGGCTAGAAAGTAGACCTGCAGTGGGCCCATTGGCTGTACTCTTACTATTAATAAATATACAAAGAGTGAATCAATGAGAACATCTGATGTTGTGCTTACATGACATCAGTTTGGTAGAAGGTGTAAGAAGGTATTGGTGTTTGGTATTCACTGAACACACCTCTTGTTCAGGAACTACAAAAAGATTATTAATGCCTTTACAAAGCAATAGGATCTTAAGTACCATGTTGAACCAGATTAGAGAGCAATATCACTTTGATTAATGTTTTCACAAAGTTCTCAGACATGTCCCTATGATGCATGCATTATAGGAACAAACATGTAATTTCTTCATCTAACAACAATACATTCATATACAGTAATGTTTTGAATCTGAAGTTATATGATATATGAGATCATATAAATCAGTCAGATCAGTCAGATGATTTTCATCCTACATGTTGCTGCATACTCACCAGGGCTTACTCTTGCATTGGTACAGTATCCAGGAAGCTGTCCTCACCTGTGGCTGAGTCGCCAGAGTGAATATGTTTGATTAAAATCTCCAGTAGAACCTTCATTGTGACTGATATAATGGACGAGTGCGATGGTGGATGCTGAGTATTTTCTTGAATGACATACAGGAAGGAAGTCTACCAATGTTGTCATATTGGTATGGGAAAGTAAAGGAGATCTACTGGAAAACCACCTTACAGAATCAGGTCAGTGCACTGGGTACTCCAAGACATAGCACTTGCCCACTTACTTACTTACTCATATCATATTTGACAGAATGTGTGGCTTGATATATAATAGTATTATGGACAGATTGACTTAGAGGATGAAGATATCAAGTATGTTTGTCATTTTATCATTGATGCAATGATTCTGACAGGAATGACAATTCAGCCTTGCAGCTTGCGTCGGAGAATACGAGCTTGTTCTCAGTGACCACACGTCTATAGTGGATATGCATTGTGTTGAGAGTATGTTCCCCATGACGCCTTACTCAGTATATGACTCATGTGATATCTGTGCATTCATGGTAGCTCATGCGACAATTGTGCAGTATGACGAGGGTGATGTAGCACAACCTCAAATTCCAACTAAGACCCTCTACAATCGATGGACGATGCACATGAAATTTGTCAACAGGGGTAAAGCTGCATACCTGGATGGAGTTAATATTTCTGTAAGCAGATGTCTTGCCATCCCTCGAGCCCAGTCTCATCCCTATGCGACATACAGAACTCACAACCATCCACACGGTGTGGTTGCAACACATGCGATCCTCCATTCTCTTCCCCCAGGAATGTGCAGCGATTCTGCAGGACATGCGTCGGGTGGTTTAATGAGACATGCCTGGCGGATATTGGACGCAGGATGGACAGAAAAACCAAGGTACTCCTCTCATCTCTCTGTGATGGTATCACATTCGACAAAGTGTTTCTTGCACTGGTAACAATGACAATTTAACAAAGGGGACCATGTGGCATGGTGGGAAATGCACTGATTGTGATGAAAATTAGGGTGGCCATAAAAGAGGCAATCAAGCTTGGAAGTCTCTCTGGTAGTTGGAAGGATGACATACATAAAGCTGGTTTGACATTGACATCAGTTGATGAGCTCATCCCCTGATACTATTGCCTAGTTTGTCTGGGGAAGGTGGTTTAGTTCTTTTTACAATGTCATAATATATTTCCATGAATGTATGTGTCAGCCCATGCATGTATGAATTCTGCCCAATCACTTGAGAGAATATGTTATGTCTAATTACATCACTGGTATATTTATATTGGATTTTAGTAAGTAGGTTAGGTTCAGGTATAGGTATTCTAGAGGATTTTCAAAAATGAAGGTATATATATCAGTAATCTAGATGCGCAAGATATAAAAACAAGTAAACAACTAGAGCTGGCAATAGATGCAGTGAAAATTTGTAGTAACCTAAAGTACAAGCTGATAAATAAAGTACCCATCCAGAGCTGACACTAGATGCAGAGAAAAGTGTAGTAATCTAATGTGTGAGATAATAAACAAATCAAGTACCCATCCAGAGCTGGCACTAAATGCGGTGAAAAAAATGTAGTAATTGAATGAAGTGCACATTCAAAGCTAGCACTAGATGTGCTGAATCAAATGACATGGTATTTTGACTAGCATGTAATATATATGTGATATATGCCACATCTGGATTCTGTTCTAGATGTGGCTGATGATGCATATATCAAGATGTATATTTGAAATTACTATATTAAGTAATAAACTATATAATGGAAGCAATAGAATTAGGTATTAATAAATGTATATACAAGTACAATAATATAGATTGGTGCACCAGCACATTTGGTACATCAGCCACAAGGTAGTTCAGGGCAGGAAGAAAAGGAGTCAGTAAGGTATTTAATATCAAAGATTGATACGAGTAAGGGTTGTGCACATACCATACTGATCTGACACTCCCTTGACCATAAGCTGATGGCACTACAAAAATCTAAAGGCAAACAGAAAGATGATGGTACAGTAAGTAAGATGAAATAATATAAGTGTATATGAAACCTACATAGATGAACAAGGATAAAAATGCCTTTAAATTGGATCTGCATACAGTTCAGGTAAAGATCTATGGTGATGAACAGGTTACCAGGATCCAGCAGCTGGATGCTAGACTAGAAAAATCAACCTGCTTGAAATTGGAAATCCGCCGATATTCAGGACATACAATGATCATCCGCAAAAGTCTACTAAAGTGAACAAGATGCTGACCTCTTTTGAGAAGAATAGGATACAGTCTTGTAAAGAGGTCAACATGCGCAACTGGAGCGATGTGGCAAACTTAGCGCATATGAAGTTTGCCAACAAAGGGCTGATCATTCTAGCATCAGGTCAACACAGGTTTGCTATGTTGAAGAAGATGGAGGAGACATACGAAGAAGATGAGAAGACAATTGAAAAATGGCTGACATGGCTGCAGGACTTGACGACAAAGAGTGATGAAGACATTGTCTCGAGTGTTAAGGATTCAATGGTTCTTAATGCATGAGCTACTGAAGCTAGTTTCATCGTGTCAACGTACAAGTGGTCGACACTGCTATCTTAGTGGTATCTACTGCTCAGCGACCAGCCAGGACATCCCGAACAGATGGGACAGGCTGGCACAGATGGACAGATGAACTGAACTTTTGAGGAACCTGGTTCCCTCAATCAAACAATCTATTACAGGGTCTAATTTTCTCTTCTTCCATGTACTTTCACCTGACTTTCCCTCCAACTTTGACTGCAACTGCCCTTTTTGCTCCTGATCACCTGTCTCCACTCTGTTGCTATCACTATCATCCTCAGGAAGATTATTTTCCCACTCATGTCCATTGTTATGAATCACAGTTTGCTGCTGAATCTCAAGCATTGCACTCACAAAGCAGTTGCACTTCTCCAATTCTAGACTTGGACTAAATTTCTTATGAACTTGACCATG
Source organism: Suillus placidus (assembly GCA_016628565.1). Taxonomy (NCBI): domain Eukaryota; kingdom Fungi; phylum Basidiomycota; class Agaricomycetes; order Boletales; family Suillaceae; genus Suillus; species Suillus placidus. The sequence goes on from JABBWD010000017.1 coordinate 378,607, forward strand.
CTCAATGGATGCATAATCCAACTGTCATTGTCCATTTATCAAACAGGAACATAATCTGAAGCTTGGGACACTGCTGCTATATCTTTTTCTGATGATTCTGACACTTTGGTGCTTGATTCTGACACATTACTCAAATCAAACACACCTGCTGAGCTTACTGTATATTTTCAGCAAATCTTGTCCAGAGTGTGCTGGAACCCACCAGTGGGAAGTTGAGTGTCCGACGGCAAAGCCTGAATTAAGACCACCCTTGGGTATTTTAATACTCTCAGTGATCACTGGCAGAGTAAAAAGTGTTTGAAAAGCCTCAATCAAGCAGATTCATTGCTATCACTGAGCACAGCCAGCTTCGCCTTGAGCATTTCATCTCATTTTACTCCATCCAAGATGTCACATGCAAAATACGCAATCAACATGTGCCCTAGAGTTCCAATACATTAGTCAATTCCAGGCCCTTCATTTCTTAAAACCTTCCTTGTCACTTTAAGTGAGCTTCTACATACCAATGACTCCTTTCTTTTGACATCAATACTTATTGCAATATCTCTCATGCATACTCTTAAGATTGCATGGCGATACATTCATCATTGGTGATGTTTTCCTCACAATCATCTGCATCAATCTCATGCTCACTATTGTACTTGTGCATTCCACATCAATCAAACACCACAGTATCACACACCATCATATCCTTGTCTCAAATGTTCACACCCCTGATGTCAAAATCACTGGCCAAATTTTAACATTGATCCCTATGCACCAACCTATTGATCAGTGCTCCTGGCTCCGAACAGGGGATTATGTCAAAACGAACTTAGAGATTCAAGACACCAAGCAAACTATGGAAAAATTTGTCAAAATAACAGTGCCAGGATGTCTGGTGGAACTCATTAACCCTGAGACAATGTGTGTCTATATGCACACTGACATCAATTCCGATAAGTTTTTTTTTGTATTGAATAACCTTAGGAATATATGGATCATTGAAGAGTTGGCTCTTTCTCTTGCATGTAACACTTTTTGGCGCACCACCTGCAAGCATTCAATTACTCTCAAAAATATTCTCCATGTTCCTTATTCCTTCCAATCCTTCCATGTTTCCCTTATGCTCTTCCAGTGAAGGGAAGAAGATAGTCAACTTGTTTTCATTAGGATCAGTGGATAAACTCAGTGTTGCAAACAGATGGTATGTTTCTCATCTCTCAATTTAATCATACCTACTAATGCAGTGATATAGGCTCCGCAAGTATCATTTGTATTGAAGCAAGTCAGTAGCTTGCTGCTGCCAAATTGTGACCTCTGAAGGACTGTTTGCTATGTGTTACAAAAACTGACTCAATACATGTGCATGTTGGTCTGCATATCTTGCGGGCATCTCATGGCATCATAGAGACTCTAAAGGAGCAGGTGTGTGTCAAGGTTTTCTTCACAAACAAGACTGACCAGTTTTTAGGTTGGTCTTATATACCCTTGTGGATTCTGTGGCCAATCTGGTCATGATGAGCACAAGATTCAAATCAAAATCTTGAATAAGGGTGGTGTGTCACTTGAAACATGCTGCCCTTACCATCATGCTTTCTGATATGTCAATGCTAACATCAGCTTCAAGAACTGACCCTCATGCAATATAAATGAGATAAGCATATTTCATTATAAAAGGTTGAACATGAAATTGCATACTTGATAGTTATTTGTGAGGGAGAAGGTGAGTAATGTGGTATATGTGGCGTTAGTACACATGTCCCCAGGATCCAACTGTGACTCTATATTACACTATACATCACACACCACACACATACCTGACAGACACAGGCCTCGAGCTGCACAAATGAAGAATACTCTAAATCTATGTCACTCCTCTGCAAGGGCTTGTACAGCACTAAGGAATTTTGACATGTCATATATCTTGCAGTATTCCTCATAGGTGGCTTGATATAGAGTTCATGCATCTGCATGACAATATGTGTAATTAACCATTGTCAAAGATTGAACTGAATGTTGCAAATATCTATCATCCTAAGAGCTTGTTTGCAATAGCACCAGTCAAATGGCAGTGGGAAGTTGAAATAGTCCATCAGATATGGAGGAAATCATAGGTTATCAGGATTCCCTGAAATAAATTCACTGTTGGAGAAAGGACTACTACACAGAAATTCTATGGGTAGACTAGTACCACCAGGAGGACAAGAACTGAGACAGCAAGGAGACGAGACCTTTGTAATGGCTCAGAAACAGATCATGCAACAACAACAGACAGCAAGTACTCACTTTGTTAGGATAGTCAGTGATAGTGGGATATGTCAGACCATGATGTATATTTTATACTAGCTATAAGGAGTGAGTCAGATATAAATGACAATGAGCAGGAATATATAGCTTACCCAGCAGAGAGAACCTTGAGAGACCAGTCAGGGAAGTAGCATGGAGTTTTTGATAGAGTGTATCTTTCACTGGCATGAAAATATTGAGAGACACTAAAGAAAGAACAGTGTCAGCACCAAAATGAGTCAAACAACAAAGAGAACATATCATTAAGTGCTAGATGCGCAGCAACCATAAGAGTAGACAAGAGGATAGATATCAATAAGTCTACAAGCAGAATAGAACAGTTAGTAGAGACAGAGAGAGCACCAGAGCACCAGCAAGAAAAGAGGGAAACTCACCAAGAAAGAACACCAGAAGAAACAGAAAGGAGATGCCCAGGACCTGGAGCACCTCCTGTAAGAATATTCAACCCTGAAGATGTAAAGAAATTAGAAGTGAGAACAGCTGGAAAAGACTCACCTAAGGAAAATGAAGAAAAACAGTACCATGTGCCAGCACCAGTGAAGGACATTGAAAGGACAGCTGAAAAACAGTGCTATAAAGCAGTAGTCATTCAGCAGCCACACTATAACAAAGACAATGACAATGAAATCATGGAGGATGCTCCAGCAGTGAGGAAAGAAAAGAAAAGAGAGAGGGATGTAGGGCAGCTGCAATGCCAAAGTAATATAAAAGCTTTGGGCAAAAAGCCAAAAGTGCCAGTTCTCATACCTCAGGAAGATCCAAAACACATGCCTAGGATATCTGAACTCTCGGTCAAAATAGACCCACGGCTAATAATAGATCAAATTTCAAATAGCCAAATACAGCTCACAGCATGGCAAATCTTAGCCATATCTAAGGATTTATCTAGTAGTCTGATTAATCTAATCAAACCAAAATCTCATAAGGACCAGACAATCATGGACACTTTTCTCACACATGATCGGAGATCAAGAACACGCGAAGATCTTATCTATATAGATACAGAAATAAATGGACACAAAATCAGGGCTATCTATGATACAGGGAGTGAAATAAATATATTGAATACATCTATTTATCGTCAGGGGCTAGGGTTACTGGCAGATATGAATCATAAAACAAACCTAAGGGATGCAAACAGCGGACTTGGAACCTTGCAAGGAATAATACACAGTGTTCCTATTGATATTGGAAGTATTAAAACCATAGGCACAGTGCTTCCCAATGAGAAAGCACCTTTTGAGTTATTATAAGGCTGATCTTGGCAATCTGAAAATAGAGTGGGCTTAATTGAGCGGACCGACAGCACATATCTAACACTTCCCAATCCAGTATCAAATGACGCCCCCGACTTAGAATTAATGATCACGCTGCAGGAAGAAGTCATGTGTTGTTCTTTGCAAGAATTGAAATCACAGATAACCCCAGTCCACATTGAAAGCTTCTATTCTTGCCAAATCGAGACACTACCGCCGCCCTCAATAACAAGTGCCACATATCTTCCACTTCTGATTCTATTGTTCATTCTCATCATCCTATTCACCACCCTGCACTTCCTAAAATATTCTGTCAACATATTATTAGTAGATTTATTTACTTGGTACTTAGTATAAAAGAACAAGAAAAACCAACTAAGTCATTGGATAACCTAGATCAACTAAGCCATACTATGGAACATGCTACATCTTTAATTTTTCAGCTGGATACAAGTGTCCTGGAATATGCCAGCCAAGGCACTCATGAAATTAGATACCCTTCTGGATTTGAATCCGGCACTCTCTGTGAGAATGCTAAATATTTAGGCTAGGCTCTCATGCCTATTTAAAAAACTATATGGCAGATTGTACCGCACTCAATGCCTATCAGTACTGGACTGGCAATCAAGTGTCTCATTGCAAGATGCTTTGCCAATTCATGGAATACCTGTTGAAATATGATGATGGGTTTATCAACATAGGCAATATGTATTACTTGCTGGCTTCTCGAGAAATCCGAAGACACAAACAGCTTGCAAAAAATCGTCCAAGTAGTTGTGAAATGCTGAAGGAGGCTCTGTTGTATTCACATCTGAGTGGAGTGCATTCACATTGGGCTTCCCCAATGGTGGCTCCTTCACTGAAGAATACATGTTAAGGTATCGAAGGCGTAGTATCCAATAATTCAGGGCAGCTGCTGAAGCAGAAAATATGATGGTAAACGACCAAAAATTTAGCTAAGGTGAGTGAGCAATTGATATTTCCAGCAGCAATCTGTGCTGTGCGGAGGGTTTGTGCTGGATGCTAATGATGAGTTTGGTGTATGCAAGCTTAGGTGCTGGTTCAGTGATGTAGACGGATGAGCAATCATGACAAAGATGAAGGACATTGCAAACAACATACATTCTTGAGTCGCCTCAGGCTGAGATGCTGATTGCCCTGCAGGAACTGGCTCTTGCATGACAGGTTGGCCTAATTAATGATGTTGTGTAAGATATCAGACAGCAAGGAAGGAGATGTACTACCTAGTGCACCCACTAGGCTACATGATGCACAAGTGGGATTTCTTTTTCCTTCTTTATCAGTCATTTCTGGATCTGCAAATTTCACGCTATTATCATGATACTTTGTAGCAGACGGGAATGACTCACCAGGTACATGCAGCATGTCATGTACACAACCAGCACTAGGAGTCGGTTCTTAGTAGTTGGTGGTGAGGACTGAGGGTCATCCCTTGAAATATGAGAGTGGTGATAAGCTAAGGTTGCAGGTCATTTGGAAGTGCGGGGATGAGAGTGGACAGTCTTGCATAGAAAAATTACGGCGCGCAAAACATTGGATGGACTGGAATGACCACAAAAATGCTGGATTTAAAAGCCATGAGAGAGCTTAATATGATGCATGCACTTTGAACTTGGACCTTTTTGTTTCTATATGATATTGTCAGGAAACATAGTGGTATGGTGTCCCAGTCAATGCAGTTGTGGATCATCAGGGCTGGATTATAGAAACATGATTATATGTATATAACAACTTCGTTATAAGGGAACAGCTCTTAAAGTTTCATTTCGGCAGACCGATTGCGATAGGATAGGTTCTGGGCAGATAATCTGGGTGACGGTCGAGATTAGTTCGCAATCGAGAGCCCATGCTTCTGCTCAGTGACAAGATACTACCAAAGATAGTGCACATCTCAAGATGTGGAGCTAAGAGAGGGTTGAGTTCGCTCTAGAACCCATCACCCAGACCGGGCTGCATGTTTCACACCATATAATAAATGGGGATTGCAAGAACATTTATGACCTCTCAGAGGGGCAGCTTAAGACTTAGACATAGATCTTTGATCATCCTCCCTGGCAAAGCAACAATGCCCCTTGCTTGTTGCTCAGCTAACAGACCACCAGACAGTGGCAGGTTTATCTCCCTGCAATTTTCTGCAGTGGGAAAATGACATGTTAGATGATAGCCATTGTTACAGTTATGATGGAAAATGTCCTCCCAGGCTGGCTTCTGCAGTGTTTGCGGGCACTTCAGGCCAGCCCCCCTCACTACGAGGCATCATGGTACAGTCCCATTAACATGATGTTGACTACATACTTCCCTGTGGACTGCAACTTCATCATAAAACCACAACCTTGCCTTCACCAAGATCCCGATGCAGGTGGGCACATATCCATTAATTCATATGGCCAAGTTGTTGGTTCATTCTCCGATGATGAAATCCCCAACTTCATAGTTTCAAGTGCAGGATCTGAACTTGATCATGATGTCCCTTTCCTCATTTTCAAGGTGAAGAGGGATGATGGTCAATTGGTTAGCCACGCATACAGGCAGATAGAGCAATATACTGTGTGGGCGTGTGACGTTCAGGCATGCGGTAATATGTTTGTTGTTGTTACTGAGGGGGGAAGCACTCATATACACTGTGAACTTGAGGCCTTATCCTATTGTAAATTATAGTGTAATCTTGATCGATGGTGATGATATGCATTGTCTTTTACAGGGACTTCATGACAGGTTTGCTGCAACTTAGTTACATGTACATACAAGTACTATGAATGTCCCAGTTTTCACTAGGATATGAATCGAGAACAATGGCTGATAGGTCTTTTTGTTGCGGCGAAGGGTCATTGACTCAATCATGGATGTATGCATTAATGCAGTAAGGCCTAGGTGTGACATAATCAAGAAGGACTCCAAGAAAAATTGGTCATGGACTCATGGCAAGGGGCGACCATTCTACCCACATGATGAAGCTGCCAAATTTTCATGTTTTCTGACTTGATCTGACCAGGCATGCTCAACCTCGCCGCTAAACAAGTTCAGTCTTTTTTTCACCACTGAGTTCCTCGTGTGTACATATATGTTGTATATTATAAGGCCAATTTGTAATTTTTTTTAGACACAAGGATTTCCTGACTTAGACTATAGGTCATGGCTTCTGCCACTCAGCATAGTAACACTCTCTTTGGACATTTTTCTTGATGCTCTCGAGCAGCTTCAGAGCCTCATCATGGATGCAGATCCTGTTCCTTTTCTGCATGTGTTGTCCTTGTAGTGCCCAACGGAGGTAGCGAGTATGCACATGTGTTTTGTTCCTGAATATGGAACAGGATATACATGCATACTCGCACTGCATTTCTGACTTGCCTCTTACAATATTCATATTGTAATAAATCAGTCTTGGAAGTGTCTCTTCTAGGCAACAGTTCTAGCTCCCCACAGCAATTGAATGGATCAGGCCGCACATGACCACCTCATGTATCAGGCTGTCTTATCTTTGATTCATCAGACTTCGATTTGTAGGTGTCGTGTACACTGAGTTTGCATAAAATGCTGTACTATCATTGTATCAGGCTCGCATTGATGTGTCCTGGCCACGGAACAGGTCAAAAGTTGCTTTCTTCTACGAATCAATGAACACGAGGCTTCCAAATTGGCGTAAAGTTGCCATTTGGGTAACATGCATGCCAAAAATCTTTCTTCTTGCTGTGGGATTTGAAATGTGACTGGGAAGCGACACCAATGGGATTTGTCATAGAAGCAAGGTGCTAATGTTCATTGCAGGTTGCAGTGTCATTCTGTATTTTTTCAAACGGGCTTTCCTAATGTTCTATACAATAAAGAGCTTACAATCACTGCCTCCAGCTGGTACATATGATACAGTATCTTGGACCAAGTGTATTCCACATCTGTAGTTTATGTCGCCATGATGGAATACTAATATGACAACTTGCATGTTCTTCTGGGTCGCTGTTGTGCACAGCAAGCTCGAAGGTTTAGCGATGACATGGCCTGATTGGGATAGCCACCGGCAGTAAATAATTCCAAATATGGCACCCAGGCACTCGGGGACAGTGGTAGCCGAGGCCCCTCATAGGTACCTACCTACCCAGCACCTTATACTGATCTCAAGGCCCTCCTTTATTGACTAATTGTTCATTTGGGTGGGTAGAGCCAAAAGCCAGTCGACTTAGACATGCCATCAGGCCCAGCTGTCACCTCTAATTAGGGTGGGTATGTGGGAACCACAGGTGAATGTGGGAAGGCCTGACATCAGGAGGTGACAAAAATAGAATGTGATTTGTGAATTCCCACAGTAGGTGGCCGAAAATGCGGAGTGTGGGAATAATGTGGGAAGGCCTGACATCAGGAGGTGATAAAAATAGAATGTGTTTTGTGAATTTCTGCTTTTTGAGGCCCAAATTGCAGAATAAAACATTCCAAAACATCTGACAAATGTGGAAAACACATTTGTGACTGAAAACATAGCTGAGTTTCAAAAATCCCAAAAATGCGGCTGTGAAAGCCAAAACATCCACCCAAAATAGGGACTGGTAAGTGTCATTGCCAATGGTCAAATGAGTGGATTGGCAGTTGCCCAGGAAAGTGTCTATGGTAAAAGTGGTAGTTACCAAAATACTAGGTCTAATCCTACAGCCAAGGGTGACCATGGGTATACTCCATACCCGCAGTGAATATAAGAATGTAGGTAGCTACTGACAATGTAATCCTACTCCAAAACAATACTATCTCATCCATCATCCAGTACCTCATCATCAACATCAACATCTGGGAGGCTAGCTGCTGAACTGATGTCAGTGTCCTTGACTAACCCTAATTGGCTCCAAAGTCCAATGCAAAGCAGTGCACGCATGGACTGAGTAGAAAGGCAATTTCACACAAGAGACAAAAGTAGCCATCCACGGCTGAATATGCGTTCAACATCAACAGATGTGGCTGTAGTCACACATTAGAGATAAAATAAATAAACCAATAAAAAAAAGTACCTGGAACAGTCAAATAATAGAGTGCCATTTGTGATAGTCAAGAATATGTCTTGTGGTGTCCATGCCACCAGGTGAGTGCATCCAAAATATTTTCGATATCAGCATTGAGGTAGGTGTCGAGCTCCTCACGACTCGTCTTGACATGTGCGAGTGTTGGCAGGCGATCAAAGATATTGGTTGAGTCGTCATCCTGAGTTGAATTAAGCATCATTAGTACTGAAAGATAAAATGACAAGGGTAAGTAGTGTGCACCTCATTGATATTGGTCACACCACGGGCATCTTCATTGACCGCTGGATGAGCAGCATATGAGCGTTGGAATTCAGAACGGACCAGATTTTCAGCAGTATCAATCCACTCTTGTTCCCAGCCGGCAGCTCTGAAGTATGAAAGCTTGTGGTGTGGATGTAGTACTAAAAATGTGTATCAATGACAGAAAAGTTGAACATACTAAACATACCCATTGCAATACGGTAAGTGGCAGATGAATCAGTTAATGAGTAGTAGCAGTTGAGAGTTTTGGCAAGTCTAAGACCTGCGCATATTGCAGGATCAAGCTGTTCTTTCCTGATGATGGTGCTTGTGAACACACTGTCAATATTATGATCCATTGCAGGGATCACCATCGCAAGGTTTGGCATTGAATGAGAAAAGAATAATGTTGTGTCCTTGAGGATCTGTATTGAAAGTCACATGTGAGTTACAATAACTGTGACTGTGACACATTGACTCACTTTGAGTACATCGTGCAACTGTTTTACAAGTATCTACTCATGTGGTGTTAACTCATACTCTCCAAGACCCAGTCTCTTTTTATCTGTCATCACATCAATAGCCTTCTGATACTCAAGTGAGAAATTCAACATATCATAAGTTGAATTCCAACGAGTTGAAACATCGTGGGGCATAATTCTTACGGACAGCTCTAGATCTTCAAGGATCGACTTCCATTCAGGCAAGAGTATCATTGTGGAGTGGAGAATCTTGAAGGCGAGTTTGCAAAGCTGGAGAATTGGGAGAATGTTATTTGGGGATTGGCAAGGTAAGTGTATTGACTATCACCTTAATTAACACCACTCTGATCGGACGAATATTGTGTTTTAGCTCTGCACATTCCTTCGGACTCAACAATGCAACCTCATCTACCCATCCATCTTTGTCATCGTCTTCTTGCACATCCTCAAGCTCTGGCAGGTCCTCATTGTCATCCTCCTCTTCCTCTGCTCCAGTATCCAGAGACTTATCCTTTTTCAGTGCATCAAACTCTCGTGGGAACAACTTCACAACAAGATTCACAATGTGTAGGAAGCACCTTGTTCGGTTTGTTTCGCCACCAAAACAAGGGAGGATGTCTCCAAGCTCAGCGACCATTGTATCGTTGGATGATGCATTGTCAGCTGCAATCATCAGCACCTGTTTGCACCATCATCGTGAGATCAATATGGCCTTTTATCATACCTGCTCTAATATACCAAAATCTTCTAGAACCTTTGCAAACACTTCTGCAAGATTTGTGCCTGTGTGTGACTATAATTAGTCAGTAAATGATGTGTGTTCATTTATATTTGATTTACCTTTGCCACCTCAACAATATCAAGTATCATAGACAGTGCCTGACCTTCATGTTCGAGATGCACGGAAACGGCAACAAATGCCCTATGATTTGGTGATGTCCATGCATCAGTGGCAAAGTTCAATTCACCAGGGTAGTCTTGTAGCATTTTTGCAATGCGCGCATGCGTTTGAACAAATACCTGTCTGATGTCACGCTGTCTTGCTATTTAAGGGTCTTATATAATGTTGTGTATAATGACAACACTATTATATATGGAAGATGTCTTGCCAGTCCTTAAGTACATGGTCTATGACTTTTCTAGTTTTTGTGGTAGATAATGTGGTGAGTTCTCGGGAGGATTTAGTTTGTTGTCCTCTTCTTGTCTTGTATAGTCGCATTAATGTAATATGATTGGGATTCCGTACGTGTTCTGGTAAATTTGGTAGGTATGTTTCACCCTAGTAGGTCGTGTTTCAACCTATGAAAGTCTGTTTCAACTTTGTCGTGTTCTCCTGATGTTTGTGTCTCACTTTCCGTTGAAAGGGAGAGTTTATATTCATTAAGCTAGACCGAGAGCTATTCAGTTAGTTAGTTGTATAGCAAGTGTGGTATACAACTGTTAGTTAAGACAATAATGATGACAATAGTTGTGTAGCGATTGCGGTATACAACTATTAATAATAATACGATAGTTATACAGTCAGCCCTAATAAGGATCTGTATAACTTTATGTTTAAATAACAAAAGTCAACCCTTGTTGTCAACAGGTCCATTAAATGAATCAACACTAGGACAGTGACAAGTATGACTTTAATGATCAAATACTATAGTGAATACAGTCAATCCCCTGTAAGGCAGTGTATAACTATAAAAGGAAATTCTTAGTAAACTTACTTCAAGGCACTACTTGGCCTGCACTTTAGATCTTATGTAATCTCACTTATTTGAGAGAAGGTGTAAAGTGGGAAGTTATATTTTTGGGTGGTAAAATGGGGCCCTTATATACCTTTTTGGAATCCCCTTACATAAGCAAGATTGGATCTCCTGCTTTATAAGGCAGTGGTGAGATTAATCTGCTATTGGTAATCTACATTACTACATAGGGTAATCCTAACAAAGCAATTACAAATGACAAGCTGTTTGAAATTGTGGGGAACCATTTGAAATTGAGGTGAGACATTTGCCATTTATAATCATGTATGAATAAACAAATACAAACCAGTAAATTCACCAGTCACATGATGTGCTGACAAAATTGGTGGCTGAAAGATACAAAACAGAAATAAACAGAAGTGTGGCTGAACAAAGCCCACACACAAATAAACTGTCTGAAACATACAGAAGGTCACATGACCACTAAAAATACAAAGTAAGATAAATCTGAGAAGTGAGAAACTAAATAGATCGAGGAAAATAGAGGCAACTTGGTGACAGCAAAGGACTAGACAATCTCTCGTACCTTTCCTTATCACACTTTCTATACTTTCTATATGACAGGTATGGTATCAATCACATACCATGCATGACAACATGCAAGAGTTTTCAGTGATGGTATGGAATATTCAGGACACCCTGTTTTCATGAGTGTGATGAACCCTCGGTCCTTTACTGTTTCAAATGAACGCAGGCTCTCTGACACCCATCGGACAATTTCAGTGCTATGATCTTTTGATTTAACAACATTCTCCTACAGACATGGACACATACCGAGTCTCTGTGTGTGTGTTGACGATGCGAGTAAGTTACTTTCCCTTTTCCTTTGTGATTGAATGATGACTTGATTGACCCTGTGTCAAGTAGACTTCTGATGGGTCCGTCTCACGCTGCTGCTGTATCTCCACAGTCCATTGCAGCTTGTAATGCTGCTTCACCCCAACAGCTCTTCACATGTTTCCGCATATTACCTGTCGACTTGGCATCTTTTTTGTCAAGGTAACGCCGAACACGGTTATTACAGCCATGGGCTGCACACTTGAAAATGTGACAACGGCACTGGTCATGATACTCAATGGCTGGTGTCGGGTGAAAAAAGCATATATAGGTGATACCCAATCCTTCATGAGTCTTTCTGTAGCCATTCGTGATTAGCACTGACTAAAGAGTTTAGAAATGAAATAATACCTAGCTCAGCCTCAGACAATTCTTCTGCCGAACTTCGTTTGGCGTTGGCATTGTCCACATCATCATCAGAGATTTCAATAGCATTTGTGCGAGATTCCTCTTCTTCTTCTGTTCGTACTGTGGCTTGATAGGAAGTTGGGCCTGGGGATGGACTTTTTGTAGTCTGGTCAGTGTCAACAGATGTTGTGACCTTTGTCCATTTAGATGCTACAATAGTATTAGAAGCCTTCTCTGTTGCCTTCCGCTTGTTTTGTCAGCCCTCGGCAGTCATAGCCAGAGCCTTTTCTGTGGGCTTCTTGGTTCTTTTGGACATCATGATTGGAATTTCAGTAAGAAGTGGAAAATGAAATCACGAAGAGTGGAAAATTAAACCACGAAGAAGTGGCATGATCCATTTAGAGTTGAGTCTTTAAGGTTTAATTTATTATACAGTCTGAAGGTACCTATAAATAGCCTAGGGGTCTGGGGGTCATATTGTTGCTACCCATACCCATACCCATACCCCTCAGTACCCCTACCCATGACCCCTGGGGGTTACCCATACCCTTGTCCAACCTTACGAGTGACAAATAGAACACTGAGGACAGGTTCATGAGCCTCAGGGTGTGAGAGTGATGTACGGATGTCACTGCTTGGGACAATATGAAAGAGAGGTGGGTCTCTGCTCGGTATGTAACAAACTTCCTGCTCATTCTGTCATGTATGAACTGACATTGAGCACTACGGGAAAGGTCTGGAGTTGCGGATGGATGATGAAATAAGCTTTCCAACCCTTTAGCAGCAGAAGTTGGAGCCTTAGACGGTGGTGTCTTCTCCACTGAAGAGGTGCTTCTGAGTGAAGCACATAAATCGGAATGTCTGGTGTCAGGGGAGCTCCCTGACTTGCAGCTAGAATCGAACAGAGGTGACCCAGGAATCGAGGAACATCCAGATAGAGGAGATGATGGGGGACTGCTCGATGGAGGGGGGCAACTACTGGGTTGAGTTGGAGATGAAGATGGAAATGAGGGGGGCATGCTGGGTCGAGCAGTGACCGAAAATACCTTTGATATGAAATCTCTTTGTCCTTGGAGAAATGTTAGGCTGATAGTATTATATAGGCTGATATCCTGTGAATACCAGCCAGCACGCTCAACAGTCAGCGCACAGCAGAGTTTGAAAGACTTGGTGTATTTGTTACTGCAACAAGTACCGAGTACTGAGCCCACTGCCCCGACTAAATGTACATATCAATCACTCTCACTTTAGTATGCTTATCAGTGTATGCACCTTTGCCAGGCTATGTACCAACTGCAGTGGGGAATTCACTTCTATCGAGGCAGTTATTCTGCATCTCAATTCCCCGTCTACCTGTTGGCCGCATGAAGCATGTCCGCAACAATTGACCGTTCCCCCTGGATTGCGAGGTTCACATTTATCAACATCTGCTACCACTGGCCATTGTCACCCTCGCTCTGGATATGTCTTTGGTATCGGCAAAAACCTATTTGACAGGTTGGAGGAAGATCAATATAATTATTGGTGGGAATCAACACTTATTATCCTTTCTATGATGAGGGGGAGTGGGAACTAGCTAGGTTCTTGGTTGAAAATCTGAATCAAACTCAGATTGACAAGTTCTTGAAGTTGAAATGGGTAGGAGACTCTAAGCACTATTCAACAGGTCTGACTCTTCTTTCCCAGTTTAACACTCGCCTAAAACCATCTTTCACCTCAAAAGATCAACTTTTAGACTGGATGGATGTGCTACCCTGTTTTGCAGACTGAAAAGTTTCAAAACTAGAATTTACAGGCTACAAGACCATTCATCCCATCCAACTCATTTGGCGCGATGCTTTAGAGGTCGTCAAACAACTTTTCAGTGACCAGTTTTTGCCAATCACATTACCTTCCAGCCACACATAGTCAATGTCGGAAATCAGCGCGAGTATGGAGATTATATGAGCACTGATTTAGCATGGAAAATTCAGGTCAGTTTGCCCTGTTTAGTCTACTACTCAAACATTGATTCCGTATAGGACTGTCTCCCATTAGGCGCGACGCAAGTACCAATCATCTTAGGGTCCGACAAAACTCCCGTGACACGAACCACTGGAGGGCTTGAGATGCACCCCATCTTCATCACTATCGGCAACCTTGATTCAGAGGTTCGCTCCAAGGCCACACTCTGAGCTTGGTGTTGTATCGCTTACATGCCCATTGTCAAATTTCACGTGCATCCTGATTATCAAACCATCCTTCAGACATGGCTATGGCATAAGTGCGTTGATCTTGTCTGCGCCAACCTTAAACTGGCAGCGAAGACAGGTTGTTTTATGTCCAATCCTTCCAAATTCATTAGTTATGCCTTTATGCCACTCGTTGGTCATGTATGCGACCTCCCAGAGGCTTCCATGATCGCTGCAGTCAGCAAAAATGTGTCTCCTCTAACAATGGCAATACACGAAAATTTTAATGATGGAGTTCTCTACCCTCCTTGTACTGGGCAACACACACTGCAGCTTATCTGCGAGATCTCCAAAACAATCGACCCTTGGGATCTCGACAAATTCCAGAAGGCAGCCAAAGCTGTGTATCTGTCTGGCATCCACATGCCATATTGGCATGATTGGATGTTCGCGTGTCCATCTGTTTTTCTTGCTGGCGAGGTCTTGCATACCTGCCTCAAATTTTTCACTGACCATCCGCTCAACTGGATCAAGGAGATAGTAGGAAAACCCGAGCTCAATGCTCGCTACATAAGCGGGTGGGAACACGCCACTTCACCAAAGGTATCACACACGTAAACCAAATGACAGGCCGTGAGCATCGCGATATTCAACGCACCATTGTTGCTTCAATTGCAGGTGCCGCTCCACCCAGATTTATTTGCACGATCTGTGCCCTCATAGAGTTCATTTATCTTGCCCAAAATCCAGTTCATTCTGCAGAAACTCTGCAGTCAATGATGCAGGCCCTTTCAAATTTTCATCTATTCAAGGATGCTATCATTGAGACCCAGGCGAGGAGGGGGAAGAAGGGTGCTAAGAAAGATTTTTTTATTCCCAAGCTTGAGCTACTGCAAAGCTTCAGAGGCACAGTTGAGAGACTGGGCACTTTGATGCAGTTTTCAGTGGATAT
Organism: Suillus placidus; assembly: GCA_016628565.1. Classification (NCBI taxonomy): domain Eukaryota; kingdom Fungi; phylum Basidiomycota; class Agaricomycetes; order Boletales; family Suillaceae; genus Suillus; species Suillus placidus. The sequence continues at coordinate 393,957 of JABBWD010000017.1, forward strand.
GACGGAGTGCTTGCTCATCACTCACTGCAAGGATCTTTTCATACAAACAAATCGGCGAGTCAATGACTTCATGGAGCAGTCTGTATGGATTCTCAACCGCCAGGAGTCGATGGAATTGTTCAACCTATATGCGCTGTTCCGTTCTCGTCACTTGTCACTTGTCAATGTGATATGCACTGAGGATGAGGCAGTGACAACCGTCAACCCAGCGCTCTTGTGAGTTTCATGTGTTCTCCCCAATGAAGCGCATTCTGTTCATGGACCTCAACCAGTTCATAACCATTTCCTCAAGGGCATTCTTTCTGGAGATGCCCTCACTGCCTTCCATCTGACTTTGACACCGGATTTACAATCTTTGTCACCCATCAATATTCACACTACATATTTGCTCATTAACTTTGATCATGCACTCTCTCAGTTCATCAGACGATTTTCTCTCTCCACCGGCGAGCATACTCGCTGGGACAACAAATACGGACACTTTTGCGCGTGGAAGAAATTTTGATTACAGCTTCATTCTGCCTTCCAGTCATGGCTGATCATGCCAAGCAGAGTGATACAAACATACCCACCAGGCGGCGGATTCCCCCTCGGAAACTGTGATAATGTCCTTGTCAATGTCATAGGTGATGATGGCCAAATCAGTATGTCTATTCTTGTATCCATGTTCCAATGTTCCAATACTAACGAGATAATATATTATATTCAGCAAGTCACGTCGCACAAGTTCGACTCATTTTTCAGCCGAAGATTCCACGTGCTTCTGACCTGGTCTTGCCATCATATTTATCCTGCCCACTCCTCTACGTCCAATATTTTGACTTCATCGCCAGTCCTAATGACCGCCCTGAACTCACAATGTGGACAGTAGAGTGTTCATATGTGGAAGACCAACATGTCAAATGCAGATGTGGTGGTGTGGTGCCATTGATGAGTGTAACACACACTGTCAAGTTGATCCCAGATTATGGTACTAAAGTAGACGAAAAGATTTCTTCGGCCATTTGTTTAGAGAGCTATGACCATTTTTTTCTGAACAATTTCGCAGACAAGGAGAGTTATCATACACTGAGTATGGAGTTCACATAGTATCATAGCTCACAATGGCAGTACATCTAATTTTGAATTCATGCATTAATTGCTGCGAAGTTTTTAGTCTAGGGTTTGGGTTTTGGAACTATGTCTAAAACCCTAGACTACTGTACCATTTCATTCAATTTGACAGTCATGCATCACAGCAACCTCTGTTGTGTACAAATTTGGGCACCTGTCACCTGTCACAGATGCTTGTGTTGAATTCACGTCAAATTGTCATAGTGGAAGCAAAACTTGCTTCCATTTCAATGTGCAATCACTTACAGCGCTGTTTTTTGGGCTACAACCATGACTACGACTCATATACAACTACACTTCTTTGTCATCGTGGTGGTGCCAAAATGTGTGCATGTACAAGCTGTTTGGTTTGTGTTTCCTTCTCCCACACCCTAACTCCTCGTTTTGGATCTCATTGTCTTCGACATTCCCTTCCTCGACCACATCAAGATCTGCACGTTCAATCTCAAAGTCCATCATTTCAGCCTTGGCCTGTAACACATGATGTCCTGTGTCCTCAAAGGCTGTCACACTTGCGATGACCGCTGTGAGTGGTAAGTCACTGTCATCATCAAAGGATGAGTCTTGCAATTCAATGTTGTCTTCCAGGTTGTCGCTACTATGTTCTGTTGTGGACGGGTTGCTTGTCAACTCCTTCCAAAACTCAGGGTTTGTGGTCTTGAGTTCCTGACGTTTTTCACATGCACTGAAACTCGTCAAGCTCTCGTACGACAGATTGAAACTGCGGACTCGGGACATTTCGAAAACCTGACACAAATGTCCATAAGCTCAGTCATAAGGTGACAAATTTGTACACACCTTTTTCACAACAGTGGGCTTATTGACAGTATTGAAGGCATCCCATAGCCATGCAACGCTTCAATCATGTAGCACACCAATACATTTGTCAATCAATAGATTTTTCTCCCCTCGATCCAGCTGTTTGGTGACTTCTCTCACAACATCGGCATGGTAAGATCGTTTTAAGGAGTGCTTGAAAACCCGCTGAATGCCAACATCGCAGGGCTGGAACAGGCCTGTGCAGCCACCTGGAACATAGTTCAAGATGATTGTAGGGTGTTTGTTCTTCATCCATGTGAAAAACTCGTCCGATCGGTGTACTGACCAGACGTCAATCTGCCACACAGCCCTCTGCATCGGGGGTAAGCCCAGCTCTTCCTTCTTTTGGTCAAAATATTTTGCAATAACCTTATCAACCAGGCTACACATTGTCTCTTGGGTGGACCAGTAGGTTTTTGTGTCGGAGTACTCAAAGAGGAAGCCTGCGTCCATGCACTCGTCAAAGTGATGTGAGTTTGCGCCAGGACAAGAGACCTTTGAATGACCTTGATAGATAGCCTGGATTGGGAGTACTGTGCCGTCATTGGTGATGGACACCATGATCGTAAATGCGCGTTTTTCATCATTACCCACAGTTGAGACCTGTTTGGATCCTGTCTTTGCCCATGTCAGGTTAGATCCTTGTGTGTAGATCACCTGTGTTTGGTCCGAGTTAACATAGAGTTCTGTAGGGATATCCTCCTCCTTGATCGTGTATGCCAAATGCAAAAATGTGTTCTCACACATTTCCTCCCAGTTGCTTGGTATCTTCTGAGCTGCCCGTGTGGCTCGACATTCAGACCAGTGCAAGGTTGTGTGCAACCAGCTTCGGAGGAATGAGTCAGAGCATTGAAAGGTGGATCCATCTTTTGCTTTCCGCTCAAGGATCTCGGGGGCTTTCTCAGAGATCATAGTGAGCACAATGGCACAAATTGTAACAAGGGTGAGCGTTGCACCAACTTCCTGAAGGGATTCAAGCTGATGAATGATTTCCTTCTCGACATCAGGATAATTTGTCTAATGTATCGTTAATGTATCATCTTGAAAATATTTAATCGTGCACATACAAAGACTCCTCGTTGGCCACCATTTGAGTGACCTTGGTGGTTACTGAGTTCTGCCATGCGAAGGGCAGCTTCGCTCCACTGTGGTTTATTTCCGCTTCGGTCTATCCACCCTTCCACTGTGCTATGTGCAAGGTTCTTGAAGATTTTAGGATCATGATTCTTCAATTGTTGGACTAAGTGAGTAGCACTCCACTGGACTCCAGGATTTTTTGCAGCTGCATCAATTTGACTCCAGGTGAATGGTCCATGCCAATTATGATACACAGCATCCTTGTGTTCATGTTTCCGCTTGTGACCTTGAGTGTGAGTTTTCTTTTGACGTGTGAACTCTTTTTCAGCACGATTTGGACGTGAAAGCTCTGCAATTGATGTCTTCTGGCATTTAGGTGAGTCGTCTCTCAAATCAATGAGGTAGCAACGCTAAACAATTTGCGTTGTGTTAGTTCATTCAATCCAATCATCAAGCCTACTCCTACATACCCTCAACTGATGCTTTGATCCTCCAGGTGTTTGCTCTCCTCACGCAATCTCTGCATCATACCGAGCTTTACAGACTTTCTGTTGTCGCTCCTTATTCTTCTGGCGCACAGTCATTCTTTTCCATAAGGCATCCATCTCACTGAACTCTTTCGCATCCTCCCACCCTTGTTCGAGTTTTGCGTTGACTTTTTCCATCTGCCAGTCTAGCTCTTCTTGTGTGTAAGGCTTCACAAACTTCATGATGCCTTGTACATGCCCTGCAGCCTGGTCTTGGATTGCCTCATGCATTGCTGATAGCTGATATTCCTTTGTGCACTTCATATGAGATTGCTTATCTCTTGTGTCGTCATCAGTGGCATCAAGTGAGTCATCCTCACTATCACTTGAGTGAGACTGGGGTGTGGCATCGGCAGTTTTGGTGTTGTCCTCTGAGGTGTGAGTGGTTTCCGGCGTGAATGTAAATTCGAAGTTTTTGCTGATTGATTCAAAACTCTAGGTTTATTTATGATTAGCAGATCAGAGAGCAATAAAGGTGTATGTACCTGATCAAGATGTTGTTCAATAACTTCTAACATCATCTCAAGCCGACCATTGGCAACAAGCATAGCATCTACAAGGGGATACAAGCCAGGGAGGAAGTGATGGGCTAATGCATTGAAGGACAGCAAGCCACACGAAAAGATATCTTGTTGGCAAGTGATGGCAAGTGGCTGCACTGTGAACTGACGTCCTGAATGATGCTTGGTCCACCACTCTAGAATGTCCTTCATGACATGCTTGTTCTGATCTAGCGAGTCTCCAAGTAAGATGAGATCATGTACGAAATCCAGGATGACTGCGACCCAATGGTTGTCATTGATATTCACCAGGAATGCAACCTGTCTCCGGAGCCCCGAGGATAGTGCATGCCCAATTTCATGAGCATGTATGAAATATTTATCTTCTTCATACTCCTTTGTCTGACATGTTTTGTAGGCCTTTTGAAGAAAACCATAGAAGTATGTGTTCTCAATCTCAATCTTGAAACCACCTGGAGTTTGACGGACCTTCTTCCTCAGTAAGTCGAGCATCTGGCTTTCATGGACATCAGTTAACCAATCATTAGTGGTATACCTTGCTAGCTCATAAATTGGTCCCTCTGACTCGAAACCTTTTATGTTACCAGCCCAAGGCAGGATCACTAGAGCATCCATGACTCTGCCAATAAGTTTGTATGTCTCCTCCTTGCCTTGCATCTTCCAGATCTGACTTCGCCATTGCAGGAATTCTTCGGCCTTCCTCCATGGCTCTAAGTGCTTTGATTGGATGGTCAGCACCTGTAACCAGTATGAGAGCACCCAGATTGGCAGCCAACTTTCAATGCTCCCTGGTATGTGTGGGCACTGAATTGATCGAGCCCCATCTGAGAGGTGCTGCAGGGTTTCTTTAGCAAGCATCCTCACAACAGGGGCTGCTGTGACAGGCAAGTCTTTTAGCCTTGTAAAATCATCATCGAGGTTTGGTAGAGCTGATGAGAAGAATGAGCTGGAGGGGAATGTCTTGTTCGATGCTGAGATTTTCAGAAATTTAAAGTTCAATAGGTTGAGGACAGAGAGTTTGATGTCCAGGAGAAGATGTTTTTTTGCAATGTCAGGAATAATAAGAAGGGGATTATTTTGAGACATCTCTGCCTTCGAGTTACAGCTGGTGTGCTCCTCGGACTCAGACATTTAGGCTACTGTTTGTTTGCAAAAATTGTGTTGTGGTTTTGCCTAATATGGTATGTTTAAGACTTTTGTAGTAAGTATTGGTGAGTTGCTCATCATTGGAAGGAGTGAGGTAATGTTAGGATGATACCACTGACTTATTTCACTTGATTTGACAGTAATGTTAGGATAATACTATTTCATTGTTACACATGCATGTACAACCAAAAATCAAGTGTGTCGAAATTTTCCTCATTGTCACATGTCACACGCTCCTGTGTCGGTTGTCAAAATGGGTTTTTATGTCACGGTCACAAGGGGCTGTTGAATTGAATGAAATGGTACAGTAGTACTAGTTCACATCAAAATATTCAGTATAACTATAGAAAAGTCTGTTCCACCAATTGCGTTGCTCCATCACCAGCGCCATAAGCTCACCGTAAGCATCAAACTTCTTTTTGACAAGCGAAAATTATGGGTCTCTTGCTGACGTAGTTCGACCAACTCAAATATTTAGATGAATGTCGTGATCTTGTCGCAAACTCCTCATGGTAAAATTAATTTTCAGACATCCATGGCTATGTACTGATCACTAATATTTCTTGCTGTATACATTGGTATATTCAGCAGTAGCAAAATTATTTCATCCTATATTTCTCACAGCTACCATATCACGGACTCATCAATTCACTGATGAGTCAGGTGTGATCATCGTCGAATCTCGATATTAGTTGTACTTCTGATTTCCTGGATCCCGGTCTTGTTGGATCCCTTGCACTGGTGTATACATATTATGTGGTCGATTCTCACTGAGCCACCGACGCTTTCACTCGAACTTCAGGCCCGTACATATAGGGCTGCTCAATTCTAAAAGTTTGTGTTCACCTGGGAGCCGAGCACTGCTAACCGTTGCCAAACCTGTGCTAAACGGGACTCGTACCTAATCCTTATGGCACGCAGCGCCAACACTTGCAGTCTCAAAACACATCCTAAACCTCAGCAGTGCTCCTAAACCTCAGCAGGCCTAAACCTTAACATTTCTGAACATTTTCTAACCATTTCCATAGAGTATATCCAGTACTATGTGGTATGTTTATGAATATAATGTATCTCTCACTCAAAAATGGAATGATTTGATTATACATTGCTACATAACAAGGTTTAGATAAGGCTTAGGCCTGCTGAGGGTTAGGAATGATGAGGTTTAGGAGTACTGCTGAGGTTTAGGATGTACTTTAAGACTGCTTGTAGATAATTCACTACACCGAGTGTTGGCGCTGCGTGCCATAAGGATTAGGTACGAGTCCCGTTTAGGACAGGTTTGGCGACGGTTAGCGGTGCTCGGCTCCCAGGTGAACACGAACTTTTAGAATTGAGCAGCCCTATATATCGCTGGTCATCGCTCACAATCTGCGCCTCCCGAAATTAAAGAGATACCGTCATTGTGAGTACTGCGCTTTAAATTGATCATGGGTACCGAGTGGCGACACCTGACTATTCGCTTCCCAATTCTCACCTCTACCAATGGCTCTAGATGATGCTAACTTGAACTCCCAGCGGCTGCAGTCAGAAACGAAGGCAAATGACTCAGTCGATGTCGATGTTACCGATGAGGTGGACTTTGTTGCTTATTATGAACAGGCTACTGGCCGTTTGGTAGTTGACCCCGAGTATGTGATTGTTGCTCGTTATCCTGAGTCCATCGTCACTCATTCGTAAAGACAGGCGAAGGTCGAGTTTGGGGAGGTAATGGCCTCCAGGCTCAAGCTCGGCCCTGATGGGTTGAAGGTTCTCTGGCCTCAACCCGCCGACGACCCAAACGACCCGCAAAACGCTCGTTATTTCTCACTATCATGTTCCATTCACCAACTATTCATTCGTAGTGGACTGATTTCCGCAAGACTATGCACTTAATCATCATTACAATGTCTGCTGTGGTACCTGACTTCGACTCTGGAATTGGTATGTATTTCGCCCTCCATAGTAGTGTCATTGTGAAATACTTTTATTGCAGGAATCGCGTCGATATTTAGGCTCGCTCAAACTTATGACACGACCTCGGGTGTCATCAACGATCTGACGTCAAAGTACGTAATGCATCGTTCGTTATTCACATTCAACATTCAATGACAACTTGTTAAAGCTGGAGCATCTTCCTTCTGGGTGGGATCACATCATTACATGGGAATAACCTCTTCTCATCTGTAGTCCAGGTTGGGGAGGCATCTTCTGGGTCATGCTCATGAGACGCTATGGTCGGCTGCCAGTACTCTTCTGGAGTCAGGTATATAAGATTTCCCGTGATTCCGATATGAACCCTGAAACCTTTGAGCGCAGCTCTTTGCACTTGCATTCTTGATTGGCGCTACATTGGCACCGAATCTAGCTACCTTTGCAGGTATTTGCACGATCTGGTATTTGTTGGATAATGTTAACTGTTAATGAAGGGATGCGTTGTCTGACTGCATTCTTTGGGCAAGTCGTCATGTTGCTCATGCCTGCGTTAAGCTGACTACGGTTTCAGAACATGTCCTCAGGTGACAGTATGATTAGTCGCAATTTTCGTGATAGCTCCAACATTTACCAACCTCCGAGGGTCTTTATGTTGTGACGGATATCTTCCCCTTCCATCTTCAAGCACGGAAGCTGAATATCTGGACTTCGGGTTTTGTTATGTCAGAAAATGAATTCCTTTAGTGGGAGATACATTTCTCACTATCTCATAGATCGCCTTTCCTATCACCATTTGTATTTGGCTTTCTTGAAGCGCGTGTGAGGTACGTCTTATGCTGTCGTTGATTCAGAATGTTCATCAATCATTGGATAGCTGGAGGTGGGCCTATGCTTTAGGATCTATCTACAGCGTCATCGTATTATTTCTCATTGCGTTTTTCATGGAAGAAACGTACGCTCTGATATATTATTTCTTCTTGGGGCCATGGCGTTGACTTTACTGAACCAGGATGTATGATCGTTCCCTTGTATCGAAGCCACCGCGAACTTCTACGGGACTGCGATATCGATTTGAAACTTTGATAGGCGTCACTGGGTACAAGATGGCGAAATACAGACCACGATGGCCGGAAGTTCTATTGGCGTCTTTGGATGTCGCTTGGCGTCCTCAATTTTTCTTCGTAGTTCTCTTTGAGGTGAGATAAATTAAATTGCTGACCATATTTACTACATCTGCTGACCTTTTCGACAGGCATTCGTTTTCGGGTTCTCGATCGGTGTGAACGTAAGCGCTTCCGTTTTGACCTGCAGTAATAGACTTTGCAATTTTTGCAGACGACAAATGTTGTCTTCATGGGATCTTCTCCTCCCGTCGGATTTGGCTTCAGCCAATATGCCGTGGCCGGAGCGTATGCGACTCCAATTGCAAGTTTTTTACATCTATGAAGTGTGCATGGCTACTGTACTCAGCTTGGAATGTTTAGGTTGCCGTCCTTTTTGGCGAGTTCATTGGACGTTACGTGAATGACTTCATCATGAATCTGAATATTCGCAAAAATGGTGGTTTCTTCGAGGCCGAGAGCCGCTTGTGGTATGCAAATTCAACTAATGGTCTAAAATTAGAACTGAGAGTTTGTGTAGGACCTGTTACTTAGCCATGCCACTTTACGTCTGTGGCTTTTTGACACTAGGTGCTGGGATACAAAATCTCAGCGAAGCCGCTCTCATCATGGGCTGGGGCATTGCATTTGTTGCGATCACCCTTAACACTGTTGCAGTGTGTAAGTCTCGGATCTAATACTTCGAATGTCGCGGGATAACTCAAGAAATATTATTAGACGCATACTGCAATGACTGCTTCCCTCGCAGGGCAGTGAGTGACGCATTCATACTTACTTGCATTTCAGTGACACGTCCTCCCACTTCTAGGGCGAAGTCAGTGCCCTCTTGAACTTTGCAAGATCAGTGGGCGGTGAGTTGCAACGACGCATGATTACTCCAACATTCACGATTGTGGCATAGGTTTCGCAGTCGCATATTTCCAAGTCCCATGGGCTACACAATCTGGAGCATTGACGGTGTTTGGTGTTGAAGCAGCGCAAGTGATATTGCTCGACACACTCGAAAAGCCTGACGGTTTTTATAGGCTTGTGATCGTCATGTTTTTAATCGCCGTTCCTATGACACAACTGAAGGGAAGCTACTTCCGAGTAAGTGCGATTCTTTTCATTGGACTTACAGCATTGAATCTGTGCATCGAATAGGCACGCTTTGCCTTATGATTGGCACTCTACAACTTCTCGATTTCAAAAACCAGGAACGGTTATTGTTACTTCGTGGCGCATCTAAGTATATACCCACTTCTACTGTCTCTACAATGGAATCATGTTTTGGTGTGAAAAAACCCGTGTGCCTATGTGTAGTAAATCTAGCACTTTAACTTACCTAATGAGGTAGGAGTAAGTCCTCACCTAAACTCGGTCTGGTCGAATTTCATCTCTTCAACTTTTCTTCCGTCATCAAGTACTATGTTCTTGCCTACCCTCGCCTCTCTTTTTTTATTATCTTCGGCAACAGTCCGAGCATCTCCATGCATCGCTTTTGACGCCAACTGGAACCTCCTTGCTTTCGGCCTAAACGGCAAAGACTGGAACGCGGGCACCCAAGACACCTGGTCCAGCAGTCAGTTTCTAGTCGTCATGAGACCTAGAAGCCTAATATTCTTGTTTATGCAGGCACTGCGGCTACAGACATCACAGCGTCCAACCGACCGTTAGTACTTTTCTTCATCCATGCATTGCGCTTACACTTCTCCCTCACAGGCCATTTGATGTGGCTAACACTACATGCTACCTCTCGCAGGCAAGTCTGAGCATGCGCAATTGTAATTTTTTGACGGCGGGCTAATTTCATGTTGATAGTATGCCAACGCGATCTATGCGATCAACGCCGACTCCAAGAACCCTTCCTCTCTTTACATCTACGACGCGACCGCAAAATCATGGTCCATGCAGGCAGTCGGTGCTGGTTCTTTCGACTACACATCTTTCGGTGCTATTCTAGACCATGACACGAACGTTTTCTGTAAGTTTGTGCCGTTCCTATGTACCTTGTTTTGTTGACATGCCACCACAGATGCGTTGTCACAAGGGAACCTTTTCTCCCTTGACATGGGTTTACTCAAAGCGGCCAATAATACACCATTAAACTGGATTATCGATGGACAGGTGCCATACCCCTCGGGCTACGTTCCAGTCATGGCTCTTGCGCAAAATCACATTCACTTCCTAGACGTTCCCAACGTTCCTGCTGGGAGCGCAGACATTTTCGTCATTCACTGTGTGTACTGTACTCTTATCACCAAGGGAAGAGACATTAACAATGGTACCAGACTCCTACTTCCAACCGCAGTCCCAGGCTTACCCGCTCTCAAATGGGAGCGCATTCCCTGCCACTTACGGGCAAGTCGCCTCATTCTTCCAGGCAGATAACACAGTAAGCCCTATACGTATTACTATCCAAGATATATTCTCATGTAGTTGATAGGTCCAGCAAGAGTTCGCCTTCATTCCTGCAGATTCCTCTGCCACGTACATAATCAATGTTGAGGTACGGATTCTCAACTTGATTCACTCATTCTCACTACCAATGAATCTCTAGACGAACACCACTCAGGCCCTGGCAGCGCCCACCACCAAAGACTCCAAAGCGAGATACTTCGCCGGCGTCACAGCTCTCGTGCAGCTCACGAGCAATGGTGCCGTGTCTTACCTCGCTTACCTTGAGGGTAACACGAGTACGAACGTCGCTGCAACATGGGCCTCTGTGAGCAACCTCGCGACAGCTGCCCCACCATCATCATCCTCTTCGAGTTCCAGCGGGTCTAGTGGCAATGCCTCCGGCTCACACAACGCGACCAGTCCAAGCAGCACCACCGCATCTGGAGCAACTTTAGGCGCAAGCATGCAATACAACATACTTATCACTTGTGTTCTGTGTCTCGCTGCGTTCGTGGTGTGAACACTATCCTTTTTCTGAACAGTGATGATACATCTTCCTACGGATTCTTTACATACATAGCTGGAATACCCACTATGATACAGCATAGGACTTTTTTTGGAAGTTAGACCACTTCGTGACCTTTGCAATTCGAAGTTTATTGTCCGGCGTGGTCCACTCTTGTCTTGTCTGACATGCTCTTTCTTCATTCTGGAGAATTGTATGATTTCTTCAAGGTTTGTTAGGTCTGGCGGAGACTTCGTGCAATTGTTTCTTGTAGTCTAAGGTTTCTGATGCTTCCAGAGGTAACAAAAACCAACGCGACTGGTCCGCAGAATACAGTTCTCATACTTGTAATTGCCTCGGAGTTATGAAATAGCAGTATCGCGTTATAAGGCGAAGTGTTCCTGCAACGCCAGCGGGAAGTTGAAGGGTGGTGACTCATCAGATCATAATATTGTGACGCACCCGGAAATATCTCCCTTTCAGTTGCACCGTTGGCACGGCAAGTAAAAACAATCCTATCCCAACCCTGGCATGTGGTTAAGACTGGTTAGAATCTGTTCTGAGCCGCTCTGGTATGTACATACGCTGCTTCAACACCATATGTCTGAATTCCACCAGATTTGGTCGCCCATGGGACTTGGAAGTATGCTACGCTGAAGCCTATGAACAGTCATGACGTGTGGTCAAAAGTAGACAAGAAGCAATGCGAGTGCCTACCACCGAGCACGCGCGCCAGGTTGAGCAGAGCACTAATTTCTCCCTGACGCCGCGGGAAGCAATCATTGCAGTACGCATCTGATAAAACGAGCTGGCAACTTGACCAGTACCCGCATTTGATAGTGTGGCTCACAGACGGCAACTGTATTCACCATGACCGCTACTTCCGCTATCCCCCACCCTAAGATAAGTGCAGCTTTATTCAGATGCTGAATACCAGCTCCCAATGTCAAGAAGCCGCAGATGAATAGTGGCATTGCTGCATAGCATGCCCTGCAGTATGCATGTCCCGATCAGCAGCTGCTAGGTGATAATCGACATCTGCACCTACCATAATCGACTCTCGGCCTCAAATATACCTTTATTCTTCCGAACAGTGAATTTCATAATTCGGTCATTCAGGAATCGCCCGCCCAACTCTCCTAGAATCACCGCTAGCTAGCATGACATGAGCATATTGGCATCTGCTGGTAACAATGAGGCTCACGATCGGAGTCGCGTATGCACCAGCAACCCCAAATTGGCTGAATTCAAAACCGACTGGAGGAGGGGAGCCCATAAAAACCACATTCGTCACCTAACATTCTTAATTATCAAAGACTCTTAAGCAACAAAAAGCAACTCACGTTGATGCCAACTGAGAATCCGAAAACAAAGGCCTTGAATGAATATCAGTGAGGATGAAACATTGTCAAGTGCTTTACATGCGAACTCACCTCAAAAAATGCAACCAAGATAAATTGAGGTCTCCATACAACGTTCAAACATGCCCATACAATCTCCGACCAGCGTGACCGATACTTGGCCATCTTATATCCCGTGATGCCAATCAGGGTCTCCAGTCGATATTGTATGCCTGGCAATATTTGTTGTAGGTCGGAATCCAGATGGCGGTCATACATCCTAGTCGTGATGTGGTATTTTACGAGATGTCCTGTGTAACATAAACTTACGTCTCTTCCATGAACAGACCGATTAGGAGTACAACGACAGCGCTGTAGAGCGATCCAATCCCATAGGCCCATCGCCAGCTGTGAGCGCATCAGTAGCTGTTTATCTCGAAGGGAAAAAAAAAGGTAGGCTTGCCTCACACGTGCTACAAGAAAGCCAAAAGCAAATGGCGATAAAAATGGGGATCTATACTAAGTCATGAGTGCCGTTAAATGCCGATGAACACATGAACATGCATGATGAATCCAAAGGTCCAAATATTCAACTTTCGAGCTTGTAGATGGAATGGAAATATGTCAGTAACGATATATAGGCCCTTGGATCAAGTTCAGATTACGGTAGTATGGATGAGGGCGTGTAAGACGTACGGTGACCTGAGGACTTGTCCTACTTATCCGTGAGTATTATCGTTGCTAATTGAGAAACTTAGATCAGGTGCACACCCAAAAAATGCTGTTAAACAGCGCATTGCTTTCAAACGAAATGCGTCGGCATTGAGGTTATTCACCGCATATGAAATCTTACCTGTGAAGGTAGCCAGGTCCGGTGAAAAGGTAGCGCCGACGAGGAAGGCAAGCGCAAAAACCTAAGTACAGACTAAGTAAGTGATTCCAGCACTACAAAATGATCTCAAAAAAATACGTGCCTGTGTCCAAAATAGCACAGGAAGGCGACCGTAACGTCGCATGAGCATTACCCAAAAGATCCCACCCCATCCTTGAGGAGGAAGAACCAGCCAACCTGTGAGATTTCATCTCGTGAATAGCGGAATTATGTAACCTAGCAGGAAAATGCTCCAACTATTGGCTATTGTTAAGGTTTTCCTTCACTGAAGAATGCAAGGCTGCGCACTTGGACGTGATGTTATTGATAACACCTGTTGTTGTACGATATGTCTGTGCCAATCCAAAGATTGAAGCAATTCCTAGCGATGCCATTAGACACTACAACAAATACTGTAACGTGAACGCACCAATTCCCGAATCAAAATCAGGTATGCTGGCTGCTAGAGTGATAACAAGAAGGTGTAGTGCTTTACGCCGATCACTCCACTATCTCGAACAGTTAGCTCATATCAGAGCAAGGTAGCAACCATGTTCTCACATTCTGTGGGTCATTCGGATCGTCGGCAGGTTGTGGCCAGAGAATCGTAGAGCCGTCGGGACTCAGTTTCAGCGTCGAAGCTAGTGCCTCGCCAAACTGGACCTTTGCCTGCCTTGAGTTGAAATCAGATGTGATCTTAGTCCTTAACTCGCCGCTAGAGGCTGAGACTGCGATTAAGTCACATACTGAGGATCGATCACTAAACGACCGGCAGCCTGCTCGTAGTAAGAAGCGGGGTCGAATTTTTCTGCGACCTCAACATCACTTTTATCCGAGTGTTCTTCTAGCTGGGGCATTGTGAACCAGAGTCAGGGGAGGTGTGACTGATGCACGAATGACCGCCCAAGGGGTTTATATCCCATGTTGTAATCAAGGTTCGCATGCATTGGATGTGATTGTTCAGGATATAAGTAAGTCCATTTTGCCAAGGACCATGTTAGATCTCAGGCAAATTTCGAATGTTCCGGAGATACCAAGGGTAAACCTGAATTTCCAGCTCAGTGGGTGTTACCAACACTAGTTCGAAGAAAGATAGCCTATTTACAGCTCAGGAACGCGTCGATGTCCACGTGGGCCAGGTGAAATTGACGCGGCGTATGTGACGTGGCACTGTCACAAATGCTAAGGCTTACTAAGGTGCAGATGACGCTCGCAATGCATTCTAAACATGTCGAACCCTCGTTTGTGATCAATATATGAATGTCCAGATATCTGCGTATAGGACCTGGAGTACTTGCTTGTCCTCCGCGCTCATACTACTCGGGCATGTAGTTTCAAGTTGCACTTGTATTTCTAACCATTGATCTAATGTGGGTTTTCAGACGTAAAGTATCATCTCACTGTGCGGTCCCGGTCAAGCCTCGGCCCCACCTTGTCAAGTCCGATGGAGCCTCCGTACTTAATATGTACTACCATGTAAAGCCCCAGCCATGCTATACCAAGCCTCATTCAGACTGGGTCAAGCACTTCCCAACACTCGACAAGTTCTCTCCATTATCTTTACAGCTTCAATATAATACTAATGTCAACCTCTATGCTGCGTCAAGGCCCAGTGACTTGCATGCCATATCAAGCATAGCACATGTCGCGTCATTGCCGCGTCACTGCATCGTTAATGCCGCGTCACACTTACGCCTCGTCAGTGCCGCGTCAAACCTGCGCGTCAGCACTTCAGCTGTTAGTGTAACTTTAGGACCTGCAGGCAACCGGCAGTGGGGTTTGGATGCCGGTCAACATCACAGGCGGTGGAACGTGTTGAGGACGATATTACTTGCTCTGTTCAATAGGTCTCTGACATATGTCAATGACAGCATGGCCTCTTATTCAGCGATAACTCTCATACCACATCTTCAGATGAGTTATGTGAAGTTGAAGCTCCTTCGCTGCTGACTGAAGAAGAAATTGTGCCACTGAAACGTCGCCCTTCGCTGCCGACCGAAGATTGTGCACCCGTTAAACGTCGACGTGCTTCGCAGAGGGTCCAGATAGGGAAGAAAAGAAAATAGTCATTAGCTGATGTAGCTAGTAGGTGTCCCTATGATGAATAAAATAACAAAGGAATGGCCATAAACCCGTGCAACTTGATCTGGGAGTCGAATGTAGACCCATAGGAACGCTTGAACTGGCGCGTCAAGGCTCGTCAGTGCCGTGTCACAGCCGCGTCACCGCCGCGTCACGACCGCGGCAGCCTGCAGGACCGCGCAAGGACCGCGTCAAAATAGCTGCGCCCTGTCCACGTGACACGATTAAGTCTTCTGACTTCATGGCTTCTTCAACCAGACTTCCACCATCCCCATATGTATTATGGATGACACCGGCTTCGTTGCTCTGTCTGCTCGCCTGCGTCGACGCATAGATAATGCATTCGATAGAGCTGCTGGAAACACCTCGAAATCACCAAACCCGCCTCGAAAGAAGCGTAAGCTCGACTCAGCTCAGTCCAGTGGATTCGTTGCTGTAGAAGATGTATCACCAGGAGGATTCTTGATAGAGGGCGCTGGAGGTTTTCTACTTGATGAATACGAAGACCGCACTCCGTCTCAGTCTCCAGGCCCTATCTCCTTATCACTTTCATCTATCCCAGCTGCACTTCAACTTCTTGGACTCCCTTCAGATGATGAAGAGGTTCTTTCTGTGTTTCGAAATGCTGCGTCAGGCTGGGGGGCAAGCTTGGAGGGATCGAATGAAGTCAGCCAGAAGGACTGGCGATCTGTGTGTGCTGCCCTTCTAGAGGGAGAAGATGGGGAAGGGAATGACGATGGCGGGTCATCTGCTGCTCATTCTGAGATGGTAGCACGCAGTGACCAGGAGGACGATAGTGGCCCGGACAATGATGAATATCACATGTCCGTCGATGAGGATACAAGTGAATTGGAAGCATCTGACGAGGAATATCAAGATGATAAGCCCGCCGCTGTTTCCAGATCGCACAAATCCCAAAAGGCATCCAGGTTATTGCCCACCGACGCGATGCTTGATGCTAGTCAATTGAGCGCGAAACAAAAGGCTGAATGTCGGGAAGATTTCGCAAGGTTCTTCCCTGATGTGCCTGATGCTGAGCTGGACCGTCAGAAAATCATGATCAAGGACGTTACGCGCGTTGCTGATCTGCTTAAGGAGAAGATAAAGGCTGAGGAAGTAAGCATTCTCATTCTTTATCGGCGTCCCTTGTCGACAGAATTGCCCTTTAGATTATTGCAATGCTGGAGGCGTTCTCCACTTCACCAGATAAATCCATGAATCTTCAAGACTTTGAAAGAATGATGATAGCGACAAAGCTCATAAGGTATGGGCAATAATGAACAAAAGCCTAGTTACAAAGTTTTACAAGTGGAATGACATTTCACAGTCCATGTGTGCTGGATATCATCTGAGTGGCAAATATCCTAAGGCCCTGCCGTGCCATAATTTGGAGTAGCAGAACCTTGATTGAGAGCCTGGTAATGCCCGTTGCCAGTGTCTGTTACATCATAGTCAGCCGCAGTACACAGAATGGCAAGCAAAGTACGTACAATAGAACCCCCCGTACCCATACTTCTCTTCAGCTTGCATCTTCTTGTAAATGAGCCAAAAGGCGTGCTATGATAAGGAACTACAAGTCAGAGTCTATCTCTTCAAGGAGATAGGTGGCCGGCGCACAATATGTCCAGGGAAATATCCCAAGCTATGCTGGTGATTAGCCTGTGCTATGATTACGGTATTGATAATGGGAAGCTTACATGGTCAAACATATGTTAATGAGCAAGTCACAGCTACAGCCAGTGACGAAAGCAGCAGCCGCCGGCGGAAAGAGGATAGCAACCTGTTCAGTGATTCAATTACCTGTGCATGTTAAGCAAATATTGTAGGTACGAACAAGAATCAAAAGGACGTCGGAGGCTTTGACCATAGTGGCACGCAAGCAACAGGTTATGCTGGTGTGGTTAGGAAGTGGGGTTAGGCTTATATGTGTGGAGCGCAGCCGCAGTGGCCGGAACATGAGGACCCCAGACCTTATGACCTCAGCGAGTTATAAATGGCAACACAATATTAATGACTTTTAGACCGAAAGTTACCGGAGTCGCTGTACGACCACGCTCTGCACCACAAATTTAAATGGGACAGCGTCCGTTGAGTCAACGAAAGAGTTCTACGAATGCTCTATCCAGAGAGCCCAATGATCATTTAGTTTATAGACAGGATAGCTCGTGTACTATGTAGAACGATAACTTGAAAACGAACAACATTGTATGAAAGCCAGCCATGGAAATGTGAAGGACGATTGAACGATGATATGATATGCGAGGATGATACTGCCATGAAGAAAACATTACTACTGTGTGAGCATGCATATGAAGCAAAATGTTAGCGATGGAGAACACGAGGATACAGACTAACCACATAAAGAAGATAACAAAGAGGTAGAATCAATAGGATCACCTGTCCGCGAACGCACCGAAATGTGCACGCGGGTAAGGGTATAAACTTCGTTCGAGAATGCCTTTTTAAAGTCAATGAACGCAATTCTAGCGATCAAGTGCTTTCCGATGCTACTGGTCGTCGTTCTGGCGCCCATGAGCCTTCTGCTTCTTCGCCAATGACAAAGACGATGTCTTCGTCGTCGTCATCCTCGCCATACGTATCACCTTCTTCTTCTTCTATCTCACTATCCTGAACCTGAGCATACGCGGCCTGATCGTCCTGAGGTTCTATTGCCTCGGATTCGATTGGATGGCACACAATGCTCCTTGGAGCATTAGGCAAGACGAACTGCTTCCACTGTTCCCTGGCCATCCGAACATATTCACCCTTGACCTCAGTCAAGTTGGACAGGCTGAGCACGTCGCGCACGAGGTGGACCTCTGTGGTAAGCTTTTTTACTCTGTTGAATGAAGCTATCAGTGAAATGGGTATCCATCCCTGATCATCCATCTGTGTAACATGACAGTACTTGTCAGAAACATAAGATTCCCATCGACTATTAAACTCACCCGCTGCCGGAGGAAGAAGTCCTGTGCCAGGTTCTGAGGGCTTAGATAATACTCCAACTGGCCGAGAAGACATGATCGTGTTGGGTCCAGAGGGAATAGCAATGGGATGGGAGGTGCGCCATTCACAGGTATGGTGACTGGAACTGGAACGGGGTGGTATAATTTGTAATCGGGAGGTGTATACGATGGTATCTGGACGTAACCATTCGTATAATCGGCACCAGGAAGCGCCAAAGGATTAAACTGTGGAGGCGGCGTGAGAGAAGACGCAGAAGATCGTTGGCGGTGGTGGTAACCTCCACGGCCAGGATGTCGTCCTTGGTAGCGACCACCAAATCCTCGAGATCTTCGACCCCCATAAGCGCCCCGCTCGTGCGGCCCATACGAACTAGCCCAAGAGCCTCGACGGGGTCGCCCAAGTCCAAACTCTTTAACCTGGTCCCACACTTCTCGCTCTTCATGTACTTCCTGCCACTTGTGCTGGGTGTGAATCTCCTGTACTTCAAGATGTAACTCCTGTTCCTTCTGCAACTGTATCTGTGCCTGCTCTCTCTGCCACTCGCGCTGTCGCTGCCTCTCCCGAGCCTCTTTGGCGCGACGAATGACATCAGTGGCATTATCTGTGCCACTCACGTCGCCAAATCCATATCCGTAGTCCTTGACCTCCCAGACATCGCTCATCGCAGAACCGTCCTCAGACTTCATCATTGAAGCTGAAGGTCCATTCTGTGTCTTACTAATTGGCGGTGTGACAGGTTTCTCGTTCCTGGAGGGCTGCGCCACGGACGTCGCTGCAGGCGGATGTTGATCAGGTAGAGGAGCGACTGATTGCGCAGGTTCAGCAGGTGGAGGTGGGTATTCAGATGACGTGCTCCGTGAATCCTCCAGTGGACCAGCCTCCTTCAGCCTGTCAAACCTCGCTGTCGTTCCAAACACCCACCTCTTACCAGGTGCTGAAACATCTTCCCCAACGGCAGTATTCAGTTGTTCGTCAACCACCTTACACCCTTCCTGGGGTGCAGCATCGATTGCCTTCACATTGTTTGTAGCTTCCGCTACGGGGCTCGCAGGAGGCCTTGAAAGACTCTTGGTCGAAAGTTTTTTATTTCCTTGACGAGGTGGCACCGGTTCGCCAGGTGGAATACCAATATAAAAGCCAGAGAACTGTTGCGCCATTCGCTCGAAGGATTTCTTGCCCTCTTTCCTCGCGGCCTCTTTTTCGTTCGGCGTCTGATGGATACGATCATGAGTCAGGTCGATACTCCCAAACACCATATTTCGTGAAATGATAGCAGGAGGCAAATGTGAGTCCTGCGAGCTCTCATATGAACGCTCACTCTGCGTTAAATGGGTTTTCGGTAATGGCTCCGTCGTGCCTGGAAACGGTGGATTGAAGAATGACAGATGCATCGACGAAGGAACAATATATTCGTCCTGCAGTAACGGGGTAGAAAAGCCTGGAACGGGGCGAGGGAGGATGGGGGGAACGAACCCATCCCACGGAATGCGCGAATGACAGTATCCGCATGTCGTTGCGTATGGAGAATATACCGGGTATGGCGGAGTACCAGCTCCAGAGGGAGGGCGAGAGCCCGCGTATGTAGGCGAGGTATGTCCTGAAACGGGATTTGCGTAGTACGGATGTCGAATGGCCGAAAGTAGTGGCGACAGCCGCGCAGAATGCAGTGGTGCGTCAATAGTGGATGGTATGGGCGGAGATCTAAAATAATGCGATGCAATGTCGGGAGGATGAGAAAAAGTGTGATGGTGGTATGCAGTCCTTTCTGGGACCCTTGAACTCATGCGCGGTGGATTATAAGGAACCTTTGGAACCTCATGACGAAGGTCATATACTACAGTCAATTCGTCATCCGGTAGTCGCCTTCCTCGGACTTGTATCCTCGGACTCGAAGACGAACTCCCAGCTCGACTTTCTACTCGGGAATAGGGCACCGAGTGCGAACCTGTAGAGTTGCCCTCGAATACGTTTCTGTTGTTCAGCCGAGACATTTGAGCTGATGGTGATCTTGAATCACTTTGATGTCGTGCGGAATCAATGCTATCTGCCGAACATAAATGTGACGAGTAACATCATCCAATCAGCATGGTCCGAACATATCGAAAAGAAACATTGTAAAGAATCGTAAAAGTAGGGTACTTGGGAAAGGCGAAGGGTAAGGAGTCGACAAGGCAAATAACGTACTCTTTCTTGATAGGTCAGCTGAATTTGAGGAATTATATGCACCCGCATGACTTTCGGATCTTCTGGGCTTCTCGCCGCCGTCATTTCCTCCAAGGTCAATACATGGAGGTTTCGCGACCTCTTGCCAATTAGACATATCAGTGTCGTTAACTAGACGGATGGACTTGGAGGACGAGTGTCGAGAAAGGTGTGAAGGCATGCGCACGATGAAAGGATCATGGCCATTATCGTCTCCATTGAGAGAAATCGTCTGTGATGGACTCGAACGAGATGTGGAAGTCGATGGTACAGTATTGGGGACATCAAGTGAATGCGGGGAAGTACCCATGACGATGGGTCTTAGCCTGGGAAGGACTGAAGGCGCTCCGACAGAAGATGTGACTATTGCCCGAGGTTGCCTCTGAGGTTGGTGTACGTTTAAATGTGCAAGCGCCATCTGCTCTTTCAAACGTTCGGTCCATACGTTCACAGCAGGCGCCGCCTTTGGCACGTTGTTGGCATTTGGATGTACATGGTTCGTTGGTCCATTGTGGTCCTTCACGGTGTTCTGCGAAGATATCTCGGTAGGGAGTTCAGGAAAATCAGAAGCGCCGGCCTGAGATCCACCTATCGCTTCGACCGAATTAAGCAATTTGGGTAATTGGGACGTGGAATTCGAAGGTGGTGAAGAGGAAGATACCCCAGACGCGCCAGAGACGGTTGGGAAGTCTCCAAGAGAGTTCCGAACAGTGTTAGGAGAGCGAGGAGAGTGAGCCTTTTTTACACTTTCAGCGTAAGAGACCGGAGGGTTTATCAATGGTGCAGGGGCTGACGAAACCATCTGCCTGCTTGCAAACGTTCCTGAAGTGACTGACGCGAAATCGATGATTAACAGTTAACTAATTGACTAGCTGCAGAAGCCAGTGGTTCGAGAGATGCTTGACCTTTATAGATGGGGGCTGAAACAGGTTGATGGTCGTGTTTGATGTAAACTAGGGATATGGAAGGTAGTAGGGGGAGGCGATGAAGGGGTTCAACAAGCACGCGCTCGTCTACATAATAATTTGACAATGGCCCCTACACCCATATCGGCACTTCCCGTTCAATGGCGTCGGGTACAACCGAGCCTCGACTGAACCGATCGAGAGCCTATTCCATCAATCACGATCATATGCTTCTTGTCCAGACATTGATAAACCGATAATCTCTCTCAACCTCCTCATGATATCCACCTCATTACCATCACGGTCGCATCTTGGACAGCTGATGGGCCTTTCTATCCTGCAATTATATTACGCCCACCATCTCCCAGGTTCTTTTACTCGAATTCGCAAACGTCGGGTCGGATCTTTACGTCCCAGTCTTCTAATGAGCAAATCAACGGTGTTTAGCACAGAAAGGAAATATGTCTCAAAGACTGAAGTTGGTGGCAATCTGTGTGTATTGCCAACGCAGCCTATAATGCTTTCTCTATTATTGTAATCGCATTTGGAACGTTAGGATAAATATACTGGGCACAAGAAAATTCTTACCAGAGAGGAACGGCCCGTGGACGCCTGGTCGGATAATCAGTAGTCAATATTGTCTGTCTGCCACTCACACGAAGAATTATTCGTTCATTCTTGGTGGACGCAAATAACGAGCGCCCTCGCGCGTACACGCTTCACTCACAGTGCGTCTGAAGATGCCCAAGTAGCATCCTGTATGCTTGCAATGAGGTTAGGATAACTGTTGCCTCGTAGTCGTAGTCCTCTTGCCACTGTCTACGACTGACGGGGGTGCGTGGATCGTTCGAGTTTCAGCGGTCGCCTGCCTACTTCTACCCAGGCTGTCGGGCATGGTATCCAGAGTCGCTCCAATAACGCAAATAACATTGGTCTTCATCAGCTCTTCCATCGAAGACTCGTATGAGATATAGTAGACGCGGAGCACGTCATGAGCATCATGTCCGCCGTGCACATGATGACTACTTGCCTCAGTGTTGCCGTTCCAAGCTAGCCCATCTGCGGCAAACAACAGCTTGCGGAGGAGTCCGACAGCTCCACGCCATCGAGATAGCCGGCAGGGATTGATCTCGCTTGACATAATACCCAGCTGTTACCTGCTGTTACTTGTGTCTCTCGGGTAATTTGCTATGTTCGGACTCCGGTGCCTCAGGGGTTCATGCGACTATTGAAGTACGGGATGCTGTTCACGGCGGTTACGTATTTGAGCATGTATTGGCAAGGGACATAAGAGAATATAAAGTTGACGACTCACGAGGGACATAATAAGCAAAAGTGAATCACACCATTGGCAGCGGATAAAGTCAGCAGGTCTCAACGTTAACAATAAATTCGTGTAGAAAGGGCATGCAAAGCAAAGTTTAATTCTACCCTAATAATCAATGAATAACCTTCGCTGATAACCGGCCCTAGGTTGCACGTCCGCATCTGTATCACTGTGACAGGGAACAATTAACAAAAGATGTCATCAAAGTACAGACCTGATTTTCGGTACAAAACCTCCACAGAATCGCCGTTAACCGGAGGTGTTTCCTAGGCGTGTTAACGGGTCACACCAGACTCCTCGACGCCATAGGTGCGAATGTGTACGTCAGGTTTCGAACCAACGTAATTAGTCCTCATTGTAATTAGTTACGCCGTGGTCACGGTGTTTGAGCGCGCGATCCAGAAACTCTGGGGCATCTGACGAGGCGTTTGAGGGGCCGTGCCTCCGTGTTCATGATCCGATAACCAACGTGCGCAGCCGTTCTGAGGCACGAGGCATTGCAAGCCTGTCCTGAT
Source organism: Suillus placidus (assembly GCA_016628565.1). Lineage (NCBI taxonomy): Eukaryota > Fungi > Basidiomycota > Agaricomycetes > Boletales > Suillaceae > Suillus > Suillus placidus. The sequence goes on from JABBWD010000017.1 coordinate 417,288, forward strand.
TCCTGGTGTGAGAGCTGAAAGATCTTTGGTCAGGGATTTCAAATCATATTCCCCATGGAGTCTGAGCGCAAATCTACCGGCGTGACATATCTTGACAACTTACTTGTTAGGTAGAAGGTATCATGGATGCATGGATGCATCAAATATTACTGAAGTTCTGGATCGAGGAGGCCAATCGAGCTGCGGGGAAGAAGGCCTTGACAAAGACTGGCACTGTGGACGCCCTCAGAACGAAACTCGCCGAGTTCTATGGCCTCGACCTTGCAGCTACCCCCGAGAAACCTGCAGGACCTGTCAGCCCGTGGACACGACGTCCAGAAACGGCAGTTTGCCTATCTGCGCGAGCTCTGGAATCTGCTGTCCTTGCCTTGGAGTGTTGAAGAAAAGCTGACCTGCACCTAAACCCTTGCCTGCCTCTACTCTCTCGAGGTCAGAATTACTAGGATTGCCTCGGGTCATGGCAGCTGACGTAGGTGTTGGGGAAGATTTGAGTCTTTGAACAAGCGAAGGCAACGCGCGAGGAAGGAAAAGGTCGAGCGGGATTTGAAGTGGATGTGGACGCTGCAGGCCGCGAAGAGGGAAGGTGTACGAGAAGCATTGCAGCTCAGTTATTAGTTTTTCACTGGAATTTATGTTTGGTAGCCCCACACGATGAGATGTCTGCTCCCAACGTGCGCATTCAGAATTTTGGCTTTTTCTCCTCCATGACTGCACAAATCGCCAGTCGTTAATAGAAAGTTCGGACCTAGATCACTGTTTAACTGCATGGCTTAGTAGGTCTGACACACCAATATCCTTCTACTTGGTCTAGCTAGGAAGACTGATACTAAGCAGGCGCACCATAAGTTATACAAGTCCCCCACCACCCATTCTAGCAGTATCCAAAACTGCTCTCACCAACTCATTCCATAACCGTCTCACGATTGAATCGCCACGGGCTTCCAATAACCTCCTCCGTACCAAGTCTGCAGGTGTCTCCAAGCGCCGCCGCCTCCGAAGGACGAAAGATAGAAGGGGAATTAGGAAGAACAAAACTGATAGAGTGGCTATTCTGTTTGCGGTGAAATAATGGTTGAAATAAGATCGGATGAGTGCTAAGGAGGTTGGGGGTTGTGGTGCAATCGCGAGACTGTGGTCGACTGGCGGAAGGCGGGGGATACGAACGCCGCTGGCACTTGAGCTTCCTCGGGGCATGCTTTGGTTGTGGCGGTGGCGAGGGGATCTGGTTATGGTGGCGTCTGAAACTGCAGATGTGGAAGACGAGGATTGTGGACGGGTAAGTTTTGGACGGGGGGATGCTGGGACGGCGGTGCGGGTGGATGTGGTGGATAGAGAGGAGGAGGAGGAAGAGGCTGGGGATAGAGAGCGGGCTGGAGGTATTGGTGTAGGAGAAGGAGAAGGAGAAGGAGGAGTCTCGGGTTTTGGCGTCTTCCGCCTTGTACTCTCCAGCGTTTGAGCATGTTGACCCTCGAGGGCCAAATGAAGTTCCTGGCAATATCGTGTTCAGTACGACACAAGGATCATGAAATTAAACTCACGCGTCTTTTGTCGGACGAGAGTTCATTTTCGTATGACAGAAATTCTTTGACGTAGTCCCACTCGCCCAAACGAGGCAAGACGTGCAAGCAGTAGAGTTCTAGGACTTTATGATATGGTTCACCTGTGGAAGGTATGAAATCATATTGACCGCGTTTCGACAACCAATCCTCTGTCATCTCACGACCAACACTTGGGCAATCTATCTTGATACTGGATGCGACGAGTGTGATGAGGACTTGGTGCGGAAGGAATGCGGAGCTAGGTTTTCGATATAGAGATGAAGGAGTAAATAAAGTGAGAGATCGAGCATACAACGTGGAGATAAAAAATTGGGGAGACAGGAGTAAGGATTCTCGGAGTGGTCGTGGTAAATCAGCGATATCTGGAGTAGAAGAGAAGACGGTGGTCTCGAGGGTGATGCGAAGGATGTCCCACTTTCTCCGGTGGGCATCTAGGGGGTCAGGTGAGGGTGCAAGGGGAGGTGGGAGGAGCGCGAATGCAGCGCTTAACAAGGTGAACGTGATTGCGACGTCTCGGTGAAGGAACGCTCTCGCTGCACGGTTGTACAGTGATTGTAGCGTTGCCTCCGTCGACGACGAACCTTTGCTGGACGGTTTATGAGGCAGCATGTCCGACGTCGAGACAGTCGCCGTCGTCGTCGTCGTCATAACGGTTGGCATCAGCGGTCTGCCTGAAAGTCTAGTGGTGGTTGTCTCCAAGAGTACGTCGCGCTCGTCGCACACAGCCTCGAATCCTAGATAAAATGATGTTCACATTCAGGACACTTGCAAGTGACCGGCAACTGCAACTGGCCGGGATGATGCTTATGTCACGCGACTTAATTGACGTGTAACTTGAAGCGCCCGCTATTCATATACATAATCGGGGGTCACCTGTGATTTGCCAATGCAAAATGAGATAAATAAAAGACTAGGTTGCGTTTATCTTAAGTCATGAATGCCTTGTCCGAATCTGTAATATGTAGGAGAGGATGAAGGGCTATAGCTACTCAAGATAGTGTAACATGGTCAGACCGCCGCCCGCGCATAACCGTTGCACCGAAAGGTGAAATACTGAAAGCTTAGCTTTCAGCATCAGCGACGGTATATGTACTGATTATGGGAACTCAGGTAAGCCAGCGTGCTTACAGATTGAAGGATCCACACCTCGAGTGAGTGTTCAAGGCGTGGTAAGAAAAAAATGTTGAGCCCTGTGTGTCACTGATGTTTGCGGTCCCTTACTGATTCGATGATAGCATAGCGTGATCTAGACAATGCCGTGCGCCCGTACATGGGGGGGAATGGGCTACGTGTAGTAATATACATGATGCGTAACAAACATAAAAGGGAATAGAGACATTCGAGTAACAGAGTTTCTAGATGATTTCATGACTGACGTGAAGTAGAACGACGACCAAAGAAAAATCCGCAGCAGCTAACTTCGTAGGAAACTTGTCCCGTCCCACCAGTTGATTGTTGTGTTTCTGTTGGTCGTGCTTGAGACCCTTGTGCACCTGCTGCGGGTTGACCCGGTTGCGTTGAACTGCTGGTCTGGTTGCCATTTATGCGTTGCATAGCTGCGTCCACCTCTGCCTTGCTGGGAGGGGAAATGGCAATTCTCTGGAATTTTGTCTCAATGATATCAAGGAATAGCAATGGCAAGTCACACTCACATTTTTCTTGCGGCCAGGAGCTACTTCGACGGTATGGCTGGAATTTCCTCCAGAAAACAAGTTGAAATTCCAGTGTCGGGACTGTCGCTCGGTTGGTTGGGATGAATTTGCAGGTTGTGTGCCGAAATGTATGGAGGTGAGTAAACGACGCCAACGAATAAGGGACGACGGGCTTGCAGGTGGAGCTGGGCGGTCTGACTCGCTGCCAAAGAAATCATTGCCCTGTATCTTGATGTCAGGTGAGAAAAGGTCAAGAACGAGAAACTACACCGACATATCTTGCCGAACCTATTTTTTTGGCCTGCTGATTAGAAACAAGATGGGCATTAATGATCTAACGAGATATACGAGGTTGCTCACGATGGGTTGGCGCACAACTCTCGGTCGGGCTGGACGTTCCTAGTAAAGATGTCAATTGCAGTGTGAAAGAGAAGCAGAGAAGACTTGCCTTGAGCTTTGCATTGCCATCATCCGCACCCTAAACAGTGGCCAAAAGCATTAGGAAGGGAAATTGGACAACAAAGCGCATACGTAGTACGTACTACAACTTTGAGCGCCGCCTCCAGGCTCCATACATAGATTTTTTTGTCTATCCCAGCACTGGCAATGTATTTTCCATCGGGGGACATGGCAACAGCGCGGACTTCATCGTCATGCAAAAGCGGATCTCCGACTGGCTGATTGGTCTTGAGGTCCCAGATGCGAATGGAGCAGTCATTTGATGCGGTAACAATATAGCTTTCATTGGGAGAAAGACAGAGGGATCTGACGGGGTTGGTATGACCCTGAAAAACGACGAGCTCCTGCCCATCAATCGCCCGCCATTTTCGGATGGTGTGATCGAATGATGCGGAGAATATGTGTGCGCCGTCCTTGGACCAACACAATGACGTCACCACGCTCTTGTGTCCCTTGATCTCGATAAGCAGCTTGCCGTCCTTTGACCATATGCAGATCGCACTGACCCCACCACTCGCGAATTTGTCACCTTGTGGAGAGTATTTGACGGCTTCAACCCATCCGTGACTGGTCTTTATCGGTGGTGCTATTTGTCGACCAGTATCCGGGTTCCAGCGTCGTATGGTGCCGTCTTCCGATCCACTTGCTATCTCCAGGGCATTGGGAGACCAATCGAGGCACCTCACTGCAGCATCATGCCCCTCCCATGGGTCACCGATCATGCTGCCCTTCTTGATGTTCCACAGCCGCAGTCTGCTGTCTACACCTCCACATATGACCATTGTTTCATTCGGAGAGACTGCCATTGAGCCTATCCCTCCCCCGTCGCTCTCCAAAATCTTTCCTACTGGCTCTCCGTCTCTTTTCCACTGACGAATCGAATCATCATCCGATGCGCTCATTACATTGCAACTGGCTCCCAAGTACACAAGACTCCATATGCATCTGGAGTGACCCTCGATGACGCACTCCGGCATCAAGCTCCCTGCTGGACGTTCTGGGGCTGGTTTCTTCCACGACGTGGTTCGAGTGTTGTGGTTGACGAAGTAAGACCGACCAAGTGGTGAGATGTGCCATTCGCATTCTGCAATAACAAGATCTCCAGGATCATCTATGTTTAACCGTGAGTTCGTCACTCCTAGTGGCACTTTCTTCGCTCACCTAGTCGCACTCCTGGTAAAGGTCGGTTCCACGAGACCATCGCGAGCGTGTCATCTTGATATTGTGTTTCACTGCCTGACGCCTTATACCGTTGCCACTCAGGAGGAAGCGCTTCATTCCCGCCTGCTTCTAATTGAGTAAGCTGGTAGGTATCACTACGATGTGGTTGCCCACCTTCCCAAAGTGCATCCTGACGGTGCTGTGCACCATAGGGTGGTGGATCCTTCGCGCTCGTCCGAAGTAGTACAACTGGTGCTGGTGAGTTTGACAGCGCTTCTCGTTGTGCTTCTCTCTGTTCCACTGATGTGCTTGACTCACTCACTTCACTGACCATGACTCTGATCGATAAAGAACACCGTGCTTGCAGATGGTTGGATAGCGAAGTAGAGCTTGAACAATAATTTGCAAGATCGATGGTGAAGGGAGAGAAGAGATGGTGGAAGCGATGGAGAGACCTGCTAGACGCTCAGGTTCGCATGCTGTATTTACACGCGCCTTCCATGCACCGCATGCCATTAGTAGAGGCAGTCACGTTGCCGTTGAAACAGGTGACCCGTCGAATTTTGGAGTACATAGGTTTGTTATGTTTTGCCAATTTGCGTCCGTACACCGTACACAGCGTGTAGCAACACTCCCTCCCAGTTACTACATATCAATATCCCCAATCTGGGTGCACCCTCCTCACGACAACACAAGTGAGGCCACCAACTCCCACTAGGATCACGTTCCCAATAATCATCAAGCTCCCCGCGTGGGGGACCAAGGACTCATAAGCGAGTCGGGGGCTGGCACCGGCACCGTGACGATTTGATAGTCATATCATTGCAAATTGGACATATTCTAATTACGCTAAGATCGTTAACAACTACAGCATATATTCCAGTATATTGACCTATTGACCCGTCTCTTGCTGAATCTCTTCAGCCATCATGTCCGTCAGCATTCTAGCCAGCGCTCCCGCAATTTCGATCGCCTTTTCCCTATCGCACTCCCGCAACTTGCGTACGATGTGCGAGTTAAACTTGTCGGGGTGGAATCTAAGTATCTCTGCCTTCAGTCGGTCCTTGCGCGACTTGATCTCCATGCCAGGGCGGAGGGGGTGGAAGATGAATAGCTCCATGCTGCGGCGGGAGATATCATCGGGGGATGTGCAGCCTTGCTGAAAGAGGGGCCATGGCATCTCGCAGAGCATGACTGAAGTCAACGTCTTGCTCAGTTTGAGCTCTTGCCACTTTGCGTCATAGAGCTGGAAAAATGCGACGACATCCGCTTGAGCTTTGTTGCGACGAAGTTCTTCTTGGCGCTGCCTCTCTTTCCGTTGAGCTTGTTCACGAAGGCGCTGCTCTTCTTGCTCACGGGCCCGACGATCAGCTTCCTCCTTGGCTTTACGAAAAGCCTCTCGTTTGGCCTGGAGCTCACGCTCGCGCTGCTCACGAAGACGCGCCTGTTCCTCTGCGCGACGCCTAAATTCTTCCTGCCTGCGTCTGACCTCCTCTTGTCTACGCTTCTCCTCCTCCTGCCGCTGACGTTGCTCCTCCAAACGGCGCAGCTCCTCTAAACGACGAGATTCCTCCTCTTCCTTCTTCCTCCGGGCATTCTCCTCCAATCGCAGGGCAGCTTGGCGGTCGCGCTCCGCGTGCTCCAACTCACGTTTCGGACCCAACGCCTCAGCGCGCGCAACAACCTCTCTAGCATCTCCAAGCGTGTGGTTGCGTCGCTGATCGAGGCGGAGCTCTTCAAGTTGCTTGAGGAAGATACGATCTTCAGCGGTCATACCGCCATCTTGCATAGTCTCGAGGGCGACATTTTTTGCATTGTTGAGAGCCACCGCTGCTTTTTGGCGCCTGAGCGTCGCTGGGTTGCAGAACCGGGGGCCTTTGCGACGGAGTCCAGGACGAGTGACTGTGAGATGGTAAGTGAAGCGCTTGTGCCAGTGTTTGCGGCGCGGGTGGATGATTTGACTTGGGGAAGTCTTCAAGTTGGTGGGGGCTGTCTTCTTGAAGATCTTTGGAGCAGCAGCATTCTTGGGTGGACGACTAACACGGGCGGTGTTGGCTGAGGCGGGTTCGAAGATGTGCGGAAGGCCCTGTACAGGAGGTGCGTTGTAGTCGAAGAATGCAGGTGGATCCGGCTCGTGGGCGGGGTTCCTAGAAGGGGAGTCGACGCGCGCTGCAGGATCACGCGAAAAAATAGAAGGACGAAACCAAGGCTTCTTCGAGGGGTTCAACATCCTGAATCCAGCAGGTGTTTGCGGGAAGAAGGGGATATGACGGTATGGCGACTTATAGAACATAGTTCTTGATTGTAGTTGGACGTGGACTGAGTGTCTTGAGGTGTTGTGTTATGGTCTTGGAACATCGCGTTCGTACGGAAGTGCGACCTTTAACGGATTGAGCTGTGGACGTTCTGAGAGTGGGAACGTCCACAAATCATGCTACTTGTGTTGATCAATGCGAATTCCGGACTCCGCGATGAGGTGGTGGATATGATAACATATTGTCGTCCAGTTTAGTTTAATGATGTGGACCAATGAGCGGTAGCCAGTCATTTTAACGTCGCATCCCTTGGGAGCTCGTTGCATTTTCCCTTCCTTGGTAACAGTGGGTATGCCACAGCTGGCCACCAGCCTCGGACGCCAGCAGTCAGTCTCGCGGTCAGCAACAATCAGCAACGCACCGTCGGTACATATGAAACTTATTCACGACATGTTAATGGTTCAAAGGCGCTTACACATAATGGGTTTGAAATCACTTGGTTGAGGAATCTGCTTCAAGTTGTGGATTCCGGTTGAGTCTCTGAAATAGCAGAACATTAGTCCACACGATCATAATAACGAGAGGCTTCACTATACCGTAGTTGAACGCAACGTTCAACTACCGTATAGTGAAGCCTCTGATCAATCATTGGACTTGTTCATCCATGGCCAGTGGCTCGTGGACTTGCCGTGGACCGTGGTGAACCTGCCTGGGAATTCTAGAATTTGTACAACGCCACTTCATATTCCGGATTCCCACGCCAGGCTGCCACAAGCCACCGAGTCACGTCGCTGGTGGCAAACGCGCCTATCAGCGCTCAGGCTGTGGTCATGCCAGGTCCGCCACACTAGCACTATTGCGCCCAACTAACCGAGTCAAAGAACCCGCCTTGGCCAGCGATGTGGCCGCCCCTGGTCCGGACAACTGTCCTGAAATGGCAGCTCATGCGCAGCGAAGATAAAAGAGTGGACAAAGCGGCCAGCCGTGAACAAAGCCCAAAAGATACCTTTATCCGCACTCCCGCCAAAGCACCTGGGAGGAAACGTATTTGAGTGGCTGAACGAGCTTTCCAGGTTTACCAACACCCTCTACATCTACTGAACAATTTACTCGCTTTCATTACCGATACCCCTGTTACACGTCGTGATACCTCCACAATGGCATCTCGCATTCCCAATGACCCACGCCAGACCAAAGTTAGCAACCCCAAAGGCTATTATCTCAGATGTCGCGATGTAGATGGCACGTCTGTCATGATCACTCAAACTGCCACTGGTCTTGGCGCTCATACGCGCTGGATCTACCCCGAGTACGACACGAACGATAATGAAGAAGAAAACGGCATGGATGTAGACGAAGAGGGGGACGCCACACCGCCGCCAAGCACAATGACATGCTTCCCTCAGACTCCTATGACCCAGTATGCGTTCGACGTGGGCTCTGTCCTTCGCACACCCGTGAAGAGGCCCCAGCCGCTTCAGCGCAGCCCCGAGCGCATCGGCTTCAAAGGGATCAACTTCTGGCACAACAATTCACTGGGCACTCGCACTGTCGAGCAGACTAGCTCTGGTATTCACGTGAGATATGTACTGCAGAGGCCCATCGGCTCCGTCACGAACTTGACCAAAGAGCAAATTCTCGAGCACGAGTTTCAGAAAAACCACGAAACTTTTTGACTCAGGTGGGAAAATTACTCGGCCGGGAGGAGAAAGAACGGGTGGCGAGAGAGATGAACTTGATTTTGCCGGCAGCGGGTGGGTCTGCTGGTGCGGGCACTGCAAGACATGTTCACTTTGCCTCGCCCGAGCCGTCCATCTTCATCGAAGAGGAAGAGGAAGTATCAGAGTTTGGAGTTGGGCCTACGGGTGAGAGATTGAATTCACAAGGTCTCCCCATGCTCGGAGCACATGGGACTGTCATAATCGACCCCACGTTCAAGCCTCAAGTTCGACCGACGCTGCCTGCCCCGAAGGCCCCGCAGATGCAAACCGAACCTGCGGACCAAGAGAACACCAAGCACCTTGGCAGCATCACCGTCGAGGGGAAGGAATGGCAGGTGTACAAAACCTTGAGGCCTAGGAAGGACGGACAACCCCGAATTATCAGGTCGTCTCCTGTTCAACCCAGGACGCGTAAACCTCGGAAGAGCATGGGATCGTCGCCGCTAACGAGACAGCCTACCATTTTGATTAACGTTATCTAAGGGCAGTGTCGTCTGTTAGAAACTGATTACCAGCTTGAGGGCATGCCTGATCACGAACTAAGTAATATGGTCGTTATGCTCATTGATGTAATACTTACACATGTACTACTTGCGCATTCATCATATATGTATTGTACAGCACTAACGTTCAGGAGTGCCTTTATGATATCCCTCAGAATAGGATGTATTTTTGAATCTTTTCAAGACGTTAGCTTCGACGCCGTTGTCTTCGAGTGTGCATTCATCCGATTCCGCACTCCTCAAGCGCATCGATACCGATCAAAACCCGACAGCGACACTTTAGCAACGTGATGTCTTACGAGCTACGACTCCTTCGGATATTAACTCGTCAAAGATACAGGGCTGGCACGTTGACGAAAAGACCCCGCGCTGAGCGCTCGTCCACCAAAGAGGAAGGTGCGTTCGAAAAAAGGTCTACATGACCGAGTCAGACCTAGTGTGAACTTTGGTTATGCGCACACTTGTAATATGCGCATACCGTGGCCGAAATTAATAAGCCTGATGCGGACTCCCATGATGGGGCCATGACCGGAATGTCGCAGTCAATATGAAGCTTCGAGCAATTCTTCTCTCTTCTAAAGGTCTGGCCTGGTCTGGTTGGGGGAGACTAAAATGGATATCTATTATGCCTTAATAGCTAGGCGATTGGGACGACACTCACATGTGCTCACACTTGATCACGCGAGATTCCTGTCACCTGGATCCCATCATCCATGCGCTTCGAACCCACTTACAACTTCCTACCATTGATATTCGTACTTGAGCCGATCTGTATTCAGTCACCGTGCAAGATATAAGGCAATGCTTAGTAGGGCCACAGACATTTGCGGCCCAATCATCCTCCGAAACATCTTCGTCTTACCTTCAGTGCGCCTCCCATCCCTCCGCAGCATGTCCCACAAGCCCATCCAAACCTTGCTCAACGCCAACGAGGAGTGGGCACAGAGCAGTAATAAAGGACACACCCGATTTTTTTGCTCGGTCAGCCACCGGCCAGAAGCCCAAGGTATGCCCATCGCTCATTTTTAGCCACGTTTTCGAAAATCATTTCAGATCCTTTGGATTGGCTGCTCTGACTCGCGAGTACCGGAATCAGTCATCACAGCATCTAAGCCTGGCGATATCTTTGTACACAGAAACGTTGCCAAGTACGTATGACAAAAAATCATTACAATCCGTGTTATACTCACAACCCATCCCTGCAGCCAATTCCACCTCCACGATGACAGCGCGCTCTCAGTCCTCACATTTGGTGTCAAAGAAGTTGGCGTTGAACACGGCGAGTTTCTTACTACTCTCTTGACGAGGTCGATCCTCCCTCTAACGTTTACACACCTTCAACAGTCGTTCTTGTCGGTCACACCCACTGCGCAGGTGCCATGGCTTGCATAGAAGCAGCCAAAGACACAGCCGCTAACCCCGGCGCGTCCACCCCACTCACGCGCTGGCTGAGCCCCCTTACCGCACTCGTTCAATCCCTCGACCTTTCCGCGTGCTCTGCGAATGAGGCGCTGAACAAGGTCGTTGAAGCCAACATCATCAAGCAGGTCGACAATATTTGCAAGTCGGAGCCTATTACCACTGCGTGGGCAGATCCGGATGCGAAGAAAGTCACTGTGCACGGATGGATGTACGACCTTGCTGAGGGACGCATCAAGGAGCTCGTCGTTCGGGACGCTCAAGCGTGACGAGAACAGATTATGACTTGTTCGTCTTTGATACCAGCACAGCCCCCAAGGCTGTGCGCCGAATTCATGGTTTTCGATGCATTCTTTGCTAGAAAATAAAAATGGCTCTACACGTCGAGAGTGTTTCTGGGATTATGCATCTCTCTTCCGGGTCCTCCCACACTGCAGGTAAGTTAAAACCATTTTGATATCTGAATCGCGCTATCGCGACCCAATTAAAATTGCTGCGATGGCCAAAACTCGGGTATGCTCAGAGTGTGGCACCAAGATTCCCATGAGCGATTGATCTGATGTAGACTCCGAGGCAATGATGGGTCCAGCCCTCAACTTGAGTATTGCACTGGAACTTTATTGCCAGATCGGACATCGAGGCGATTCCCGAAAGTCTCACTGCAAAGACAGGAGGCAATTCGGATCTTGTCCAACGTACTTAGATCTGATGCTCAAAATTGGTACGCAGATGAGTCCGGTTATAGCGCCGATGGCACAATATCTTTGAATTAACAATGATCTGATGATCGCTTAGCCTCAACTCAACATCCTCATCTCATCTGATCTCGATTGCATAGATATGCTACACTATGTAAGATAGGGCACGTTGAGGCCTGCATGGCTTGCTCTGTTGCGACTCCACAGTGCACTACAAGAAGCCAAGTCTTTAAGTATATGATATCTCCAGCAATGGCCCTGCAAGAAGCCAGCCTTTTTGTCAACCTCGACAAAGAGCGTTGAGACTCTTCCATAATTAACATCCAACCCACAAGGACGTTGAAGGTCCCGTCTCCTCTTAACTAGCGAGGGCACGTTGAGGCCGTCATGCAGCAATCGATACGTTTAGTACCTATCGAAAGGGTTAATCAATGTGCGACGACAGAGTGTATCTGTCTAACCTGTAGTGCGAAGCTTTGTATGGGCCTTGGACAGGGATGTCAAGGTACTGGGATTGCTCTTGACTGAGCTCAGTCAACTTGACGTTGAGCTGAGCAAGGTGAGCACGAGCGACCTCCTCGTCCAGCTCCTTGGGCAGCATGTGAACGCCGAGGGGGAATTTCTCTGGGGTGGTCCAAAGAGCAATCTGGGCCAACGCCTGGTTCGCGAAAGAGCAGGACATGACGAAAGACGGGTGGCCGGTGGCACAACTAGTAATTCACCCCATAGGTTAATTACGAACTGGAAAATTGAACATGGAATCAACCAACCCCAAGTTTACGAGACGACCCTCAGCGAGGAGGATGATGTGACGGCCAGAAGGCATTGTGAAGCGGTCAACTTGAGGCTTTACATTGACAGCCTGCTTGGCATTGGCCTTCAACCATGCAACATCGATCTCGATATCGAAGTGACCAATGCTATCAAAGAGTGAGTTCTCATCACCAAAGTAATAGACATTGTACGCACTTGCAAACGATAGCATCCTCGGGCATAACCAAGAAGTGCTGGGAAGTGATGATATCACGGTTACCAGTGGTAGTGATGAAGAGGTTTGAACGCGGTGCAGCATCCTCCATGGTCGTCACCTCATAACCAGCCATCGCAGCTTGCAGCGCGTTGATGGGGTCGATTTCCGTGACGAGAACGCGCGCACCGTATGAGCGCAGTGATTCAGCACACTAAAACGACCAACCATCAACGACAGCTGGGCGAAAATGAAGAAAATACTACTCACTCCTTTGCCGACATCACCGTAACCGGCGACGACAGCGACCTTGCCGGCAAGCATGACATCAGTGGCACGCTTGATACCATCGACAAGGGATTCCCGGCATCCGTAGTAGTTGTCGAACTTGGACTTCGTGACGGAGTCGTTGACATTGATGGCTGGGACCTTCAGCTTGCCTTCACGGAAAGCCTTATACAGGTGGTGGACACCCGTAGTAGTCTCCTCAGAGACACCTTTGATGTCTTTATTCCGACAAAGTCAGTGATATGTTGCCACATAGACCGGTAAAAATCTTTACCCTTCAGGTATTGGGGGTATTTTTCGTGGACAAGGGTGGTAAGATCACCACCGTCGTCAAGAATCATGTTCAATGATTTGCCACCAGGGAAGGCAGCAAGACTCTGTTCAATACACCATTGGTACTCCTCCTCAGTCTCGCCCTTCCAAGCGAAGACAGGAACTCCAGTTGCAGCGATACTGTAAAGTCATGATTAGGATACTGATATCATGAATTAAGATATACTCACGCAGCGGCAGCATGGTCCTGTGTGGAGAAGATGTTCTACCAATGGAAATGAGTGCCTCATGATGACAACATAACCATGGTCACCTACACAAGACGACCAGGTGACTTCAGCACCGAGAACAGTCAATGTCTCAATCAAGACGGCGGTTTGAATGGTCCTGCAGAGTATAAGGACTTCCGCAACAATTAATCGTCATTCGAACTCACATGTGCAAGCATCCAGCAATACGAGCGCCAGAAAGAGGCTTAGAAGGTCCGTACTAAAGGAAGGGGATCAAAAAGGACTTCATTTACGAGCTCACACAAAGTACCTTTGATCTCATGAACATCAATCCTGGCATTTCATTCTAAAAGACGCGGAATCGGTCGACGAACGATCGCGAAAACAAGGCAAAACTTATACCTCGGCGATTTCGATCTCCTTGCGACCGAACGCTGCGAGAGAGACATCTACAGGAATGCTCGTTCAGATTAATAAGTGTGAGCCAAAGATGATTGTCATACCTGCTACTTTGAAGACCATGTTAGAGTATTTCTGAGGGGATGATACGATCGATGATGGGAGAAGGAAAATGAGTGAAACCAGATAAGAAACTGATTGTTGACTTTTTATCTCAAAAACCCACGTGCGCTAATCAAGGAGTTTCCATACAAGGTGCGTGGGAGTTCATCGGTTCAGTCTTTGACAGAGCCCCACTCTAACCGACGTTTTTCGAATCTTCTCTCACAGTTTCTGTAGTTCATGCACATGGCCTTCCATGCACAATCTGACGATGCGACGGAGACTCAGAGAAAGAAGTGTCGACTATTAGAAATAGGTATGATAAATGCCCTACAGATGCGGTTCTTGAATAACTAGCGAGGTGTGTCTTCAAGTGCAATATACATGTGAACCAGAAGAGCTTCCTAGCGGAGAAGTTCGTCCTCGATGTTTCCCTATCCCTCGCATCTTTAGGATGTTCGTGTGAACACTGCGCCTCAGGAAGTTGACATGATGTTGACGTGGCTATATTTTCAGATGCCCTGACCGTCCGGCCGTGGAAATCACAAAACTTATCAAGATCGACCTCAAGACAGGAGAGATTGAAATGCCGGACGAGTCTAGGTCTGTTATCGGACAATGTACCGTGACCATCTATTCACTCCATCCAATACAGTGTCCTTCTTCCAAAGGCCAAACACTGGCGAGATATACGTCGATACGACCTTGAAGTCGTAGCTGGATCGAGTGATTGATCGATTTCAACCTTTCAACCCCCACGCAAGACCTCGGTTCCACCCCAAGACTCAACACCTTGCGATTCATCTCAAATTCAAGTACATGTCACTGAATGCTTTAGTCCTTTTGGACTGCAGTTCTTCGAATGAGTTGACTTTTTACATTCAGTATCATATGAATTTTAGCTGTGGCCATAATTGATTGACTGCCAGCAGCCTCTTTTTTGCTTCTATGGATACTTCAGGTCATCAATATTTGCCATGTTTCAGCTTCTGGTGTGTATTATTGTCCATCATCGTTTCTGTTTACTCTTGGCCACCCTCTGACCAACCGGCTATGATGGTTGATGATACGTTACAGCATCTAAGCGCATAGGTCACAATTGCTGCATGCAATTGGCACTGCCGTGATGCTTCTCATGATCATGGCATTGTTGGCAGTAATAATACCCTGGATTTTTTTTTTCCCTTTCTCAAGTTTTAACCGATTTATGTTGTTTATCGAGTCAATGTTTTTATATATTGTTGTGTAGACTGCTGCAGTCGGACGACAAGCGCGTGCCATTCAATTGTTCCAAACCTTTAGCATCAAACCAATGTCCGAAGATCGGCATCGAATCGGGGTTGCCACGTCTAATGCCGTCCCATGCATCATGATCTGCACAACATAGCTGGATCTGTCGTATTGTTCCGGTCGTCTAGGAGAGTTTGGCCCCGATGAGTCTGCACTGTCGAATGTTGAGTACATAAATTTCAGCAGTTTTGTGCCACTTTCCCAGTTAACTATATGATTGCCACCGACTACTGACTTACTTCCACGCATATAAATAAGTTTACCTCGAACTTGGCTACGCATCCGCTAGTAAGTACTACGATGCAGAACTCCAGAGTCCAGATCTATGGTGGGCGGTGTCACTGCAATTCACTCGTCGATGATCACATGCCGTGACCTCCAGCTGAAGTCCGGCGTTTATAACTGGCTATCAAAAAATGTTTGATAGAGCCCTTAGCTTAGCAATGGTAGTCTTCGGAGGTGTGATCAATGCTTCCGTCACTACAGCCCGTCGCAGGTGTTGTGCTTGAAGTCGTCAAGACATGTTATGCTGTGAGTTTGGTGTTGTATCACACATTGCTTCGCAACTACTAACAATTCCGTCGCGACACCCATCCTAAGGTCTTTAGCCATTCCCTTGTCCTGGAGGCTCTGTCCGTTGCTTGACTTATCGAGGCTTTAACTCCTCCTCCAATCTTTGCCTTGCCAGCTAAAGGTCGCGTGATCAACACTGCCTAGGCCTTGTAGATATGTTCCATACATTTAATCGGTTCGAAGGCGTCCAGGGTGGACATCCCGTGGATATCAAGTACGAGGCTATAGAAGACACCCCATTGAACCGGCGTTCCCCCTCAAATTTTACCTGCACTTTCTCAAATACTCAACATTGCACTGTTTCGTCCTCGCCTGTTGCCCTCCGGCGTTATTCCTCTCCTGGTGCTCCCTCAAGACGAACGCACATTCAATTCTCAAGCCTTCGACAGGCTCACTCAAAAAGAGATTCTCGTAAAGTGTCTGATCGCCGCGCGACCATGTCCCATCCTTTTTCTTCGAGGGGAACGCCCAGTCGGATGCTCTACTCTCAATCGGAGGCCTCTGGGCGGAGGTCTGTGGATAATGGGCAACGCGTCATGCAGTCACCGCCTTACGCACTGCCAAGCGCTTTTGTCCAAGTGAGTCGCCTCTCTCCAACCTCACTGCCATGTTCACAGAACGTACTTTTTGCTCTCGTAGTCTCATGGAAGCATGGATATAGGACCACAAGCGTCTGGTTCCAGCTTGGCTCCGACATCAAGCCTGTCTGGTGCTGTCGGGGACATGAATATTCCCCCGCCCTTATGGAATGCTGCAACCAGACCTTCTTACTCAAATGCACCGACATCTTGGGTGTCCGGTGCTCACAATATGCAAAATATTCTGCCAAACATGCAATCCCATATTCATTCCACTATTCCCTACAACGCTCCTACCACGGATCTTAATACTGCACCACAACCTAACCATCCATCCGCTACACCAAGGTCCCCGCCATTTGCGCACACTTACGCAAGTCAAATGACATTCCAACAAGACCGTTCTCCTCAAAACTCTCCCGCCGTTATGCTGGGCCGCCCAGGATCTCGGATGTCATTTGATCAGTCTCGCCGCCCTTCACAGGATGCTATGGAAGAAGAAAACAAACACCTTCGACAAAAGGTGAAGGACCTTGAGCTAGTCAATGAGAAAGGCCGTCAGCGTATCAAGGAGCTTGAAGTAGAATTAGCTGGCCGCAGCATCGCTGGCCCTTCAATCAGACACCCAGAGCCGTCCATGAGTACAGCCACTCCTGCAGTGTCTAGTACAATGCCCGCTTCTCCGGCCATGCAGGCATCCTGGAAGGCTCGGACAGAGGCTCGCATACGGCTTTTATGTTCGTTGAATCGTGCTGGAAACGCGTTATGCTCCTGGCACGATTCGCGTCGGGAGCGTCGAATTTACCCACCCCGTATGGCTCCTGCTGGCTATTTAAACTGTGGTTGCACATATGAAGAGGCACTTTTTGAAGAAAGTTTGTCTCGTCATGATGTTGGCAGCTACCACCCTGGAGACGCCGTCCGTATGGACCCTGCCCTTCGTAACCCTCTCCTCAAAGTACTGCAGGAGCGATATGAATACAGAGATGGTGACTTTGAAAGAAATCCAGCAACGGGAGACTGGATAGACGGAGAGGGAAGCACCATGTGGGAGCAGAAACTGCTCTCAGGTGCTTCCCACTCTAGGAAAAGAGGCGAGGATCGTCGGTAAGCCTCGAGCATTGTAAATATTTATGTTATCTACATCTTCCCGCATCACTGCACGACGACTTTTCTTTTCTTTCAGATTGCATACTGTATTCCATATTCTTGCGTCTCGCCTTTTGGTCTTGTCCATAATTTGCCGGTTTGGCATGCTCATTCATTGACACTCATACACTTAATTATGTTCTTATATATCGAACGTTGTACGCGTAGACAACTTATAATTATGTAGATCACATAGACTCGAGGTTGTAATAGAGTTGACAGATAATTCATAAGTACTGCTTCACAATTAATACTGAGTTGGTCTTCCTTAGTCACACCAGGGTAGTAGGAGAACAGTCGGGACAAAGAGTGAACCGAGAACAGTTGAAGCATGAATCACCACGAGAATAGTCTGCAAAGAATGATCAATCAATCAATGTCTATGCATTGTGCTACAAATGATCGTTGATAGGCTCATTAATGCAACTGTACAGCCTTGTACAGCCTACTAATTCGAGTTTCACCGACGATCAGCGAGCCCACAGCCACTGGCAGCCATTTAGTGGGTTTCCAATGCAGATCGTGCATGCCTGCACTGCACGCACTATATCTTGCCTTGTGCACACCTCAGCCTGCACCATGATGCATGTGCATGAGGCCTTGACTCTTAGCTTAAGGCAGCACCGGCTTTGTTTCAAACTTGAATGGACTCCGCGAGGCATGAGTACTTGAGTATGTAGATTATTTATATTGTATGTACGTAATTCGCCATCATAGATCGAGTGACAGACTAGCACTGCGCCAGGGCCCCTGTGCCCCCTTTTGTCAAGAACGCGAAGTAGCACACTCAAGTGACTCCGGGATTGGATGAGGCAGGTCATGATGGCGTGTCTACTGGTGCGGTACATGCGCGCTCTCCCTTAGACGAAACGCTGACTAAGCTTCTGAATTGGTGTGACATTACTCCCTCGGTCCAACGTTTTTGTTACTCGCGCAAAATTATATAGTATACCGATGGCAAAGGCTTCCAGGCTCATGACATTCACATTCCTCGTCAGGTGCTGTATCGCCTGGTCATGGTCGCGTCAATCTCCGGATCAACCACGCATCATTCAGTCCAGTGCCAAGTATGACACTCAAACCTTTTCATCTCAGATGCACGGTAGTTTTTGTGGCCCTTGTATTATCGTATATATAATGCTCTCTTCCCCAGCCGAGCTATCCCACGAAGAGATTGACCTGATTTCCAAGCACACTGGTGACCGTGATCTTTTGCATTCAATGGGGGACAGGAATCTCACAATTTTCAGGTGCATTCGATGGATATATGCGTAAAAATGACTGCTTTCAAGACGCCGCAAGGCACGCCCAAAGTCGTTGCGAGGTATCTCACATGAGCGAGGACGAACGCATACAAGGTTTTCTCGTGATGTACACGATTTGAGACTTTCCTTATATTTGTTTAGTTGCCATCAGGCTCACCCTCTGTGAACTTGCTACAGCCCGCCACCATACACCACCTCTCGAGTGTTCTCCATTTATTAACAATGTCGGATCACACATTCCACATCATGCAGTAGGTGATTGTGTAGAGTACGTCACTGTTGGCTTGAAGGTTTGGGCGAACGCTCATTGATACCTAGCGCACTCTCTCGTAGTGCTCAATTTTGGTCTAGCTATTCCGGGTACCTGCGAGAAATCCGTGAGGTTGGATCATTTCTTGGCTGTTCTGCTAATAGTTGCGATCAGCCCAGCTGTGCTTTGCGTTTCGCCGATGGATGGAAATCGGTGCGTTCCAGCGGAGATGGTAGCTGTTTCTCTCACGTTTTATCCCTTAGATACCGCAAAGGATATCTATAGAAACATAACGTTGGAGAAAATTGCTCTGATTCGATTTATCCTGGAACAGCAGAGGGGATTCACAGCTGCACATCAGAACTGGGAACGATCATCTACAGTTAACGGAATCCTCTAATAAGCATAACTGCGCAGCTGATTATTTCTAACAGGACCTAGGCGATCTCATTAGTGTGTTGAAATCGACTAGCGGTCATATACGCGACGTCGCAGATGTGACGTCCACTTCTATCATTCAAAATACGCAATCAGTAGGTGGCCTTCTGATGTCTTAGGCACAGATTATTGAGGAAGCACTTGCAGCTGTTCACAAAGATGGAAACTACTTTGTCAGTCATCAACCAGCGCAGCTTAG
Source organism: Suillus placidus (assembly GCA_016628565.1). NCBI lineage: Eukaryota > Fungi > Basidiomycota > Agaricomycetes > Boletales > Suillaceae > Suillus > Suillus placidus. The sequence continues at coordinate 436,716 of JABBWD010000017.1, forward strand.
ACGATCGTATTCGTTCATTGGACAAGGTAACCTATCTACAGCTTATCGATGAAAGCTAACATTCCCAGGTTGATCAGAGGATTGATGACCTGACATCAAGCGTATTGTTCTCGTTCTCTTGGTTTTCTAAGCGTTCCTGAAGTAATACACAGCATTCAAAAGCCCTGTCGTCGCTACTATCACTTGTCGAATCGCGTTTGACCGCTGAAATTGAAGACATCGCATCATTGATGTTAGAGCAGAGCCTTCAATCTCGGGCAGTCGCGGTGCGGTCGTCTGAATACTTCCCTTAACATTCTTCTGATTGAGCTCCCAGGATCAAGTTCAGGAAAAATGGTCCGCGCTTGACGCGACTTTCTTTGCTATGCAAAATGTGACGGGTTTCTTCCGTTTTGGTCGCAGGTTGACAACTGTAATCTAGTCCTTCCACGACCTGCAGAGTGTGGTCATAGGGCTTACATTCTCCTTGGAGACCTCTCTTTCCCAAGTAGTGCATGTGCAAGAGATCCAGCGAGAGGTCGCAGAGTCTGTTTCACTTCTTGATAACAGGATTTCCCAGCTCACGGAAGTGACTCACCGTGAACTTGAAACAATCAATCAGACGGCCCTTGCCCTCATTGACACCTTTCAGCGCAAGTCAAAACACGAAGCTTGGCTAATTAACCTGCAGTGGCTTTTGCGTTTTGTCAAACCCAGTTTGTGTTGCTATTGACTGCGCTCTTTTTCTCTGACATCCCTATGTTAACGTCAGTGCTCGGCTTCAAAACTTTTCAGGCTGCAACCAGTCTATTGGTATTCCTCTGGCGTCTTCTAGAAGTGGTACTGTCACTTCTCATGGTAACTGAAGGCTTGAAACTCTGTTATTTTTATTATTCTGATTTTACTACGGCAGACTAGCGCCGCAGTTTCCAGCATCAGAAGTCAACTGTTAACCAAGTTCCGTGATTCAAAACAGATACAGCCGCATGAAAGCTCATGGCGTCTCGACTCTCACCTGGAGGAGAAAGTGACACCTGTCTCGAATGGCAATCTGCAACGGAATGTCTGTTTGGACCCGCGGATCATTCGGCGACTTACTGGACCTCGCGTATCTCGCATACCCGATAGGATCTGTCGTCGAGCCACCCCTTATTGAACATCGTCGCAATTCTCTCTCATCCCTTTCTGTTTCTGTATACTCTTTGCGTTAATTCAGAAGGCACGATGGTTTCCATGAATCCCTAAGGCTAAGGATGTTGCGAGAAACCTTGCTCAAGGGGTTTGAACGTCTGAAAATTTGAACCCCGGTCGATGCTAATTGATGGGTCGCCCAATTTCATGTTAATTAAGATAGTCTTGTTTCGCCTGGGAGAAGTCCCAACGAGTCATGCCAGTCGTGAGCGTGAGGCCTGCCTACATTCAGTGACTATGTGAAAGCATATATGACCAGCGAAGCGCTTTTTGTGTGTAAATGTAAATAAATAAATAATTGTTTACTGTGCCCCTCTGTCCCAATATTTGTCATTGATATCCGAAATGTTAACCGGGTCCGCTAATCTCCAGTCTCCTGCTTCCAGCGTCTAACGTCTACCAACCTCCGTTCTTTGTCGTATGCCGTGAGCTGTCATGCTTGCGCAACTGAATGTCCGTCTGGAATCCGACATATTTCCACCACCCAGCCGCCATGCTGGCCATATTGCACATGACAAGACAATGGACAAACACGCCTATGCATCCAAGCATCAAAGACATCTGCAGTCTTACGGACAAGAACAGCCCTCGATTACACCTACCGTGGTCTCTGGTCATAATAAGGAGCCACAACTATATCGAGCGCCCAAAGGTAACGAGGTACATCTGCTGGCATATTCACCACACTGTACTCCACTAACTAGATTTATGGACAACCTCAGGTCCACCCAGCTAGTTATCGTGCATCTAAGGCCCCTTCCCCAAATGCTCAACTACACCCTCGCGTGATTCCGCCTCGATTACAGAAGCAGTATCCAGCATCGTGAGTCAGGCTGTTACCCCTCTTCGAAAGCACCTTCATTTGCGTGGCACAGGATGGGTAAGCCAAATTCAAGCCTTGACCTTTCAACCTTCCACAAACAGCTGTGTATTCCTGTGTATTCCGCATGTGGACGAATACCACGCACGAATTCATCCATTGTTGACTCGCCATTGTTGACTGGCCAGAAACTACATTCACCTGAAACTGTAAGTCCACATTACACTTGCCTAAGAGCCATAGTTTTTCATCGGCGCTAGATTTCAGACATAAAGGCTGCGCTGTTCGCTCAGGGCATTCACATTGGCATTCAATCGAGTACCTCACATCCACGGTCTCCTACTGATCAAGTTGAACCTCATCCTCGCATTGATCAAGTACGATTCATTTATTTCTTTGTATGAACAAACTAATCGGTACTTATTCAGCAAACATTGCAAACACTACCAACTCCGACAGCACCAATGTCTCATCATGACACCCTCCAACCGCTGGGAGTTACACCAGGCGGCCATCTGCAAACACTGAATACACCGTGCGAACCACCCAAGCGACCCCCGGGTTTGCACTCGCCTGTTGGCCGGGGTGTCGCATTACCTGTAGCGTCAATTCATGTCAGCCTTCCTCCACCTTCCAAGGCGAAGGTAGTAGTCAATCCCCTTGGGCTGACCGAAAAGTTAATTTAGTCATTGATACTCAGAAATGGGCTCGTAAAGAACAATTATCCGGACCTGAGTTCTCAGTCGGAGATCTTGAACCCGTCACAATTAAACCAGACACCCCCGAACCTTCGATCTCATCAATTTCTCCAAACAGTATCAAGCTACCATCCGTTCAGGGGGGATTACGACCGTCGAGCCCGAAACCTTCACTCAGAGAATCGACTGCTTCAACGCCATCAAATTCGGCTACGGTGGGCGGTGGTTTATCTCTGGTACTGACGGCTATATTGATTCTCTTGGCTAGCAGGATACGAGAAGTTTGTCAACTTCGGGCAAGGATGAGATGTGCAGGAAATGGTTTGTTGGTATTTGTGGCCGCGGCAGGTGGTGCCCCTATGCCCATAAAAGGATACCGTCCAATCTCACCTGCAAGCGTTGGCTGAGTGGTGAGTGTACTCGGTCGCAGTGTCCTTTCGTCCATGAGCATCAGGCAAGTTTGACATCGTCATGATTCAAGCGTGATGATGACCTACTGCTCAGAGTTCCGACAGTTCCGACAGGAATCAACCGCCTGTTCGAAACGGCGATACTCAAGACGTCGTGCAAGTTGCCGACGGTCCCGTTCAAGATCAGCCTCCTATTCGAAACGGCAACACTCGAGACGGCGTGCAAGTTCCTGACGGTCCCGTTAAAGATAAACCACCTGTCCGAACCGGCAACACTCGGGACGGCGTGCAAGTTCTCGCTGCTCCTGCCAGTGTTAAAGATCAATTACCTGTTCGAAATAGAAATACTTGTAGCCAAGTTCCCAACCGTCCCGTCAAAGACCAGCCACCTAATCGAAACGGAAAAACTCGAGAGGGCGTCCAAGTTTCCGAAGGTTCTGTTAAGAGCCAAGCACCTGTTCGAAACGGCAGCGCTCGAGGCATAGATCAAGGTATTTTACCTGCTTGCCTTAGCGTAGCTAGCCGAATTTCTTAAACTCATCCCCATACTCGCAGACTCAACTCGATCTCCATCTTCTGGCACGTCCAGCAGCGTGAAGTCCGCCATGACAGAGGTTCAACCCTCCAAAACGAAATGTCGGGGTTCAGAACGACCTTCTCAGGCGGCTTCGACTAGCGGCACACCAGAAACCACGCGGCATCAGGCATTCAATAATGTATGTGTATTCCCCTCATGCCTCATTTCTGGCACTCATCCTGTGAAGCCCGATGGTTGCCAGCCGAAAAATGCTCCGTCACCAGTTCGGAATACTCGCGTCGATGACGCACCAGTGTCTGGCAATTCCCTATCACGACACCCACAGCCCAGCCTGCCGTCCCCTACCACACGTCGAAACGAGGATCTTGTCATACCTGTGACAATTGCAGATCATATTACACTGAAATTACGTAGCGGTTTCGATGTACAGGACGTGACCACTGGATTCGAAACTCGGTGGGTACACATTGGAGAGGTGTCACCGCACGTCAAGGAATCCCAACTCCGCTCCCTTTTGGAAGCATACCAAGTCGATGAATTATGTATTCCGGACGGAAAGGGTGCCAAGCGGTTGACCGTCAAAGTGCAGTTTTCCACTGCAGCGCAAGCCATGGAGGCTTCAATAGCCCTTCATGGGCGGCAATTCCTGGGGAGGAGACTCAGTGCGAAGTTGTCTTTGAACACCACCGTACGCGGTACCACAGTGCTTAGGGACACCGCTGTCCGTATTACCTGGAATGCGCCACAGCGCGTTGGGTACGCAGGGTACGCAACCCTTGATGAGGCCAAGGCGGCGATTGCAGCTGCTACTGGATTGGTGATGAAGGACAACATTCTCACAGCCGCCTTGTACGAAGGATTACCCGCAGTTGGTGTTTACAACGTGATGTTTTCTCACCTTCCTCCCGATGCAGAGAGAAAGGATTTGGAGCAGTTTGGCAAGGCAGAGTCCATCGTGTTCGAACGCCCCAATTATCAACCACTCGAAAGCGCTCGCAATGCGGTACATCGGATGCTACGCAATTGCGGCAATCTCTCCAACTTCGATCTGATTCTTCCTATCTGGAACGGCATCGTACTCGCCTGGGCAACCTTTGAGACCCATGCGGAAGCCAGCAATGCCAGGGATCATCTGGATGGACAAAACCCTCGTGTGATGGGAGGAAAAACTTACCTATCTGCTCGTCATGTGCAGTCTCTCAACTTCTCGTTGCCGTTGAGCAAATTCAAGACGCTGGAAGGAGAAATTACTCGCCTTCGGTGGTCGTGGCGAACAAGGTTCAACCATGACGTGACTCTTGTTGATCGCCTCATGCAGCCTGATGGGCCTGTCCACATCAAGATCTCGGCCTCAAAAGTGAACGATCTTGGGATTGCCAAAGCAGAATTCGAACAGCTTCAACATGGTGAAGTTGTGACTCTTCAGAAGAAACCCATATGGGACAGATTCTTCTCTCATCCCTCCGGCCAGTCGTTCATTCGTGAGGTGGAGAGCCGATATCCTGGAATTGGACTACGAACTCGGATGGGAAAAATCCTGCTTCTGGGCCCAATCAAACAGCGTCAGCTTGCTCGGCGAGATATTATGACGCGGTTCCAAGAATTACAGGCGCGAAAATGGTGGCGCATCCCTCTATCAGGCAAGGTGGTTGGTCCATTTGTCGGTACAGACCTCGTTACCCTCCAGAAAACCCTTGGTTCTGAGAACTGCTACGTACATTACTTCTCGGATCAGCGCAATCTTGTCGTGCGAGGCAACGAGCAGGCTTACCGCATTGCCTGTGAAACAGTGGAGAAGGTACAAAGCCGTTACACAGACACCTCCATGCCATCTCCACGCTCTGTCTGTCCGGTTTGCTTCACTGAAGCATCAGTCCCAATCATTCTCACCTGCGGACATGCTTGGTGTACATCTTGCCTCGAGAGTTACCTTGTGTCCGCAGTCGAAAACAAGGCATTCCCTCTCACCTGCCTCGGCGATGACGCCTCGTGTACCGAACGCATCTCTGTCGCCCTCACCAAAAAGATCCTATCTGGTGAGGATTTCGCCTCCCTGTGTGAAGCGTCATTTTGGTCGTACGTTCACGCACGCACGGACGAGTTCCATCACTGCCCAACACCGGACTGCGCTCAAGTATATCGTGCAGTTCCTGGCGGCGTAATTCTCCAATGCCCATCTTGTTTGGTTCGCATCTGTTCTGGTTGCCATACGGAGGCTCATGATGGGCTCACCTGCGAAGAGCGGGACAAGGCAGAGGACGAGTCGTACCATGAATGGGCAGCCACTCATGATGTCAAAAACTGCCCTGGCTGCAAGACTCCTATAGAACGCAGCGAAGGTTGCAACCACATGACCTGCGCTAGATGCCAAACGCACATCTGCTGGGAATGTCTATCAACATTCCCGAAGGGAGACGGTATCTATGAACACATGCGAGAAAAGCATGGTGGCATTGGGCTAGAATTTCTGTGATCACCATTCGTTGACATGTTCTTTTCTCTCTCTTTTCTCCATCTTATTTTATGCCTGCTCTCAAGGTTTGCTCCACTTTCCCTTTGTTCTACCATCTGTGCACTGCGACTTGTACTTGTGCCAATATCCTCTGTAGCGTTTTGTCCTATCCGTGGCATTTATGATTCTACTTATACAATGTAATAGGTCTGTTGTATGTATGCTCTGGTACCCAACCAATCGCTTGCAACAACTATGAGTAAATTATCCCTCCCATCCTTTTTTAATGATAACTGTAGACGACAAACTAAGTCCCATCAGCATGTTATCGACGAATAAAAATGCACAACACTCACGCTATCATACGGTTGCGCTGGAGGCCGTCCATGATATGGCAAACTCGCAGGTAACTCTGGCCTCTCCGCCAGATACGGCACAAAGGCACCATACTGATCTTTATATCCCTCCGTCTCGTTTGGATAATGCTGCAACTCTGCAGGATACGCCTTGTCCTCAGGTGCATAGACGACATACGAATTCGACGTGAGGTAGTCACCGCGTCTGTTCCAGAACCCCTTCCGTACGCGTCGCGTATAGTGCGCGGGCTCTGGGGACTGAGAAGGCGGTGCAGATGCAGCTGGGTTGGGGCGCTCCATCGGTGGTGGCGGGAGAGGATTCGAGGACCTGTTGTTGTGGCGACTCGCTCTTTCGTACGATTGACTCCTATCTCTGCGTCGCTCGCGATCTCTCTCCCGTTCACGTTCTATCTCTCGCGTGCGAACACGATCACGCGAAGGTGATGGTTCTGGCGATTCCTCGTCAGAATCTGGAGGTGCAGATAGAGGATAAAAGAAGTCATCTGCGCTCGAAAGGGTAGACGACGACATAGACTCTGGAATGGTCGATAAATGGGCCGGCGGAATTACAGGCTCTGTCCTACTCCGTGATAACGAACCAGTAGCAGCAGATCTTTGCACAGAATTGATGAGGGGGCTCAGTGCACTACCCATGTCCTCCGTAAATGTGGACAGCGAACTCATAGAGGTCGGGGAGGACGTGATTGGGAATGAATGATGCCGCGAAAGGGGTTCCGGCATTGAAAGGCCACGGGAAGCGGACGCTGAAGTGCTCGCGCTCGGGTGAGGCGCTGAAGACGAGCGTGACGGATGGTCGAGAGCCTCATCCGTATGTCTGCGCATCCCCTGATAGTGAGGAGGGGTCCGCGTGGCATTGGATGAGAATGTCGTTTGAAGGTCTGACCTAGTTATAAATGGCTCTGGCTCTCTCGTGAACACGGGTGCATGAAGAGGTTGCTGTACGCGGGTTGCCAATGAAGATATGGCCGTTGATATAGACGAAGATGAAGATGGCGGAGCTGGAAAGGGGGGCACATATAGCGGTCCGGATGATGATGTCCGACCTGGATAAATAGAACCCATACGACCGTGTGACGATGGTGGTGGCGGAGTTTCCGAAGAGATGGAATGTTGGCTCAGGCCCTGAGAGCGCGAGCTGAGGCTGTCTAAGGAACCGTGTCTTGACGCTGGATGACTGTAAAAATAGTCTCGTACAGGTGTGCCCGCGCTTGTAGCGCTATGGCCGTCCTGGGAACCTCTTCGTGGGGGCCCATAACTGGTCGGGGTCGAGTTACTCCGAATACTATCCTGCGAGCTCCGACGATTGTTAAAGTCCTTCGTCGGGGTAGCACGGTCTGCTCCATCCGTCGGCAACAGACTCGGAGGATTCCATATCCACGGAGTTTGTGGTGCAGCATCCCCTTGTACATCTCTGGTAGATTCTCGTTCTCGATCTGGTCTACAGTGTCCTTCAAGCTAGATCATCTCTGAAGGCAACACCATGCACGCACCTCGCAGGGACCATGTTTTCCAAACCAAGACCATTGTTGGAGAGCCGTGTCTGCCAATAGCTCGGGCTTGGTGGACGCGGGACGCGCTTGTGAGGATTAAAGTTAGCAGGGACGTTCTGAGCCCATCCCATGCCTGGCGCCCAGGGAACACCGGGACCTGCGGCATTCATGTTATAGGCAGGGTTATACTGCCAATAGCCAGCCTTCCAATGTGGGTGGGTGTTGGCGCCAGGCGGCATGGGTGGTGGACCAGGGAAGTTTGGAGGAAGAGAAACGCCAGCAGGTGGCGGCCAGGTGCCTTGCCAACCTTGTGGAATAGAATGTTGCTGCATGAGCTGTGGATTTGGGTGCCAGTGTCCTCCTGATTGAGCCATGACGGACCTTTGGTAGATACAGTGATAGTCAGCAATGATTAATGATCTAGGTAGGAGCGCACCAGATCTATACACACAGTTGTACAGGCACTTTGGCCAGAAAGCGAGAAGGGGTATCGCTGAGCTTGGCTGGTTTCTACAGCTTCACTCGTTGGCTCGACAGAATAACTAGTCACCGGGGATTCAGTGAAGAATGAACTTATAATGCGAATTGTACTAGGTATCACTAATTTTATATGATGGAACGAGGCTGAGACTGGTAGGAAGGAGTCAGCCGACACGGAGGCCAAACGAGCACTAGCACTGGCGAGCCTGCGGCAGACTGTGACACGGCGTAAGATGCACGACTCGGAAACGCCAAAGTTCGAATTTGCACAGCTTAATTTCATCACCGTATTTCTTTAAGAAGCCTCATAACTTATCTACCAATGCTTTCGCCAGGTAAACATCCATGCATTGGCGTAATTGCAGGTGCTTACACTACTGTTACATTGCAAATTACTAGGATATGGTAACATCAAAGGACGATGACTCGGATGAACCCTTGGCCAACGGAAGCAAATCAGGTTCAATCCGGTCATAGCGGACCGTCCACCGGGTTTCAAAATACTCCGAGCCTTCCAGCATACTCTTTTGAGGTGGGGTTGAAAGTTTGCTCCAAGATTCACTCTACCTGTGCTAAACCAACGACGAGAATAATCGCAGGAGCTGAACGCTGATCCAAGTTGCCTTGTAGCCGATCAGGGGCAGCACTTTTTGCCCAATGCCGGGACTGCAGCTACCGACGACACAAGACAGTGTCTGGCTGTGAGTTCCTGAGAGCCGTTGACCTCGCATTGTCTCTCAAAACCAGTACTGAACGAAGCCGAATTCATCGCACTGTCACTATGCGCCATCCTTTTAGATTATTGGTCCGCAGCCCCTGGTATGGTGCCTTGAAAAATGATCCCTAGATTTTCTAACAAAACAGTCAATGGATGTTCCAAATTTCAAGCGTGCTGGAAGTGCACCCAGATTGGACCGAAATCCCACCGAATCCCACCATCCGTCGACCTCTTGCCCTCCCATCTACATACTCACAGTCGTGGTGGATGCAGAAGGATGGAAGTGCGAGTATTTCATGCGACTTGTCCTCTCCTTTGCATCCGATGGGAACTGCAGGCACCCTTGCCGTTTGCGAGAACAGTGGGAAGTAGAGAAGTATCATAAGGACCAGGAGCAATCGCGTAGAGTGTCACAGCATGTAAATCCTTAGCATCCAGAGGTCTTGCCATCGCTCCTATCTCTGCCTGCACTGACCCATTGTCCATCGACTTGAGAAGGAGGTGGGATTGGAGGGCCTCCTCCTAATCAGTGCTAGATAAGGGTGCATGATTTTGCAATGGGATACCAAGACAGCGTCCTCTAACATGTCATTCGACCAGCCTTTGTCAAGAGTACGACTGGATGGATGAAGGTGTGGTTTGGGGTGCCAGCATGGTCCTTATTTAGCGGAGTTTATGGCCAGGTACTGATGTGACGTAATCACGTCACAAACTCGGTATAGTCACGTGCGATGTGAACCTTGGACAAACCACTTCCAGACCGCGTCGAATGTGAAACCTACTATTACACGGATGCTGAAGAGTCCGAGAAAGAAGAGTGTTACGGTAAGTGTTTTGAGGTGTAACAAGTACATGATTACTTACGCTTGAATAGCCATCACGTCCGACACGAAGGAATGGATCGAGGCAGACCAGTGTAAAGAGGGAGCCACCAGAGATTGACCTGAGTGCCATAAGACCCCCCAGCCCAACAGAAGACCCGCTTCTGTTGAGTGCAAGACGTTCGGCGTCAACCACCAGGTCTCGATTGACCCCTGTCTTCTCAAGCTCGTCACCGCATAGACATACCGATGTTCGGGATACCCAATTAGGCGAGTGGACGGACACCGAATCAGAGGGCGAGGGAGAATACACAGGGCATTTCAAGACGTTTCAAGTGCCCACGAAGGCGGACCCGCCGACGAGTGGGACAAAGGCGCGCATGGAGCAGTGGGGTCGGCCAGTCAGCCCATTTCCGTATGAGGCACGACTAGACAGGAGCTTGCCTGATCCAGAGGATATGGAACTTGCAGATAGTGAGAATGAGGACATGGAAGGAAATATCTTGGATGCATTGGATATTGAGAGCGTATTCGAGGATATCGTGGAGGTGCCACCTGCGTCGGACGATCAATCCAGCGATCCACCAACCAGTGATTTTCAATTCGGGATAGAAGAGAGTGAAGATTCAGATGTGGACGTTGAAAGAAATGTAGTACGCATCACAGGTAGCGATCCAAAGGCTGCAGCAAGAGCCGCTGCGATTTTGAAATTAGTAAGTATCTCTCGCTTCAATCTCCACAAGCTGAAGTTTATGACCTACTCAGCATGACTACGACTGCTTACTGGCTTCTTCCAAGCGCGCTGCTGCCCGCAAGTCGCACACAACATTCCTTAGTGCAGGCGTCGGGAAACGCCGCAGCTCGATACAGAGCCAGCGTACGATCCACAGGGAAGATTCGACACCGTGGTGCGATGTCGAAGATATCATGCAGGACATTACCTTCATAGAGCAACATACACCTATAAAACTGCCCCTTCGGGTCAGTATTGGGCACACTGGAGAGCGAGTGCCTCGTCCTTCGAGTGCAACATGCCCCCAACCTCGGTATAGACCCAAGGCGGGCGAGTGGAGGCGTGAAGACTGGAAGCTTTTGGATAAATGTTTTTTTGAGGAGTGCCATGTCAACGGAGTTATCACTGCGCCGAAGGAGGTTAACAGGGAGGCGGTGGTGATGCGATTTCAATGTCTTGCTGGAGGTCACGATGTCGTGACGGGGCTGGGTCCCCCCTGGAGTTGGTTTGTACTTCCTTGCAGTTTTCGCTCTCCCAGCTGAGCTGACACATACCCAGGGAGAACTTGCTAGCGAGAGTAGACGTGCTCATCAAAAAGCGGGCTGCGCGAGCCGATCTCTCAACACTATCTTTTACCAGCTTCGTATCCCCGGATGTATCCACGTTGGCGAATTTCACGTCTACACCGATCTCGCACATACCGCGGTACCGTGACCTCTTCGACGAAGCCAGTGCTATTGACGCAACGAATGTTCCCATATCTACATCATCTTACGCAGTTAATTCTCAACCGACCGTTGTACCACCACATCATCTAGCGGAAAAGACAGGTTTCTTTTCCAGGCTCCCAACATGGGCATCATTTCTTCCTCGCCGCATACATATCAAACCTGACGATCATTCCGACTGTCCTCCCTTGCCTCCTCCGCCCACAGATATCATAGACCGTCGCAAGCCCATTATGACACCAGCGCGGAAACTTTCGGAGCGGCAGAAACCACACAAACATTTTGTAAATCTTCACCATACCACACCTCTACAGAAGCATGTACAGCTGCGCAGGAACAAGCCAAAGCGCCTCGTAGAGCTCCGTCACATATCGCCGGAGCCTATCCAACGCGTTTTCACGGGTGATTGCCAGGCAAGACGGAGTAGCGGTAGTAGCGTCAAGGATTTGATCCAATGTTTTGAAGGGACGAATGATCCTGCTAGTGAAGGAGGTGATATACAGATCTCTACAAGTGCCATGCAGAGTAGGCTTTCTTGGAAACCATAACTATACATTTAGACAGTCAGGAACATTATAATAATCATCTATGATATTCTCAATTCCTCGCCTCACTTCTGAACACTCGACTTGTACTCGACCTGGGTACGAATTACTGGCCCACGAGATGTCACGGACGAGCAAGCAACTGGATACTTTTTTCACCCAACTTCCAGCAGCTTCTCGATGGTCCGAAAACTGACGAGCACAGCTGATGAGTGTTTCGCACTTACTACCCTCGAACATCTGTCTACCCATTCAGGGCATTCAAGCGCTCCCCATGAAAATACTACGACTACTGACTCGAATAGCTCGATCTTTCGCATTACTGGATCTGTTTAAACTCCTGAGTTTCACGGCTGACTCGTTACAAGGACAAGCCTAGGTGGAAAGCGGGGAGCAAATTGGTTCCGTGTTGCCAACCGGTACCTTGGCAAGACTATAGCATAAAAACAGAAATAAGACGATGGAAGGCTCAGCATGGCCGGGGGTGAGAGATGATCGTAAATGCATGCAAGAGGGAAAGAGGAAAAATCATCGAGCATTAGAAATTCAACAAAAATGACCTCATGACTGATCCGACGAGGAAGAATGTCGAGTAAAGGAAAATCCACAGCATTTAACTTCGTAGGAGACTGCTCTCGTTCCACCACTTGAACCTTGTGTTGGTGTTGATCGTACTTGAGACCCCACTGCAGCTTGGCCTAGTGGCGTAGAACCGTTGGCCTCGTCGCAAGTTGTAGCAGTAGTATGTCCCATAGCTGCAGCCACTTCTGCCTCGGTGGGTGGGGTAATGCCATATCTCTGCCAATGTATTTATTTCAATGAGAGGAGCGATGGCGAGAACCACTCACATCTTCCTCGCGAGCAGCAGCGACACAGACAGTGCGGCTGGAGGTTCCTATGGGCAATAAATTGAAGTTCCAATGTCGGGGCTGGTGCGGTGTTGCATTTGCAGGTCGAGTGCCGAGATGTTTGGAACCAAAAAAACTGCGCCAATGAAGGCGAGATGATGTGCTTGCAGGCGGAGCTGGGCGACGAGGCGTGTGGTCTGTGTCATTGCCCCAGAAGTCATCACCCTATATCGGTGTCAGACGAGAGAGATGAGGAACGAGAAACTGTACTGACATATCTTGCCAAGCCTCTCTTTCTGGCCTGCTGTGTAGCGACCATACGGGCGTTAATAATCTAACGGAATAAATGAGTGAAGGGTGACATCGTTCACAATTGATTATCGCACGTCTCTTGATTGAGCAGCACGTCCCTATGAAAAAGGTGAGATGCTGTATGAAAGAGAAGTAGAGATTATTTGCCTTGAGCTTCGCATCAGGCTTTGCATTGCCATTCGCACCCTAAACAACGACCAACCCTGTTGTAAAGATGTTGAAACACAATACGCATACGCACCTCAACTTGATCTCCGCCCTGCCGTTTGAGCGCTGCTTCCAGGCTCCATACATAGATTTTTGCTTCAACTCCAGCACTGGCAATGTATTTTCCATCGGGGAACATGACTACAGCGAACAGTTCATCGTCATGCAAGAGAGGATCTCCGACTTGCTGATTTGTCTCAAGGTCCCAAATGCGAATGGAGCAGTCGGTTGATGCGCTAACAAGATGGCTTTCATTGGGGGTAAGACGGAAAGAGTTGATACTGTGGGTATGACCCTGAAGAACGACGAGCTGCTTCCCATCAACGGACTGCCATATTCGGATGGTGTTATCGACTGACGCAGAGAAGATGTGTGCGCTGTCCTTGGACCAACACAACGACGTCACTGAGTGCTCATGTCCCTTGATGAGGACAAGAAGCTTGCCGTCTTTTGACCACACGCGGATAATTTCGTCCACCCCGCCGCTCATGAATTTATCGCCTTTTGGAGAGTATTTCACAGCGAAAACCCAGCCATGACCGGCCTCTATCGGTGGTGTGATTGATCGACCGGTATGCGGATTCCAGCGTCGTATAGTCCCGTCTCGCGATCCACTCACTATCTCCAGGGCATTGGGGTACCAATCGACGCACCACACTGCGTCATTATGCGCTTCCCAGGGTTCACCAACCATGCTACCCTTCTTTATGTTCCAGAGCAGTAGCTTACCATCTGTGCTCCCACATATGACCATCTTTTCATCTGCAGACACTGCTAGAATAGTTACCCCTCCTCCGTCAATGCGCAATGCCTCTCCGACTGGCTCTCCATCACTTGTCCACTGGCGCATGGAACCATCTTCCGATGCACTCAGTATGTTGCAACTGGTGCCAAAGCAGGCAAGGCTCCATATGCATCTGGAGTGACCCTCAATAATACGCTCCGGCATCAAGCACCCTGTCGGACGTTCTGGTGTTGGTTTTATCCACGATGTGGTCCGAGTCGTGTGGTTAACGAAATAGGACCGACCAATGGGTGACATGTGCCATTCACATCCAGGAACAACGAGAACTCCAGGAGCATCTATGTTAGCCATGAGTTCCTCGCTCCTGATAGCACTTTTTTTTCTTCGCTCATCTAGCCGCACTCCTGGTAAAGGTCGTTTGAATGAAGTCATGATGAGCGTGTCATCTTGATATTGCGTCGTACCATCCAACACCTCGAACTGATGCCACAGTGGAGGGAGCGCCTCATTCCCGCCTGCTTCTCGTTCAGTAAGTCGATGGGTAAAAATCGAATTGTTTACCTGCCCAACGAGCGTCCTGACGGCGCTGTGCACCATAGCGTGGCAGATCCTTCGCGTTCGTCCGGAGAGGTGGAACAAACGCCGCCGGTGAGTCTGACAGCGCTTCTCTCCGCCTTGCTGACGTGCTTGACTCGGCCTCTTCATGGGGCATAACCGTGATTGAGAAAGGTCAACTTTCTTTACAGACGAGTAGACAGTGAGGGAAACTCGAAAATGCGCAAAATCAATGATCGGGAGCTAGACGAGATGGCGGAGGTGATCAAACAGTGTGCAGCTCGCATCTGGAGAGGTGCCGCATCATCAGTTTTGGATAACCTCATCCTTCGCTTATCATTTCGTTATGTTCTTGATGCCCGTCTGGTCTGTAAACACCAGACCAAAAAGAGAGGCTCGGCAAGACCTGTCAGTACAGTGTCGCGTTCCTGACTTTTGTGTAGCCTGACACTGATATATATACATGCACTGCTAGATATTCGTTGTTGCATGACGTAGTTGCAGGTGTCTTGTTTCGGTGGTAATGTTGCCATAGAAGCAAGGTGACCTCCAGCTTGAGGTGACTTGTTTTGGTTCGAGTTCAGATGGCCTGTGACACAACCTGTTCGTTACGTCTCGTCATCGCATGTACCAAATCTGTCAGCGAGCGCCAAGATATGGAGTGTTGCTTGAGCTCGACATATATCGAGACATCTGGACCACCAACAGTGACAATGAATCGGGATGTAATGAAATCAAACATACAAACAGCATTACGCGCCTAGTATTCGCCACTTCTGCAAAGTGTGATCAAGGAATCCATTATGAACCAGTATCCTCAGGCTGAGCGTTGATATGGCAAGCTTCTGGTGTCCAGTTCTTCACTCTCTTGACGCGACGCGTACACAAACACAGACCAGGCCACCCACTTCCACCAGAGCAGAACCGACTTTCCCGAGCGTGTATTCAGGTCGCGAATCCGAGGACACAGGTATAGGTGATGTAAGGGGAGGAAGGTGCGTGACAGAAGAGCAAGGGCACACTCGTCGCTGTATTATCCCGAGGGCACAGGTGAGGCGAAGGTTGACTCTGATAGGAGAAGGATTATGATAGTGCAGAGTCTGCAGACATGGCAGGTGTAGCATGTAGTTATGTAAAAACTTACATTGCACGAGGACATGGATTCATGGGCAAGTGTGATTGGAGACTTAAGCCAATAAGCAAGTCGCCGCCTCAGTCAGACTGTAGTACCGCCGACTCAGCCGCATTCGAGAACATTGAGAATCAGTCTTAGAGCATTTGAAGCAAGCGTTGGTCGAATGCGGTTTGCATCGACACGCGACTGTAGACAGCCTGGTCTGCATAGTTTTAGAGTTTGAAGGAAGTCATTCACTACTCGCGGTCACATTGCATGATCGATCTGATCAGGGGACCTGGGTCCCAAACATCCGAGTCCAAGGATACAAGACCATTGAATGCGGGAAACCCCGGGCTCACTTCACTTCGAAATTGACCGTCTATACTTATGTCTCATTGGAGCAACGACGGCTCTCTAGTAGATTCTAAACACCACTGATAAGTATAGTTATAATCTGAAAATGAGATAATGGCATGAAGCAACAGAATACTGAATATTCATGCACATACATCAGATACCACGAGCTGCGCGTGGGACAGTCCTAAATGCACACGTTTAAAGGGAAGAGAGAACATTAGCAAATGACCTCATTCATGACTGATGTGAGGTGGGATCTAGTGGGATGATGGCGACCAACGAAAAATAATCTGCAGCAGCTCACTCCTTCACAAACAAGTTCTTCTGCTTCACCTGTCGAACATTGTGTGCGTCCTTGAGACTTTGTACTCCCGCTACAAGTTCAACGACCTGGCTGCTTTGAACTGTTGGTCTCATTACTACTCGCATGTTGCATAGCTGCGCAGTGTGTAGTGTCGGATTTCTTGCCACATAGTTGCTGGAGGCTCGAAGAGAAAAGCTGGGATATCATAGTTGACAATTCAGAGTCCTCTTTACCAGGTTCCTTTTTGTCCACAAAGTTCCATTCTAGCAGTCTGCCCTTAAGCGGACATCTAGAGTAATACCGTATGTTGATAAACATTTGCGATATGTTGTGTTGTAATTTATCTTGTGTCGACAGGTTCGTATAGGTTTGCTGGAAGTTAGAGCGGATCAACGAAATCAGCGATGCAATATATAATATAATAGCAGAGCATGATCTGAAAGTATGATACACACCATGGACATGTATATCGGATGGCACGAGCTAGGTGTAAGTAAGGTCCCATATGCGAAGAGACAAAATAATCAAATGACAGACAATCACTTAGCAAATAATCTCATGCCTGACGCGAGGCAGAACGACGACCAAAGAAAAATCTACAGCAGCTAACCTCATAGGAAACTTCTCCAGTCCCACCACTTGAGCCTTGTGCCTCCGTTCGTCGTCCTTGAGATCCTTGTACTCCTGCTGCAGGTTGAACAGGTTGCGCTGAACTGTTAGTCTCATCGCCATCCGTACGTTGCATGGCTGCCGCGGCTTCAGCGTCAGATTCAGGGGTAATGCCATATCTCTGCATTGTGTTTCAGTAGAATAAAAGAGGAGCGATGGCGAGCAACTCACATCTTCCTCGCGACAAGGAGCAACTTCAACAGGTCGTCTAGAAATCCCCACAAAAAACAAGTTGAAATTCCAGTGTCGGGGCTTGCGCGGCATTGACCCAGGTGAATCTGGAGGTCGCGTGCCAACACGTAGGGAACCGAACAAACTACGAAGAAGAGACGACGGGCTTGCAGATGGAGCTGGTGCGCGGTTTGTATCGCTACCAAAGAAATCATTGCCCTATATCAAAGGAAGGTTAGCCAAAGCTAAGGATCAAAAATTATACTAACATATCTCCCCATGCCTCTGTTGTTCGCGTACTGTTTGGAGACGATCGGACGGGAGGCAAAGTTCTAACAACACACAAATCAGCGAAGGATAAAGTTATTTAAAATTGATTAGCACACATCTCTCGGTTGAACTGGACGCCTCTAGTGAAAAGGTGAGATCAAGTGGGAAAGAGACGCAGAACTGCCTTGCCTTGGACTTCGCGTCGGGCTTTGCATTAGCATCGTCTATACCCTAAACAACAACAAAAACCTTTAGAAAATAGAAAAAACGTCGCAACACAATTGAGATACGCACACCGTGCTGTTTGAGCGCTGCCTCCACACTCCATACATAGATCTTTGCGTCTAATCCAGCACTGGCAATGTATTTTCCATCAGGGGACATGACGACAGCCAAGAGTTCGTCGTCATGCAAGAGTGGATCTCCGACTTGCTGGTTTGTCTCGAGGTCCCAGATGCGAACAGAGCAATCATTTGATGCACTAACAAGTTGTCTTTCATTAGGAGACAGACAAAATGATCTGATGGGTTTGGTATGACCCCGAAGAACGACGAGCTCCTCTCCATCAATCGACCGCCATTGTCGGATAGTGCCATCATATGACGCGGAGAAGATGTGAGCGCCATCCTTGGACCAACACAACGACGTGACGTCGTTGTCATGTCCCTTGATCCTGATAAGCAGCTGCCCGCCCATTGACCACACACCGATCATGTCATCCTGCCCGCCACTCGCAAATTTGTTGCTTTGCGGGGAGTATTTGACAACATTCACCCAGCCGTGACTGGTCTCTATTGGCAGTGCTATTTGTCGGCCGGTATCTGGGTTCCAGCGTCGTATGGTGCCATCTTCCGATCCACTTGCTATCTCCAGGGCATTGGGAGACCAATCGAAGCACCTCACTGCATCATTGTGGCCCTCCCACGGATCACCAACCATACTGCCCTTCTTCATGTTCCACAGCCGTAGTCTGCAGTCTGTACTTCCGCTCACGACCATTGTTTCATCCGGAGATAGCACCATTGAACCTATCCGCGCCCCATGGCTGTCCAAAGGCTTTCCTACTGGCTCTCCGTCTCTTTTCCACTGACGAATTAAACCATTGGACGACGCGCTCAGTATGTAGCAACTGGTGCCCACACAGGCGATACCCCATATACATCCGGAGTAACCTTCGATGATACACTCTGGTGTCAAGCTCCCTGCTGGACGTTCTGGTGTCGATTTCTTCCACGATGTGGTTCGAGTGTTGTGGTTGACGAAGTAGGACCGACTAAGTGGTGAGATGTGCCATTCGCATCCGGGACCGAGTTGAAGAAAATCTGTGCTCAGCCATGAGTTCCTCGCTCCTAGCGATATATTCTTCGCTCACCTAGTCGCACTCCTGGTAAAGGTCGATTCCATGAAGCCATGGTGAGCGTATTGTCTTGATACAGTGTTCTACCATCCGACACCTTAAACGGATGCCATTGGGGAGGGAGCGCTTCATTCCCGCCTGCTGAGTAAGTCAGAGGTATCCCAATACAGTTTGCTCACCTTCCCAAAGAGCATCCTGGCGGTGCTGTGCACCATATGGTGGTGGATCCTTCTCTCCCGCTAGAGGTCTAATACATGCCGATGAATCTAACATCGCTTCTCTCCCTCTGGCTGACGTGCTTGATTCTGCCACTTCGTGGGGCATGACCCTAATTGAGAAAGGGTGCCTTACAGAGAGGTAGACAATGAGCCTTGCGATAATGTGCAAAATGAGAGTCGAGGAAAAGAGATGGTGGAGGTGATGAATTGACCCGCTAAACGCTCAGATTCGCATGCTGCGGTTGCAGGTACCTTGCCGAGAACGCATGTTAGTGGCAGTGAGGTTACTTTTGTTCGAATCTTGATGCGCCTCAGTTTGTTCCGTCTTACATATCACCACTTGCACCAAATCCGTCGGCGAGCGCCAAGATATGGAGTTCGCTTGAGCCTGGGCATCGATATATATATAGACACTTGAGCCGACAGTGAGAGTTAATTTTGAATGAAATGAAATGAACATGCAAACGCAGTTACACGCCCAGTCGGTGCCTCTCTGCGAAGTATGACAAAGTAGAGAGCAATGTATACATACAATGGTGATGTGGCATTCAACCCCAAGTCAAGTCACCCATAGATGGATCACCATCCTATCAATGTCCTCAAGGGCGTTGGCACACTCCCATTGCGTACCCGGCGTCCAGCTCTGCACTCATTTGTCACGGCACCACAATCCAGGCCGCCCACCACCTCCCCCCCACCGAACATCAAGTTCCCCGCAAAGAATGCCTTGCACACGCGGCACCATGAAGAGCAGGGTTCAACGGAAAGCAGGGCCGACTTCCCCGAGCATAGTTTCAATGTGTAGATCTGAAGAAATGAGGGGAGGGAGGTGCACGAGGAGAAAGGGGACCCTGGGGCCGAGTGTGCGGATGAGGGTTGCGGTGTTGAATTTTGACTCTGTAAGGAGCGCTACTGTACCGGTAACCTCAGGCTGTTCAGGCACGCGTATGGATTTTGGAAGAGGAGCGGTCTTGAGCAAGCATATATGACATACATTTTCCATCTCACGAACGTAGTTTGGCGAGAATTTCTTCTTTTCCGCATTACATTGCGCAAGGACGCGTATGCATCTATGGGGAGGTGTCATTGGGGACTGGGAGTCTGAGCTAATAGGAAGCCACCACCAGCCCAGCAAGTCGACACCGCTATCAGCCTGAGATTTGCCACCGACGCGTTTGGGTGACATCCGAGTCGAGAAACAAACTTGAGGAAGCCGGATCCAATGTTGTTCCCTGTGGATGACGTGCTCTGCATAATGACTTGAGTTACTAGCTATAATGTGAATGACATTTGTCAAATCGTATTCCTTCCTTAAGAGAGAATTTTGTCTACCGTGACCGTGACGAACTCGCTCAATCCAGGAAACCCTTCCAAGCTTCACTTCTGCTTGAACCTCTTCCTTCACCTCCGAAAATCGACGTGTCTTAGTGCGTCTCTCTTTGTACATATCCCACTAACTAGCTAATGACCTACTGGATTAGCAGCGTCATCTTTAGCTGTGCTATTAAGTAAAACTGAGTACCTCACGTTGGGTACATTCTTCGCGACCCTTGATGGAAAGAAGGATTTTGCACGTCCAGGCAAACTTCTTGCAGAGCGTGTAAAGGCGGCCATGCCCATACTTGCTGGGCCACATGCGTTTATTCTTACTATCACTCATCTGCAGTCACAGACTCACTGTGCGGTGTTTACTTCTACAGTGAAGAAACGTATTCTATCAGAATTTCAAATCGTATCAGAGGTTTAGAGACTACGATCGATACTCGGAACGACGACGGATGCTTGGAACGACGACGACGAGCCCACTGCGGCGCTCACTGCAACGCTCGCTGCAATCTTGCAATCCCATCGCTTACGCTTTGGGGTTCGCTTGCACGCTAGGCTTCTCATCTTATCGCATCATCTGCTTTCACGTATTCACAGCATCAACCCAAAGTTTCCACCACACGGCAATCACACCTCGAGCTCTCGAGGACCGCCCATTGCGAGTCAAAGTGCATTAACAGTTTGACAGGCCTGCACCTTGCCTTGGCGTTCTTCTTCCAGGTAGTCCTCCGACTCGAACGTATTCATCATTTCCAGCATCATCGTACATTCTCTACTCCTTGCCTCTCGATAACGACCCTCAGAGACAAAAACGATGGCGTACGGTGTGTCCTATAATTACCACCGTCTATTGCATCACTCCAACTTCTCATCGCGCATCTGGTCCTCCAAAAGCAGATATTGTCTGGTCAAACTACGTCACCTTCTTGCCCATCATGCATCACGTTCCAGGATGCATATCACCGTCAACTCCGGCCTTGTCGTGTCATTGAGTTCACCACTGTAATCTCCTCACACTATTACGCAGCTTGGCACCATCGCGTTACGCTGCGATCACAGGGGTACTTGGTCTGCATGTTAAAAAACGAGTCACTCAGGCATTGGCGTCATCTGATGCTAATTCATATAGGCACCCGCATGTGTAATATTAGAAATGCAGTGCTATCTTCATATCTTGACGCTCGCTGAAGAATTTGGTGTAATGTACAGCAATCGATAGAACTGCCACGACCTTCGAAGCACTGCAATCGACACGCGGTGCAAAAAGGCGCCCAGAAATACAGCATGTACAGTTGACTATCTAGCAGGTCTCTTTAGCACGTTCATCTCTCCTCGCCCTCGAAACTTCCATACCATCGAGCTCTGTGTCGTTGTCAGCGCGTCCCACCGACATTCGAAAACTTTCTTCATCAGCATCCTGGCCGAGTCAAGCACATCAGTAAACCGGAGAGATGGAGAACGAGGACCGACGTTGAACTCACCGGTGGTTAACACACCTCGTCAGACGAAGGAGAAGGATCCACCACGCTATGGTGCACAACATCGCCAGGGTGCACTTTGGAAAGGTGAGTAACCACATTTTTATACCTACTGACCTACTCAACGAGAAGCAGGCGGGAATGAAGCCCTTCCTCCTCAATGGTTTCAGTTTAAGTTGCTGGATGACGAAATAGCATATCAAGATGCCACACTCGCAATGGTTTCATGGAAACGACCTTTACCAGGGGTGCGACTAGGTGAGCGGAGAACATGTCACTAGCAGGGAGGAACTCACAGTGAAACATAGATCCTCCCCACTGGCAGCAGCTCGTTCCCGGATGCGAATGGCACATCTCACCGCTCGGTCGGTCCTACTTCGTCAATCACAATACCAGGACTACCTCGTGGAAGAAACCAACGCCAGAACGTCCACCAGGAAGCTTGACGCCGGAGCGCGTCATCGAGGGTCATTCCAAAGTCATTTGGAGCCTTGTCTGTTTGGGCACCAGTTGCAATATACTGAGCGCATCAGGCGATGGTTCAATTCGTCAGTGGAAACAAGACGGAGAGCCAGTGGGGAGGCCTTGGACTAGTGATGAAGGAGAGGTAGGCTCAATGGTAATGTCTCCAGATGAATCAATGGTCGTGAGCGGAAGCGCAGATGGCAGGCTACGGCTGTGGGACATCAAGAAGAGCAGCATGGTCGGCGACCCGTGGGAGGGGCATGACGGTTCAGTGAGGTGCATTGATTGGTCACCCAATGCCCAGGAGATAGCAAGTGGATCAGTAGACGGCACCATACGACGATGGAATCCGGATACTGGCCGACAAATAGCACCACCGATAGAGGCCGGCCATGGGAGAGTTTATGCTCTCAGATATTCTCAACAAAGCGACAGATTCGCGAGCGGCGGAGAGGACAAGGTGATCTGCGTGTGGTCAAAGGACGGTGAACTGCTCATGGAGATCAAGGGCCATGACGGCGATGTCATGTCATTGTGTTGGTCCAAGGACGGCGCACACATATTCTCCGCGTCATACGATTGCACCCTCCGAAAATGGCGATCAATTGATGGGGAGGAGCTTGTTGTTTTCCAGGGTCATACCAATACTGTCTACTCCCTCTGTCTTTCCCCTGATGAAAGCCATCTTGTTAGCGCAGCGGGGGACCACTCAGTTCGCATCTGGGACCTCAAGACGAATAAGCCAGTTGGTGACCCGCTCTTGCACGACGATCAAGTCTCGGCTGTTGTCATTTCCCCTTATGGAAAATATATCGTCAGTGCTGGATTGGATGGAAAGATATATGTATGGAGCCTAGATGCAGCGCTCAAACATACAGGCCATGATCATGTGAGTGTCTTAATTCATTGTCATTGTCTTTTCTAAGTGGGTTTCGGTTGTTGTTCAGAGTGCGGACGAGAGCAATGCAAAACCTGATGTGAAGCTCAAGGCAAGTCGTCTGTGCTTCTCTTTCTTATGGTATCTTACTTCTTTACCAGGGACGTCCAGTTCGATCGAGAGGTGCTGTGCGCCAATCAGTTGTGAACACCTTAATCCTTTGCTCACTCGTCTCGTTAGATCTTGCACGCTAGCCAGGCCTCCAAACAGCAGCCCAACAACAAACTCGGAGGCATGACGAAATATGTCAGTATAATCTTTCGTTTCTTGGCTCTTGCAAGTCTGACACTGGTGCAGGGTAAGGACTTCTGGGACGCTGATACCCACACTGCGCCTCGTCTCACAGCGAGCCCATCGTCTAAACTTCGTTGGCGCAATTTTCTCGACTCGCTGCGTTTCAGCACTCAATCTGGAGATGCGCCACAACCCATACCGCTCGAATCCCGACGTTGGAATTTCTTTCCAGGAGGAAGCACTATACCCACTGTTGAAGTAGCTGCCGGTCGCAAGAAAAATGTGAGTGGGTCTCATCCCTCCTTTTTGATATCATTGAAATAAATACATTTGCAGAGAATGTTTGTTTCCCCTCCCAGTGCAGCAGAAGTGGCTCGTGCAGAAGCGGCTGCAGCTATGCAACGCACGAATGGCAACGAAGCCGGCAGTTCGACGCAAGCAGGTCAACCTCAGGCTGTGCCGGGGACAGAAGTGTCTCAAGAACAACCGACGGAAACGCCAGGTGCAGGTGGTGGGACAGGAGATGTTTCTTATGAAGGAGTGAGCTGCTGCGGATTTTTCTTTGGTCGTCGTCGTCCCACCTCGCATCGGTTATGAGGTCATCTACTAAACTAGTTGCTTTGATGTTTTTCTCTTGAAGTTGTGAGTTTCACAGATTATTTTGTACCCAGCCATACACCTCGTGAGCGTTGTATTTTACTTGTCTATGTAGATGAAAGCCATATAGCTTCTCAAGTTCACAATATCATTTCCGTTTTCACCTGGCAGTACACCCCATACCCCGGACTCCACAAATGATTTTGAAGTTCGGATGTCGTGAGAAGTAGGATAGGGCAGTGTATCAACATACCAGCACAATGACCTGAATCCCTCGCACGTGTGAGTATTGAATATTGAGAGTGCCAATGAGTGTACGGAGATTTGCACCGCCCTTCCTGGGAAGTATGTCCTAGTTTTTACCTACTTGCATGTCTTGACACCTCTTGGTACCAATAGAATCCAACCATATGCTCCTCGTCATCATCTTCCAGCCAACTTCTTGTGCGGGAACAGTATGCAGATACGTCAAGCGCGTCATTGGTGGGTCAGTGTTTGATGATAGCGTAAGTAAAGAAGCGGAAGCGATGCTGGGCCTGCAGGTGTTTTGTATCCTGTTACTTTACAATTCAGGTTCCTCTTTGCCAAGTTCCTCCGCGTCAACAACACTCCATCCTCCGTGTGTTGCAGCCTGCCCTTGAAGTGAAATCGGACATCTAGAGCCCATACTGTGTGTTGTTAGACATCTGCGACGCGTTGTGTTGATATTTGTCTTGTCGACAGGGTTCGATGGAAGTTGAAGCGGACCAGAGAACTCAGCATTTCGGCATATAGAATCTGATCGGCCCTCCTCAATGGAGTAGCGAGCGATGCAATAGGCATGCGATAATAACATGGTGTAATCTAAAAATATGATACATACTGTGCA
The DNA here is from genome assembly GCA_016628565.1 of Suillus placidus. Lineage (NCBI taxonomy): Eukaryota > Fungi > Basidiomycota > Agaricomycetes > Boletales > Suillaceae > Suillus > Suillus placidus. The sequence continues at coordinate 461,731 of JABBWD010000017.1, forward strand.
GGTCTGCGTATATAGGACGGCACGAGCTAAGTGAACGAGCGTAAACGCACACGAAATGGAAGAGGCAAAACTATCGAATGACAGAGTCTGAACAAATGACCTCACGACCGATGCGAAGTGGGACGACGACGACCAAAGAAAAATCCACAGCAGCTAACCTCATAGGAAACTTCTCCAGTCCCACTACTCAAGCCTTGTGTTTCCGTTGGTCGTCCTTCAGATCCATGTATCCCTGCTGCAGGTTGAGCAGGTTGCGCTGAACTGTTAGTCTCATCGCCATCCGTACGTTGCATGGCTGCCGCGGCTTCAGCGTCAGATTCAGGGGTAATGCCATATCTCTGCATTGTGTTTCAGTAGAATAAAAGAGGAGCGATGGCGAGCAACTCACATCTTCCTCGCGACAAGGAGCAACTTCAACAGGTCGTCTGGAAATCCCCACAAAGAACAAGTTGAGATTCCAATGTCGGGGCTCGCGCGGCATTGATCCAGGTGAATCTGGAGGTCGCGTGCCGACACGTAGGGAACCGAACAAACTACGAAGAAGAGACGACGGGCTTGCAGGCGGAGCTGGTGCGCGGTTTGTATCGCTACCAAAGAAATCATTGCCCTGTATCAAAAGAAGGTTAGCCAAAGCTATGGATCGTAAAATTATACTAACATATCTCCCCACGCCTCTGTTGTTCGCGTACTGTTTGGAGACGATCGGACGGGAGGCAAAGTTCTAACGACACAAATCAGCAAAGGTTAGGGGTATTCATAACTTATTAACGTACATCTATCGGTCGGACTGGACGCCTCTGGTAAAAAGGTGAGATCAAGTAGGAAAGAGACTCAGGACTGACTTGCCTTGGACTTCGCGTCGGGCTTTGCATTAGCATCATTTTTACCCTAAACAACAATCAAAACCTTTAGAAAATAGAAAGACAATTGAGATACGCACACCCTGCTGTTTGAGCGCTGCCTCCACGTTCCATACATAAATTTTTGCATCTTTTCCAGCACTGGCAATGTATTTTCCATCGGGGGACATGACCACAGCGAAGAGTTCGTCGTCATGCAAGAGTGGATCTCCGACTTGCTGATTTGTCTTGAGGTCCCAGATGCGAACACAATGGTCATTTGATGCGCTAAGAAGATGACTTTCATTAGGGGACAGACATAGGGATCTGACAGCGTTCGTATGACCCCGAAGAACGACCAGTTCCTTCCCATCAATTGACCGCCATTTCCGGATGGTGTCATCTAATGATCCGGAGAATATGTATGCGCCATCCTTGGACCAACACAACGAGGTGACGTGGTTGTCATGTCCCTTGATCTTGATAAGCAGCCGCCCGTCCATTGACCACACGTCGATCATGTCGTCCTCCCCGCCACTCATGAAAGCGTCGCTTTGTGGAGAGTACTTGATAGCATTCACCCAGCCGTGACCGGTCTGTATTGGCGGTGCTATTTGTCGACCAGTATCCGGGTTCCAGCGTCGTATGGTGCCATCTTCCGATCCACTTGCTATCTCCAGGGCATTGGGAGACCAATCGAGGCACTTCACTTGATCGTCGTGCCCCTCCCACGGTTTGCCAACCATACTGCCCTTCGCTATGTTCCACAGCCGTAGTCTGCTGTCTGTACTCCCGCTCACAACCATTGTTTCATCCGGAGATACAACCATCGAGCATATATGCGCCCCATGGCTATCCAAAGGCTTTCCTACTGGCTCTCCGTCTCTTTTCCACTGGCGAATCGAACAGTCCTCCGACACGCTCAGTATATTGCAACTGGTGCCCAAGCAGGCAAGGCTCCATATACATTTAGAGTGACCCTCAATGATGCACTCCGGCATCAAGCTCCCTGCCGGACGTTCTGGTGCTGGTTTCTTCCACGACGTGGTCCGAGTGTTGTGGTTGACGAAGTAGGACCGACCAGCTGGTGAGATGTGCCACTCGCACCTAGGAACAACAAGATATCCAGGATAATCTATGCTTCGTCATGAGTTCCTCGCTCCTTAGTGACACTGTCTCTGCTGACCTAGTTGCACCCCTGGTAAAGGTCGGTTAAATGAATCCATGATTAGTGCGTCGTCTTGATATCGTGGTGAACCATCGAACAGCTTATACTGTTGCCACGAAGGAGGAAGCGCATCATTCCCCCCTGCTCCTTAATGGGTAAGTCGGCGGGTATCACAGTGCGGTCTGCTCACCTTCCCAAAGTGCGTTCTGGCGGTGCTGTGCACCATATGGCGGTGGATCCCTCTCTCCCGATAGAGGTATCATACGTGCCGATGAGGCTAACAGCGCTGTTCTCCCTCTGGCCGACGTGCGTGATCCAGCCTCTTCGCGGGGCATGACTCTGATCGAGAAAGGACGATGTACTTTACAGAGAGGTAGACAATGAGCCTTGAGATGATGCGCAAAATAAGAGTTGAGAAGAAGAGATGGTGGAGGTGATGAACGGACCTGCTAGGCGCTTATATTTGGTTGATGCTGTGTTGCGGCTGATAACACATGTTAGTAGGAGCTAGGTGATTTCTGTTCGAATTGCGATGCACCTAGGTCCTCGGTTTGTTCCGTCTTATATATCACGACTTGCACCAAATACGTCGGCAAGCGTCAAAATATGGAGTTCGTATCGGGACGCCTGAACCACCAGTGATAGTCAAGTTTGAATGAAATGAACGTGTAAACGCAGTCATACGCCTAGTCGGCGCGTCTGCACAGTAAAGAGGAATACTATTCACATACAATAGTAACGTGACATTCAACGCCCTGAGTCGAGTCATCCATAGATGGATCACTATCCTATCAATCAGTGTCCTCAAGGGCGTTGACATACTCCCCATGTGTATCCGGCGTCCAGTTCTGCACTCTTTTGTCACGGCACCACAACCCAGGCCGCCCGTCACCTTCCGGGTCACGTTCCCATCGAACATCAAGTTCCCCGCGAAGAAGACCTTGCGCACCACCAAGAGCGGGGTTCCAGAAAGCAGAGCCGACTTCTCCGACGGTGGTTTCGACGCGTGAATCTGAAATTGGCGGTGGGGGAGGAAGGTGCATGAGAAGAAAGGGGACGCTGGAGCCAAGTGCGCGAGTGAGCGTTGCGGTTGTGAATTTTGATTCTGAGAGGAGGAGGGCCACCGTACCCAGGTTAGACACGGGTACGGAAGATCCGGAAAGGGAGCGGTCTTGAGCGTGCATATGCCATACGCCTTCCATCTCGCGAACGTAGTTTGGTGAGAATTTCTTCTTCTCTGCTTTACACTGTGCAAGGACGCGTATGCGTCTACGGGGAGGTGTGATTGGGGTGGACTGGGAAAGGGGAAGCCACCACCAGCCCAGCAAATCGACGCCGCCATCAGATTTGCCACCGACGCGTTTGAGGGACATCGAGAAACTTTCTTGAAGCAATTGAAGCGACCGTTGCTCGAACGCTGTTCCACGCGCGACTGTTGATAACGTCCTGTGCATCACGGCTTAACTTCAGTACGACCTTCGTCTAAGATTTGCCTTAGCTAGGGAGACTAATAGTTAATCACTGGTGGTAGTAAGTGAGGGATTTGGGAGTTCGCAGACCGGATACAGCTGATTCAGTGACTTGGGGATGGGTCTGCCAGAGGTTGGTTAGAGACTAAGTTGCCCAATCCGGGAAAACCCGGGCTACTTTACTTCTGCTTGAACCTCTTCCTCCACCTCGGAAAATCGACATGTCTTAGTACGTCTCTCTTTGTATATCCCATCAACTAGCTACTAGCCACTCATTGGATTGGCAGCGTCATCTTTGGCCGCGCCATTAAAACCGAGTACCTCACGTTGGGTACACTCTTCGCGACCGGCGGTGCCGTGTATGCATCCCTTGGTGGAAAGAAGGATTCTGCATCTTCAGGCAAACCTCTTGCAGAGCGCGTGAAGGAGGCTGTACCAATAAATGCTGGGTCCAGGTGCGTTTTATTCTTACTCTCACTTGCCTGCAGACACAGACTGACTGTGCGGTCTACAGTGAAGAGGAACAATTGTATGTGTTCTATAAGGATCAAACGACTCGTGCTGCAGCACGGACTGACCAGGATGAACAGTATCAAGAACTTTATTGCAGAAGCCGAGAAGGAGGGCGGGGCAGCACATCATTGATTCGGGTTCTCGTATTAATATACAGTGCGAAGCGGCCAGCATGTAGTTACCTTGATGCATGTCCGAGACATACCAGTTCAGTGACCTCTGGAAATAGAGATTTTTCTCGCTCTCATCGTTACTCCCATCGAGCCAGAACTTTGGAGAGTTTCCTTTTCGGTTCATAAATATTCTGTATCGTTGCTTTGCAACTGCCAGATCATTACCTTGTAACTGTGTGACTTATACCAACAACGTTCTCTCACTCATTCCCTCCATGTCTTCTGCCATATAACGACACCCATACGACAAATACTACCACCACCATGAACATGGACCATAATGACAGCACTACACTAGCAAGCACCAAACACTTGGCCCTCTTGAACACCTGCAGCTCGCCAACAGCAGCGAGTTCTCTCCCATCCCCGCCCTATTCACCCCCTGCAAGTCGCAGCACGCCACCTACCAGTGCCCACCCACGAGGCATATCTCCAAACGACGCGACCAAAGCCCTCAAAGCTGCCCGCCGGCAATCTTCCATCTCCTACGTATCCTCTCGCGTCGATGTCTTCTCGCGACACGGGACATCCACGTCTACAACCGCGGCTGATGCCTCAATAGGAACGGATACGGTACATGGAACGGGAGGCCCATTCGAAGGACACAAAAGGACTTCGCGCTTGATGAAGAGGCGCACAATAGTAGGGCTCGAGGAATTGCGCGGATTAAACACAGTTGGGGCCTGCGCGAATGTGAGCGTTAGGAGTGCCAGTGCCAGTAAAGGTGTAGAAAGAGCTGCACTGACATTGGCTGAAAAGTACGTCCGGATCTCTGCGTGCCTATATTGATGCCAACGGAATCCAAATTTCAGGCACGCCGACCTCCTACACGCAATTGCAGCCGCTGAGAGCAGGCGCCTCGAGCTAACCGGTCAACTGGCTGCTGTTGAAGGGGATCTGGGAGAACGTGAGTCCTTTATTCATGTTTCATTTCGTCCTTCCTCGGTGCCGTCGTTCCGCGTTATATCCACACATATGCCTAGATTCCTGATCAAAGCGAACTGACCCCCTCTCGTTTCCTAGTAAAACGCAAATGGGAGCGTATCGTCAATCGCGAACCATACCACCCTGCTCTTCCCTCGTCAACACCCACTGCTTCAGTCGTAGATGGCCTCAAAGAAGGCGTAAGATTACTCGCAGCAGGTCTGAGCGACCTAAGCGACCTCTCTTCTCCAATTCCCTCACCGGCCCCTCCAATAAACACAGAAGAAACAGCGGGTGTTCCGAGGCGGCACGCACAACGTGTGAGCGATTCGTCTACATCAACATCAACACGTTCAGGGGTGGGACGACTCTCGAGGAGTTCCGTGTCATCTGTCTGGGACGAAGATATTCCCCTTTCTTCTGGTATCGTTGCGGAAAACAGCGAACGACACGTCACGAATCAAGCACGAGACAAGGAAGTGTCAAGAGCAAGACAGGAAAAAGTTTTCCGTCGGAGATCGCGCGATCTTTCTCATCCTCCGACTGCATTTACGAGGCATGCCACTTCCTATAATAGTACCAGTACAAGTGTAGACCTCGGGCGAGGCAGCTTAGAACCGGACTCAACTACAGAGGTCGTTCGGGGTACATTCAATCCGGGAATAGACGCGTCCGTTACAGCGGTGGGCATAACGGCTTCAGAATTCGATGCAGACGGTGCAGGGTCTTCAGATTCACCAAGCAAAAACACACTCCATAGCCAACGCTCCCCCCTAGCGCCTCCTTCATCAATTCCTGGTGCCGGACCGCTCGCTGTAGCTGGTGGGGGATGGGGGAACGTCGGTCGCAAGTTTGGAGGTGATGTGTGAGTGATGTTCCCTTCCCACTTTTGTGTATTCACCTCCGCTTTTCTCCGATATTTTATCACATTCACGAACTAATACCCTATCGCAGATTCTCCAAAAGCCAAAAACGAGCCTCCATCCTCCTCGCAGACGTCTCTCAATCCATTGTATCAGCATTAACCCCATGCCCAGTAGCCACCACCCCCGCACCAGTCCCAACATCAATACAAACATCAGCACCTTCCCTTTTCCCATTCCCCTCATCCCTCCGCACACCCTCAAGCAGCACCACCTCTCTACACAGATCCTTCCCAAGCGCTTCCGTTTCCTCTTCCTCACGCACATCATCATCAAACGCGAGCTCTCCACAGACGCGCTCCACGTACATGCACACTCGCACCCAATCTCATGCTCCGGTCCCGCGCACAAACAGTTGGCTGGAAGATGAGGAAGATGAGGATACGGTGAATGCTGGGAGGGTTATGATGCCGTCTGTGTTTACGCCTACCTCTACCTTCGCGTCTGAATCTGCGTCAGTACGCAAAACATTCGCGCCCACCAAAGGAGGAACGGCGACAGCGACAGCTACGAGTTTCGATGACGACGACGACTGGAATTGGTAGCAGTTACCGTTGACAGCTTTTGACGTTCTCTGGCCATTTTTGGAAGAGAAATAGGCTCTGACTGAGTGTGTGCGAGGCGTATACGGTATTGTATGTTTATACTATAGATATTTCGCCTCCTTCGTTCGTGCAGGCAGGGACGGCAACGAGCTTTGATGACGATGACGACGAAGACTGGAGTTGGTAGCGATCAAATTTGGGTGCATAGACGGGAGGGGTATTGTAAGTATGTTGATAGATTTTTTTTTTCGTTATGTGCGGTATAATTACTTGTGTTCGATATGTTGTCGCATCATAACAGTCGAAATTGCATGTACGATCGACGGGTTTGCTGGGTTAGAAAATTTGCTCTGAGTGATCAGTATCAAATGAATAGTGATACTTCAAACGAGACGTTGCTACATTGGCTTTCACGTAGATACAATTGTTGGATCATGTACGCCGGCACGAGGTACATGTAAGAAGAGCGCAAGAGACAGGAGAAAAAAAATCCTCGGGCGATGAAAAAGACAGTTTGAATTCAGATAATGCCGCCGGGAGAATCTTCAATCAGGTTGTAATCCAACTCGCTTTAGACTATACTAGCGCCGTCCTATAGACTACTAGGGTTGTCATAGAATTTCATCATACATAACTCCCCTCCTGGTATGGAAGACCGAACTCGGACCCTATGCCAGGTTTGAAGCTTGAAGCTCCATAAAACCTCCTAGCGAACGACAACCGCTGCGAATAACGATTTTGTGCCATGACTAGTGGTGACTAGTTGACTGGTCGGAGCCTGCCGGAGAATGAGGTGATCCAACTTTACATAACTCGCTTCTACTCGATCGTCGTGACTACTCGCGTTATCATAGAATTTCGTCATACATAACTCCCTAGGCCTACTACATAGTAGCCCCACCGCTACATTTGCACATTACATAAATGCCCGAGGCCGCCATGAACCGACTAACGTTCCACTTAAATAGAGCAAACTTGAAAGCCTCGATGGCCAGCTTGCAAAATTCCTTCGGACAAAGATAGATCACAATGGTCGCATTTTTTGCTCACCTTTCACTCTCCTTTCTTTTTGGCCTCTCTGGCCTCACAGCGCCCGTTGCTTCTTCAGGATTTCTCGATGCAGGAAATGTCCTTCGAAGCACAGTTTGCGAGCAGATCGCAACCGAAGTCTCGTCGAGCTCTGTAGTGTATTACACTGGTGCGTACTTCCAGTCAAATCCTTGGTAGCAGCAAACCTAAGTTTTTACAGGCTCGAGTCAATATACCAAGGACAATTATCATTGGTCTGCGTCTAGTACTCAGGCCTCTGAATGTTCCTTTGAGCCTGCAACAGCTGAAGACGTTGGAATCGCGGTATGTGCGAGGCAAACAAATTCAGCACTCACCTCCTGATGTGTTTCATGTCAGCTTCGAATTTTGGGACAGTCGCAGACACCATTTGGAGTGAGTAACGATGTCTTCGGCTTGCATTGTATGATCATGATCGTAACTGTTATGAAGATTAAAAGTGGAGGACACGCTGCGAATGCTGGCTTCTCTTCGACGCCAGGCGTCCAAATTGCGATGTATTCTTTTTCGGATGTTGTTTACGATTCGGCCGCACAAACAGCAACTGTGGGCACAGGTTTACTATGGGATGATGTTTATGTTGCACTGGAACAGTATAGCGTGACCGTCGTAGGGGCTAAAGTTACTGGCATTGGAGTCGGAGGCATTGCTTTGGGAGGAGGTATGGTTTTACCAAGGCTCGTGACGGAAAAGAAGCTCATTTTGTTCATTCACTAGGATATTCGTATTTGACTAACCAGCATGGCTTGGGCTTTGACAACGTCGTAGCCTTCGAACTTGTTTTGCCCAATGGGACAGTGACTGATATCACAAGTTCCACAAATTCAGATTTGTTCTTTGCGTTGCGGGTGAGTTTCCAGCAGTCTAATCGCGTCAACTATCTAAACTTTCTGCGAAATTTCAAGGGGGGATTCAATAACTTTGTGCGTGACGCCTATTGATCTGTTGACGAACGCGCTGACAATAGCAGGGCATCGTGACGAGGGTTACTGTCAAAACATATCCTCAGGCTCAAGTCTGGGTAAGCACTCGAAGTCTGGGTAACTGTCAGCTGACAATTATCTCATGTGCAGGGCGGACGTGTCTCGTATTCGCAAGACCAATGGGAAGGAGCAAGTTCAGCTATTGCCAACTTTTGGGCAAATACCACCGATCCAAAGGCATCCATATACAACACATATAACTATATCTCTGGAGTGGTTCGTCAGCTCTCGCCATTATCCGCTTACTACTCAGCGAGTGATCTACGTCTTGCGTTGCAGGCTGAAATATCGACTATCCTCTTTTATGATGCTCCAACATGCCCTGAGGGCATGTTCGACGAGTTCTTGTTAGCTCCTCATTTGGAAGAAGACATTTCTACCAGATCCTACGTCTCTCTCATTCAGTCTCTTCCCTTAAATGTCACTTCTGGGCTCAGGTACGTCACTGTGGAACATGAGACTGTCTGCTCTGCTCACTTGGAAACAGATCCGTGTTTCATTGGGTGGCAATGGAGGAGATTACAATGCCTGTGTTGAACATGATTGCAAATGAGACACTGGTAACTGCCCTTTCCCTTTAATTCGGATGTACTGTTAACGCATATATTACCAGTCCTGGGGCGCAGAATTGACAAACTCCAGCGCTCGAATTATCTCATATGACGTGGATGTCTATTTGTCTACACTCTACGACCATGTAGATTCGCCGACCGCATACCCACCGTCGCGGAGTCGAGGTTACTCGTTCATCGAAGTGTACTACGGTTGGGCGGATTCGAACTATGATGACACAATGTTCAACGCTGTCGACGCAAGCGCCCAGCATATGATACAGGCACTCACGGATGATGGCCAGGACATCGCGAATGTCGCCGTGTACCCGAACAACGCACCTCCTGACATGACTTTAGAGAGAATGTATGGCGATAATTTACCTCGTCTGCGAGCCATCAAGAACGCTGTCGATCCGGACAATGTGATGGGATTGACGGGCGGTTGGAAGTTCTAGTCCTAATTCGAATATAGAACACTTAGATGTAGATTCACTTTCACTTTCACTTATACCCAGTTATCTACACTGGAATCTTTTACAATGACGGCCATACAGCACTTACTACGTGCATGCAACAGACGTTACGGTTCTCATCGAATGAGAACAAGCCAGCATTGGTCAATACAACCACAATAGGCTAACGCTGCCGACATAATTCACAAAAAGCGCTGGCAGTACTCCTTTATCTGTTGCATAGACAAGTAAAATACAATGTTCAACCTGGCGTATCATTTTTACTGGTATGTAAAGCCCCAGGTGTTTTACTGACAGCTCGATGCGAACTCGATGTACGTAGTAGACACAATGGCGAAGCCTGTGATGGCGGCAATAGCCCGATAACGTGGGAATCTACATTGAAATTGATTTCTTGGATTGATGCTGTGGTGGAACTGTGATAAGGCGAAACTACCACACTCAATTGGATTTCCTTGCAATAGCTCGGTGTTCCACAGCTTCGTTGTCTCGAATCCTTGCCAGCAGGTAGATGTGTCTGGAGTGGGCTTTGATGGGTTAAGTGAGTGATTCTCCAGATTCTCCGTGCCAGGCGATGACCTCTCCCTCCAGAATCCAGATCAACAGTACTTTGCTATTCAACCCATCAATGCTTACTCCAGACACCATCCATCTTCTTCAACACAACACCTGGCTTCAAATTCCACATACAAAGTGTCCTGCCGTTCGAGGCTGTAATCATCCGTCGTGTGTCGGGGAAACCGCAACTGCCCATACCCCGTCTTTATGACCTTTGAACTCTCACAAGGGCGTGGTCACTGGTGCTTGGAATGAGTTTCGACATTTTACTGGAGGTTGATGGCGTTGAGCATGGTCGAGGTGGACTTTGGAGGGATCGTGGGTGTCTTTTTCTAAGCTGCAGAGGTGCGTGTATCGTGCTTTTTATGCTGCGTTAACGCCCAGGACATGAGGCTGTTTGCTTCCACACCTCCATCACCATTGCAGCAAGAATGTACCCTATTGTCATGCCCACCATCCTCGACAGTATACCCTCCCAGTACCTCTGCAGTACATACATGCGTCTGACTCTTGTCTCTACAGATTCCAGAATATATCTCGTCACCAATCGAGCAGTTGGACTTCCCGGCCCTCGAATCTGACTATCTATCCTGCATGAGTTCATGAATATTGAGGAGCTACTCCAGCACATCACCGTGTCACTCCTTCGAACGCATGCATATAGCTTACTGTAATATCACCCCTTCATCCCGTCGACTCCCAAGCTCTGCGTGTTCCGCATACAGCTGAATTATCTATCCTCGCCTCTCAAACCGCTACTAACTCTGGTGGGGCGTTTCCACTTCCAATGCGCGTTTCATCTAATACTTATGATATTTTCCAAAGGTGTACACAGCCTTGCTTCCAGCGCTCCGCTCATCTCATCCTCAACTTTGCGGGCTCCCGGCCCAACTGGTTTCGGTTTTCTCATTCGCCAATCCCCTACCAAATACATCTTCATCGGAATCATGCAACATAAGTACCTGTGCAACATGGTAGTTAACCTCAGCTGCAGGGAGGCACTTCGCACCGCAGAGCAGGAACTCATTACAACTAAGCGCTTTCATCAGAATTTTTTGTGCTGCTCATGCTACCAATCTAAACGAAGGTGCACGATGAATGCGTGGCTAAACGCTCTCCTGGAACAGGCGAGCGTCATTGTAGACCGTCAACTGACAGGTAAAAGGTTTGATGTACATGTGTGTAACGTTGCTGATACTTCTGCTTTACTATCAACCATACTAGTTCTGTCGCCACCCCCAAAAAACACGACATCAAATTGTTGAAATCTCTCGCAAGCGACTTCGACGTCGATCCATCTTACACTGCGTGCGTCTTCATATGGTGCTTCGACTCTTTCTGATCCTTTTAATGGAGGTTTGGAGCTAGCACAAGTCGCTCCATCTGGTGAGGACGCTGTACGCCTGCCTTATCCCATCCTTCACCACTTCTAATTCCCCACGCAGAGAATCACCCTATTGGTCTCTATATAAGTTTGATCGCAAGGTACAAACGAAAATCGCTCGTAGGTCTCTAGAAGACTCCGTACAGCTACAGTACCTCTAGTGTCCTGATGTCCATCATGTTGCCAACAGAAGTCGTGTCTTCAACCTGTGCAATGATATCATGACCCTCTTGAATTAGCCGTCGCGCTAGCAAAAATACACCAAAAGGCCGTCCAAGGCGAACTATCAAACGCGATGCTCGCGAGTGAGAATCCGTGTCGAGCTTGGGCACAGGACTCTGGTTCTCACTCGTCATGAACATTTGAAAGGTGTGATGCTATGCGTCAAGGCTTCAACATGTCCTGTCGTGACAAAGGGGTCGTGCTTTCTGCGAGCATAGTGTTCTTGACAGCTGACGACCACGAAACGACGCCCCTTGGAACGGTTATTGAAGGCAAATTAAGTCAGTTTTGAAACTGGATCGAAGACAGGACGACTTTGTCACATATTATAAAACGACTACAGAAGAGGGAAAATTATGGAATAGCAGAGAGAGTTTAGCAGATGACCTCATGACTGATGCGAGGTGGGACGACGACGACCGAAGAAAAACCCACAGCAGCTCACTCCTTCATAAGAAACATCCCCCGTCCCACCACCTGCGCCTTGCGTTTCTGTCAGTTGTTCTTGAGACACTTGTGTCCCCGGCACAGCCTTGGGTTGACCTGCTTGCGTCGACTCGGAACTCCCTCCCTCGTTGCCATTCGCATGTCGCATAGCTGCAGCCGCTTCTGCGCGTGCCACTTCTGCTGCACTGGGAGGGGAAACGAAAATTCTCTGCAAATGCATTTATTTCGATGATATCAAAAAGGAGGGATGGGAGCCACTCACATTTTTCTTGCGACCAGCAGCTACTTCAACAGTGGGTATAGAGCTCTCTCCTGGAAATAAGTTGAAATTCCAACGCCGGGGCTCGAGTGGCATTGATTGTGGCGTGTTTGAAGGTCGAGCGCTGAAACGCAGTGAGTCGAGAAAATTGCGCCAACGAAGTTTAGACGATGGGCTCGCTGTGGGATGAGGCGTGGGGTTGGTATCAGCGTCCCAGAAGTCTTTGCCCTGTAATAGTGTCAGACTCCCAAGAGCTCCAGAATGAAAACAGCACTGACATATTTCGCCTTGATGGGCTGCTGCTTGGAGACCTGACTAGCGTGCAAGATCTAACGAGACGAATGACCAAAGGATTAAGGTGTTCACAACTGAATAGCGCACAGCATCTCTCGATCGAACTGGACGTCCCTGGTAAAGAAGTAAGATACCATAAGAAAGAGAAACACAGACGACTTGCCTTGAGCTTCGCATCAGGTTTTGCATTGCTCTCATCCGCATTCTGAACGACGACCGAAACCCGCTTAGAAAAGACAACAGCGATGAATGAACACACTGACATGATCATGGCCTGTATGTTTGAGCGCTGCCTCCAGGCTCCATACATATATCTTTGCATCCAATCCACCACTGATGATATATTGTCCATCAGCGGAAATGACAACAATGTGGACTTCATCGTCATGCAAGAGCGGGTCACCAACTAGCTGATTTGTGTTGAGGTCCCAGATGCGAACTGAGTAGTCCGCTGCTGCGCTAACAAGAAGGCTTTCATCAGGGGAAAGACAGAGGGAGAGGACGGCAGAGGTATGACCCTGGAAAACAACAAGCTCCTCCCCATCAATTGATCGCCATTTTCGGACGGTGCAATCGTATGACGTGGAGAATATGTGCGCGCCGTCCTTGGACCAAGACAACGACGTCACATCGCGTTCATGGCCCTTGATCTCCATGAGCAGCTCGCCATCCTTTGACCACACGCGGATCACCTTGTCCTCCCCTCCGCTCGCGAATCTGTCACCTGGTGGAGAATATATGAGAGCATAAACTCTCCCATGGCCGGCCTCTATCGGTGGTGCTATTTGTCGGCCAGTATCCGGGTTCCATCGTCGTATGGTGCCGTCATGCGATCCACTTGCTATCTCCTGGGCATTGGGAGCCCAATCAATGCACTCCACTGGACCCCCATGCCCCTCCCACGGGTCGCCGACCACGCTGCCCTTCTTGATGTCCCACAGCCGTAGCCTGCCATCTGCGCTTCCACTCACGACCATTGATTCATCTGGAGACATTGCCATTGAGGCTACCTCTCCTCCGTCACTAGTCCAAGGCCTCCCCACTGGCTCTCCGTCTCGTTTCCACTGACGAATTGAACCATCCCATGATGCGCTCAGTATATTGCAACTGGTGCGCCAGCAAGCAAGGCTCCAGATGACTTCGGAATGACCCTCGATGACGCGCTCCGGCGTCAAGCTTCCTGGTGGACGGTCTGGCGTTGGTTTCTTCCACGAGGTGGTCCTGGTATTGTGATTGACGAAGTAGGACCGACCGAGGGGTGAGATGTGCCATTCGCATCCGGGAACGAGCTGTTGGGGAGAATCTATGTTTCACCATGAGTTCCTCAATGCTAGTGGCATGTTCCTCGCTCACCTAGTCGCACCCCTGGTAAAGGTCGGATCCATGAAGCCATTACGAGTGTGTGATCTCGATAGTATATTCTATCATCCAACGTCTTATCCCGCCACCACTGAGGAGGAAGGGCTTCATTCCCGCCTGCATCTCGTTGAGTAAGTTAGTGGGCATCATGACGCAGTTGCTCACCTTCCCAAAGTGCATCCTGGCGATATTGTGCACCATAGCGTGGTGGATCCTTCTCCTTCGTCCGACGAGATGCGCTAACCACCGGTGAGTTCAACGTCGCTCCTCGTTCTCCATCTCTCCGCTTTACTGGTGTGCTTGACTCGGCCAGGATGCTGATGAAGTAAGTTTTTGAATGTCGGTGGGACGTGCCGACAACGACACAGAGCTTGATGGTATGGAAACTTCGAGGGCGAGGAGAGATGGACGTGCTAAAGAGTCAACTGTACGTGCTGTATTTTCAGGCGCCTTTTTGTACCGCGTGTCGATGGCAGTGCTTCGAAGGTCGTGAAAGTTCTATCGATTGCTGTACATTACAGCAAATTCTTCAGCGAGCGTCAAGATATGAAGATGACCGTGAATCGCACTGCATTTCTAATATTATACATGCGGTGTCTATATGAATTAGCATCAGATGACGCCAATGCCTGAGTTCGTTTGTTAACATGCAGACCAAATACCCCTGTGATCGCACCCTAACCCGATGGTGTTTGTTAACATGCAGACCAAATACCCCTGTGATCGCACCCTAACCCGATGGTGCCAAGCTGCGTGATATTGTGAGGAGATTATGAACTCACTGACACGACAAGGCCGAAGTTGACGGTGATATGCATCCTGGAACGTGATGCATGACGGGCGAGAAGGCGACGTGGTTTGACCGGACAGTAATTGCTTTGGGAGGACCCTCGTCAACTAAATGCTCGCAATGAGGAGAAGTAGGTCGACTAATTGGAGCGATGCAATAAACGGTGGTAGTTGTAGGACACACCGTACGTCATCGTCTTTGCCCTTAAGGGTCGATATCGCGAAGGCGAGGCAGGGAGTAGAGAATGTGGGATCACCTCACGATGATGCTGGAAATGGATGAATACGTTCAAGTTGGAGGACTACCTGGAAGTAGATCGCCAAGGCAAGGATCAAACACACCTTGACTCCTAAGTCGTAATGGGGCAGTCCTCGAGGTGATTGCCGTATGGTGGAAGCTTTGGAGATGGTGTGAATATGTGAATGCAGATGATGTGAGTCGAGGAGAGTAAAAGAGAAGCCTAGCTAGTGTGCAAGTGAACCCAAAAGCATGAGTGATGGGATGATAGAGGGATTGCAGGATTGCAGCGAGTATGCTGTACTCAGTCATCGGTCCAAGTACCGTCTCGAGTCTCACACCAGCCTGGTTCCCCAACTCAATTTCGAATATTGATCAAGGCAAGCCTGCCGGTCTCCTCATCTCCAGAACAGCTGCCAAAGCTCGAAAATGTTGCTGTAGTCCATTGTAAGGCGTGGACGTCGGATTCCATAGTGAAGTCAACTAAGTTGCCTGGTACGTTCAACAAACCCAGCGTGGGAGTTTGAGACAAACAGCTTCGGTGAGTCAGAAGGAACCAAACACTGACTTCCTGACTACGGGAGACTATGTAGTATCTTAATGAAGTTTGCCAGTAGAACTACCTTTCGCGATCGTCTTCGTGATCTCGATGACACCCGATCTTCAAAATCATTTATGGAGTCCGGGGTATGGGGTGTACTGCCAGGTGAAAACGGAAATGATATTGTAAACTTGAGAAGCTATATGGCTTTCATCTACATAGACAAGTAGAATACAACGCTCACGAGGTGTATGGCTAGATACAAAATAATCTGTTAAACCCACAACTTCAAGAGAAAAATATCGAAGCAACTAATTTAGTAGACGACCTCATGACTGATGCGAGGTGGGACGACGACGACCGAAGAAAAACCCGCAGCAGCTCACTCCTTCATAAGAAACATCTCCCGTCCCACCACCTGCGCCTTGCGTTTCTGTCGGTTGTTCTTGAGACGCTTGTGTCACCGGCACAGCCTGAGGTTGAGCTGCTTGCGTCGAACTCCCGGCCTCGTTGCCATTCGGACGTTGCATAGCTGCAGCCGCTTCTGCGCGGGCCACTTCTGCTGCACTGGGAGGAGCAACGTATATTCTCTGCAAATATATTTATTTCAATGATATCAAAATGGAGCGATGGAAGCCACTCACTTTTTTCTTACGACCGGCAGCTACTTCAACGGTGGGTATAGAGCTTCCTCCTGGAAATAAGTTGAAATTCCAACGCCGGGGCTCGAGCGGTATTGATTGTGGCGCATCTCCAGATTGAGTGCTGAAACGCAGCGAGTCGAGAAAATTACGCCAACGAAGTTTAGACGATGGGCTCGCTGTGGGACGAGGCGCGGTGTTACTATCAGCATCCCAGAAGTCCTTGCCCTGTACCAGTGTCAGACTTGCAAGAGCCAAGAAACGAAAGATTATACTGACATATTTCGTCATGCCTCCGGGTCTGTTGTTGGGCTGCTGCTTGGGGACCTGGCTAGCGTGCAAGATCTAACGAGACGAGTGAGCAAGGGATTAAGGTGTTCACAACTGATTTGCGCACAGCATCTCTCGATCGAACTGGACGTCCCTGGCAAACAAGTAAGATACTATAAGAAAGAGAAACACAGACGACTTGCCTTGAGCTTCGCATCGGGTTTTGCATTGCTCTCGTCCGCACTCTGAACGACAACCGAAACCCGCTTAGAAAAGACACTGACAATGAATAAACACACACATGATCATGGACTGTATGTTTGAGCGCTGCCTCCAGGCTCCATACATATATCTTTGCATCCAATCCACTACTGACGATATGTTTTCCATCAGGGGAAATAACGACAGCCAAGACTTCATCGTCGTGCAAGAGCGGGTCACCGACTGGCTGATTCGTCTTGAGGTCCCAGATGTGAGCTGAGTAGTCACTTGATGCGCTAACAAGATGGCTTTCATCAGGGGAAAGACAGAGGGAGATGACGATATTGATATGACCCTGGAAAACAACAAGCTCCTCCCCATCAATCGATCGCCATTTTCGGATGGTGCGATCGACTGACGCAGAGAATATGTGCGCGCCGTCCTTGGACCAACACAACGACGTCACTTCGCGTTCATGGCCCTTGATCTCCATGAGCAGCTCGCCATCCTTTGACCACACGCAGATCATCATGTCCTCCCCTCCGCTCGTGAATCTGTCGCCTTCTGGAGAATATTTGAGAGCAAAAACTCTCCCATGGCCGGCCTCTATCGGTGATGCTATTTGTCGGCCAGTATCCGGGTTCCATCGTCGTATGGTGTCGTCATACGATCCACTTGCTATCTCCTGGGCATTGGGAGCCCAATCAATGCACTCCACTGGACCCCCATGCCCCTCCCACGGGTCGCCGATCACGCTGCCCTTCTCAATGTTCCACAGCCGTAGCCTGCCATCTACACTTCCGCTCACGACCATTGATTCATCTGGAGACATTGCCATTGGGCCTACCTCTCCTTCATCAGTAGTCCAAGGCCTCCCCACTGGCTCTCCGTCTCGTTTCCACTGACGAATTGAACCATCGCGTGACGCGCTCAGTATATTGCAACTGGTGCCCCAGCAAGCAAGGTTCCTGATGAGTTCGGAATGACCCTCGATGACGCGCTCCGGCGTCAAGCTTCCTGGTGGACGTTCTGGCGTTGGTTTCTTCCACGAGGTGGTCCTGGTATTGTGATTGACGAAGTAGGACCGCCCGAGTGGTGAGATGTGCCATTCGCATCCGGGGACGAGTTGTTGAGGATAACCTATGTTTCACCATGAGTTTCTCGATGCTAGTGGCATATTCTTCGCTCACCTAGTCGCACCCCTGGTAAAGGTCAGCTCCATGAACCTATTGCGAGTGTATGATCTAGATAGTATATTCTATCATCCAACGTCTTACCCTGCCGCCATTGAGGAGGGAGTGCTTCATTCCCACCTGCTTCTCGTCGAGTAAGTTAGTGGGCATCACGACGCGGTTGCTCACCTTTCCAAAGTGCATCCTGGCGATGCTGTGCACCATAATGTGGTGGATCCTTCTCCTTCATCCGACGAGGTGTGCTAACCACCGGTGAGTTCAACGTCGCTCCTCGTTCTCCATCTCTCCGGTTTACTGATGTGCTTGACTCGGCCAGGATGCTGATGAAGAAAGTTTTCGAATGTCGGTGGGACGCGCTGACAACCAACGACACAGAAGTCGATGGTATGGAAGCTTCGAGGGCGGGGAGAGATGGACGTGCTAAAGAGACCTGCTAGATAGTCAATTGCACATGCTGTATTTTCAGGCGCCTTTTGCACCGCGTGTCGATGGCAGTGCTTCGAAGGTTCTATCGATTGCTATACATTACAGCAAATTCTTCAACGAGCGTCAAGATATGAAGATAGCACTGCATTTCTAATATTATACATGCGCTTGTCTATACGCAGACCAAGTACCCCTGTGATCGCAGCCTAACGCGATGGTGCCAAGCTGCGTGATAGTGTGAGGAGATTTATAGTGGTGAACTCACTGATACGACAAGGCCGAAGTTGATGGTGATATGGATCCTGGATCGTAATACATGACGGGCCAGAAGGTGACGTGGTTTGACCGGACAGTATTTACTTTCGGAGGACTAGATGCGTGATGAGAAGTTGGAGTGATGCAATAGACGGAGGTAGTTGTAGGACGCCGTCTTTGCCCCTGAGGCCTGAGGATTGATATCGCGAGGCAAGGAGTGGAGAATGTGAGATGATGCTGGAAATGATGATTCATAGGGTTGAGCACGGGTGGACCCACGGGTCGCTGAAGCCACACTGTACCCGTACCCGCACACAATACGTTCGAGTACAATTTCCAATGCACGTAAGGTGGTATCCATCATAGACCATGATACATCGACAGGCCGTAGTTTAAACTTTGGGCGGTCAAATGCACGTCCCTCTGGCCAGGCATGATACTAATGATCGACTAGATGCTCGCAACGAGAAGATGGTTTACTCGTTCGAGCAATGCGATCAAGATGAATAGATAGTGGACAATAGTCACCCAACGTGGTGCCTTTAGGTACGGGCTGGGTGCTGCCTCCTATTATATATGAATCTAAGCTTTTGATGATGGGACGATGTGAACTCACTGCGTTAATGTGGACACCTGGACAAGGTCGATCTTGAATTTGGTTGTTGTTCACGCGCGATGTACCAAGGGGCCAGAAGATGATGTGGTTGTGATTTAGTTGATGACTCTTCATCCCACCAGCAGAATCACAACCACATGACCTGTTGTGAATCGTGATGTTGTTAATCCTCGAAATGTTCGTGAAGAGGAGAAGATGGTCGACTTGTTTTCATTAAGATCAGTGGGTGAACTCGGTGTTGCAAACAGGGCAACAGGCTGATCTTGTTTGATGACTCTTGTGTTCGCAGGTGATGGCATCGAGGGGCCAGAGTCGCAATGAAGGGAAGATGCATGGGTATATTGTGAATATGTGAATGGAGATGGGGCGATATAAGATATGATGAGAGGAGGGTAATAGACAAGCTTGACGTAGATTTCGATTTGAAGCATGAGAGGCCATTGAAGTTTGTAGAGATTAATGGGATGTGAGACGGGATGTTGTGGGCCCGATGATATAGTGAATGGTGAATTAATGCGGGCTGACTGCGTTGACTGACAATGCTGGAACTTACTCACAAGTACTAGTATATTAGCATCCTCGATCCCCAAGTCGTTCTCGAGTAATCGTCTAGTGACGGTGTTTTCAGTGAATGGTTCGATTGTTGAATGTAAGTTATGTAACGTTGAACGTTGAATATTGTTGATCATGTGACCTTCAGACCTTGGTTCGAGTGTGGCTGTGTGAATCTTGGACACTTGTCACTTCAATCGAATAAAAGTAAACTGCAGGCCAACTGCAGGCTCTACTACTAGTCGACCTCTGACTTGGACTGGACACGCCAGGTGCGCCCCGGCAAGATTTTTATCACAGTGGTATCGCCAACTTCACTAGCAACGTTGCTGCTACCTTCAAATTTCAAAGGCATCATCCACGCCCTCCGGCTGTCAAAGCACAACTCATTGTCCACAAAGCCAAGATCCTTCTCCGCGGTGATCCAAGCTAGCAAGAGGGTCTCAAAGCCGTGTATTTACTTGGTGCGTCTGTCCATCACTCTTACAAACACCCTTCAGGTGGTGGTGTTAGTAATGATGTTGGTTGTCCATCACGGTGTATTTGAGGCACAAGACCGTGTAATCTATCTATGTTTTCGCAACATTGCAGGACAGCGCCGTCTTGCACTGAGTGATGATCCCCGCCCACTACAATGATTCTGTACTTCCGAAGGAGTTAGGACATTGTCAGCATTTGGATCGTGGTGCGAAGTTGCCCATCATCTTCAACTTGAATCTTGTGACGATCAATCAATGGTTCGCTCCGCAGTCTTGTAATGTTCTAGAGGTTGCAGGCAGTTGTATCTAAGCCCGTCTCGGAGCTCCTCAGTGCGAGGGCTTGACTTTCTTTCCTCCTTGGTCATACCCACTACTTCCGCAATGTGTATGTCAAATACAGAAATAATATCGAACACGTCCATTTCAGTGATGGTATCTGATATTTCAGAAGTTGTTGCGGATGGGTCACCAGGATCACCAGGCAAAAACACTATGGTAGCCAACACTCTTCCTTAGATGACTAGCATCGGATCTAGTCGGCAGGGCATGTACATGGGCGGGTGTGTGGGGAGGAAGTTTGGAGATCCTGGTGATGTGTGAGCTTGATTTTCTCCTCTCCCTTGGATTTTTATTTCTCAAGTGTGTTGCAAGACTACCCATTTCTATTAATGCCTTTTCTTCGATTCTACATGTTCATAAACTAACACAGTGCACACCATCGTCCAGGTTCTCCACAATCCAACGACGTGCCTTCGGTCTCGCAGACGTCTCCAAATCCATCAGGTCAGCACTACTACCCCCAGCGCCAGTAGGCACTCCACTACTGCACCAACACTACGCTGCCAGCACCATCATTGATACCATTCTTTTTCCTATTACATCATCCCTGCGTATGTCCTGACCCAGCACGACCTCCGTACCCACGCCCACCCTGCTTCCTCAATTATCAGACACGAACTCACTACTGACGCGCTCGACATACATGCCTGCTCGTACCCCTGCCTCGTGCATAGGGAATGCTCATAATGGTGCTCAAGCATATGTGTCTGCAGGCAACGCGCCCTCTTTGCTCGTATCTGCCGAACGTGTCAAGCTTCGCGGTGGCGACTCGTCTTCACCCCTTATATCCAATTGCAGCGGCACCCTCACCGTTGTCTCAAACGCCGAACAGCGTATCGGGTACCCCCACAGAGCCAACTGATGGGAATTTGGGAGGACTCGTGGTTCTTCATAGCCATACCAGCTACAACACTTCAACTCGGAGCCATCGTCTGACCCTCGATGAACTCTATGCACCAGGACTTCTCGGCCGGCACATCTGTTTTTGTGTATCCAGCAACTTTATTTGCAATTCATAGTATTCATTGCACGGTCCCTGTACGACGGATTACAAACTGAGGGAGGTGACGTCTGCCTAATGCAATCCCCCTCGTGTTCATATCGTGATTTTATCAGATCAGATCAGTTGTACTGGCATGCTAGAGGCAACACCAGAGAGCGCTGGCATGGTCAAAGACATACTTCACGTTGACTTCACATGATGTCGTTGTATGGGACAGTGGAAGCGTATTGATGGAGGGTGATCAGGCTTGATGTTGAGAGGGTTGAGATACAGTAGCGTGACCCGAGAGCACGACGTACGCTCATCAACGCATGCTGGTGCTTGATGGTAGTTGCTTCTACTCACGATCATTTCAAACCTCGAACATCTCTCAGAGATCTCAAGGTTTCCACAACGCTGTGAGTTGGTATTGGACAAGAGACGAAACATGAACGTTTGAACGACAGAAGTGACAGAACTAGAGTATCACAATGGAGTGCGTAGCATGCAACTTTCAAACGATCATGATGATAAACCAAGCAGTGGTTGTCGAAATAATTTTGATGCACACAAAACTGGTCGTGATCGGTGTACTACCGAGTCTTTTTAAGACTGCAATAATAAGTATTCTCAAATTGAGGAGCTGTGTGGCTAGGCCAATAAAAGCATATCAGGAGAAAGAGAGAAAATTCAGCTACCTGGAGTCCATTATGATGTAAAAACGGAAATAACAATGTAAACTTGAGAAGCTATATGGCTTTGCATCTACATAGACAAGTAAAATACAATGCTCACGAGGTGTATGGCTGGGTACAAAATAATCTGTAAAGCCCACAACCCCAAGAGAAAACATCGAAGCAACTAGTTTAGCAGATGACCTCACGACCGATGCGAGGTGGGACGACGACGACCAAAGTTGAAGAAAAATGCGCAGCAGTTAACTTCATAAGAAACATCTCCCGTCCCACCACCCGCACCTTGCGTTTCTGCCAGTTGTTCTTGAGACACTTGTGTCGCCGGCACAGCCTGGGGTTGACCTGCTTGCGTCGAACTCCCGGCTTCGTTGCCATTCGTGCGTTGCATAGCTGCAGCCGCTTCTGCGCGGGCCACTTCTGCTGCACTGGGAGGGGCAACGTAAATTCTCTGCAGATATATTTGTTTCAATGATATCAAAATGGAGCGATGGAAGCCACTCACTTTTTTCTTACGACCGGCAGCTACTTCAACAGTGGGTATAGAGCTTCCTCCTGGAAATAAGTTAAAATTCCAACGTCGGGATTCGAGCGGTATTGATGGTGGTGCATCTCCAGATTGAGTGCTGAAACGCAGCGAGTCGAGAAAATTGCGCCAACGAAGGCTCGCTGTGGGACGAGGCGCAGTGTTGGTATCAGCATCCCAGAAGTCTTTGCCCTGTACCAGTGTCAGACTTACAAGAGCTAAGAAACGAAAGATTATACTGACATATTTCGTCATGCCTCCGGGTCTGTTGTTGGGCTGCTGTTTGGAGACCTGACTAGCATGCAAGATCTGACGAGACGAATGAGCAAAGAGTAAGGGTGTTCACAACTGATTGGCGCACAGCATATCTCGATTGAACTGGACGTCCCTGGTAAAGAAGTAAGATACTATAAGAAAGAGAAACACAGACGACTTGCCTTGAGCTTCGCATCAGGTTTGCTCTCGTCCGTACTCTGAAGGACAACCGAAACCCGCTTAGAAAAGACAATGTCAATGAATAAGCACACTCACACGATCATCCCTCATATGTTTGAGCGCTGCCTCCAGGCTCCATACATATATCTTTCCATCATATCCACCACTGATGAGATATTCTCCATCTGGGGAAATGACAACAGCCGAGACTTGATCATCGTGCAAGAGCGGGTCACCAACTAGCTTATTCGTCTTGAGGTCCCAGATGCGAACTGAGTAGTCCCCTGCTGTGCTAACAAGATGGCTTTCATCAGGGGAAAGATAGAGGGAGATGACAAAATTGGTATGACCCTGGAAAACAACGAGCTCCTCCCCATCAATCGATCGCCATTTTCGGATGGTGTCATCATTTGACCCGGAGAATATGTGCACGCCGTCCTTGGACCAACACAACGACGTCACTTCGCGATCGTGGCCCTTGATCTCCATGAGCAGCTCGCCATCCTTTGACCACACGCGGATCACCTTGTCCTCCCCTCCGCTCGCGAATCTGTCACCTGGTGGAGAATATCTGAGAGCATCAACTCTCCCATGGCCGGCCTCTATCGGTGGTGCTATTTGTCGGCCAGTATCCGGGTTCCATCGTCGTATGGTGCCGTCATACGATCCACTTGCTATCTCCTGGGCATTGTGAGCCCAATCAATGCACCAAACTGGAGAATCATGCCCCTCCCACGGGTCACCGATCACGCTGCCCTTCTTGATGTTCCACAGCTGTAGCCTGCCATCTCCACTTCCGCTCACGACCATTGATTCATCTGGAGATATTGCAATTGAGGCTACCTCTCCTCCATCACTAGTCCAAGGCCTCCCCACTGGCTCTCCGTCTCGTTTCCACTGACGAATTGAACCATCGCGTGACACGCTCAGTATATTACAACTGGTGCCCAAGCAGGCAAGGCTCCGAATGATTTTGCAATGACCCTTGATGACGCACACCGGCGTCAGGCTTCCTGGTGGACGTTCTGGCGATGGTTTCTTCCACGATGTGGTCCGGGTATTGTGATTGACGAAGTAAGACTGACCGAGCGGTGAGATGTGCCATTCGCATCCGGGGACGACGTTTCCGGGACCATCTATGTTTCACCATGAGTTCCTCGATGCTAGTGGCATATTCCTCGCTCACCTAGTCGCACCCCTGGTAAAGGTCGTTTCGATGAACTTATTGCGAGTGTATAATCTTGATATGTTATCCCGCCATCCAACATCTTATACTGAAACCATTGAGGAGGAAGCGCTTCATTCCCGCCTGCTTCTCGTTGAGTAGATCAGTAGGTATAAAAATGTGGTTATCCACCTTCCCAAAGTGCATCCTGGCGATGTTGTGCACCATAGCGTGGTGGATCCTTCTCCTTCGTCCGACGAGGTGCGCTAACCACCGGTAAGTTCAACGTCGCTCCTCGTTCTCCATCTCTCCGGTTTACTGATGTGCTTGACTCGGCCAGGATGCTGATGAAGAAAGTTTTCGAATATCGGTGGGACTCGCTGACAACGACACAGAGCTCAATAGTATGGAAGCTTCGAGGGCGAGGAGAGATGGACGTGCTAAAGAGACCTGCTAGATAATCAACTATACGTGCCGTATTTTCAGGCGCCTTTTCGCACCGCGTGTCGATGGCAGTGCTTCAAAGGTCGTGGCAGTTCTATCCGTTGCTGTACATGACACCAAATTCTTCAGCGAGCGTCAAGATGGCCGTGAATAGCACTGCATTTATAATATTTTACATGCGCGGAATTAGCATCAGATGACGCCAATGCCTGAGTAACTTGTTTTTTAACATGCAGACCAAATACCCCTGTGATCGCACCCTAACGCGATGGTGCCAAGCTGTGTGATATTGTGAGGAGATTATGAACTCACTGACACGACAAGGCAGAATTTGACGGTGATATGCATCCTGGAACATGGTGCATGACGGGCCAGAAGGTAACGGAGTTTGACCGGACAGTATTTGCTTTGGGAGGACTACATGCTCATGAGGAGAAGGTCTACTGATTTGAGTCATGTAACAGACAGTGGTAGTGTTAGGACACGCCGCACGCCATGGTCTTTGCCCTTGAGGGTGGATATCGCGAAGGCGAGGCAGGGAGTGGAAAATGTGGATCAGCTCACAATGATGCTGGAAATGGGGGAATATGATGAATACGTTCGTTGGAGGACTACCTGGAAGTATATCGGCAAGACAAGATACATGATCAAACTGTAACACCTGAGTCGTAATGGGGCAGTCCTCGAGGTGATTGCCGTGTGGTAGAAGCTTTGGAGATGCTGTGAATATGTGAATGCAGATGGTGCGAGTCGAGGAGGGTAAAAGAGAAGCCTAGTTAGTGTACAAGTGAACCCAAAACCATGAGTGATGGGATGATAGAGGGATTGCAGGATTGCAGCGAGTATGCTGTACTCAGTCATCGTTTCAACTTGCTTGCAAGTACCGTCTCGAGTCTCACACCAGCCTGGTTCCCCAACTCAATTTCAAATATTGATCAGGGCAAGTCTGCCGGTCTCCTCATCTCCAGAACAGCTGCCAAAGCTCGAAAATGTTACTGTGGTCCATTGTGGAGAGCTCAGCAAGGCCTGGGCGTCGGATTCCATAGTGCAGTCGACTAAGTTGGTACGTTCAACAAACCCAGCGTGGGAGTCCGAGACAAACAGCTTCGGTGAGGAGAAGGAACCAAACACCGACTTCCTTCTTTCATCTGACTACGGGGAACTATGTAGTATCTTAATGAAGTTTGCCGGTAGAACTACCTTTCGCGATCGTCTTCGTGTTCTCGATGACACCCGATTTTCAAAATCATTTGTGGAGTCCGGGGTATGGGGTGCACTGCAGTCTGCCAGGTAAAAACGGAAATCATATTGTGAACTTCAGAAGCTATATGGCTTTCATCTACATAGATGTACAAGTAAAATACAACGCTCACGAGGTGTATGGCGGGGTACAAAAGAATCTGTGAAGCCCACAACTTCAGGAAAAAAACATCGAAGCAACTAATTTAGTAGACGACCTCATGACTGATGCGAGGTGGGACGACGACGACCAAAGTTGAAGAAAAATGCGCAGCAGTTAACTTCATAAGAAACATCTCCCGTCCCACCACCTGCACCTTGCGTTTCTGCCAGTTGTTCTTGAGACACTTGTGTCGCTGGCACAGCCTGGGGTTGACCTGCTTGCGTCGAACTCCCGGCTTCGTTTCCATTTGGACGTTGCATTGCTGCAGCCGCTTCTGCGCGGGCCACTTCTGCTGCACTGGGAGGGGCAACGTAAATTCTCTGCAAATGCATTTATTTCAATGATATCTAAAGGAGCGATTGCAAGCCACTCACTTTTTTCTTACGACCAGCAGCTACTTCAACAGTGGGTATAGAGATTCCTACAGGAAATGACCTGAAATTCCAACGCCGGGGCTCGAGTGGTATTGATTGTGGCGCATTTGGAGGTTGAGCGCTGAAACGCAACGAGTCGAAAAAATTGCGCCAACGAAGTTTAGACGATGGGTTCGCTGCGGGATGAGGTGTGGGGTTGGTATCAGCGTCCCAGAAGTCTTTGCCCTGTACCAGTGTCAGACTTGCAAGAGCCAAGAAACGAAAGATTATACTGACATATTTCGTCATGCCTCCGGGTCTGTTGTTGGGCTGCTGCTTGGAGACCTGACTAGTGTGCAAGATCTAACGAACGAATAAGCAAAGAGTAAGGGTGTTCACAACTGATTGGCGCACGGCATCTCTCGATCGAACTGGACGTCCCTGGTAAAGAAGTAAGATACCAAAGCAAGAGAAACACAGACGACTTGCCTTGAGCTTCGCATCAGGTTTTGCATTGTTCTCGTCCGCATTCTGAACGACAACCGAAACCCGCTTAGAAAAGACAATGACAATGAATAAACATACTCACATGATCATGGCCTGTATGTTTGAGTGCTGCCTCCAGGCTCCATACATATATCTTTCCATCCAATCCAGCACTGATGATATATTGTCCATCAGAGGAAATAACAACAGGCGAGACTTCATCGTCGTGCACGAGCGGGTCACCGACTGGCTGATCCGTCTCGAGGTCCCAGATGCGAACTGAGTAGTCACTTGATGCGCTAACGAGATGGCTTTCATTAGGGGAAAGACAGAGGGAGTTGACGAGATTGGTATGACCCTGGAAAACAACGAGCTCCTCCCCATCAATCGATCGCCATTTTCGGATAGTGAAATCACTTGACCCAGAGAATATGTGCGCGCCGTCCTTGGACCAACACAACGACGTCACATCGCCGTCATGGCCCTTTATCTCACGAGCAGCTCACCATCCTTTGACCACACGCAGATCACCATGTCCTCTCCGCCGCTCGTGAATCTGTCGCCTTGTGGAGAATCTCTGAGAGCATAAACTCTCCCATGACTGGTCTTATCGGTGGTGCTATTTGTCGGCCAGTATCTGGATTCCATCGTCGTATGGTGCCGTCATACGATCCACTTGCTATCTCCTGGGCATTGGGAGCCCAATCAATGCACCTCACTAGATCGTCATGCCCCTCCCACGGGTCGCCGACCACCCTGCCCTTCTTGATGTTCCACAGCCGTAGCCTGCCATCTGCGCTTCCGCTCACGACCATTGATTCATCTGGAGATATTGCAATCGAGGCTACCTCTCCTCCATCACTAGTCCAAGGCCTCCCCACTGGCTCTCCATCTCGTTTCCACTGACGAATTGAACCATCGCCTGATGCGCTCAGTATATTGCAACTGGTGCCCAAACAGGCAAGGCCCCAGATGCGTTTGGAATGACCCTCGATGACGCACTCCGGCATCAAGCTTCCTGGTGGACGTTCTGGCGTTGGTTTCTTCCACGAGGTGGTCCTGGTATTGTGATTGACGAAGTAGGACCGACCGAGTGGTGAGATGTGCCATTCGCATCCGGGAACGAGCTTTCCGGGATGATCTATGTTTCACTATGAGTTCCTCGATGCTAGTGGCATGTTCCTTGCTCACCTAGTCGCACCCCTGGTAAAGGTCGGTTCCATGAACCCATTTGGAGTTTGTCATCTTGATATCCTATTCTGTCATCCAGCAACTTAACCTGCCACCATTGAGGAGGGAGGGCTTCATTCCCGCCTGCATCTCGTTGAGTAAGTTAGTGGGCATCACGACGCAGTTGCTCACCTTCCCAAAGTGCATCCTGGCGATGTTGTGCACCATAGCGTGGTAGATCCTTCTCCTTCGTCCGACGAGGTGCGCTAACCACCGGTGAGTTCAACGTCGTTCCTCGTTTTCCATCTCTCCGGTTTACTGATGTGCTTGACTCGGCCAGGATGCTGATGGAGAAAGTTTTTGAATGTCGGTGGGACGCACTGACAACGACACAGAACTCGATGGTATGGAAGCTTCGAGTGCGAGGAAAGATGGACGTGCTAAAGAGACCTGGGAGATAGTCAATTGTACGTGCTGTATTTTCAGGCGCCTTTTTGTACCGCGTGTCGATGGCAGTGCTTCGAAGGTTCTATCGATTGCTGTACATTACAGCAAATTCTTCAACGAGCGTCAAGATGTGCATTTCTAATATTATACATGCGCGTCTATACGCAGACCAAGTACCCCTGTGATCGCAGCCTAACGCGATGGTGCCAAGCTGCGTGATAGTGTGAGGAGGTGAACTCACTGACACGACAAGACCAATGTTGACGGTGATGAGGGCACGTGGTGCATGACGGACCAGAAGGTGACGTGGTTTGACCGGACTTTCGGAGGACTAGATGCGCGATGAGAAGTTGGAGTGATGCGATAGACGGAGGTAGTTGTAGGACGCAGTATTTGTCTCTGAGGATCGATATCGCGAGACAAGGAGCGGAGATGCTGAATACGTTCGAGTCGGAGGACTACCTGGAAGTAGAACGCCAAGGCAAGGTACAGGCCTGTCAAACTGTAATACACTTTGACTCGTAATAGGCGGTCCTCGAGAGCTCGAGGTGTGGAAACTTGGATTGATGCTGTGAATCTGTGATGCGATAAGATGAGAAGGCTAGCGTGCAAGCGAACCGGAAAGCGTAAGCGATGGGATTGCAAGATTGCAGCAAGCGTTGCAGGAGCGTCGCAGTGAGCTCGTCGTGGTCGTGGTCGTGGTCGCCGTTGTTGTCGTCGTCGTTCCGAGCATCCATCGTCGTTCCGAGTAGGAAGCTCCTATTCGGATTGAAAGTGATACGATTTGAATGGTTCGATGTGTTGGTGGTTCGAGTGTGGCTGTGTTAATTTTAGGCCGTGTGAATATTGGGGTATAAAATAGGCTGTATAGAGGATTCAGATGTAAGATCGTTTTCCTCCTTCTCCCTACAATGTCTTCAAAAGGTTCCATCTCATCATTATCCTCCTACTCACATGTACTGACTAGTCCATAGCAATCAGAGAATACGACGCAAAGCTTCTATTGGCCTATTGGCTTCAACGTGCACCTGCACCAAACCCAAACTTCGCCCCTTCCCCATCTTCTACTCTTAAATTCCCTGCTCCACGCGTAGCTCAGATCTTATGGGATCCTGCAACTGATTCTATCACACCAGATACCTCTCTCCCATCTTGGGTATCCACAATAAAGCTCGTCGCAAAGCCAGATCAGCTCATCAAACGTAGAGGCAAAGCAGGCTTGCTAGCTCTCAACAAGGACTGGCAAGACGCGAAGAAATGGATCCAAGACAGAGCAGGAAAACCTCAGAGAGTATGTCCTTATCTCATCTAATCGCACTCCTTCCATATTCAGCATTTCTCCCACAGGTCGAATCAGTCACAGGCACTCTCAGCTCTTTCATCGTAGAGCCTTTCCTCCCCCATCCATCAGACTCTGAGTACTACATCTGCATCACTTCAGCACGTCACGCAGACACTCTCCTCTTCACAACTTCAGGCGGTGTCGACGTAGGCGATGTCGACGCAAAGGCTCTCAAACTCGACATCCCCGTCCTCGGCCCTTTCCCAAGTCGCGCCGATCTCCAAACCACTCTCCTTCGCGAAGTCCCAGCACACAAGAAAGAAGTCCTCACCGACTTTCTTGTCAGACTCTACTCCGTCTACGTAGATCTCCACTTTGCATACCTCGAGATCAACCCCTTGGTCGTCCTCGATGACGGCTCCATTCACTACCTCGACATGGCTGCAAAGCTCGACCAAACTGCAGAGAGCATCTGCGGTCCAAAGTGGGCTGTCGCAAGAGACTTGACGGTCTATGAGACCGCTCCAGCTGCAACCACAACTGGATCAAAGATAAACGCTGACCGTGGACCACCCATGGCCTGGCCCGCTCCATTCGGTAGAGATCTCACAAAGGAAGAAGGTGCGTTCGATCGCAGTTATCATCATATCGTACTCACTTTACATAGCTTACATTCAAAAACTCGATGCTTCAACCGGTGCTTCCCTCAAGCTCACCGTCCTCAACCCCACCGGTCGTGTCTGGACAATGGTCGCAGGTGGTGGTGCATCCGTCGTCTACAGCGACGCTATCGCAGCAGCAGGCTTCGCACACGAGCTCGCCAACTACGGTGAATACTCTGGTGCCCCAAGCGAGGGCCAGACTTTCGAATACGCCAAGACGATCCGTACGTATCTCATCGCTTCAGTCACATCTCGCTAATCGACATCCAGTCGACCTCCTCACGCGCCCACCTCCCCGCCCTGATGGCAAGATCCTCATCATCGGTGGTGGTATCGCAAACTTCACCAACGTCGCTGCGACCTTCAAAGGCATCATCCGCGCACTCACAACATACAAAACCCAACTCATCGCACACAAGGCCAAGATTTACGTCCGTCGTGGCGGTCCCAACTGGCAAGAGGGTCTCAAAGCCATGCGTCTACTCGGTTTGTCTCGCCAAGTACCTATATACGCGCATACACTAACACAATCACAGGCGAATCCCTCGGCGTCCCCATCCACGTCTTTGGCCCCGACACCCACATTACCGAAATCGTGCCCCTCGCCCTCGGCATCAAATCGTCAACAAGCGCAACAGCACCCACCAGCATGCCCGCCACCGCACCCGGCTCCCCCAAGATCTCACCCGCAACACCCGAGCCCGGGGCCAGCGAAGTCGGGACCATCCACGCAGACGGCGAACGCACCCAGCCCGACGACGTCGTCGTCCGCTTCGATTCCTTGGACGGTACCAAAGGCTCAAGGCCCGCATACAGACCATTCGACGAAGACACCCGCAGCTTCGTCTATGGCCTTCAACCACGCGCCATCCAGGGAATGTTGGACTTTGATTACAGCTGTAAACGCGCGCGTCCCTCCGTGGCAGCCATGATCTACCCCTTTGGTGGACACCACATCCAGAAATTCTACTGGGGCACACGCGAGACGCTTCTCCCTGTTTACACCTCTCTTGAAGAGGCTGTCAAGAAGCACCCCGACGTCGATGTTGTCGTCAACTTTGCGTCGAGCAGGAGTGTTTACAGCAGTACGATGGAGTGTTTGTGCTATGGGAGTATCAAGGCTATTGCGCTGATCGCAGAAGGTGTACCAGAACGCCAGGCGAGGGAGATTCTGTGGAAGGCAAAGGAGAAGGGCGTGTTGATTATCGGGCCTGCTACCGTTGGTGGGATCAAGCCTGGATGCTTCAGGATCGGCAATTCTGGAGGGTGCGTTCGTTCCTGGTGTGCTGTTTATCCCTTCTGACATGAGCATCCTTTCGCAGTATGATGGACAACATCATCGCCTCCAAGCTCTACCGCCCAGGCAGCGTCGGCTACGTCTCCAAATCCGGTGGAATGTCCAACGAGCTCAACAACATCCTCAGCCTCGTCACAAACGGTACCTATGAAGGTATCGCCATCGGTGGTGACCGTTACCCCGGTTCGACCTTCATCGACCACCTCCTCCGCTACGAAGCCGACCCTGCATGCAAAATGCTCGTCCTCCTCGGTGAAGTAGGAGGCGTCGAAGAATACCGCGTCATCGAAGCCGTCAAGTCCGGGCAGATCAAGAAACCCATCGTTGCTTGGGCCATCGGGACCTGCGCGAGCATGTTCACTACCGAGGTGCAGTTCGGACACGCAGGAAGTATGGCAAACAGCGATAGCGAGACTGCAGATGCCAAGAACAGGGCTATGCGCGAAGCCGGGTTCATCGTGCCCACCACTTTCGAGGAGCTCCCTGCTGCTCTGAAAAACACCTACGAGGCGCTCGTCGCGCAGGGCGTTATCCTCCCCACTAAAGACGTCGACCCGCCCGTGATACCCATGGACTACAAATGGGCGCAGGAGTTGGGACTTATCAGGAAGCCGGCTGCGTTTATCAGTACGATCTCTGACGAGCGTGGGCAGGAGCTGCTCTATGCAGGCATGCGCATCTCTGATGTCTTCAGAGAAGATATCGGCCTTGGGGGAGTCGTCTCTCTCCTCTGGTTCAAGCGCCGTCTTCCCCCCTGGGCGACCAAGTTCATCGAGATGGTGTTGATGCTTACTGCAGACCACGGTCCAGCTGTCAGTGGTGCTATGAACACCATCGTCGCTACCCGTGCGGGCAAGGACCTCATCTCGAGTCTGGCGAGTGGCTTGTTGACCATTGGGAGTCGGTTCGGTGGGGCGCTTGATGAAGCTGCTAGTATGTTCAGTGGGGCTAGGGATATGGGGTTGACGCCAAGGGAGTTTGTGGATAATTCCAGGAAGGCGAACAAGCTCAGTGAGTGTCCCTCTCTTTTCGTCCGTTGTGATGTCGAGACTGACTCACGTGACCACCAGTCTCTGGTATCGGCCACAAGATCAAATCGGTAAACAACCCCGATCTCCGTGTGGAGCTCGTCAAGGAATACGTGAGGAAGAACTTCCCAAGCCATTCGCTTCTTGACTACGCGCTTGCCGTTGAGAAAGTAACCACGAGCAAGAAAGATACCGTAAGTCCATTCCATTCTCACTAAAACAAAAACAAAAACTAACGCCCCCGCAGCTCATCCTCAACGTCGATGGCTGCATCGCCGTCTCCTTCGTCGACCTCCTGCGCGACAGCGGCGCCTTTACCCCCGAAGAAGCCGACGAATACATCAAGATCGGGACCCTCAACGGTCTCTTCGTCCTCGGGCGCAGCATCGGCTTCATCGGCCACCACCTCGACCAAAAGAGGCTCCGTGCGCCGCTCTACAGACACCCTGCGGACGACATCTTCATCAACATTGCAGACTTGAATCAGCCGAGGGTGTTGGGGAAGATGCAATGAGCGTCGCGCGCCATCGCGCCGTTGTAAAATGAAGACTATTAGAACATGCATAATACGAACCGAACCTCATAGCACATCGCGGATCTTTTTCTCCTGTTTTTGTACTCATGGCTTGGGAGATTGTATAGAACGCATTTCATACTGTTGTTTGCAATCGATAGATTTCTCGTGAAGGATTAAGGTGAATTCGAGTTCTCACGTTTGGTTTTATCAACTTCACAACCACCACCACCACGTCTACGACTCTGCTCGCGCTTCATTTTATCCTTGTCCCCAACCATGGACGCCTTCGCAATCACACGGAATTTATGTCATGGCATATAGACCCACACGAGAAGTTCGTGCGGGACGTTTACCAGATACGCTCGTCCTCCCCGGCACCTACTAGACACGACCAAACTCTGGCCGAGACTTGGGTACTCAGCACTACATGGCAGGTCTGAATCCTCGCGTATCTTGCAGTCTGGTTGTTTTCAAACACTTGCGCGAACACCGACAGGATGGAAGCGGCCACTGTCACGGTTTCGCGGTGTTGATAAACCGCACTTTGCTACGTCAGGCTACGTCAACGATCTATATCGACCGCTCCTGAGACCTCATCTCCCGCGGAGCTGTTATGTCGGCTTTTTTCAATTGTCCGGATGTTGGTGGTGGGACCATGCCTCGTCCTTAGCGTTTGAGACTATCGCGCTAAGCTCGTGGCCAACTCTGGCGCAGGAATTGCCATGAGTATAATTACTTTCCAGGGTTCAGCTGGCAGCGATACACACCTCCACTTGCGTCGATGCACAACAACAAATATATTGTCAAAGCACATTATATTTAGACAATTCTTGCTGATGTGTTTTCATGGCATGTATGGCTGGTTTACGTGCAGCCCGCTTGCTTATGCACTGTCCGATGATATCGTTTTAGGTTCAATTTACCAGCATTTCCTCCCCATCTTAGCTGCAGGGCCTAGTCGTCTCCGTTGTTCTCACTGAGATACCTTGGAAGTGTATAGGTATACGCCCACATCCAGTTGGGAGCATTTGAAGAGTGAATTGATACTGATACGTCTCCGTCCTCAGAGGCTCATCTGGCTCATGCACATCGATCCAGCCCATCATCAATGTCTTTTACATGTATGAGGAGTCTACGCCTATCTCGTTGCTTAGTGCATTGACAAGCTGACTGGTTTGCCAACCTTCCTCAGTCCCCTCCCACTCAGCCCACCTCATCTTCAATCTGCGTGGCTTGTCATTAGGTCAACTTGGAGGGCCGATCTATCAGACTCGAAGGTGGGGTCCGCGAAGGCGAGGCAGGGAGTGGAGATTAATGTGGGATCACCTCACGATGATGCTGGAAATGGATAAATACGTTCAAGTCGGAGGACTACCTGGAAGTAGATCGCCAAGGCAAGGATCAAACACACCTTGACTCCTAAGTCGTAATGGGGCAGTCCTCGAGATGATTGCCGTGTGGTGGAAGCTTTGGAGATGCTGTGAATATGTGAATGCAGATGGTGTGAGTCGAGGAGAAGTCTAGCTAGTGTGCAAGTGAACCCAAAAGCATGAGTGATGGGATGATAGAGGGATTGCAGGATTGCAGCGAGTATGCTGCACTCAGTCATCGTTCCAAGCCTAGTACCGTCTCGAGAGTCGAGTCTCACACCAGCCTGGTTCCCCAACTCAATTTCGAATATTGATCAGGGCAAGTCTGCCGGTCTCCTCATCTCCAGAACAGCTGCATGAAGCTCGAAAATGTTACTGTAGTCCATTGTAAGGCCAGGGCGTCGGATTCCATAGTGAAGTCAACTCAGTTGGTACGTTCAACAAACCCAGCGTGCCGGGAGTCCGAGACAAACAGCTTCGGTGAGTCAGAAGAACACAGTACTGACTTCCTTCTTTCATCTGACTACGTAGTATTTTAGTATCTTAATGAAGTTTGCCGGTAGAACTACCTTTCATCTTCGTATTCTCAAATTTCAAAAACATTTGTGGAGTCCGGGGAATGGGATGTACTATACTGCCAGGCCGCCCCCACTCATTTGAAAACGGAAATGATATTGTAAACTTGAGAAGCTATATGGCTTTCATCTACATAGACAAGTAAACTACAACGCTCACGGAGTATATAGCTGGGTACACACTAATCTGTAAAACCCACAACTTCAAGAGAAAAACATCGAAGCAGCTAGTTTAGTAGATGACCTCATGACCGATGCGAGGTGGGACGACGACGACCAAAGTTGAAGAAAAATGCGCAGCAGTTAACTTCATAAGAAACATCTCCCGTCCCACCACCTGCACCTTGCGTTTCTGCCGGTTGTTCTTGAGACACTTGTGTCACCGGCACAGCCTGGGGTTGACCTGCTTGCGTCGAACTGCCGGCTTCGTTGCCATTCGTGCGTTGCATAGCTGCAGCCGCTTCTGCGCGGGCCACTTCTGCTGCACTGGGAGGGGCAACGTAAATTCTCTGCAAATATATTTATTTCGATGATATCAAAAGAAGCGAGTGCGGGCCACTCACTTTTTTCTTACGACCAGCAGCTACTTCAACAGTGGGTATAGAGCTTCCTCCCGGAAATAAGTTGAAATTCCAACGCCGGGGCTCGAGTGGTATTGATTGAGGCGTATTTGAAGGTTGGGTGCTGAAACACAGCGAGTCGAGAAAATTGCGCCAACGAAGTTTAGACGATGGGCTCGCTGTGGGATGAGGCGTGGGGTTGGTATCAGCGTCCCAGAAGTCTTTGCCCTGTAATAGTGTCAGACTCCCAAGAGCTCCAGAATGAAAACAGCACTGACATATTTCGCCTTGATGGGCTGCTGCTTGGAGACCTGACTAGCGTGCAAGATCTAAGAAACAAATAAGCAATGAGTAAGGGTGTTCACAACTGATTGACGCACAGCATCTCTCGATCGAACTGGACGTCCCTGGTAAAGAAGTAAGATACTATAAGAAAGAGAAACACAGACGACTTGCCTTGAGCTTCGCATCAGGTTTTGCATCTCTCTCATCCGCATTCTGAACGACAACCGAAACCCGCTTAGAAAAGACACTGACAATGAATAAAGACACTCACATGATCATGGTCTGTATATTTGAGCGCTGCCTCCAGGCTCCATACATATATCTTTGCATCCAATCCACCACTGATGATATATTTTCCATCAGGGGAAATGAGGACAGCCCAGACTTCGTCGTCGTGCCAGAGTGGGTTTCCAACTGGCTGATTCGTCTCGAGGTTCCAGATGCGAACTGAGCAGTCACTTGATGCGCTAACAAGATGGCTTTCATCAGGGGAAAGATAGAGGGAGTTGACAAGATCGGTATAACCCTGAAAAACAACGAGCTCCTCCCCATCAATCGATCGCCATTTTCGGATGGTGGAATCGTATGACGCGGAGAATATGTGCGCGCCGTCCTTGGACCAACACAACGACGTCACCTCACTGTCATGGCCCTTGATCTCCTTGAGCAGTTCGCCATCCTTTGACCACACGCAGATCACCTTGTCCTCCCCTCCGCTCGTGAATCTGTCGCCTTCTGGAGAATATCTGAGAGCATAAATTCTCCCATGGCCGGCCTCTATCGGTGATGCTATTTGTCGGCCAGTATCCGGATTCCATCGTCGTATGGTGCCGTCAGACGATCCACTTGCTATCTCCTGGGCATTGGGAGCCCAATCAATGCACCTCACTCCCTCATGCCCCTCCCACGGGTCGCCGATCACGCTGCCCTTCTTGATGTTCCACAGCCGTAGCCTGCCATCTGCGCTTCCGCTCACGACCACTGATTTATCTGGAGACATTGCAATTGAGGCTACCTGTCCTCCGTCACTAGTCCAAGGCCTCCCCACTGGCTTTCCGTCTCGTTTCCACTGACGAATTGAACCATCGCCTGATGCGCTCAGTATATTGCAACTGGTGCTCAAGCAGGCAAGGCTCCAAATGAACTTGGAATGACCCTCGATGACGCACTCCGGTGCCAAGCTTCCTGGTGGACGTTCTGGCGTTGGTTTCTTCCACGAGGTGGTCCGGGTATTGTGATTGACGAAGTAGGACCGACCGAGTGGTGAGATGTGCCATTCGCATCCGGGAACGAGCTTTCCGGGATGATCTATGTTTCACCATCAGTTCCTCGATGCTAGTGGCATATTCTTCCCTCACCTAGTCGCACCCCTGGTAAAGGTCGGTTCCATGAAACCATTGCGAGTGTGTCATCATGATATGCTATTCTGTCATCCAACGTCTTATATTGAGACCATTGAGGAGGAAGGGCTTCATTCCCGCCTGCTTCTCATTGAGTAGGTCAGTAGGTATAAAAATGTGGTTACTCACCTTCCCAAAGTGCATCCTGGCGATGCTGTGCACCATAACGTGGTGGAACCTTCTCCTTCGTCCGACGAGGTACGCTAGCCACCGGTGAATTCAACGTCGCTCGTTCTCCATCTCTCCGTTTTACTGATGTGGTTGACTCGGCCAGGATCCTGATGAAAAAAGTTTTCAAATGTCGGTGGGACGCGCTGACAACGACACAGAGCTCGATGGTATGGAAACTTCGAGGGCGAGGAGAGATGGACGTGCTAAAGAGACCTGTAGGTGCTGTATTTTCAGGCGCCTTTTTGCACTACGTGTCGATGGCAGTACTTCGAAGGTTCTATCGATTGCTGTACATTACAGCAAATTCTTCAACGAGCGCCAAGATATGAAGATAGCACTGTATTTCTAATATTATACATGCGCGTCTATACACAGACCAAGTACCCTTGTGATCGCAGCCTAACGCGATGGTGCCAAGCTGCGTGATAGTGTGAGGAGATTATAGTGGTGAGCTCGCTGATCCATCGTTCATGTCTTTTACATGTAT
The DNA here is from genome assembly GCA_016628565.1 of Suillus placidus. NCBI lineage: Eukaryota > Fungi > Basidiomycota > Agaricomycetes > Boletales > Suillaceae > Suillus > Suillus placidus. The sequence goes on from JABBWD010000017.1 coordinate 500,162, forward strand.
GAGGAGTCTACGCCTATCTCGTTGCTTAGTGCATTTACAAGCTGACTGGTTTGCCAACCTTCCTCAGTCCCCTCCCACTCAGCCCACCTCATCTTCGATCTGCGTTGCTTGTCATTAGGTCACACTGTGGATAGTGATTCCAATTAAAATCATTGGAATCTGCACCCCGCAGGCATATCCATGTCTATCAAAGTGGACTTGAAAAGTCAGCCTTCCAAGATTCATCATCCGACGTATGAATCACGGGACGATACCGTGAAGCATCCATTAACTCATTAAAGATCTCCAGTAGGTCCTAGCCATGTTGTGTCCTTCGGCTCGATGATTGGAATCAGAACGAGTACTACAAGCCCCATCTTGACTCGGGAAGACAAAGAGATTGATGAGCACATGATCCTTTTCGTCGGCAGCTCGCCCACAGCGCCAATAACCATGAACATCTGGCCCTGATTTTGCTAAAGTAGAACACAACGTGAGAGAGAGGTATATACGAAAGCAAGATGACCACACTGCGAGAGTATCAGGATAATACCTAAACGACTTGATGTACGCCGGGATGGAGAACCCATAATGATCCATGAAACTAGACCAGACAACAGCAATACGAGGTAAGAGAACTATACACCGATATGAATAAAAACCATCATCTGCTCGAGCGGCACTTTCGTCTTCACGGCGTGTGTAGCACAGTTGAGTGCCCAGGCCGCCTTCGTAGGGTCCATCACACCGACCTCCTTCGGATGGAACATATATGTGTAGAAAGCTTCGACGACGTGCTTTGCAACAGCATCGTCGACCTCCCACAGGGTGCCAACGACGCTCTTGAACCCCGAAAACTGGAGACCAGCTGCGAGATGAATGACTTCGTCGGGCGTCTCCTCATCCCCAACAGCAGTATGACAGGCTGATAAGAATGCGAACTCGGCATGCGGAATGTCTCTGTCCATGATATCGAGCAGCGTCAGATGTTCGTCTCTCATGACGAAATGCGAATTGTAAGGCTGCACAGGGTCCTGCTTGCCATGACAAGCAAGGTGCACCCAGTGTTCTCTTCCAAAGCTTCGAGTGCACCTGCTCGTGTGGCTGCATCGCCAGAAATAGTATTACGGTTGGCAGTTACAGGGACGAGCTTATGGACAAGCTCGAGCTCGCTGTCGACAGCCGAGAGTGCCTTGCCTTTCCCTGCACCCGGTTGACCTTGTCCGATCGCCACAAAGGACGGAGTGACATGCTTCTTCATCATCTGTCTAGATCTGATCAGAGCCGAAAGTGTAGGCGTGTAAGAGCAGATGTAGAGATCCTCCAGGCATGGCTCCTTAGAGCGATCTGCCCTTGTTTGAAAGGGGTGAGCCGCATGGAGAGGAATAGAAGTGAAAGCTGCTGTTGGACACAGCCAGATTCGAGAGCGGCGCTTTAGCTTGAGGACGTTCTCGAGTACGTTGACGATGGGCAGCATGATCTCGTCCCATACTGTCCGCAAGAGTACTATTAGATCTGTCCTCGTCTCTGCTGGGTTCATCCGAGACGCGTGTCGTATTGCCCTGGTGAAGCAATCCTTGAGAGTCTTCAGATCTGTGAGAGCGATAGATGGCAAAGGAACATGATGGGGGTCTCCTGCCGTCGAGACGATGATGGCGCTGCATGAGTATTGACTGGCAATGAGGATGATGACTGGGCCATGGCGTGCTGCTGCTTGCAAGTCTGCATACAATGGCGGAAGCAGGAATCGCGAGAACGCTTGAAGATTACGGATTTCAGTCACCGCAGCTTCCCACTGCTCCGTAAGTCTCCTGTACTCGGTTGCTGCTCGATCAGCAGCGGCTCTGTCTGTGCTGGCTACAGAACTCTGTGCGGCATTGGAAACAAGCTTGCTAAGCTCCAGATAATTACGCGCCAGTTTCGGATTGGCTGACTCGAGGTCTTCAACTGGAGTCTTCAGTCGAGAGGCCAGCGACCATTGCTAGCCCCGGCCCCGCTCCACGAGTTCCATTGCGTGTCGTAGATCGTCACAGCGGATGGCACATGATGCTGCATCTGCGGGGAGTGATCTGGCATAATGGAAGGCAGCGGCAGCTTCGCGTCGTGAAGTTGCCGACGATCGTGTTGCCAAATGAGCATCTAGAAGGTCGAAACATGTGTTGTAGGCCTCTAGCGCAGATGTATGGCTATGCCGCTCTACTGCGACGACCCAGTTCCAGGCCGTTATAATGCGGTATGGAAAGCCCTGAGTAGGGTGTCCCGATGCCAGTCTGAAGTTCTCTATAGCGAGCAACAAATCAACAGGGCCATGTAGAATCTGGTAACGAGACAAATAGGACACCTGCAGCCACATGAAGCTGAAATACCTGTCCGGGTGTAGTGAAGGCAAAGCCGCCTGTGATTCTCGGCAGAGATGAATGGCCTCCTCAGCATCTTCATTCTTCCGAGTGTGCTCGAAACGAGAGCAGAGCACCGAGCTCAAACTGTAAAGAGTTACATGGCGCTCTGGATCGTCAAGCCGCTTCAACTGAAGGGATTCGCGATACAGACCAATGGCCTCGTTAAGATCCTCGCTGACATCCAATTTGTCGTATCTGGTTTTGAACGCGAGGGCAAGGTTGTGAAGCGTGATGTTACGACGTGGATGCCCAGGTGGGCGCAACGTCAGTGCCTCGCGACGGAGGCTGATAGCTCGGGTGATGTCATCAATGTCCTTGCGGTTGTTGAAACGGGTGACGAGGGCGCCCCCTAGGTTGTCCAATGAGGTATCACGATGTTTGTACCCAACAGGGCACAGGCGCAGTGCCTCTTCATGCAAAGAGATGGCCTCACCGAGGTCATTAGGTTTGCCTTGGTGATCGAAGCGGAGCTCGAGTGAGGAGGCCAAGTTGATCAGGTGGTAAGCGGTGTTAGAATGTCCCTCGGGGCACAAAGACACGGCTTCACGACCGAGTTCTATGCTCGTGTCAAGATCATCGATACTGCCGTGCTGAACAAAGCATGCTTCAACTGACTGTGCAAGCTTGTCAAGTGCTCTTGGACGGTGTCGATGGCCCTGAGGATAGAGCTCGACGACGACTCGTCGAAGGCAGATGCCTTCCTCAGATGCATCTATTGGAAGTTCGTCGCATCCGTTGATCACATAATCGACACCATTTTCCCCTGCCGCGATGCTACGAAGGTAGGTGCCCCTGGACAGAGAGGCAGTAGCTCATGATACAGTTGGGCGGCTTCGCGGATGTCAGCAGCAGTACGTTTCTTGTTATGGCGCCAATTCAGCGCTTTCGTGAGATTATATAGGGATACGGGATGATCGGGATGGTGCAGCACCATCCCGATCATCCCTTATCCCTTTGGTGCTGCAGACGCAATGCAAGGGCTTCGCGGAAGAGGGAGGTGGTGGCATCAATGTCTTGAAGATCATTTTGGGCGTAGCCTTTAAGGCGGGCCCACGCGAGGTTAGCGAGAGCTGCTGCATGATCTGGATGGCTGACCGGACACTGGTCTAGAACCAACTGAAAATGCTGCACAGCAGCCTTCAAGTGAGAGACCCTCCTGTATTTCACGTATTTGGCAAATCGTGCGTGGCCCGCATCTGTGTCTCGAGCAATCTTGCAGTCTATGAAGAACTGCAGTCGGTGTTCCGTCAGCAAAAGGTAACAACAGAGACTAGCGTCACTCACGTCAGACAGTGCATCATCGCAAGCATGTACAACAGCAACCTTCAGTATGAGGGAAGGGTGGACACCGCGCACGGATGGGAAGGATAGATCTATGAACTATTAGTATATGTGCGTGAATGAGAAGTATGTTACTCACTGAATGGCTCATCTCCGTGATTGAGTAGCTCATGCCACGACAATTGAAGTTTCCCGATGACTTCTCCACCGCCTAGTATTCGATCGGCCTTATAGGACGCCCTGATTTCGACTGAGAATGCAGGTGATGCCTGGGGTGATCTATAAACCGAAGGTCAGTTCTCGAATCGTGCGCAGAAGTTACCAAGGACTTTACAGGGTCACAGTATCGCCCCGCTCTGCTGATTCTCCAGATGATAAGACACTGATGGCCGATTTCCAGTGTCTCCGGGAGTCGACACTGATGTATATATAAATGCCTGCGGGAATGCGCCAGGAGGGGACTTTGAGGTTTTTTCCGCTGATAACTAGTTAGAAAGAATGAGCATTGAGGATCATGAAACAGATATGAAGGTACTCACCGTCAAGTCTGATATATCGGCTTTCTGAGCTACCAGACATGAATGAAGTAAAATGCCAAGGATCGAGTACATATGGCGGCTGAATGAGTGGATATGGAGACTGGATGGAGTTCGGTTGAGTAGGGCTGCAGGTTTGGCATGATAGACGCTCGGATTGCACCGAGCACTGGGAATTGAGATCACCAACCAGTATTAGCAGAAGAATCAGTCTTCAGCGAAAGTGGCCCGCCAAGGATGCGCGTCGCGTCGTACTAGGTGTATTCGAGTCGGGACATGTCGGAGTAAGGTTCACCACTTGAAAAGTATCTTATAGACCTGCCCTGAAGGATGTCAAAAATGCAAAGCCGGACAGACCTGCCAGGTCATAGAGTCTCAAAAATCCAATTCCCGGACAGAGATTTGGTGATATTTGACCCTCAAAAATGCTATTTTGCGGGGGTACATTAGCTGGAGCTTCCGGGGGCCTGTCGTACTACTCGGTTAGCATAAAGGTAAGAGTCTGTTCGGCCACGAAATTTAGGCCAACTTAACTTGAGAAATTTGCTTTTAGATTTGCTTTGTCATCTAAGCTCTGTGTGACATCAGTGTGACAATCGATAATCAAGAGATAATGAACAGTCAAGATGCCAGCAACTCGAACTCGGACTAGATCTTCAAGGTCCAGGGTCAATACTCGCTCAAAATTCAGTGGTGTCCTCTCCCTGCCTTCATATACATCCATGGCCAAAAAAAAGCAACAGATGAGAAGAAGCGGGGTGAATCAGCAGGCCAGGACTCAGGTGAAAGATGTAACTGGTCAAGTGCTGACGAGTTACGTCTCCTCAACTATGTCACCACCCATAAAGCAAAAGGGGGTGATGGACTCAACTTTGACAAGACATTTTGGACGCAGGCTGCTGCCGATGTAGCGCACACCACCACAACCGGTGCGGTGAAAACAGCTGAGGCGTGTCAACAGAAATGGTCTAGGGTATGTTTTTTGGTGCTCCCTCTGTCCTCCTATCTTACTAAAACAATTCAAGATGCGTGCCACCCATTCAGTTGTCAACTGGGTCGCGAACTTTTCTGGAATTTCATGGAGCCATGAGCTTGGCGCCAACATCACGCCTGAGTCTGAGTCTGTTTGGGTGGATCTTGTTAGAGTAAGTTCTATCTACTGTTTTTTACTAGTACTGCTAACTTTTTCATCATCCAGGAAATCCCCCTTGCGAAGAGCTTCAAAAACAAGGGGTGGTTACCATACGAGAAGATGAACGCCATCCTGCCGTCAAAGGCGTGTGGCAGTCACGCATATCACCCCCTGCTTTAACATGGCCCCAACTCAGAGGCGAGTGCGAGTGCGACTAGCCATGCATTCAGCTTCCAAGAAGTTGATGCACAGGAGCAGTCCAAAGCGCTGGAGAGTCTCGAGAGTGGCGCCGGCGAAACCTCTGACAAGGACAGCGACACCTTGATGATGCCGGCCCCCTCCTTCTTTGATCCTGCCAGCCAACCTACCTTTGTTCCCTCAACACCAGGGGCCTCTTCCACCATGCTAATTTTGGTGAGCAAGGGGAAGGGGAAGCGCAAAGATGACCGCGATAACGACGACAACTTGCGAGCGCTCATTCGCCCCCCCAATTCCTCCAAGTCCGTCATCAGTCCATCAGCATCAGGTCGGTACATTAAATCTGCGCGCATCAGCATGCCTGAGGCCGTCCAGCAAGTGGGCTCTGAGATACAGGGTCTTTCCAAGGGTCTCACCACGTCCTTTGATCGTGCCACAACTGCCTTGGAAGAGCGCACAGCGCACACTATCTCACACTCCGTGGATCCCATCCCTCTGCGCAAGCAGAAAGCTATCCTTCAGGTGCAGGAGGAGGAGGGTCTAGAGGGCCATGAGGTGATCGCAATCATTGAGCACTTTCACGCTGATGTTTCTATTGCTGATTCCTATCTCGCAATCAAGAGGGACAATCTCCGCAAACTTTTTTTAATGAAGTATATCACTTAGTTTGTCCGCTCCTTGCAATCTTTGTTTTCGCGCTGCTTTCATAGAATCAAATTCAACTTGTTTGCAATATACAATGTTCATGTGATCATTACATTCAAAGGTAAATGAATAGTACTACTCCAGGTCATCTACAACAACAGACTCGCCTCTCTCCTGTCGAACCCTGTTGTAGTCTGCCCACATTTGGCGCGCGATAGCATCACGATGGTCGTGGGCACGAGTACGAGCCTCGTCAGAGGGAGGACCCTCAGCGAGCATGCCGGTGTGATGCTCAGGCCCTGCATACCTATCATCATCGTCGTTTTCGACTCAGCGATAATCCATCATGTCATCCAGGTCATGGACCCGGATGACATTGTGCACTAGGCACACTGCAGGGGGGATACGAGCTTGGACACTCATGGGATAGAAAGGGGGGAGGGAAAGAATTCGGAAGCGGTTCTTGAGCACGCCAAAAATGCGCTCGATAATGTTCCGGAGCATGGCGTGATGTAGATTGAATAGTTCCCTATGATTACAAGGCCTACAATTTGATGTCAGTACAAACATGAGGCAATTGAAATGAACCTTACTTGAGATGGCCCCTGCCCCATTCAGCTAGGTGATAGCGCACATTGCGATATGGTACAAGTAACTTGTCACAGGCTCCAAATCCCGCGTCGGCAAGATAGTATTTTCCAGTGGGAATGTTGAAGTCCTTGATCCGAGCATGGTAGTACACACGAGCATCAGCCACTGATCCCTCCCAACCACTCAAGATGTAGAGAAACGACATGTTGAATGTACAAGCGGCAAGGCAGTTCTGAGTGAATGTGCCCTTGCGATTGCGCGCAGCGTCGCTGCTCTTTGCAGTCGGGGTGACAAGGGATGTGAGTACCGTCGATGGCACCAATGGCATCAGTGAAGTAGGGATAATATTTGGGGTTTTGGAGTATCTCAAGAGGGATCGGATCATCTGCAGCGAGGTAGCTGAACATATGATTGATAGATGGGGGGGGACCGCAATGCATTGAGTATGCATTTGAAATACCTTGAAAAATTCAGCATTTCAAAGACTCAAGAGTGGGATTAGCATACTTCGATATTGTTTCATTGGAGTGCTGAAACCGTTCGCCAAGGTGACGAGTAGATAGCCCTGTTACAATAGCATACAGAAAAATAGCAAGCTGCTCCTCGAGTGTCACAAACTTTGAATCACAGCACCCGGAATCACAAAGTAGAGATAAGAGTACATAAAATACATGACGACGCACACCGAGTTCACAGCGTATACGATCCAGGTGTCCTGTAAGTAGCTCGTTGACCCATCCTAAGCCTGTGAGAATAGATGTATGGTAAGGTGTCTTGTCATAGTATGACTGCGTATAAAGTGAAATGGCCTTTGAGGCACTTGATGAAACTACCGCGGCTGCTTGAGAGGCGCCAAATAATGCCTTGAAGATCCACTTCTCCATCTCATCCATACTGCTGCCAACTGCGGTACTTCCATCAAAATCTTCGATGATAGTCATCTCTTCATCGGCTGGTTCGCCAGCTGGGTCAGGTGGGTCGATGGGGTCGATTTCGTCGGCAGGGTTGTCGGGATTCATGTTGTCGACAGCTATGAGTACAATAGTATCCTTATCACTGATAAGCGCAGCGCTGAGCGTGACATCTACCCGTCCTTACAAATCATGACAAAGCAAATCTAAAAGCAAATTTCTCAAGTTAAGTTGGCCTAAATTTCGTGGCCGAACAGACTCAAAATGTTTCAAATGGTAGTAGCAAATGCAAACAATAATTCAAATCGCTGAAGACGGCTGTGACGGCGGTGAGAAGCAATAAGCTTTCAAGGACGGCACAAGGGTGCACCGGTGAGAATTCAGACGTTCGAATAACCAGATTCAAGCGCCAACCATTACAATACTAGGTAGTAGTCATATATACTGTAAGGTAAGATTGGCTTTATAACTAACATATGATTCTCTCTTGTTGAGTCTGTGGCAGGGGGGATTAGTAGCTCGCACTTAGTCAGTAATCGGGCTGAACCAGTCCATCTGTCACATACCCCTTTCACCTGCGACCTCTACTTCTTGGGAATGCGTCCCTTGACCTTCTCGCGCACAGCCTCCTTGGTGGCTTCTGCGGTCTCACCATCAGGCATCTCGGTGTCCTTGGGAGGAGCGGGCTGCGCAGGAGCAGTAGATGTCAGAGGAGGAGGGGGAGGTGTTATGATGTTGGAAGGGGCACTACGAGGAGTGGTGTTGGAAGGTCTGGCCACAGCATTGGTAGATGGTGGAACCGGCCTCAAAGGTGCGAAGGGTGTGAACGCCTCCTCGTGCTGACAGCGCTGACGTTTGGCCTGTCTTTCAGCCACGCCCTTCTTGCGCCATTTCCTCTGCTTGCGGAGGCGGTCGAGATTATCCCACAGCACTTCGTCCATCAACTCCATGCGACAGGAGTCCAACCACTTACCCCTGGCCTCTTCTCTAGGGTGGCGAGGTGTGGTGGTGGTGTGCCTGGTGGCTTCGATCCTGACTAGCTCGGTCAATGTGGGCATGCGGCCCTTGATGCGCACAACTTGGATGCCGTTGTCTACGTTTCTGTTGAGCGCAAGGCCGAATTTGTCGTAGCCAATGGGGGATGGGATAGTGGTAGGGTCGACTCCTGCTTGGAGATCCATCAGGAAAATACTGGCTCACTACATAGTACTACATAGTCAGGGTAGTCTGTGTAGCTCGGTTGTTACATGCCCTCTATATAGCACTATGTAGTGCTACGGTAGCGCTACCAGGTACTACTGTAGTTGCTAGGTGCTCTACTACAGGCAACTATTGCAAAAGGTATATTGCATGGAGATAATGATCAATCAAGGGGATTCAAACCCTCGAACTGACTATTAACTTTCTCACCCAACATTTATGCAATGGCGCACATACCATTAGGCTATCAGGCTGTTAGAATATATGATATACAATAGTATTTAACAAGCTACTGCGGACTTGGAAGAAATTTCGTCAAATTACTGGCAGCAGCTAGTATATATATAGGGCCATCTGCTCACAACACAACAGCTACTATGTAGTAATGTTGTTATTCTAAAGCTTGCTACATTGTTTCATGTATTAAATATGTTTGTCTTAGTGAAGATTACTGCTGGTGAAGCTGTATGCAGTGGTATGAAGACCTTGCAAGCCAGTAGCTCCTGTAGCTACCTGTAGCACGGTGAACTACAGCTTACTACAGCACTCCATAATATAACTGCGTGCTACAGGAACAAATATTTGCTACCATCACTCCAGGTTACTCCTGTAGCTCTACATAACCCTAGTGACAGCTACATAGTGCTACTGTGCTACATAGTGCTATATAGCTGTCACTGGAACTACCACGGTTTTTGTTTTTTCCTGATGTCAGCATCGTGCTGAAGGTAGAGTCGGATTTGGTCTAGGGTGAGGAGGAGGGTGACACCTGGTCTGTACTTGTCGGGCATGGCAAAATGGTCATTGCCCAGTGCTCGAAACAGCAGGACGGGATTAGGAGTGGGCGAAATTCGTTGCGGGGTGGACATGGTGGAAGACATCAGGAAAACCCTCCTAAGCAAAATTTATGTTTTTAGAACTAATGCTGCATTATTATGTCTAATTTTTCCAAATTCAAGTTTTAGCAGGCTTAGATCGCTTTTTTTACCCCCTGATAAAAACACAAGGATTAGCAAGAATTCGAAGTTATTCAAACAGATTATCATACATTGTAGAGTTAATTTGTTTGATCTTAGACAAGGGAACCAACGAAATCAGACTGTGACAGCATTACAAGAACAAAATTAGATTTTGATTAAAAATGGGTATATCAGCGGTAGGCTAATTTAAATAACAGCGCGCGCTACGACCAACTGGGAGACTATGTATCAGCTTCACAATTCATATTGTACACCATGAATACGAGCGGGGGATGAGATCAATCTTCTTCCATATTGTCGAGGTCGAGTAGTTCGAATGCTTCCAGCTCCGCAGCCTGGCCACTGGCAGCGGCGCCGCTGTATCGTAACTTCCTGTAAGTAGAGTGAGCATCGAGGTAATACTTCCTAAGTGGAACTCACTGTGCAGCCTCGTAAATGTCGGCCATCATACAGTGGAATTTCGCACGTGCGTCCTTCTTTAGTTTTTCTAGGAACCTGACATGGTAGTTGTAGGTTTCGCTGAATAAATTCCCTGTAAAGTTGAATTTTGACGGTGAACCTTGCGACTTCCACAGAAGAGCTGCGTACACCTTTGCAATGAGTTAAACAACACATCCATACAATAACAACGAGCACAATACCTGCAGTTGCGACTAATGCTAGCAAAGGGACGGGGACTTCGGGGCGCTGTCCTTTGTTGTTGGCGATTTCGACAAAGTGTTCCACAAATTTGATGGCAACGGACCTCGAGCTATGAAAGAGCTGCCGATATATTAAGAATATAAGGAGTTCACCCTGGTAGGGCTTCTTTCCAATGGGCGAAGCCTCGTTATTGATCTGTATAATCTCAACAATGTCAGTAGTACAGGCAAGGGGAGAGATCTCACATCAAACTTCAAGGCATATATATATGCAAGCTTATCCAATAGCCTTCTCGCTGCAGCTTTCCCAGTGTCGGTGTGTCCAAGGTGAAAGTAACCATCGGCATGCGCACATGCGTCTTCCTTCAGCTCACGGTGCAATATTGGAACACGAGCATCCACCTCGCATATAGTTAGAGACTGATCTGAAAAGGTGCGAGTTGAACTCACTAAGCTACCGAGTTGTGATGCATACCGTTCGTCCGCTTGAAGACGTTCTTTGATGGCATGCACGCCATGTTTTTCAGCAACAACTATCAATGCTTGCAGCGCGACTTGGTTTTTGTCAACCAGTTCAGGATAGCCGTTGGCAAAAAAAAAATGGCACTTGACTTCCATGATTGCGGACTGAAGAACTTTGCGAGTCTCTAAGTTCTGATCAAGTAACTTCACCTTTCCGCCTTCTGTTCGAACGAGAGAGGCGATACTCCGAGTCTTCGATGTTTGAGCATCAGAGGTAAGTTTCGGTGCAGTGCCACCTTCGTTGTCAGAATGAAATTCTGACGAGTTTCCACCAGTCGAGGGATCTTCAATGGACTCTGAGACTGCGTCTTCAACATCCAGATGATTGGCCCAGGTTGGAGTCTCCGACACTTGTTTGTGATCTCGGGCAAACTCCGATTTTGAAGTTCCACGTGATTTCGATGCTCCCTGCTGCTTGTTGGTGACGAGTGACGCGACCTTCAAATTTTCAAATGTGAGTTCACAAGCATATGATATAGCAATGCTGACCTCGTCAAAAAGCAGCATCGCAGCTGAATCTTCATTCTCGCTGCCAGTGGCACTCTCGTTACCATCTGAATCGGTTGCTAAGCTGTCCCGACTCGTTTTGTCCCTGGGCCGAGCATCATCAGAGTCAGCATCACTCTGCTCATCAACATCTTCAGGCAATGCCACATCTTGCATAGCGTATGTTCGGCAGAGTTTGGCTGGTCGTCGATAATGCGCTGCACACCCATCATGTGAGACTTCCTTTTTTGTCACGGTGACCTAGGCTGACCTTGCTTATTAACCATCAGTGCAGCTTCCTGCGAGATAACATCATCAAACAAGTCGCTATCTGAATCCACCACATCACGCTGACGCTCTGCCAGTCCCCAAGTTTTTCTATGTAAGTACCATAACCATGTTTCAAGTGTATTGAAATTTGACGCACTCCGAGTCAGTGTTGACGGTTTTGTTGATGCAGGAGTCCTGTTTGACTTGGAGCTGGAGTTCCGACTCGGAGTAGGCGCCGGTGATGCGTCGGTTCTCTTTTTTGGGGCAGGACGGTCATGGCCTGATGTCGCTGTTGCATTCTTGCGTCTTGGTTTGTCTTGGTTCCATACTGAATCTCAGGCCAGTTTGATTTTTTGATGGTGTTTTTGGTCGCTCACCTGCGTTTTCGATAGCCTTTTTCTTGGCGCCACGCTGTTCTGTCAAGCCTCTGAATCACAGTCGGCCACTTGGCTCGTTGCTTGTACTCACTTACCGTGATTCTGCCGAGGTATACTAGTCATTTTTTTATATTTACTTTGTTTGCTGAGACTTAGAAAGTGTAGGACTTGAATGAATAAAGGAACGTCGAGGGACCCAGGCGATTTTTTTTTAAACAAGTGTGAGTGATGGTCAAACAGAAAGGAATGGGACGGAAAATTTTACTAACGCAATGTAACAGGGCAATTATGTAGCAGGTGAAGGGTGCTTAGTAAACTGTAGTTTCGGCAGCACTGTCTGTCCCTGACTTTCGGGACACTGCCCCATCAGCATCGTCGTCCCCAGGTATCATCGTCCCCAGGTATCCTATGACTCGGATTCCCATCGTCATCCCCAGGTATCCCAAAACACGAGCCTGTACCGGTACCACCCCATCAAAGCACGACTTTGTATGTTTGTCCTCACTTTGCTGGCTGATCGGGCACTGACTAACCTGCAGTGCTAATATCTGCTAGGTCAATCGGGCAACCAATGACGGCAATTGCACCATCATCCTTCACGACACCATCCCCCCCCATTCTGCTCACTATGGCTGCTGTACACGGTCCTATACTGCCTGCCCATCCTTCACGACACCATCGCCCCCCGTTCTGCTCACTATGGCTGCTGTACATGGTCCTATACTGCCTGCCCATCCTTCACCATTTCGTGGCAATGCTCAGAGTGTGCCCCATTCTAGAATGGGCTATCATGGGCAACCGATGACGGCAATTGCACCATACCGTCGGGCAACCGATGATGGCAATTGCATTATCATCCTTCACGACACCATCCCCCCATTCTGCTCACTATGGCTGCTGTACATGGTCCTATACTGCCTGCCCATCCTTCACCATTTCGCAATGCTCAGACCGTTCTGCTCACTATGGCTGCTGTACACGGTCCTATAGACTGCGAGAGATTTTTACACAACTCGGAGCAAGTCCGTTGGGCACAGTTAACTTTACTAGGTGGGTTAGTGCTTGAACTTAGTATTTGTTCGGCCCATTACTTACCACACCCTCAGTTCACTCGTTACCACACCCTTACCCTTTTTTTCATTTTCGGTGTTCAAGTTCAACCACCCCATCAACATCGTCGTCTCCAGGTATCTCAAAACACGAGCCTGTACCGGTACCACTGTCCCCAGCATCCGTCATCTCCAGGTATCCCACCGTCATCTCCAGGTATCCCACCGTCATCTCCAGGTATCCCAAAACACAAGCCTGTACCGGTACCACTGTCCCCAGCATCCGTCATCTCCAGGTATCCCAAAACACGAGCCTGTACCGGTACCACCACCATCCGTCATCTCCAGGTATCCCAAAACACAAGCCTGTACCGGTACCACTGTCCCCAGCATCCGTCGTCTCCAGGTATCCCAAAACACGAGCCTGTACCGGTACCTCCACCATCACAGCACAACTTAGTATGTTTTCCCTCACTTTGCTGACTGCAGTGCTAATATCTCGTATCACTTCAGCTTTGTAACTATGGATGGTCACCGGACATGTTCAGCTTGTGGCCGTGATGATCTCACTGTAACTGGTCTCAGCCAGCATATCGCAAAGAGTCGTGACCCACGTTGTCATGCACTCTACAGCCAGTTGCGCTCACGAACAAACAACAAAGTGGAGCTTGCCATGGACGAGACCGAAGCCGAGGTTGCCATGGATCACACTGAAGATCTTGACGTTGAGGGAGACTACAATGGACTCGGACTTCACAATGAGGACGAGTTAGAGAGGCCTGCTGCAAGTGAGTGTGCAGCTGATAGTGATTTCGATGAGGATGACTTCGATGACCATCTGCTCTTCGAACCTGAATGGGAGGCTGCACCATTGCAACCTCAGGCCGATGAAGACAACGACTTGGACTTACTGGATGATGTGTTTGCCTTTGCAGATGACGAGTTGGAGGATATTCAACACAACGCTCGTCAAGACATTGAGGCTCGCGCACAAGGCCAGTCTGGATTTGTTAGGGTGCCTTATCCCGATCCACGCGCTGGCCGAAGTATGTCGCACAATATAGTTGAGCATGGCGCCAATGTGGCATATGGGGCACATCTCGCCAATGATGAGAATCCATACCATCCTTTTAATTCCCAGATTGAATGGGAGGTTGCGAGATGGGCGAAACTTCACGGAGCAACTTCTACAGCATTTTCGGACCTGCTCTCCATTGATGGAGTTAGTGAATGTTTAGGGTTGTCATTCAAGAACACCAACGAACTGAACAAGATTATCGACCACGAACTTCCAACTGGACGCCCGAAATTCAAACGGGAGCAGGTCGTTGTTGCAGGAGAATCATTTGATGTCTATTACTGCGACATCATCGAATGCATCGAGTCACTGTACGGTGATCCCGACTTTGCAAGATACCTTACATTTGCTCCAGAGCGTCATTACACTGACGAAGATCAGACTGTTCGTCTGTTTCATGATATGCATACCGGAAAGTGGTGGTGGAACACGCAGGTAAGAACTTTTAATGTCTCATCAATTGGACTTCGTAACTTACATTGCCTCGCTAGAAAAAACTTGACCAGCATTGTCCGGGTGGGACCATCATTCCGATTATCATCTCGACGGACAAAACACAAGTCACCATGTTTCGCAACAAGTCCGCATACCCAATGTATCTCACGATTGGTAATATCCCGAAGGAAATTCGCCGTAAACCTTTGCGTGGTGGTCATATCCTTCTGGCCTATCTACCAACTACTCGACTCGAACACATCACTAATAAGGCTTCACGCCGTCGGTCTATCGCCAACCTATATCACGCTTGCCTGAGTCGTGTGCTTGCTCCATTGGAACATGCTGGATTAGAGGGCATTGACATGCGCAGTGGAGATGGTGCTCTTCGCCGCTGCCACCCTTTATTTGCGAGTTTTGTCGGTGATTATCCAGAGCAGCTTCTCACTACGGGAATCAAGTTTGGTGACTGCCCAAAATGTGATGTTACGAAGGACGACACAGAAAGCAATACAGTACCGCTTCACCTACGAAAAATTGGCGAGGTGCTGGATGCACTCGCAGCACTCGATCAAGGAAATCTTGCCTTTGTTCGTGCATGTGCCGCAGTAGGAATCAAACCTTTGATACATCCTTTCTGGGAGAAACTCCCGTTCGCGAACATTTTTCAGGGTATCACGCCTGATGTGTTGTATCAGCTATATCAGAGCTTAGTGAAACACCTTTTGGCATGGTTAGAGGCTGCTTGTGGAGCCACGGAGATCGATGCTCGTTGTCGTCGGCTTCCTCCCAACCATCACATCAGATTATTCACCAAGGGTATCACAACCTTATCACGTGTAAGCAGCACCGAACATGCACAGATATGCCGCTTCCTCCTCGGCATCATAATCGACATTTGTCTGCCCAACAATATCAATGCAGGTCATCTTATACGAGCTGTACGCGGGCTACTCGACTTCCTGTACCTCGCACAATACCCTTGCCATAGCACCGAGACCCTTCAGTTGCTGGACGAGGCACTAGACCTTTTTCATGAAAACAAGCTTGTTTTTGTCGACCTCGGCATTCGAAACAATTTTAACCTACCGAAGTTGCATGCTGCTCGTCACTATCCTCTGATGATCATGCTGTTCGGCTCAACTGATAATTATAACACGGAGTACACGGAACGGCTCCATATTGATTTGGCGAAAGATGCTTACCGCGCTACGAATCACAAGGACGAGTTTGCCCAAATGACTCGCTGGCTTGAACGAAAGGAGAAGATTTTACGACACCAAAAATATGTTAGTTGGCGACTCGCGGGTGGCCACCAGTCTGATCCTTACCATTCACGCCCACCGGATATGACATTCGGCCATGAACAAGTCATGACGAAACACCCCAGCGCGAAGTCCATCAGCCTCGAAAAGCTGGCAACGGATTATGGTGCTACTCATTTTCGCGATGCCCTTGCACGCTATATTGTTCAGCAGAGTCGAGGTAATGATCCCGCACCACTCCACGGCCACGCACTTGATGTGCTGGCACACGACACCCATTTTCCGTTCCACCGACTGCCTGTCTTTCATAAGGTCAAGTGGTGCTCAGTCGATGCCCGCGGCCATGGCGACGCACGTGTTACTTTGGACAGTGTCCATGCAAAACCACAACACAAGGTGGGCTCTCGTCTCGTTGCTCGCAGATCCGATACAGCTCTGGTGAGGCTGGGTGCGAATTCGAAGGATCTTCGAGGTGTGTAAACTGTCAGTCAGTGTTAGTATATATTACTTACTTTGCATAGAATTTCGTGTCAGTCAAGTTCGAGTCATGTTCACCTTACCACCAAAATCCATCCCACTGCTCTTCCCACCAACAGTACATCTTCCTACTCACCTTGCATATGTCGAGTGGTTTACACCATTCCCGCCAGCTCCAGACCACAATAGCGGACTATATAAACTCTCGCGATCACTGCATGGTGGTGACACCATAGCTAGTATTGTGTCAGTTGCTGATATCGAGCGCAGTGTTCATCTTATACTGAGGTTTGGTGTCATGGCCCCACGAGAGTGGACGAGTGAAACAGTGCTCGAGGACTGTGACACCTTCTGGTTGAACTCGTACATAGATAGACATACTTTTTCAATGTTTAGATAATTCTCAATAACTCTCGCTATGTTAGAAAAAATCTCGTCTAACATTATCATCTTTAGCAACTTTGTTCATAAACAGCCGTGATTGTGCTAATGTTACGATTTTATGTGAATTCTGCCTAATTTGCCTTGGGAAGGTTTTCCTGATGGAGAAAGTGGTGATGGGTCACCTAAGTCGAATGGATGGGGAGAGGCTATATAGTCTAGCTCAGAAACACCTGCGGGTCATCGGCGTTACCCTCGGAGACATTTCCAATGTCTAAGACCAATTACTCCTGTAGCGAGGTGATCGACTCGATCGTAAGGTATTTTAAACAGCTGTTGAAAAATACTCGACTTTTCAACCGAAAGTTCTTATGTATAGTTTTTATCAAGTTATTAAGTTTTACAGAATACTTCGCCTAACAATAATGATATCAAGCCATCTACAAGCTACGGATATACTGTTTTAATGGCGGCTTGCTTTAGTAAGACCACTCAATGGATCTTGCGCAGAATATGGCAGGCACGAGGCTTTTGTGATTGGGGTGTTGACCACGGATTGATAACGCTCGGCTTTTATACCAAACATCGACCAATTTCCACCCGTCTTCTGCTAAAGTCCACCACGCTCTCAGAGTCCGTGCTACTCACCCATCATGTCATTTTCTGCAGTGGGATCAACCTTGCAGCTCACCACACACGAAACACAAGCACTCAAGTCTCTGCCAGTGACAACCCGAGTCGGATCTCTTATCATACCAATTCGTTCCGTTACTAACATGCCCTCAAGATCACTGCAAAGAAGGCTCTACAGGGTTCTACCATAGATCTCGCAAGGCTGGTTGATCTTATCCCGATCAGCAATGCTTCCCGTTTTTGTTGCTTGGCGCCCATTTTTCACGCAGCACTTAATTCAGTTCAAGTACCAAACTACATCAATACCAAGACCATTCCTGCCATCATGCGCGCAAAGTGGGCTGTCATGGGATTGGTGAAGATTTCCACGGTCGCCCCTTTAGCTCCTGATAGTGGGGACGACACCGCGACAATGTATATTGTGAGGAGATGGGACGAAATATACCCGTGGATGCGGTTCTTTGCTCGAAACTGCCTCCCTCCTCCTTATGATGTCTCAGTTGCTCCTCCGCGCCCCGATCTTTGCAATGTGTTCGATGCTGCAAAAATGTGTATCAGTCCGCTCACAATCATCTGCACCAGATCAGAAGAAGGGCGTCACATGCTCCGTTCTTCTATTTCTGTCCAGCACTTTATCGCACAGCTATGGATATTGGTTGGAAACATTAGGGGAGATGTACTCCCAGGCGACCCTGGAACTACAAACGACGGCCTTGTTCCCATGATCCGGACGTCTTTTGCGCTAACAAACTATGTGTGCGTATCTGAAACTGAAGATCCAGACAAAATCACCCTTCCGTTATCGAATTATATACATGCTGCCGGAGGGGTAAAGCCTGTTGTCGTCACCCTTCTCAAATACATTCGTCGGATTACCAGAGATGCTACTGCTGTACCAGAACCTCGATCGTGGACAGCATGCGATCCGAGCGTAAAACAACTTCATCTCTACACTGTCGGTCTCAACTATTCTTTCCAGTTTCTCCAGACCATCAGCCGCCAAGACGCTTCATGCCGCGCACAACTTATCCGCCGAGGTTCAATTCGCACGGTGGTGGACGCGATCACTCAGATCTCGCCAAGGATATTGGTGCAAGCAAACAAGGAATTGGATTTTCATCCAGATATGGGACTCGCGGAGAGACAGAACGTTCTATGGTCGGGCTACTCGTACATCGCATCTGCTATTCGCGATGCAGATGACGGAGTAACATGTGTATGTCAGGCAATCGATGCTGGCCTCCTTCAAACTTTGGCCAAGGCAGTCGTCTGCCCGGCTCACGCCAACAGTCGCGATCACCCACCCCGTGGCCGCATGGGTGACATAGAGTTGCTCTTCCTTCTCGCCACATTTTTCATATACCACAGGGTCGTTGGATCTATTTTCCGACACTGGTTTCTCGTGCAAAATGCTCCTATGGAAAAACGAGAGATACGCGACCAAGGGTTGGGGATTGCTCTCGAACTCGTCCTCACATCTACTGCCGATGCTATGAAACATCGCAATGTAGAGCCTATAAACTTCCATGAATACAGGTGCAGTGGTCCGGGAGTACGCTGATCATCTCTAGTGGTGTCATCGCATGGTTACTGATATGTGTGCCAGTGTCCGATGCGCTCATCCAAGTTCGTCAGCAAGAAGCGTCGGTGCTCAGGCTGCTTGATATCAATCTATTGCTCAGAGAAATGCCAAAGGACGGCTTGGCGCAATGGACACAAAAAGTGGTGTCCAGTTCTGAGGTGCACCGTAGGTAAGTCTCCTCAGTCCTCGTCTCACGCTTCTCGATCGAATCGCCACCAGGGCCATGGGGCTCACGCGATATCCGCACAAGTCTTCAAGTCATCGCAGGCTTCGAAACCAGTAGCATCTCGAGAATGGCCAAAGACGTGGAAACGCGCGTTCGTGAAGCACAGCAGCAATTCCCTGCATTCAGCGACAAACTCGTGCTCATGCTCGACATGACTGTGTATCCGCCGAAGAGCCACGTGCTCCCCGTGCACAAGCTTGAGCGGTTTCCTGGGGAGGACCCTATATGGCCAGAGATTGCTGATGAGATTCGCCAACGAAGCGACTCGCCACCGAAAGGATATATGTTTTCGGTGGTCAAGGTCCACCTGGGGAACTCGAGTTATACGCTGTTCAGCCCGAGCACGGCGTTGCATATGGCATTTGAGGGCCAGTATTTTCCGCACCATGAGGCGTATGATTCTGCAGATGAAGATGGAATCGATGATTGGAAAACGCTCAACGACGAGGGCTTGGATTACTATGATTCAGAGTCGTCGGATGATAAGTTGTCATGATGTTTGACGGTCCTTGTGCTATATGCCTAGTGGCCTTTGTTGACTATGCATACCCTTGCTTTACTCTGTACAGGACACATGCAATACCAATCTTGTGGGTTAGTGGTGGAATCGATCGATCTGCGCTTCACTTGACTCTGGACATGGTGTCCAGGCGACGTCCATGGTTGAGCCTCTTACTAATCTGCACACGATAAACAAGTACAGAGGCAACATTGACTATGACTGAATTTTAGCCTATCCTTCCACAAATTCCAGGATGTCTTCGTCGGGTACCCTGGCTCGTTCCTGCACCGTATGCAGGAAGTATGTTACGGTATTGCAAGTCTTGATAGGTTCTCCGTTCAGCTCACCTTCAGCTGACACTAATTCCTCATTCAATCCAGTTTCCCAGCCCAACACCCATGCACCCACCTATGCCACTCCCTCGCCGCGTGCCCTTGTGACCTCATCTCCTGAGTCCTATCATTGCTCCCAAACATCATCAACTGCCAAAATCAACTCGAGACTCGGAAGCGCGAACACATGCAGGCCGAGGTCACGTATTATGAGGACCTGACGGCTTTTCTGAAGTTTTGTGAGGGTGGATTAATGGTAGGTATGTGTGATTAGTGAAGACTCCTGCAGAGTAAGTGGTTACTACGATTTGCTGAGGCACGTTCTCACTTTGTCTGCGTTCTAGTTTTGTCGTTTCTGACACGCACACGCAACACTTGCTGCACATGGTATCCTCCCGACGGACGTAACTATTCGCGCATAATGTAAGTTCGCGTCGTCTCTCAGTCCTGTCAATGGTTTATTTTTGCGATGCTGATATACTAACCATACGCGTGTCTCGCAGCTAGCTACCTTATGGGCATACAGGTGCGCAAGTTCTAATGTCTTGACCATCTTGACCAAGAGCGCGATCTCTTGTTCACCTCCTAGAGGTCCCAAAGATTATTTAAGAGAGTGGAAGTACAATGAGACAAAGTGTAGGTTTCCTGATGTGATCTCAGCACTCACTGATGGATTTGGGGTATTAAAAAGGTGCCTGCGAATACAACATGCACTCCCACGGGCCACCGTCCCTCCTCTCTGAGTTATTCTCGACCATATGCCTTGCTCATTTGCATGAGTATGATCAGCTCATATTTGTCAACGCGAGATTTGATGGCTCCGGCTTTCAATTTTGGAGACAGATATTAAATCTGGACATAATGTTGTGCAGTAAGGCAGCACGACAGATGTGTTGTGATATGGCCCAATGGGAGACACTCAAACACTTCGAACAAGATCCAAAAAGGCCCAGGAGTCCAATGTTGGCTGGTTCTACACAGCACTGGTTGGACCTGCATGCATGGAGTAGAAGCATCAAAGAGGATGAGAAGGATCAATCATCAAGTTGGCGAGACGATACCTTGGAAGTACGTAGATATCTGTACAAACAGTAACTGGTGCGAAACAGTCCGCAAAAGAGACGAGAGGCAAGAGCAGAAATTATCGAGCAACAGAGTTTCACGATGACCTCATGACTGATGCGAGGTAGGACGACCACAACTAAAAAACATTCCGCAGCACCTAACTTCATAAGAAACATCTCCTGTCCCACTACCTGCGCCTTGTGTTTCTGTCGGTCGTCCCTGAGACACTTGTGTCCCCCGCACAGCCTGAGGTTGACCTGCTTGCGTCGAACTCCCGGCTTCGTTGCCATTCGTGAGTTGCATAGCTGCAGCCGCTTCTGCGCGGGCCACTTCTGCTGCACTGGGAGGGGAAACAAAAATTCTCTGCAAATGTATTTATTTCAATGATATCAAAAAGGAAGGATGGGAGCCACTCACATTTTTCTTGCGACCGGCAGCTACTTCAACAGTGGGTATAGAGCTTCCTCCTGGAAATAAGTTGAAATTCCAACGCCGGGGCTCGAGCGGTATTGATTGTGGCGCATTTGGAGGTTGAGCGCTGAAACGCAGCGAGTCAAAAAATTTGCGCCAACGAAGTTTAGACGATGGGCTCGCTGTGGGATGAGGCGTGGGGTTGGTATCAGTGTCCCAGAAGTCTTTGCCCTGTAATAGTGTCAGACTGGCAAGAGCTCCAGAATGAGAACAGCACTGACATATTTCGCCCTGATGGGCTGCTGCTTGGAGACCTGACTAGCCTGCAAGATCTAACGAGACGAATGAGCAAAGGATTAAGGTGTTCACAACTGATTATCGCACAGCATCTCTCGATCGAACTGGACGTCCCTGGTAAAGCAGTGAGATACAACGCGAAAGGGAAGCACAGCCGACTTGCCTTGAGCTTCGCATTGGGTTGTGCATTGCTCTCATCCGCATTCTGAACGACAACCAAAACCCGCTTAGAAAAGACAATGACAATGAATAAACACACTCACATGATCACGGCCTGTATGTTTGAGCGCTGCCTCCAGGCTCCATACATATATCTTTGCATTTAATCCACTACTGACGATATGTTTTCCATCAGGGGAAATAACGACAGCCAAGACTTCATCGTCGTGCAAGAGCGGGTCACCGACTGGCTGATTCGTCTTGAGGTCCCAGATGTGAGCTGAGTAGTCACTTGATGCGCTAACAAGATGGCTTTCATCAGGGGAAAGACAGAGGGAGTTGACGATATTGGTATGACCCTGGAAAACAATGAGCTCCTCCCCATCAATCGATCGCCATTTTCGGATGGTGTTATCGTATGACGCGGAGAAAATGTGTGCGCCGTCCTTGGACCAACACAATGACATGACATCGCCGTCATGGCCCTTGATCTCCTTCAGCAGCTCACCGTCCTTTGACCATACGCAGATAACCATGTCCTCCGCGCCGCTCGTGAATCTGTCGCCTTGTGGAGAATATCTGAGAGCATAAATTCTCCCATGGCGGCCGGCCTCTATCGGTGGTGCTATTTGTCGGCCAGTATCCGGGTTCCATCGTCGTATGGTGCCGTCATGCGATCCACTTGCTATCTCTTGGGCATTGGGAGCCCAATCAATGCACCCTACTGGACCCCCATGCCCCTCCCACGGGTCGCCGATTACGCTGCCCTTCTTGATGTTCCACAGCTGTAGCCTGCCATCTCCACTTCCGCTCACGACCATTGATTCATCCGGAGACATCGCAATTGACACTACCTCTCCTCCGTCACTAGTCCAAGGCCTCCCCACCGGCTTTCCATCTCGTTTCCACTGACAAATTGAACTATCGCGTGATGCGCTCAGTATATTGCAACAGGTGCCCCAGCAAGCAAGGCTCCAGATGACTTCGGAATGACCCTCGATGACGCGCTCCGGCGTCAAGCTTCCTGGTGGACGTTCTGGCGTTGGTTTCTTCCACGAGGTGGTCCTGGTATTGTGATTGACGAAGTAGGACCGACCGAGTGGTGAGATGTGCCATTCGCATCCGGGAACGAGCTGTTGGGGAGAATCTATGTTTCGCCATGAGTTCCTCGATGCTAGTGACATATTCCTCGCTCACCTAGTCGCACCCCTGGTAAAGGTCGGCTCCATGAACCCATTACGAGTGTGGGATCTCGATATTCTATTTCACCATCCAGCGACTTAATCCGATACCAATGAGGAGGGAATGCTTCATTCCCGCCTGCTTCTCGTTGAGTAAGTTAGTGGACATCACGATGCGGTTGCTCACCTTCCCAAAGTGCATCCTGGCGATGTTGTGCACCATAGCGTGGTGGACCCTTCTCCTTCGTCTGACGAGGTGCGCTAACTACCGGTGAGTTCAACGACGCTCCTCGTTCTCCATCTCTCCGGTTTACTGATGTGCTTGACTCGGCCAGGATGCTGATGAAGAAAGTTTTCAAATGTCGGTGGGACGCGCTGACAGTGATACGGAGCTCAATAGTGTGGAAACTTCGAGAGGGCGGAGAGATAGTGGACGTGCTGAAGAGACCTGCTAGATAGTCAATTGTACATGCTGTATTTTCAGGCGCATTTTGCACCGCGTGTCGATGGCAGTGCTTCGAACGTCGTGGCAGTTCTATCGATGAATAGCACGCCGGTCAAATGCAAGATAGCCGACTGCATTTCTAATATTATACGCGTCTCTACATGAATTAGCATCAGATGATGCCAATGCCTGAGTGACTCGCTTTTTAACATGCAGACTAAGTACCCCTGTGATTGCATCCTAACGCGATGGTGCCAAGCTGCGTGATAGTATGAGGAGATTATAATGGTGAACTTACTGATATGACAAGGCCCATGTTGACAGCGATATGCATCCTGGAACGTAGTGCATGACGGACCCGAAGGTGACGTGGTTTGACCGGACAGTATTTGCTTGGGGACGACCCTCGTCAACCAAACGTTCACGATGAGGAGAAGTAGGTCGACTGATTGGAGCGATGCAATAGACGGTGGTAGTTGTAACTTGTAGGACACAGCGTACGCCATCGTCTTTGCCCTTAAGGGTCGATATCGCGAAGGCGATGCAGGGAGTGGAGAATGTGGGAACAACTCACTCCTAAGTCGTAATGGAACAGTCTGTACCAGTGTCAGACTTACTAGATCCGAGAAATGAAGCATATTTCGTCAAGCCTTCCAGTCTGTTGTTGGGCTGCTGCTTGGAGACCTGACTAGCGTGCAAGATCTAACGAGATGAGTGAGCAACTGAATAGGGTGTTCACAACTGATTGGCGCACATCATCTCTCGGTCAAACTGGACGTCCCTGGTAAAGCAGTGAGATACATCGTGAAAGGGAAGCGCAGACGACTTGCCTTGAGCTTTGTATTGCTCTCATCTGTACTCTGAACGACAACCGAAACCCGCTCAGAAAAGACAATGACAATGAATAAACACACGCACATGATCATCGCCCTTATATTTCAGCGCTGCATCCAGGTTCCATACATAGATCTTTTCATCCAATTCAGAACTAGTGATATATGTTCCATCAGGGGAAATGAAAACAGCCCAGACTTCGTCGTGCAAGAGCGGGTCTCCGACTGGCTGATTGGTCTTGAGGTCCCAGATCCTAACTGAGCAATCCCTGGCCGCGCTAACAAGATAGCCTTCATCAGGGGAAAGACAGACGGAGTTGACAGTATTGGCATGGCCCTGGAAAACAACGATATCTTTCCCATCAATCAACTGCCATTTTCGGATGGTGTCATCATTTGACGCAGAGAATATGTGTACGCCGTCCTTGGACCAACACAATGACATGACATCGCCGTCATGGCCCTTGATCTCCATGAGCAGTTCGCCGTCCTTTGACCACACGCAGATCACCATGTCCTCTCCACCGCTCGCGAATCTGTCACCTTGTGGAGAATATTTGACAGCGTAAACCCTCCCATGGCCGGTCTCTATTGGTGATGCTATTTGTCGGCCAGTATCCGGGTTCCATCGTCGTATGGTGCCACCTTGCAATCCTCTTGCTATCTCCTGGGTGGCCAATCAATGCACCTCACTGGACCGTGATGCCCCTCCCACGCGTCACCGACCACGCTGCCCTTCTTAATGTTCCACAGCCGTAGTCTGCCATCTGCGCTTCCGCTCATAACCATTGATTTATCTGGAGACATTGCCATTGAGTACACCGCTCTTCCGTCACTGGTCCAAGGCCTCCCCACTGGCTCTCCGGCTATTGTCCGCTGATGAATTGAGCCTTCCCATAACGCGCTCAGTATATTGCAACTGGTGCCAAAACAGACAAGGCTCCAAATGAATTTGGAACGACTCTCAATGACGCGCTCCGGCGTCAAGCTTCCTGGTGGACGTTCTGACGTTGGTTTCTTCCACAAAGTAGTCCGGGTATTATGATTGACGAAGTAGGACCGACCGAGCGGTGAGATGTGCCATTCGCATCCGGAAACGAGTTGTTGGGGGATAATCTATATTTCACTGTGAGTTCCTCGCTGCTAGTGACACATTCTTCGCTCACCTAGTCGCACCCCTGGTAAAGGTCGTGTCAATGAAGGCATTACGAGTGTGTCATCTTGATATTCTATTCCATCATCCAGCGACTTATGCTGATGCCATTGAGGAGGGAGTGCTTCATTCCCGCCTGCTTCTCGTCGAGTAAGTTAGTGGGCATCACGATGCGGTTGCTCACCTTCCCAACGTGCATCCTGACGACATTGTGCACCATAGCGTGGTGGATCCTTCTCTGTCATCCGAAGAGGTGCCCTAACCACCGGTGAGTTCAACATCACTCCTGGCTCTCCATCTCTCCGTTGTGCTAATGTGCTTGACTTGGCCAGATCCTGATGAAGAAAGTTTTGAAATGCCGGTGTGCTTGAGTTACCGACGCGTTGACGGAGTTCGGTAGTACCGGAAATGAATTGTTGAGGGCGAGG
This sequence comes from Suillus placidus, assembly GCA_016628565.1. Taxonomy (NCBI): domain Eukaryota; kingdom Fungi; phylum Basidiomycota; class Agaricomycetes; order Boletales; family Suillaceae; genus Suillus; species Suillus placidus. Next base: position 526,242 of record JABBWD010000017.1, read on the forward strand.
TGTGCATGCTGTATCTGGAGGCGCTTTTTCCAACCGCATGTCGGGGCAGTTCTATAGATTGCTGTGCATCACGCGAACTTCACCAACGAGCATCAATATCTGATAGCCGTGAATAGTACGCCCGGGCCAGTCAAATATAAGATCAGCCTCGACTATATCTCTAAATTCAAATGATATCAAGTCGATGCACAAGTAACTCGCAGATCAAGTCACAGTTGCACACCTCTGGAAGGAGAAATGACATTAGTGATGGCGGAGGTGAGCAAGATACCTGCTAGCTGATCACATTACTATTGCTTACAATATGAAACCATGGAAAGGCGGTCACTGTTACAGTGAGGATCAGATCGATCAAGTACTGGCTGGACCAGGGTCGGTTGATTCGGTGATGACTTTTGCAGTCACTGTGCACACACTGCCACACAGCTGCGTGCGCACACTCTCCACCGTTTCCCACTCTAGAGCCTTCTTTCGCTTCCGTACACTCTCACCACGTTCCGAGAATAGTTTAAGCAGACGTGCATTTGAAATTGGCGTCCTGAGGGAATCTTACCAAAGCACAGAGCACGCATCCAACTGCACCTCTGCAGATTACGACACGATAAGCTTTGCGCCGAGCTCTAATTGGTCGTGGAACGGTACCTCGCCTAGGCGGACATTGCCTTTCTGGATCAAGCCGCTATCAACAAAGTGCTCCATCGGACTCGGACGTGAGATGGCTGATCTGATGCGGACTCGGAGCTCGATAGATAGAGCGATTTGCTGTAGCTAAGCGCCAGACTTAAGCTTAAGTCCAGGTCCAATACAGGTCCAACGACGCTTTACCGTCTTTTGACACCCTGCACACTGCTACCTTCCCCAACCCTCTTGCCTAACCTCACGGTGTCGCAATGGAGGAAGGATACGGGCTCCAAGAGCGCAGACAATCAAATAATACCACTCACGTGGAAGTACTTCAAGTCGGTTCAAATGGGCATGGGCATGGGCATCTTCCACTGGATGTTGCTTCTGAGGATCTTATGAGACGGAGGCTCAAGCAACGACATATACAGATGTAAGTCTGCGACAGATGTCCCAGTTTTCCCACTGATTTTGTTGGCTTTCATTCGTCTTTCATAGGATAGCTGCAAGTCCCCGAATGTCTTGCCTTTGAACTTCTTTGACCATTTTCCCAAGATTGCTGGTACTTTGGGTACGGGACTATTTCTAGGCACAGGGGGAGCCATCCGCACAGCTGGGCCACTTGGTGCCTTGATTGCATTTACCCTTGTTGGTTCTGTAGCGTATTCGTAAGTCTACGATTTGTGCGGGTTCCGTCTACTTGATTCGGCCAGGTCATTATGTTCACTCGGGGAGATGACCTCCCTCGCCCCGATATCAGGATCATTTCCCCACTTCGGTTTGTGTTTCTCCTTTTGAGACTGGAAATTCTGGAATGATGACAACTTGCTGTCACATAGCCTCCCGTTGGGTAGATCCCGCATTGGGATTTGCAGTGAGTGACCTACTTAAGTACTTACCTCCGACTCACCTTTAATATTCTCTAGGTTGGTTGGGTGCATCTTTTATCTTCTCACCATGTTTGCACATAGCTAATCAAGTGTCACTCGTTAGAATTACTTTTTCGTGAGTTTTCATTTTGTGTCCATCGAAATTGTGCCTATATCATGATTACCCCTTCATAAGACTAATGCGTAGGCACATATTGTTTATCACAGCCATTCAGTGATTCATATCGCTATTTTCAGGTTCTACGTCCCTGTGGAAATATCCGGAGCACAAATACTGATCTCTTTGTGGGATGTGAGTTTCCTGAACTACATTTGACGTTCCTGTTTGTCCTAAAGGTCGGAATTTTGTCTAGTCACATCATGCTGCAGTTTATACTGTAGTGGTCTGTATCTTAATATGCGCCACCAATATATTTGGTGTAATGTGAGTTGTTGAAGCTGGTTGCGCCAATATCATGTATTCATCCCTAAATTTTAGATACTTCGGAGAAAGTAGGTTCATTATATTCTTCAATTTATGTGCTAAAGGACGAATAGCCGAATTTGCTTTTTCCATTCTAAAATGTAAGCTAACCTTCTGCCAATATTTGTACAGCAAACTCAGCATGTTTATCAGTGATAATGATCACTGGTCTTATCATTGTTGGCCTCGTCATTGACCTTGGGGGAGCACCGAATCACCAGCGACTTGGTTTTCAAGTACGTGCTAGTTTATCAGCGGACTGGTGGGCTAATTATCCAAAGTACTGGAATAATCCGGGGGTCTTTGCTGGACCCGAACTTGAACCTCGGTATCCTGCACTTGATAATTTCCTCGGAATATTGAGTGTCATCACTCAAGCCGCATTTTCATACCAGGGAATAGAGATAGTGGCCGTGTATGTCGTATCTTATTCTGGGCTAATATATATTCACTGACAATCCGATAGTGCGGCATCTGAAACGCAGAACCCACGGAGGAATATTGCCAAAGCTATTCGTAGAGTTTTCTACCGAATCCTCATTTTCTACGTTGGGCATCATGATATCTTACGATGAATAGCCTCTTACAACTTAATAGATTCTCGGCGTTTTCATTGCAGGGCTCATTGTACCTTCAAATAACCCGGACTTGTTGACGGGAACTGGTTTCTCTGCAAAGTCGCCATTTGTGATTGCGATGGAGATTTCAGGAATAAAACGTGTGTACTTGGGTTTTCCATAAAGTTATATCTCATTTCCCCCTGCCATGCAGTGTTACCCGCTGTAGTAAATGCAGGTTTCATAACCAGCGCATTCTCCGCGGGCAACTCGTTCCTTTTTTGCTCTTCGCGCATCCTCTATGGTTTGGCACTTCGTAAGCAAGCACCTCGGTTTCTGACTATCTGTACGAGAAAGGGCGTACCTATTGTGGCAGTGCTCTGTTCGGTAGGAATGAATGCTTGTTTAGTCCTAAGTACCACAGACGCTGATGTGGGGTCAACAGAGTGTCTTCGCTTTTTTGTCTCTGATGAATGTCTCATCAGGTGCAGAAACTGTCTTCAAGTGAATTTCACGAGTCATTTTGTGTTCACAATGTGGCTCATGTCGTGTCTTAGCTGGTTCCAGCATCTCTGTGTAATGGGTGGTTTTTTCGGCTGGCTTTCGATTAATATAACCTACATTTTTTTCTGTGAGTACCGGACGTATTTATGAATCATCGATGAACTAATCAATTATGCAGATCGCGGACTGCGATACCAAGGCATTGACCGACGAAAACTCCATTACTGGAACCCACTACAAGTCAGGCAGGATCACCAAAACGCATAAAACCATCACTGATTTCAATCTGTAGCCGTGGCTCTCCGTCTGGGGCCTGACCTGGTGTATACTATTTATTCTACTGAATGGGTACAGCGTGTTTTGGGATTTTGATGCCTCTGACTTCTTAACGTCATGTAGGTCGGTCCTTCTCTACTGATGACATCTGACCAATTATCGCAGATCTGAATATCCCGCTATTCTTTGTATTATTTATCTTCTGGAAGATTACGCGAGACACGGTGGTTTGGAAACCAGATGAGATGGACTTCACTACGGTGCGGAGTTGACACGTCAGCTTACCTGGGACTCAGACTCACTTGTAATCAATCAGGGTATTCCCAGCTTTGAAGAAACCGAAGCTCCTGAGATTCCTCCGAAAGGCTTCTGGCAACACGTTGCTGCTGTGCTTTTTTGACCGGAGTCACTGTGTCTGTTGAGCATATAGAACTATGGGGTTCGACTTGGGTGAACTTGTGCTCCACTGCTACGTTGATGGACAATAAGCTTACAGTGTGGGTATGGTATTCCCGGAGCTGAAGTAAGACCAAGCCTTGCTCCAAACATCACATGTGCCAGTGCTGCAGCACTGATATCTGTAAGTAAATTAAAGTAGTACAATTATACGTCTACAGCTAAAGATGTTCTTGGGAACTGTGTCGCCAAAAAGTTGGGGTATCAGCTAGATCATACTGCAAGAGACTGCGATCTGATTTCCGACTTTATGAGTATTTTATAACCTCTTGGCCCTGCAATCATTGGTTCGTCTGATGATCGACAAGATCTTCATGGTTCCAAGCAGCAACGCGAGGAGATTGAACACGGGAGTATCTGTAGGTTTGAGTATAGCATTAGTCTGTACGCCGAACGCCCAGGCTGATATCTACGACTCTATCATCATTCGACCCATCCACCGAGCTCAACAACGAACCCAACAGCAACCTTCGCGAATTCGAGAGCATGCTGTTTGTATTCCATCGTCAATGATTCAATGCACATCAGTGAAAAAAATCACACCTCAAACGAAAACTCTCCGTCGGCAAGGTCCATCCTGTCTCCCGAAGTGTGGATGTACGGGTTGAACGTCCTGAACGGATCGCCCTCTGTCGCGAATATAGCAGGGGATCCTGCTCGGTGCCATGACATGTGGTCTGAGCCTCCACCAGCACTTACAACGGATTCAGCCAAAGAAACTGCGAGAACTGTGGTACCGGACTTACAAGAGTTTTGCACCGCCCACAACAGACATGCTGTACTCTTCTGCAAGCGTCATCGTCCAGTTCGTCAAATTCAAATCAACGTCCGTCGTGATAAAGGTCACAACGGGAACTTCTCCCTTTGGTACATACGCGGTCATGTCCTAGTACTCGGTTAATTAATTCTCAGTTCATAATGGATGGATCACTCTTATGCTCACAAACTGGATCATGGCGCCCACTTCCTTCTTCAATTGCTTGTACTCGGACACGACCTCCTGACTTCCTAGTAAACCACCTTCTTCCGCGGCATACCAGTGAAACTCGACCGGGCGTTCTGGCGCGAATCCAGATTGGACAAGAGCTCTGAACGCCTCGAGGATTGTGACCGTTCCTGAGCCGTCATCGTCTGCTCCAGGTGCAGGGAGTAAGGGGAAGCGATAATTTGCAGAGTCTTGGTGAGCGCCAACGATGATGCGAGGAAGGGCTATCGTTGGATTGGGAGAAGAACGTCCAAAGAACGGCTCAAAGCGAGCAATGACGCTGGGCTGGGGGAACGTGTGAGTGAACGTCTCGACTGAGAGACGGACACCGGGAGGGGCAGCAGAGATGATCTGCACAAGGGGATTGGATACATGAGTTCAAAAAGTTAAATGTGGTGATACTGACATCCAGAATCTGATTGTATAACCAGCGCGAACTTTTGGCACCAAACTCCGAGCGATAATACCGATTGTGGAACGAAGTTAAGTTCCCCAAGTTGCTCTTCATCTCGTCCTTGCTCAGAAGTTTGGTGACCGATGTCACCTTCTCTTGATATTGTAGTTTAGGCCATGCTATTCGGCTCTCAGCTTACTTAGGATAGAAAAGGGAAGTACAAGGAGAACGGACTTGATTCAGCAGACCCGTGACATGCGTGCAAATCCTGATGATCGGTGAGGTCGATGAATCCGAGGCGCTGCTGTCGAAGGCGTAGTTTGTCGCCTTCGGTCATCCATACCGCCTCGGCCCCAAAGACTTGCAACAACCGTGGCGCATCTAGTTCTGATGCGTTCTCGGGATTTAGAAGACGCATAACTTGTACAGGATCATCCGCGTGGGTAGCAAGCAGCGACTCTATGATAGCGTCACGGTCAGTTAGGGTATCGACGGCGGGTCTGCCGAGTACATCCTGAGGCGGTGGATGATCGAAGACTGCAGCAGATGCAAAGAGAATAGAAAGGAATGCGTGCAGTGCGGTTAATGTCCTCATCGTCTACAGGCGGTGAAGAGAAGAGGACCTAGGGAAGTCCTAGGCTGCAAGGATCAATACCAAGAATTTCAGCGATATTCACTCACACGTTCGTTGTCGACCCTTCAAGCTTCAAGCACGAGATCAATTTGGGGAAGCACCCGGTCCGTCACAACCGTAGTTCTTCGTAGCCGCTGCCAGATCGCGCCAAGCACCCGTGTCAGATACACTTGTTCCTCCATCATGAAAAAATCAGGCCGCGCAATGAGCATACCACGAATTCGTTGCAACTCCGCGGATCAATCGATCATCAATCATCTTCGCTAACTAGAGATACATATTGGATCACGATGGACATGGCCGACTAATAATTAAGAGACACAGCGAGCAAGCTATGGAGACTTCCGCATTGGCATACTGCTGACTAATAAGCTGCGCGAATTTCAAAGGTGGATTCGATGATCAGTGTGAGTCGTGACCCAACGAAAGAACATGAAAATGAGCGAATCAAAATGACATGCTTTTTCACTGGCCATGAAACTTAGTTGAGATCAGACACATTTTACCTTGTGGTGTCTGGATTCTCTGTATGAGGTTTACATAGCGGAGGCAATTTCAAACATTACTTACAAATCTCGGACGTACAAAGGTGACTAGACCGTATATAGGTACATCCCCTTTTTGTCCACACGCTCAGATCATCGAGATAGCCAGGCGACTATAGAGCAAATGGAAGTCGTCAAGCGAGGATCATATCGCCGTCCTGGGGGTTCGTCTTACTAGTCAAGTTGAACAATGACCTCACATGAGCGCACAAAGCAAACAGAGAGCGTGTTATTATGTAGTAAAATTATCCTCAAGGACGAGGGGTATCAATATCAAATGAGCGACTTTCTGACCCCATATTAATCAATTGTCCACCAAGGGTAGGCTGGGTATCTAGAGGCCAATGTTTATGGGAGTGCAGCCAATGTTCACAAGGCCGTTCTAAAGCACGATCATTATTAAACAGTTATAGACCGTCATGAATAGCACGTACGTATTTGTTGTTGCTGCAGCACAAAGGCTCCTGGTTAGCCTCGCAGCCTGAGCCGGTACCCACGACGGTGACAGGGCTGCAGTTAAGGCCAACCATGGCAGCAACGTCAGCAACAATGGGGACGAGACCCAGAATCTCGGCGGCAGTGTTGTAGTTCTTAACCTACGAATCATTCGTCAGCCATCCTACCCTACTACGAAAGATACATTCACATACAGAGGTGGAACCCTCACAGCACTGGATGTTGCCAGTGTTGCACTGACCATCAGCAAGAGCGAAGGCGACGAGGGAGGCAACTGCGAAGATGCGAGCGAACATTGTTGCGAGTAGAGGATCAAGAAGGTTGGTTGAGAGGTACTAAGAGTCTGACTGTCAAGGCTGTTCAAGGAGCGGTAAAGGAATGGGAAAAATTCGTCTTCAGAGCTCATATTTTATACGATTCAGAGGAGCTCAGCGATTCGTTTGGGGATAGTTCCATAATACCGCACTTCTTGATATCGTGGTCGAGTCTGAAATTGCAGAACGTAAGACGCTGTAAGACACCGAAACGCGTACGAGCACGTGCCTTGATTTCTGGCTTCGCGTCGCGAGGGTTGATTAATGATGGGCGGGCCATCTTGGTCTGGACTCGACAATGATTGGTGGGAACTGCAACCCCCAGTAAATTTTACGTGCAATTGTAAAATTTTGAGAAGGACGAGACTCTATTAGCGCCGACGATGGCGGACTCGCTGAGATTACAAGGTGCAAGGGTCAGCCTATGGCATATGCATCGCGACGTCCAGTATGGTTGGAAGCCCACTGTGTGTTCTGCTGGTCAGTTGACGTAGTCGTTCGGTGGACGCGGAGAGTGCGGAAGGCGGGTGGCCATCGACCTATCGGAGACAGTAGTTGTTTGATTCGAACTTCGGACAGTCTCAATCGATCTTGGCCTGAGAAATTGATTGTGGTGAATATATGCGAATATCGCGATGGATCGCCAGCACTTCGAGGGCCCAGTATTGCCAGAGATCGTAAGCCACTCGGAAATCCACGGAAAAATCAAACATCGAGTAGTCAGAAGCGTCCGCGGAGAAGACCATCGAGACTCGAGATCATGTAGAATGGGAAGATGTATGATATGTCGCGTTCGCACTATAGATTCAGAGCCCCACAGTTCCAAGACTATGATCGGTTGTTTGACGGCCTTCTCGAGGGCGTTGGCGTAGCGATGAAAGCCTACCGCAAAAACGACACTTTCGCGAGTCTGTCCTGACTCAAGATCACAAAAACTAAATAAATATAAATTTTGCGAATATAATTATCCAGCAGAACGCAAAAGGAATGCCAGGACACACTGTTTGATGTGGCCCAGCGCTGATTCGGTATTCTACCCTGGACGCGTCGGACATTGGTTTTCAAAATGATTGTAATACAGTAACACACACTGGCGTTGACTCGTCGGGACCTCACTACAACACAGGAGGTCGTATCAGTCACATGGATTTTGCATCAAAGTTTGACCTGGTTTTGAAGCTGTCAAGTGACAGGCAATCGACTCACAATTGACGGTCGTGCGGGGATTATCAACATGCCAGTATATATTTAATGATGATGGAGTAGGGTATCCCTAGGGAGGCAGGGTTCAACAGCGTTTAGAGCGGAGTTAACAAGAATAGAGTTAGAGCCTCGGGAGCAGTAGGCTCCCCACGTTGTAGAGTCCAGCGTACGCACTAGCAGAGCCCACTCTAGTATGCTACATCGAAATCGCGAGTAACTATAAAGTGAAGAGGAATTGAAGAGGAGGTGGTAGAAATGATGGCTCATTTTGAAGTTTGCAAGTTGCTCATGCCGGGATGCCGTACGTATATTTATTGTGCGGTGGCTTGGCGGTGTCATTCTCATTTTCGGGGTCTCAGCCTATCTCAGGTCCTAGTCTAGCAGTGACCTCCGAGTCGCTGTCGGCGTGAGTCAACAAACAAATGAAAGTTATATGTAGATGGGGCCATGTTTAAAGTGTTGGCACGAGCACTTACAAAATGCAGACGAGGTCCAGTCCAGAGCCAGCTCCATTTTGACAATTAGGGAGACAGTGGGCAGAGATCCGACCGTTGACTCATGTCATGGCAGTGACTCACTAGTTGGATCCGAGGTCGTGTATATAACGCCATATGCATGCACTCCGACTCATCCTCTCGACACAATTCGACGCAACTCCCGGTCAATACACCTTCGATTGACAGATTCGATAAACAGCCTGAGAATGCCAAATGACATGTCTGGAGACTCTGGAGAAACTCCAGTTTCAAAATCGTTTCCACACCAGAGCCTGAGGCTGAGTCGGGTGCCTACGTACGACAGCGATGACGGGGCGACGTTGGTGAACGAACCAAGTGAGTTTTCTGTTTTCACTTTGTTGTATTCGGAAGAAAGATAGTTTGCGCCTGTGACAGAGTGTGGAGAGATAACTCTGATAACGGCTGATCACACGGCCCCGCATTCACCTTCAGTTCTCGGGCCTCGGCTGTCTATTTAGGTTTCTCTTCTTATCTCTCAGGGGCAAAAGCACTGTCACTCAAAACTTGAGCGTCCCGATCTCAGGCAAAGTTTGTGCAGGATCCGACCTCGTGCACAGCTGTGGTTTTAGGCTGCCTATTGCCCCTCCACCACCCCTTTTACGGCCAACCAAGTTCCTGTCCAGTTTTACTCCATTCTCTTTCATCTTTCCATCACCATCGTTTCTCGCTGCAGAGGCTAATTTGTGCTCATGGCAGATTCAATTAGCAATGAGAGCAGGTCTGTATCTCGGGGACGTGATTCATTTGTAAGTGCAGTCTCATTTGCTAAATACATATTATAATGCTTTCGTGCGTTAGTGTTCTTCGGGCAGAGGCGGTATTGGTAACATTCGGCGCTCTTCCGTCTCAAGTGATCCTCGTCTCGTCGATGCTCCGGATGATTCTGATTCGATTCGTGGGCGGGAGCAAGCTGTGCATCCTGACAGGGTGTGTTGCACGTCTTTCGCTCTAAGATGCTTACTCACATGGTCCTTGGTAGATGTTCTCGGTGGGTAGGGGTGGAGCGGGTAACATACGCTCTCCTTCTCAGGAAGTGGGAAAAGACCACCCCCAGACCGTAATTATCCTTAACAAGCACGCTGCGGTTCAGGCAGAATATGAACAGCAGGTCAAGAAGTACCACGCCGAAGCCAACCCGATTGTATGTCTGTCTGATGTCATGTCCCGCAACATTGATGCAAGCCCAATACATCTTAGTATTCTTCTGGCAGAGGCGGTCTTGGCAACATATCAGGCTCCCGCTCTCGTTCTCGTGGTCCAATAGTTCATTCCACAGGACGAGGCGGAGCAGGGAACATTCAATATGGAGCTGTCGCCAGCGTCGACAATACGGACGAAGAGGAAAGAAAGGAGCATGCTCATGCTCAAGCGAGGTATGCGTGCTGCATTCGCTTGCGGTCTTGAACTTACAAACTTATGATCCCCCCTCTCAGACACTCAACTGGCAGAGGCGGTGTTGCAAACCTTGCCAATGTACACTCGCCGGATATTGAACGTGTAGTCCATCGTCACGGTGAATTCGAGTCCTCTGGGCGCGGTGGGGCTGGCAACATACGCTCCCGCTCTGCGTCGCGCGACCCAAGTGGACGGACACCTTCCCGCGATACCAAAGAGAAACATGGAATCTCTGCTCTGTGGAGCAAGGTTTCCCACCCCTCCAGCCCCGGCTCCGGTGATCCTGAGTCCCGGCAAGAATGACTCGTGCTTGAGCGTCTCCGCACCTCCCCCCATTTTCCTTCTTCCTCGCCCTCATCCCCAGTTCCTTACTCTCTCATGCGGAAGCGCTCACAACTTGTTGATACTCCATCATCGCGACGGAATGCGCGTTATTTTTCTTATCAGTCATCATCTGGTTCATCATCTGACAATACGCGGAGTATTGGCTCTCTTCCAGTTGTATTAGAGGATCATGAGTATGTGTCTTTTTTGGAACTTTAATTTTTTTTTGTTGGTCTATCCTATTGGCTCTTTCCTTATTGCTCTCTTGCTTCCTGTCTGTGTCTGTCTGTCTGCTATTTGGTTTTTGCATTTTTATTTTTGCTGAGGTCTCATGTTTTACCGGAAAGTTCTCATACCCATTGCCATGCTGTATATTCTCACACTCGTTTGCAATGCCTGTTCTCATTTCCATATGCATATGCGCTGTTCCCGTTATACAGCATCTTTCCCTTCTTATCACTTTGCGCCATGTTGCGCGTCTTTTCATAGATCTCTTCTTTCATGTGTCCTGTGCAGTAGACCGCATACTTCCCTCATATAACCCTGTTTGTCACCGGCGCTCGTCAACCGTGCGCTTTATTTTGACCGTTCCTCTCGAGATAACCACATCCCGGTACCGGTGATGGTGGCAAACTCCTGAAGGCCCTTACCCGCCCCCCTTCCCATTCCACCTTACAAAGCTTTAAACTCAATCTATTTTTCTGTCATGATCTTCCGCTGACGCCCTGTTATTCCCCCTGTTCTAGGCGCTACATCCGACGTGATCGAAGAAGGCGTTTCCGCCACAGGTGGGGCAGAAGTAAGGTGTGGGCGTGACGTATGAACGGGAGAGGAATAGTCGGTAACTTTTCAGGTTGTCGGAGGTTTATACTGCGCTAACGCCAGATATCGTCTGTAATCTCGTTTCTCTCTACTTGTATTTGCGAAATAATCTTGCATGACATATACATGTGATAATGAATTGAGATGGAGAGATGATTGGTTATCTGAGTTCTGCGAAAGCGCCTCACGTAAGAGTATGTTGAAGGGCTTGACATTTCTATGAAAAGACCTCTGAGGAGAATGACCCGAAATCAAGATCGCCTGATAAGCAGTCTAATAATAATTCTGCCCTGGCCAGGGAGTACGGCGAGATATTTACGTAAATGAAGTGTACTTTGCGCGCACACGAATTCGGACCCATAAACAGAGATCTGAGAAAGATATCTCATTTGCAGAGTAGAGCTGTCATCGGAGGTTCTCAAGGACACTCAGTTCCACTCCCAAGGAGCAAATTTAGGTTAATTACAACCCACGGTGGTGCCCTGTCAATAATGTATAGTATGTGAGCTCCGGAGTGGCGGCTTTTCGCGGAAATGACCGACCCAGGCAATGCTGTGTATACTGCCCCAAACACGTAAGTAGATACAGCACGTAATACTTACATCCGCAACATCAACTCGAACCTGTATGTTAGCCGTAAGACGACAAGCGTGTACAGCAGTTCCATCGACGACAATGCATAGCTTTCGCTTCTGTTTTCCGCATTATCTTACGATCTGATGCTACAGGTACGTCGACAAGCGGCGGCGGCGCACAAATGGATTTACAGCTAGTACTTTCATATCGATAGAGTCTAGACCAGAATCCATTTTTGTTCACTCACCACTTTTGTTTACTTGTAGAGCTGGACAAACAAAAGGGTCCCGCCTACTACAATACTTCGCCGGGCGAGATACCTTAGAATGGCACTGGACTGCGCAACTTTCTCATTCGACACTGTCTTCGGGCACCATTCTCACCATGGTTGGAAACTGCCGTCACATCCCAGCAGGCATAGCTCATGCTGGCATGATCAGTGACAGAGACAATGTTAAACATGATGAGTCGGTGATAGATAGTCATACCAGTAATGAGCTCAGAGGGGTGTCAGACGCGGCGTCAAACGAGCAGCATACCGTATCATAGAAGCTGTGCGATTCAGTACCATTCTGGGATATTTCGCCCGACCAAGGATCGTAATAGGCGGGCCGCGGGACCCTTTTATTTGTCCAGCTCCAAGCTGTAAGAGGCTTGCTGGACATAGAAACTAGAGGATCTCGCGAGTTCAACTCAACGACATGAAGCTTAAACCGCCGCATTCAGGCATGAGTGAAGGGCGCAATAATTGTGATTTGGTGATAACTTATCAATTCATCCTGGTATGGCCACCGGACCTCCTGAATCCTTCAAACTGGTTGCGGAGTTAGGGTCGGGTCACGGTGGAATAATTCTCACCCCGATCCAGGCTTTGCGCCTAATCCAGCAGGAACGACCGTCCTCCTTCTTTTGGATCTGCCTACAGGAAACAGGCCTTGCGTAAAAAACGCTCATCCTGAAGATGATTTTTAATCACAGACTTACCCCAGACTTGGATCCAATCGCACCTCTCTCTTTACTGAAATAATGGTCCGGCCATAATATTCCTGCCTCTTGTAAGTGAGTCTCGTCGTATCATACCAGGTGCATCCCAAATGTTGACCTCCTGCATCAGAGGATAATATGAGGGGCATGAGTCTCCACAGTTTGCACGCGACCCGTGCTCCGGTCATCCAGCAATAGAGCTATCAGAGACTGTTTTTGATTGTGAACCTCTGAAGAAAGACGTATACAAAACGCACCAAAGCCGATGCCAGCTAAATTTATCGTCCAGTCGAGGGTCTCAAACCCTGTACAGGACGCGGTTCTTCAGCGATTCCGTCGGTAGTGGGTGCACATGAAAATTTTCAGAGCCCGACCTAGATCGCATCACAGAATGATCAAAAGGAGTTCCTCTACGGAAAAAGGTCAATGAGACGTTGGCATCTTCTCTAATGTACATGTTAGATAGATCATAATAGAAAATAGAAAATCCAATTAGGCTAACCCATGTGCACGATACAGGAATATCATATGTATATGGCAAAAGACAAATAACTTCACCAGCTGAGAAGGAAACCCGCTGGCGGTAGATCTCAGTCAAACATGAGCGCAGAATAGTATCGCACCTGAAATACTGTGAAGTCAGCACGCTCGATGTGCTTGTAATATGGGACACGTACACTGAAATATGGAACCGTCATGAGCGACCAGTGTTGCCTCCAGTGGGGGCCCGAATCAACTGTATTATCTAGTTGTTCCTTTGATATGGGACTCTGCTCATCCTATAGAGCATTGTTAGTCAGATGGCGGCACCAGTAGTAATGGCATGAGCATACTCTTGTCCGAGTTTATTTTATTTTAAATCCGGTTCTGTGTCCATTGAGGATGATAACCTATATAGGACAGTATACTTTCCAATCTATGGGCGGGCCCAGTGTCCCTTCTGATCTCTGAAGTCGCGGAACGTTTCACGGATTGAACGTTTGAGAGCTGTTCCGAATTCGCAGTCAGAAAGGTCATGTTACACTCGCCATCCGTGATGTGACCGGACCTCGGAATTTATCTGACGGGACAAAGTTGTTCGTCAGTTTCTCGACATGATTGCGGAACAAAAAGTCAAAGAACAGCTACTTGCTTACCGTGTTGTGGCCTGCAAAATTCAAAGCCCTCCAGAATATATATAAACTAAGAGATCGCACCATCAATCCATAGCTGGTACAGTGAGTAACCTTCAACAAGTAACTGCGGGAGCAAGTTACAAATAACAACGACTAAATACCTTGATCAAAAATATCGAGTCCTGAATTCAAGTCGCAGTGGCCCCGTGTCACTGCAAGACAATGCACAAACCTCCCGAGCACCATTAAGAACGCTCTCGATCACTCAACGTTCAACTATCTCAGAACGGGATACTATGTTCAGAATGCTTGGCTCACTGTAGCAATCTCAAAGATTGCCCCATGAGAAGTTGGTTACAGAAGGAGAAGGCACCAACAGGCACCAACGCGGTGCGGTCAATGATGCGCTATGACGGCTGGGCCCGAAACCTGGCATGACCCGGGCTGTTGTGCCTCTGGGCTGGAATGCTACCAAAGTTGTTGGTTTAAAGTTCCATTTGTCGAGATCACCGGCCGGGAACTTCCTACGCAACAGTGCAATTGGTCCGAGTCTTTTAACTCAATTTTAAGTTCGAAAAGTTGTCAGATTGATCAACCCACGCCACATTGCACCAAGAGAGTAATTATTATTATGATTAGGCCAGTACTATGTAATCATGAACAGTGACGTCAACGCTACGTAGGTCATCGTGCAGAACGAATCAGCGATAAACTACATCTCCCGTGTTCTAACACAACTCCCGCCTCTGCTTTCCCTCCCTATTATTGAAAGATATTTCGTCCCCGTCGCTTGTCTTCAGGGAACGGGGACGAGACTCAGATAGATCTTCCAGTACGACCGTGGTAGTTTCAGCACCCGGGCCTGTAAAAGTCGTCGCAAGAGGGTCACGAACGCGCTTCCTAGGCGGTGATCCAAAAGTTCTGATGGGTGGCGGAGAGGATGGTGAATCATCTTCTGTACTTAAACGGCAGAAGAACGTGACGACGACGCTTAAGTTCGCGACGATTAGAGACACAGAAGCCTAAAGCGCGATCAGCAGCGCTCGAAGTCTAAACACTGGCACCCCACCTCAACTATAGCAGCCATGATCACCTTTAGCCCCCCATCAGAGAAGATGTAATATGCATGAGTGAGACTAACAACTGTGGTGATTGCTGATGCAGAGAAGACAGATAGTACCCTGACTTTTTGCGCCCTTGACAATCTGACTTTGTAAATGAGGCAAAAAGGAGCCAAGATAAGAACAAAGTCCCCTAGAACGTCGGCTGAAATTCGTCAGAACAATGTATTTTATGAACAATGAACTCTCACTAATCATCTGCGTTATTGCAACATTCCTGCCGAGATTGCACTTGCGGACGTGGTCGTGTTTTCCAGCCAGACTGAGTTTCACAAATCCACCACAATTGTGAAAAAAGTAGAGCCCACACAACACCGAAGGTAATGGCAGTGAATATGAGAACCCTCCTAAAAAAGCTTCCCGGGACTGTGAGTCGTACAATGGTAAACAGTATGGATGACCTTGATGACCTGTGTGCGCATGTCAGTTCCGTCGCTTTGCCATCCCTCTACTAGAACCTCAGTGCTTACCACACAACTACGTAAAAGCATTGAGCAGATCTGAGGTGATATTTGTGACGATGTCTCAATTATAAGAAGTTAGAAGAAGACAAGGGAACACACATGTAGTATAATGCTACCCTCGTGCCTTGAGGGTATTGTTCTGCGTTACTCAGTAAGATGTATGCAACATATATACGCAGGACACGCTCACCGAAGTCTTGCAGATACAAACAAAGGGCGACTAATAGGATGAAGTCGAATATCATGCCGAGGGCCGCCCATGCATCATCAATCCACAGACGTCCTTTCCGCACACGAACGTACAAGCGGAAGGATGTGACAATGATTGCCACGATTGTGATGACAATGTCTACGACTAAGAAGAACATCAACTACAGCGAGCAGGAAGTCAAGTAATCAGACGTGCCTTCGGTCTGAGCAAGGGTGGGGCCTGAGGACGACATTATACATTTGCTGAGAAAACAAGTCAGGCAAACAGCATATATAACCCAAAAAATAAAGGAAGACACTGCATTGGCAAGCTGTTAACGTGGAGACCACAAGACATTGCTGTGTTTCCGGATCATCTGCCACCTGAAAGTAGTAGATCACCCAATTGAAAGTCTTGCTAGCCCATTGTCCTATCTGACCAAAAGGCCGATCAGCTCTTGGCTGATGGAAGTTCCCTGGTTGATCACTTTGTCCGATCAATCAGTTGAGATCATTGACTTCGATTTTGTAGAGGTTGTATGGCATTTATCGGACAGACTGCCCTCCAAGTTGGTCTGATCATCCGTCCAACGGCAATGTATACAGCTACTTACCTTGATTAGCGTTAGTAGCCGTTGTGGAGAACGACGTCGGACAGCATCCAACGAGACTGGAGTAATCCGAAGGCAGAAGGCAGTCCAGCTAGTAGACACGTGGGTCACCTGGTGACCAGCCTCGATAATGCTGTCCCTTCTTTGTTCGCCTTCCTCGGTTACTGCTAACTACTGTCGGACAGTTTACGAGAGCGTAAGTATAGATGGCCAAACAGAGTTGACATCCATTGATGTCATAAGCACTGCCACAGGCCTCGAGATTTCAAATTTCGAAGATTAATGCAAATGGCCCACTGCCCACTGGGTGTTTGTTCGGAATCCAAGTTGCTGTTCTTGACGTCGGCAAATTGCGTGATATGCAAGCAAGAGTTTATATCAATCGGGGAGAGCTGGAAAATATTTCGAGACCTCAAGATCAGTAAACCGAGGTCCTCAAGTGTGAAGTGCACTACGCTACCCATAGCGAGCAATGCTTACAAACGGTCGTGGCAGACTTGTGAACGATGGCAAGAACCGCCAGGAACTGTGGACTGCCCACGGCGCCATCGTATAGCCCGAGTGATCGACGGAAATTTCGAAGTGGCACCCCGCAACTGTATGCTGTATGTGCCTCGAACGCCCTAGAGATAAATCCCTCTTGAGATAAAGTTGCGATGGATCCGATAGTCACTGACGTGAGACATAGATACGCGTGCAGGAAAATTGCGCACGTGGAGAAAACGATGTGTCACACATGATGTGGACGTTGAAAGCATGATTGTCTGTTGTGCCATTTCCCGAGCCGCCCTGCAACTTTATTATTGATGCGTTAATAGCATGCAAACTGACAATGAAAAGAGTGAGACCAATGGGCGTTGCGTATACTGGCCTTGGTCTCCGTTTCTCTCGGTACTTGGTTTCCTGACTTGTATACTGTTAGTGATCGGCGACCGTAGTGGGTCCAGGACTTATTCATAACTGTTGTCAACTAGTGACCTTCATTTCTTTGCTGTCCCGCGCGATTCTCACTGTCCACCCTGAAGCCAGACGGTGGTTCACAGCCAACCCCCACAGTCGTCAAATGCAAGCGCGTCCTTGACAGACGGTCACTAGATTCGGCTCGCTCAATCGCTCGAGGTAAGCAGTCTTACGAACAAGAGGGATTGTGAACGAAAGCCGAGTTCTCGTGAGGATAGAACTAGGGTCAGGCCTGGTTAGAGGAGCGCGTCGAGCAGAAAGCCTTCTCGAGTCGATACACATGCTTCACGGTTAGGCGGGGAAAGAGAATCGAATCATCCGAGAAAAACCTGGAATAGAGGTGGATCATACGGGACAAGCCTTGAGGCACAGTTTGGACACAAACGGCAAGAACGATTATGATTGATCGATAAATGCAACTTGCGGGGCAAGTTGCACGGAAATATATCCATCCGGGGTATAAATATCTCTACATAAGTAGAGGAAATTAGACGGATCCATTTGACAAAGACCCTCCACTAACGTGGGAGTTGGGACGAATCAACGTCATCGTGCTATCACCACTCATTCGTCTGCTTTCTCTCCCTGTTGTGTAAAGTAATTTCGTCGTCATCACTTGTCTTCAGAGAACGGGGACGAGACACAGAGAGATCCTCCAGTACGATTGGGGTGCTTTCAGCACCTGTAAAAGTCGTTGCAAGAGGGCCACGAACGCGCTTCCTAGGCTGCGATCCAAAAGTCATGATGGGTGACGGAGTGGATGGGGAATCATCTTCCGCACTTAAACGGAAGATGAGCGCAACAATGGGGCTCAAGTTCGCGACGATTAGAGACAGAGAAGCCTAAAGCGCGATCAGTAGCGCTCGAAGTCTAAACACTGGCACCGCACCTCAACTATGGCAGCCATAACCTCCTTTGGCCCTCCACCAGAGAAGATGTAGTATGAATGGGTGAGACTAACAATTGTGGTGATTGCTGATGCAGAGAAGACGGATAGTACCCGGACTTTTTGCCCCCCTGACAGTCTGACTCTGTAAATGAGGCAAAAAGGAGCCAAGATGAGAACAAAGTCTCCTAGAACGTCGGCTGAAATACATCAGGAGACCGATGTATTTGATGAACAATGAATACTCACTGATTATCTGCGCTATCGCAACATCTCTGCCGAGATCGCACTGCGGAAGTGGTTGTGTTTTCCAACCAGACTGAGTTTCACAAATCCACCACACTTGTGAGAAAAGTAGAGCCCATACAATACCGAAGGTAATGGCAGTGGATATGAGAAGCCTCCTAAAAAAGCTTCCCGGGACTGTAAGTCGCACAATGGTAAACAATATGGATAATCTCGAGGACCTATGTGGGTGTGCATGTCAGTTTCATCACTTTGTCATGCCACTGCTAAAGCGTCAGTATCTTACCATACAACTGCGTAAAAGAATTGGGCAATCCTGTTGTGGTATTTGTAACGTCTCTCAAGTATAAGAAGAAAAGAGAACACACATGTAGTATAATGCTACCCTTATGCCCTGAGGGTATTCTTCTGCGTTTCTTCAGTAAGATGTATGCGACACACACACTGTGGAGACGCTCACCATAGTCCTGCAGATACATGCAATCGGCGATTAATAGCATGGAGTTGAATATCATGCTGAGGGCCGCCCACGCATCGTCGATCCACAAACGTTTCTGCCGCGCACGAATACACAAACGGAAGGATGTGACAATGACAGCCACTATCGTGAGGACAATATCTACGACTACAAAGAATATTAACTCCAGCGATACAACAAGTCAAGCAGCCAGACTCGCCTTCAATCTGAGCAAGGGCGGGGCCTGAGGACGACATGATACGTTTTCTGAGGAAGATGGGCGAACGGCATAATACATATAATACATATACGCTGTTATTTCAAAAACCAAAAAAAAGAGTTTATGGTCAATTCAAAATTTAAAGTGTTCAGGTCAACTTGATCAGCCGCAGAGGGTCATCCTCTCGTAAATTATTACATACTCGGACCCTAAATGTTTCCTAATTTGTCCACCCCCGCGCTGGCTAAACCTTCGTATATGCGCATGGGAACGTATAGCTGCCGACACGCAAAACCACCGTCCAGTCACAGTGTGACCGCAGTGACTGGTCGTGACTGATAGCCATATCGCACACTACATCTTTCCTATATCAAAGTCATTTGAATATTTCAATAGCACTGAAGATACTGCATGAAAAATACTTAAATCCCTCACATCTTGCCCGAGAAACACAGGCACTAAGAGTCTAAGATTACATGTGTCATGAAAAGGTTTGGAGTTCGCGTTTGTATTAATTTACGAGAGGATGACTCGGAGGATGACCGTAAGCTGTCAAGTTGACTTTGAACATGACTTGAAAATTCAAAATTTTAGAATTGAGCAGGGCTGCTAAGCAGCAGCACCGTTACTGAGTCACCTGTAGTGATGCACCGCAAAGGCAAGTGCTGCCACCTGCACCAACCTGTAATGGTTTGTTTGCACGTGCAATTGCACCATTTCGATCATGGACACCATTCAGAATCATAATGCATAATGCATGATGCCTATGCTTGCGCTCCAGTTCAACTACATATGTGGCCCGTCTAGAGGTCAGCCAATTGAAGTCCTGCCCATTATCTCAGATCTGATAGAAAAAAAATAAGATCTAAGGCCGATCAAATCTTGGCTGATGCGATGTTCCGGGACCGGTTAATCACTGTATGGAGCAAAGTCATTTAAATTGGACCTTAAATGTCCGATCAATCGAGACTTCCAAGGACTTCCAGGAGATATATAATCTCCACTAAGAGCCGACTACCGTTGCGAAATTTCAACGTCTAAAAAGTCATACAAATTGAGAGAAGCGCCATTAATCCATAGTACAGTGAGTAAGCTTAACAAGTAACTGCGAGAGCAAGTTGCGAATGACGACGATCTACATCTTGGAATTTGTGAGTCCTGAAGCGACGTGTTACAAGAAAAGATGCACGGACTTCCCAAAGTGCCGTAACACCCCCGATCACGCAACCTCCATCATACCCGCCTCCACCTCCAGAACCTTTAGATGCATGAGACCACACGCTCCGCGGACCCAGTCGCGTACTAGGCGGTATTTCCGTGTTTCGGTGCATCCAGGGACGTCACACTGTGGTTTCTCTTTTGGCAGAGGTGGCTGTGGCGCCAGCAAAGCGCTGGAAAGGATAGAGATGGGCACGCCTAATGCGAGGTGCATCTTGCCCTGAACAACATCCTCCTGCGGCATAGTAGACGAATTTGTCAGAGGTCGTGTGCTGGATACCCACCGCCAAGTAGTCGGTATGACGACCTCCTTCTCCTCTTGCTCGACCTCACGCTCACCTTCGGATGCACTTGCTTCTGCAGTGGAGAGCGCGCTGCGCTTGGCCTTAGACTTGGACTGCTTTTTGAGGAGGCGGTTGATAGTCTCTGCCTGCAAGGGTGGAGTTGTACATAGTAGGGGATGGCAAATAGAATGCCGGATATGCATTTGTTGGTGCGTGAAGTTACGAAAAATGTTCAATTCCCTCCTACATGTAGCAAACATAACTGACGAACCTTCTCGTCCTCGAGCTTTTTCTCGGTGAGATTGCGACGTTTTCGTGCTGTCTCTTCGCGTCGAAGTGCGAGCTCGCTCTCTGTGAGTTGTTTCTTCTTTCGAGAGGATTCGCCAGTAGCTATCAATGAAGGTTAGCGTTCAGCGGCTAGGAAAATGAAATGTGTGAAAAAGACAACACATGGAGATACGAACACAACAATCCGTCAGAAAAATGACGAGACTCGAAGCGACTAAAGAAACAGACAAAAAGGGAACACACATAGAGATACATGCGAAGAGCCTACAACACTCGCGAGAACCGCCTGGCGGGAAGTCATTGGGCGCGTGGAGCCCACCGCCTCTTCCTCCTCCTCTTCATCTTCTGACTCTATGTCGATGTCTGCGCGTCATAAGCCCAACAGTCAGTCGCGCGCGCGGGGAGGGACTACACAGGACACACCACCAGAACGCCCACGCGATCCAGTATCTTCAGTGCTAGGCACGCTCGGTAGCTTGAGTTTGATCTTAAGACGGGGCTGCTTGGGCGGAGACGGAGGAGGAGAGGCCTCCTCAGACTCTGGAGCATCCTGAACGCATAGAATCAGCATGCTAATAGCCAGAAGTAGATGATATCGATACACCTCTTGTTCAGGTTCAGGTTCTGGCTCTTCTTCCTCATCCTCAGGCTCCAATTTCTCCTCCTCCCCTTCATTATCATCGTTTTCATCTTGGAGCTTCTGATTCACCTCATCAATCTCCATTTCTGCGTCAGAGCCTGAATCCGACATTTGCATATCTGCTTGTAGTAGTCAGTGAGCAGGCACGGTATATTTAGGCGAGGTGTGGGAGCGGGGAAGCAGGAGAAAGACGGTCGTGAATAACAGACCTGAACCATTGTATTCGTCGTCATCATCGTTGGACACGCTTCTGACGACTCTCCTCATCGTGTTGCATTGAAAGAAAATTGAAACCCAGATACCTTATTACACAGGACATCCACAAGCATCCACATAGCTTCGATTTGAATTTATTAATACACCGCCCGTCGGCGAACGACCATGCTCAACTCGTTCCATTTGCCTATAGGCGTGTCGCTTAGAGGAACTCGTGAGTCGTGAGCGCTTGATCAAGCACAGCGATATCTTGATTGTAAAGGACACTCTGATCACAGGTGGCAGCTTGACCTGCTCCACTAGGTAAGTCTGTAACCGAATCTCGACGGAACTCATCCACTCGGCGTAGTTCAAAATGCGGTTACTGGCTCAGAATGCGATAATGCACAACAGTTCATTGCATCATGCATCATGGTCGGGTCTGCCTGTCAGCTTGCTTGCTACCCACTTATGTGCACCGGTGCCATACCACTACTATAACCACTACGTATACGTACCCTCCAGTAAATAATGACGTCCGTGCTACATATTCAACCAAAAAACGCCACTTGTAAATGATGCAAACAATGCGTCCCGAGTTCAGACTCCTTTCATCAAGATGAAGCGTTTTTGCCTCACTGTGGTGTCGCTTGATCCAAACCCGCGCCCAGAATGACATGCATACAAGCCATAAAGGTGGAAAATACGATTTCCCATGCAAGGCCCTGACGGGCCTGACCTCACTTGAACCTCACCTGCAATTTTATAGGTCTAAATTGGCAATTGATGAAATCCACCACAGACCTCATGGGATCAACCGAAGATACTAGTGACTAGATCATGATAAGGGTTGAATGAGGCCATCCATTGCACCTTGAATGTGGCAGGGCGCTAGCATAGACTCAGGTCGAGTCAACAATGCAGTTTAGGCATGCATTGCTTTCGACCATTCTTCGATCACTGCATGCGGGTTAAAGCGCTAATTTCTTCCACACACTCAGGCGCTTTGCAAATTTAGGTGGTGGGTATGGGGGCTTCGTAGTACTACTTAATAGGCGCGGTCAGCTGTTCTTAAACCTGCTCACTCCTGCTGACCCTTCGATTCAGCGCAACGCAGACCTCCATCTGTACTAATAGTAGGCTCATTACCATGGGTTGTTGCGCGTCATTATTTCGAAAGCCCCAACGGCAGACTCAAATTGTGAGGCATTGATTGTCTCGGTCATTAGATATCACTGACCTTGCCATCATATTGACAGATCGAAAACAGCAACGGCAATTCTGTAGCAAACGCTGCTGCCTCCGCAGATTCCGCAACGTGAGCTTTCAACCGAGGATCACGAAGAAATTGTCTCTCATGCTATGACAGCCGCCCATTGACGATACCAGTCATACCAGTGCCAGTGTCCAATATCACCACTCTGCAGCCGTATGTCTAATCACCATATCATGATGGATAGCGCTGAGCATGTTGGTTACAGAGATACATCAATTCAAATTTCTGCCTCGCAAGCCCAGGTGCACTTCGATCTTCCCATACCATCCAACATCGTGGATGATAATCTTGCACCGTAAGTATTTTGCGTAGCTCTGAGTCACGAGACACTTCCTCATGAGATAACAGCGTGATTATACTACAGCCGGTCACCACTGGTACACATGAAGCGCGGCCGTAAGTGTAAATCTCCTCATAAACTGCAGATATCAAAACATGAGACACAGAGTGGCCTTCGATGCGGACCCATCTGCTATTCCGTCTACATCCATCAAGAAGCTATCGGTTTATCCTACGTCATCTGGTGGCTTGGGCGATATCTGGATGTGCTCAATGACCATCGATCCAGCAACGTCTCTTGAGGTACATACGATGTCACCCTGCGAATTTTGCCGACTAATATCTGTTGGACAGGTTGCTGTCAAAACTATCAGGATAGCGGACATACGCAATGAAGAAGCTGTCCAAAAGGCGAAGAAGGTATGCTGATATTTATTCCGTAATGTGGAGTGCATTGAATACCCGCTCGCAGAGACTTCGCCGCGAAGTAGCCGTGTGGATCAGACTGAGGCACGCGCATGTTCTCACTCTTAACGGCACGGTCTCCGGCTTTGGACAGTTGCCTGCTCTTGTTTCTAAATGGATGCATAATGGGGCACTTGAGGGCTACCTGGAGCGCACGAACCTCACCATGGAACAGAAACTAAAGCTGGTGAGATTTATCGTGCCAAATATAAGTCCTTACTCAATGGATGCCCTTATTTAGTTGAAACAGGTGGTGGATGGCTTGAGATATCGTATGGGATCGCCATTCCGGGAACACGTTTTCTCTCTGACAACCTCTCTAGTTCATGAACAGAAAGTAATTCATGGGGACCTGACCAGTGTATGCATTCTTCAATGCTACGGAGTCCTTATTAACTCTATAATTAAAGACAAATGTCGTGATCGACCGCGATGGCAATGCATTTTTGGCAGATTTTGGACTCTCGGTGGCTCTCGCAGAGGGTGACAGATCGTACTACAACTCGTATTCGAGTGGCGCTGTCCGGTGGTCAGCGCCCGAATTAATCGGCTCACCGGAACCAGAAAGCATTCCGGATGACCGTGACAGCAATTTCGACTTCCCGAAACCGAACAGTCAGAGCGATGTATTCTCGCTCGGTTGCATCATGCTACATGTGAGTCGCGTATGCTAGACCCTGTTCGAGTTTCACCTGAATCTTGCATCGTACAGGTCTTCTCGGGTAGACAACCCTTCTGGTGGCTTAAAAATGTTCAACAGGTATTCAGTGCTCAGTTCAAGCGCGTAGAGCCATATCGGCTCGAACCCAGTGTGACCGTTAGCCACCAGCATTTGAATTTCATGCGGAAATGTTGGTCAGCCAAGCCTGAGGTTCGTCCTCCCATTGGGGATGCTGCTTCCTTTGTGGAAGACGAGCTGGCAAGGGTTCCCTCTCTCTTGTCCGACTAGCTCAGTCATTCACGGTACGCTTTTGACATAGATTGTGGTTGCGGCTCACCTATATATAAAGGAAGTATCTCGATCTGCTTGATTAACATACTATTTATTTCGGGTCTTATATTGTATCACCGAGCACAGTGCACGTGTACGTAGCTGTATATACGCTAAATTATGAAGCATACCCATCACTTCACTCGGGCGTTGCGGCCGCCAGCCACAGAACAATTTTAAACTCCGACCCTCATTGGTGTTCAGTGTTCACGCGTTCACGTTACACACTAAACCACACCACCTTTCACTTTTCGACTTACCACTGTGCCAGCGGCGCCATGCCAGCCCAATATCAGGCACTCTCAACCAACGATCCCGAAACAGAAACTGATCCACAACTGCAGTCTCAAATCAAGCAGCTCCATGCAGATCCCCGTTTTAACCGCCCCGCACCTTCGCTCTGGAAGCGCATTGCACTCCTTCTCGTGACTGCGTTCCTCTTCTGGGCTGCATTCCAGTTGAAACCCCAGAGATCCCAACCCAAGATCATTCATGCCGAAAGGTGAGTCGTCATCTAGTGCACAAACTCTTCAATGCTTTTGTGCTCTGGTGAAAGGTGCAGAGTCTGACTGTCATCTTGCACAGATACTCGAAGGATTTCAAATACCGCCCAGCAGCGAGTCCTGTAATCACGGAGCGACTCAAAGATGGTGTAGTCCGCGTTCGCGGGGCATATTTCTAAACGTATGAGTGTCGTTAAGGTAGATTTCACACCATCACAGTACGAGCTCACCTTTCATGAGGACATGTTTTCAGTCCAGTCATCGTATATCTTAGATATCCACTATCATTCCTGAACTTTAGTCTCGTCGTACTTATTGCCACTCGCTTCTTTGACCTAATAACTACACTCGTTATCCAGAATGAGGGTTTCGCAGGAACCGCAACAGCCTGTTGCATCGCTGGCTAATCCATTGAGGGGGACCATTCAAATTCTATATGCCAAAACGCTGTTCTCTTGTCCGCTTCAACTTCCGTCGAATCCTGTCGACAAGACAAATCCCAACACAACATATCGCGAATATCTAACAACACACAGTATGGCTCTAGATGTCCGATGTCGCTTCAAGGGCAGGCTGCAATACACGGAGGATGGAGTGTTGTTGATGCGAAGGAACTTGGCAAAGAGGAACCTGAAGGATACAAAACACCTGCAGGCCCAGCATCGCTTCCGCTTCTTTACTTACGCTATCATCAAACACGAACCCACCAACGACGCGCTTGACGTATCTGCGTACTGCTCGCGCACAAGCAGTTGGCTGGAAGATGATGACGAGGAGCATATGGTTGGATTCTATTGATACCAAGAGGTGTCAAGACTCAAGACATGCAAGTAGGTAGAAACTAGGACATACTTCCCAGGAAGGATCGGTGCAAATCTCCCTATACTCATTGGCACTCCCAATACTCACACGTGCAAGGGATTCAGGTCATTGTGCTGGTATGTTGGTACACTGCCCCATCCTACCTCTCATGACACCCGAACTTCAAAATCATTTGTGGAGTCCGGGGTATGGGGTGTACTGCCAGGTGAAAACGGAAATGATATCGTGAACTTGAGAAGCTGTATGGCTTTCATCTACATAGACAAGTAAAATACAATGCTCCACGAGGTGTATAGCTGGGTACGAAATAATCTGTAAAACCCACAACTTCAAGAGAAAAACATCGAAGCAACTAGTTTAGTAGATGGCATCATGACTGATGCGAGGTGGGACGACGACGACCAAACTTGAAGTTGAAGAAAAATGCACAGCAGTTAACTTCATAAGAAACATCTCCCGTCCCACCACCTGCACCTGGCGTTTCCGTCGTTTGTTCTTGAGACGCTTGTGTCCCCGGCACAACCTGAGGTTGAGCTGCTTGCGTCGAACTCCCGGCTTCGTTGCCATTCGTGCGTTGCATAGCTGCAGCCGCTTCCGCACGGGCCACTTCTGCTGCACTGGGAGGAGCAACGTATATTCTCTGCAAATGTATTTATTTCGATGATATCAAAAGAAGCGAGTGCGAGCCACTCACATTTTTCTTGCGACCGGCAGCTACTTCAACAGTGGGTATAGAGCTTCTTCCTGGAAATAAGTTGAAATTCAAACGCCGGGGCTGGAGCTGAATTGCATTTGTAGGTCGAGTGCTGGAGCGCAGGAAGTCGAAGAAATTGCGCGGACCAGACGGAGATGATGTGTCTGCTGAGCGACGAGGCGTGTGGTTTGTGTCATCACCCCAGAAGTCATTGCCCTAAATCAGTGTCAGACTAGCAAGAGCTCAGGAGGAATCAAACTGGACTCACATATCTCCCTAAGCCTCTGTTGTTGCTTTGCTGTCTAGGCACGATTGAGATCTTATGAGATGAATGAGCGATAGATCAAGTTATTCGCAATTAACTAGCGCACATCTTTGAATGGAGCTGCACGTGTCTGGTAAAGAAGTTAGAAGAGGTATGAAAGAAAAGAAACATAACTCACTTTGGGCTTCGCGTTGGGCCCTGTGTCGCTCTGATCGATGCACAAAATTATTTAGAAAAGACACTGACTCAAGTAATGTACACACTCACGGCAACCCCACTCGCGCGCTTGAGTGCTGCTTCCAGGCTCCACACATAGATTTTTGCATCCAGTCCAGAGATAGCACTGGCAAAGTATTGTCCATCGGAGGAAATGGCAACAGCCAAGACTCGGTCGTCGTGCCAGAGTGGATCTCCGACTTGCTGATTGGTTTTCAGGTCCCAGATGCGAACTGAGCAGTCATCTGATGCACTGATAATATGGGATCCATCGGGAGACAGACAAAGGGATGTGACGAGTCCGGTATGACCCTGAATAACAGCGAGTTCTTCTCCGTCAATCGATTGCCATTTTCGGATGGTGGTATCAAATGAGCCAGAGAAGATATATGCGCCATCATTGGACCAACACAATGACATCACCCAGCTGTCGTGTCCCTTGATTTCGATGAGCAGCTCGCCGTCCTTTGACCACACACGGATATTGTCATCACCGCCGCTCGCGAGTTTGTCGCCTTGTGGAGAGTATTTGATTGTCCGCACCCAATAATCGCCTGTCTCTATCGGGGGTCCAATTTGTCGGCCAGTGACTGGGTTCCATCGTCGTATAGTACCGTCATACGATCCACCTGCTACCTCCATCCCATTCGGAGACCAATCGAGGCACCACACTCCATCATTATTCCCCTCCCATGGGTGACCTACCAACCTCCCCTCCTTTATGTTCCACTGCCGTACACTGCCGTCTCCGCATCTACCTGCGACCATCAATCCATCCGGAGACACTGTTATTTGGAATACAACTCTCCCATCGCTGCAAAAAGGCTTTCCCACCGGCTTTCCAGCTCTTGTCCACTGGCGAATTGAACCATCGCCCGAGATACTCATTATATTGCCACTGGTGCCCAAGCAGGCAAGGTTTATTTTGTACCACAAGCTGTCACGCTTGATGATGCACTCTGGCATCAAACTCCCTGCTGGACGTTCTGGTGTTGGCTTCTTCCACGATGTGGTCCGGGTGTTGTGGTTGACGAAGTAGGACCGACCGAGTGGTGAGATGTGCCATTCGCATCCAGGAATGAGTTCCCAGGGGTCATCTATGCTCCACCATGAGTTTTTTTACTCCCATCGCCCTTTTCGTCGCTTACCTAGTCGCACTCCCGGTAAAGGTCGGTGGAATGAAATCATGAAGAGTGCATCGTCATAATACCGTTGTTGGCCATCTCCTTCCACCCGAGACTCTGCCCACATAGGAGGGAGCGCCTCATTCCCTCCTGCTTGACATTGAGTCGGTCAATTGGTCTCTCAATATGCTGGCTCACCTTCCCAAAGTGCATCCTGGCGGTGCTGTGCACCATAGGGTGGCGGATTCTTTTCATGTTTCAGGGGAGCAACTGGTCCTGATGAGTCTGACAGTAGTCCTTGATTTGCCTCTTTCTGTTTCGCTGACGTGCTTGGCTCGGCCTTTGCATGCAGCATGACAATGATTGGGGGCGTTAGTGATAGTGGAGGTAATGAAGAGACCTGTTAGATATGCTGTTTCACATGCTGTACTTACAGGCGCCCTGCTTAGGTGATATCCTGTGCGGTGAGATGCTGTGATCGCAGGCGCCAGTTCTCAAATAGATCAGTCACTGGCCAGCGCTTTTCTGTCTATCCAGCAAATCATATTTCACTCATCGTATGTTCTCGAGACCATACACTGGGCAATGAAAGTTAAGGAGTGTACCGTCTAATAGGTACAGGAGCGATTACGGTAATATCTACATAGATATCCAGAACACCAAAGTCTACAATCAATGCAGCCCATCAGCATCATCACTCACATCCGACGGCGTCGCCAACCCACTCTCACACCCACTATCCTCATCCTCCAGCCCATCCAACGCACCCCTCAAATCCTCCACCAAATCCTCCACCTCCTCAATCCCACAGCTCAAACGCACCAATCCCTCGATACCCAACGCCTCACGCTCCGCCGGTGGGATACTCGCATGCGTCATCCGCGCAGGTAACTCCGCAAGACTCTCCACACCACCCAAACTCTCAGCGAGCGTGAACAGCTTCAGTTTCGGCAGGAGAGCCTCTGCACTCCTTGCACCACCGCGTACACGGAATGAGACCATCCCCCCATAAGGTATACCGTGTGCAAGGCTCGATGGCGGTAGGGTGCTAATGAACTGCTGCGTGTGTGGGCTGAGGGAGGTGCGTGCTAGTGCGTGTAGCGGGTGCGAGGCGAGGCCGGGGTATATGACGTGCTCGACTGCAGGGTGCGAAGTCAGGAAGGAGGCGATGCGGAGTGCATTCAGACCGTGGGCCTTCATCCGCACTGCAAGAGTTTTTGCCCCGCGCTGGGCGAGCCAACAGTCAAACGCACTCGGGACGGCGCCGTGGGCATTTTGGAGGAAGCGGAGCTTTTCGACGAGGCCGTCGTAGTCTCTGCCTGGTGTGGATGAGGACGGGAGGATGGCAGCACCCATTACGGCATCAGAATGGCCGTTAATGTATTTGGTGAGGGAGTGAATGACGATGTCAGCGCCCTGGAGGAGCGGGGAGGCATAGAATGGAGATAGGAAGGTGTTGTCGACGAGAACGAGGGGTTTTGATGGGGCCTGGCGCGCGAGACCTACTATACGCGGTATGTCAATTAGTCGGAGGGTGGGATTTGTTGGTGATTCGATCCAGATAAGCTAAAGCATTCGTGTGAGCGGCTGGCTAAATTTAACCGAGAAAGACAAACCTTAGTATTCTCCTTCATAGCCCCTAGTACTTCATCGTCTGTCGCGATCTCCAAGTCTACAAACGTCGACTCGATACCCATGGTTTCCTTCGCAACCCTCGTGAGGAACCTGAACGTACCGCCGTAGACATCGTTCACACTTAGGACGTGCGCGTTTGGTCCTAGAGACTGCAAGATCGTCGCCGTCGTCGCACTGCCAGAAGCAAACGTGATAGCGTGTCCTGCGCCAGCCTCCAGGCCTACGAGTACGCGCTCTAATGCATTGCGATTTGGATTGCCAGAGCGAGAATATTCAAAGCCCTGTTCACCACATAAGTATGCTACGGCATGTCGAGTAAACCTGAAACACGAACCTTGTGCACGCCTACTTCGTCTTGCTTGTACGTCGTGCTAAGGGATATGGGCGGGATGACCGCGCCAGTCGTGGGGTCTGGCTCTGAACCTATATGAATAGCTCGCGTAGAAAACCCGAGCTCAGGTGAACGCTTCAAGTGATGCTTGGCGCCATTTGCATGCCCGTTGACATGGCCGTTGGTGGTAGATGCAGAGATGGTCATATCGCACTAGGGTATCGATTACGTGGGGTAAACCTGAGAGAAGTGCGGGGAAGATCTTGCGAGGGAAGATGGGGGTAAGTACAGAGATAGAGAGGACTTTATACGTACATCCGTCGGCAATTTGAGGAGAGAAAATTTACATCCATTGCAATCGCTTGTAACGATTGCGCAATGCGAGCTCGGTGGCGAAATCGCTGACAAAGCGCAATTGTAATCCTCTTACTCATCTCCATAATCGTCTCCGCATAGGCTCAGTCCCCGGCCCGAATGCTCAGCTGGAGACTCGTAGTAACCTCTTAGAACGTGCCAACTTATCAGCAGGAGAAAATCGTCTGGGACGTCCACGTCCGCCATCATCACCATCAAAGTACTAGTACTATTATAGATAGTGCTCGAGTCGTTATCATAAATCAGTCGACTATCGCTGCTATATCAGCTCAGAGTGTCTGGACCTCAGGCTTCCAAGCTCGCAGTTTGCCGGAGAATTCTCCCAACGTGGTCTAGTCTCCTAAATAGACCATAGATGAATATCGATGAATGAAGATAGCCGTTCCTTCTATACTGGGGTAAGTTTACATTACGACTTTGCGGCATCAAAGGGGCTCACACCTTTCAGACCCTTGTTTGATACCTTGGCCCGAACTAGGCTCGGAGCTGGCAAAATGACAATGTACCACAATGCCCAACTTCAACCAAGTACCTTCCTGCAATTATTGCGGTTCCACTCAGGCAGTACTGCGAGCTCATAAATTATCTGTGAGTCCTATCTCGCGAAGAACGGGAAACATAATAATTCACGAATGCCAAGCCTTCCTGCCAACGAGGAAGACTTGCTGTCAGTTGTGGCTAAAGCCTGTCGTTTAGCACTTCCATCAACAGTGACGCAATCACCAACCATGAAAGCCTGAATAGGGCAAGTGATATGCAGCATTTCATTGTTGGAATCGTTCCAGAATACCTGAAGCTCCGGGCGGTCACAGTAGATGCCGTGGCACACATGAAATTCGGAAGGATCGACGGGGTCTGCGTTGGCGTGTCCGCAGTATCGCGCGTTCAGAAACGCGATAAACGACGGTACCATTGATCAGCACAGTCCTCGAAGAACATTCTACTTTGTTCTTATATTGAACCACTAAAAATTTAATAGCGAGAAAAATGAAGGTCTTAGAAACTCACCTTGATGCTCCATGCAATTTCTGTGAGTAGCATCGGCGTCCTCGGTAATTGCAACTCGAAGGATAACCTGACATAGCGTCAATAATTGGAATGAAAACAAGGCAGTGTAAACGTACGGCCAGCTTATACAACGTAGATAAAGGCTTGAACGTTGGTTAGACCAAAGAGACTGTTCAAGGGACAACACCGATAAAAGTGCACCGAATGTGTTCAACTTGTGGGATGACGTTGTAGTAGGGGCCCCTGGGGGGATAAGAGCAGTAGGAGCCGGGCAGGAGGTCTTCGGTTCGAGAGTAGCATAGAGCAACTCAGTTCTTCCCATAGAAAGGCAGGTTTGCCCCACTTCAACTGGTGAACAGAGCGAATTCGTCCTTTCATCACTGCGTAATACGCGGTGATCACTACTCCCCCAAAGAGCCAGTACACAGAAACCGAGACCGAGACCGAGATAGAGACAGACCGAGACCGAGATCAGATTCTAGAGAAGAATCGAGAACGTACGAGAAGCGTTGAGTCATAAGACACCAGTCCTCGAAGAACATTCTACTTTGTTTAAAGGCTCGAACGTTGGTTAGACCAAAGAGACTGTTCAAATGTGTCACAGTTCCGACGGCAAGTGTCAGCTTGTTTGACCGCACATTGAGGAAAACTAACATTTCTTCGGAGACAACACCGATAAAAGTGCACCGAATGTGTTCAACTTGTGGGATGACGTCCTGCGTTGAGGAAGACATCGCTAGCTGAGCTATTTCTGTCAGTAACGAAGTGGATTCACCATACTACGTATTATGAGTCCCACAACGAAGGACGTGCATTGCCATTGCTCTGTGATCATCTTCAATGATGGATACATTGTGATACTGAGGGGGTCAGACATAGACCCTCTGTTTCGTATATAATGGTCCAATGTTGTCAATGGATAACCTACTCGTCTAGTGTGACTGGGCATGCAATAACGTAGGATGTTGTGGATTGATCTCTCTTATCCCCTCAAATAATGGCAGCGTGATAACAAATGACTAATGACTCACAATTTATTGTGCGAGCGCCATCTCGTGAGGAAATGTACAATAATAATATCGATCCATCACGCTAGCGAGAAAGACTTCATCTCCAACGTCGATGCTGCTGGTGGCTGTGGTTCAAGCGTGTCATTAGCCCTCTTCCATCAACAATACCACAACTACTAACCGCGACATCCTGAATAGGGTGTGTGATATGCAGCACGTCATCGTCGGAATCCTTCCGGGACGCCTGAAGTTCCGGGTCTTGCGAACTACCAATGCGCAGCTCCGGGCGGTACACGCCGTGGCGCATATGAAATTCAGAAGAATTGACAACGTCTACGTTGTCCTGCGCATAGTATCGGGCGTTCAGAAGCGCCATGAAGGAATTCACATATACTTGAAACAGTACCCCACATTAGCACGATCCTCGGAGAATCCATTGTTCATACATTTAGCCGCTATAAAGTCAATGGCGAGAAAGATGAAGGTCTTTGGCAGTACTGCGCACTGTTGGGGAGCGTCAGAGACATTTGATAGTACAACAGATGAAACCCCACTGCAATGATAACCATAATTGAACATAAACTGCAAAAATGTAAGTCAAGGTACTATTGGGTAGTTGGAGAATCGACTACCTCGTTAGAGAGCCTGTACTAATGGTATAACTCACAAGCTTCGTTAAGAATGAATCGGTTCTAAGGAATCGCAATTAGCATATCAGATGCAGACTGCTCCAAATTACCCCTTACCTTGAAAATCCAGTACGAGAAGTAGCGAGGAGATAACATAGTGATGATGCAATAACGATATCCGCAAAAGTAGCCGAGCCCACAACTGCATATGTCCACCACTCGATTCCAATCAAATCCGCGAATGAATGACATTTATATCTACTCGTTTTCTCAGTGAATGCGTGGAGTAATGGAGCTGTCTTACTCACGTAGCCCAGACAACGGCTGTGATAGGGTTTAATGGTGAGTCAATAATGATAATACCATTGAATTTGAGATCTCACGAATAGCGACACCTGAAGAGATTGTTTCAAGATGAAGTGATAAATATTTCCGGGTGACAGCTCACCTGAACATAGGACCACAAGCATAACCTGGTAGTAGTGGATCAACAGAATGAAACATCACTGAATACCAATTGCAGACCCACGAATGCTATAACCGGGAGAACTCTTGTTCGGCCCTTGCTGACTAGGTTGACCACATTAGGTGATGCGCAAGATCATAATGGGAAACAATTACATATCCATATGCGATGAACGTACGAACTATGGTCAAAATCAGACTTTTGCACGTAATAGTGAACATCGAACTCACAAATGTACCGTAGGAACGATGAGAACCTGTGGAATGTGTGTCAGGTGCGGATCACAGAGCATAGTAGATACGACATACGTTGACTAACACATGAAGCTGCAAGCCCATCAATACTGATAGAGGATGTGGAAAGGGCTAAATTAGCAACTCACTTTGAAACTCCACACAATCTCCGTGAGCGCACCGAAGTTGGCGTAGTTGGCCACTAAATAATGGTAGATGCAATGGACAATCAACGCCAAGTGTAGAGCATCGAGTATCCTGCAGGATCGGGGTAGTACAGTTGTAAAATTGCCGTCGTCGGGAATTGCAACGCGAAGGAACACCTACCAAAGCCAGGAGACCTGATACAGAGCCATTGAGCCACTGAATTGACAAAGGAAGTATAGACGTACGACCAGTTTATACCACGTTGTGCCCCTACTATGCGTTTGAAAGTAGATAAAAGCTTGAACGTTGGTTAGACCAAAGAGACTGTCCCGCAAGTCATAGTATCAGTAATTAGTCATAAAAAGTGCCTGAGTTTACTAACATCGCTGCAAGGGTGACCCCAATAAAAAATGCCCCAAACGTGTTTCCGAGGTCAACTTGTGAGAGGAGATCCTGCGGCGAGGAAGACATTGCTGGCTGTGCCAACTCTGTTGGCAGTGACGTGGATCTTCCATTCTGTTATATATGATATAGGTGCATTGCCATTTGCTCTGCGATGGATAGATTGTGATGATCATGGGACTCGGAGTGCATCATGTACCGTCGGAGGCCATATGTGATGAGGTACAGCGGCGGCGGCAGTGTCAGCACTGCCATCTATAAGGATAGATCTGGATCATCCACATGGTGCACCAGGGCCGCCAATGATAAGGCGACTTGGGGCACGGCTTAAAGCCCAGTTAAAACCCGCAACAGGCTGAGCCACGCTGAGCCGCGCTGAGCGCTGAGCCACGAGAATACAGAGGGAAGCCACGCTGAGCCATGTTTAGACATACTTTGGTTCGTTTTTCCAAGTCACGTCATGTAAACAAATTAGCTACGAACCCAGAAAGGCAACATTATTGACAACAACACTTACTTGTCTTGTCATTCACCATATATGTTTGCTGCGTCTAGGCTGTAAAGTACGAGAAGCATGCAAAGCAACTCTGCTGTTCGTGCTTTCCGTATCTTGCAGTCTTTGGCCCCATTCATCGATGCCTTTGAAATCTTACTATTGCAACTGTACCAGGAAGTGCGGCCCGGGAGGAGTCCACAAGGAAGTCACTCGGGGCGTCAACAGAAGCCACCACAAATTTCGCGATGAAACGGCCGAAGTCACGCCAGGGACTACATCCCGTCAACCAGCTAGGCCAACAGAGATGTCCCAGGACCGGCTGCACAGATATCATTCACCAGATGAGCCTGCCAACCCAGAGCAAGTTTCTGGCACCAGGAGCACGGGTGCATCTTCCCAGATACCTTCTGAGCCTGCTCGTAGCTCACCTATCCCTCGCTTATCGGACGAATATCGGGATACTGAGCAACGTGCTCCCATCCCAAACCGTGTCCCAAGTCCAGAACAGTTCGATGATTTTGATCCGGCGTCATTCGACCATCCACAAGTGCGGACCTCTATCACTGAGATAGACTTCAAATTGGTGTTGAAATGTATGATTGTGCTTTGTCATTTTGCCGTCAGTCGAAATTTCCTATTGTCCTTTATTATGGCTCTATTATTTAAGCACAAGATGCCGACGGCGTCGGGTGCTATTGCGTCCACCACGTCATGCTGTGTGGTTGCGTTCTGTCTCCTCTTAATGTTTTTTTGCGGCTCTTTGCTCAGTACTATGGGGACCTCTGCTTCATTTCACGGTGTAGTCGGACCACGAACTTCGACGATACCCCAGCAATTCTCGAAGATACTGAAAGCTGTCTTGATCGTGCATTCCTTTCCCCTTTCAACGTCAATGTTGATGGATTTTCAACGATGAAATTCTAGACAAATTTCCTGGTGATTTTCGTAAGTATCGCAAGTGATATCAATCACATATTTCACTCACGAAATCATGTAGAATCCTGGGAGATCTGAAACTCGTTTTGCAATGCGCCAATGTGAAGTTCTGGGCGATAGACACCGTGTAGTTCAAAAGATTCAGGAGAATCGACAATCGTGTTGGCCTGCATGTAATATCGCGCATTCAGGAGTGCGATGAATGAATTAACATATACTTGAAACGGTAATACCGCTGGTCAGTACAATTATGAGAAAATGTCTGGTTGTTCATACATTTAGTGACTAAAAATTGGAGACCGATGAAGATGAAGTTTGTCGGCATCACGGCGCACTGCAGGCGGCCCTTAGAGACCTCGGATGTAGACAATACAATGGGTGTAACCTCACTGTGATTATGATCGACATCGAACATATGCTGTCGAAATATGAGTCAAGGTACTATGGGGTAAGCTGGAAGGGGGATACCTTGTCAGACAGCCAGTACTGATGGTATAGCCCATGAGCTTTGTTATAAATGAATCGGTGCTGAGTAATCTGCGTTAGTATGTAATTCCAATAGGAACGAACTGCTACGTACCTAGAGAACCCAGTACGTGAAGTGGCGAGGAGATAACATAGCCATGATGCGATGACAACATCGACAAAAGTGGTCACTCCCAAAGACAGGTATGTCAACCACTCGATTCCAACCAAATTCTTGAACAACTTGACCTTATATCTTCGCGCTATCAGCACCTCCTGAAGTTAGGGAGCTGCCTGACTCACTGCGCCCACAAAAGGGCTATCATTATCATTGGGTCAAACGATGAGCCAATAACAAGAGCATAATTGAAATCTCACAGATGGCAATACCTGAGGAGAGGTTCAAGATCGCGTGAAGAACATTTGCAGGCAACAGATTCACCTGAACTTAGGACCACGACTACACACTGACAGTGAATCAACAGAACGAAATGTGATCGAACCCCGATTGCAAACCCACCAATGCTATGACCGGG
This sequence comes from Suillus placidus, assembly GCA_016628565.1. Lineage (NCBI taxonomy): Eukaryota > Fungi > Basidiomycota > Agaricomycetes > Boletales > Suillaceae > Suillus > Suillus placidus. The sequence goes on from JABBWD010000017.1 coordinate 563,357, forward strand.
AGAACTCTTGATCGGCCCTCGCTTACTAGTTCCATGTATTAGATGCAGCAAAGTTACGATAGTAGGGGAATAATCACCTTTCCATATGCGATGAACATACAAACTATCGACCAAGACATGACTTGAATGTTGCAGTAACAGTTAGTGAACTTACAGATGTACCATAGGAATGATGAAAATCTGTGCAGCGCGTATTGCGGGCGGATCACAGAGCACAGGAAACACAACTTACGTTGATTACTACTTGAAGCTGTCCCAGGCCCATTAGAGGCCGCACAGAGGGTTAATTTAGAAACTCACTTTGAGACTCCATACAATTTCCATGAGCATACCGAAGTTCGCATGGTTGGTCACCAAATAATAATAGATACAGTGGATTGACGAGGCCAGGTGGAGAGCATCAAATATCCTAAAAGTTGGGGAATCTACACGATCAATAATTGCAACTCAAAAGGACACCTACCAAAGCCAGATAACCTGCCAAAACGTGGCATCAAGACTAGAACCGACAACAAGCAGCATAGGCGTACAACCAGCCTGAAAAATGTTATCCCCGGGCTTCTATGTGCCTGCAAGTAGATGGAAGCTTGAACACTGGTTAGACCAAAGACGCTGTTCCATGGGATGTTACGACGACGGGTCACAGGAAGCGCTCAGCTTTCGACTGCATAATGAGCGAATAGTTTACTGACACTGCTGCAAGGACAACCCCAATAAAAAGTGCCCCAAATGTGTTCCCCAAATCGAGTTGTAGAATAGTGTCCTGCATTGAGGAAGACATTGTCACTGACTGAACGTGTCCACCGCAGTATATTCACCATACTATATATGCCAGAATGACCGCACTGCCGTTTGTTCTGACTTCTGATACTGATGGCGGGAGCATGGCTGAAACATATAAGCATGAATTTCCGGCAGATCGGTGCCAGTTGTATGATGTAAAGTCCCACGATGGCCAGCTGTTTCCGATGTTGAAAGAAAGTTGTTTGTTTCAATCAAAACTACAGGCCTGTCGATAAGATAAGGATAAGTTGTGTAAATCGAATCTGGTCGCATGAAAATAAATGACGGAAGGTGAGCCTTCTGTCTGTGTTGGTCGTCCATGCATACAGACTTAAGATTTATCACGTATGTGCCTGCATAGCTGTGGAAACCTCTGCCGGAGGAGGGCTATGTCATTTCTCCGTATTTAAGTATATCAATAAGATGAAAGAGGAGCACATACTTGCGAAGAGCGAGGCGTGTCTCCATCGCGACAAGAAGCAGCATCAACAGGATGTCTTGAGATTCTCACAGGAAAGGAGCTGAAATTCCGCTGGGCATTGGTTGGAATATATTTATGGCGAGCAAAGTGGTGGACAAGACGTGCGGTTTGCATCGTAGCCCCCAAAATCGTCCTCATGTATTGCTGGTGCCATTCATGTGACAAAGTTGTATGTTTGAGCTCGAGGCCAAGACATACCCATACGGTGGAGACCATTGTCACGAGCCGCTTGATCGATGCACTTGAGCAAGTTTTATCCTTTGTAAAGATGTTAGATTGAGTCTCGATCTCAGGCACCAATGCAGTAGGATTGACTCACAGGAACCATTCATCTCAGTGCAATGGGCAATGAATTCGGCGCATTTCAGCATGTCGAGCAATCGTTCCACGTATCGCTAGCATGGATAATGAAATTTTAAATCAAATGCTCAATGCATATTCAGTCGACCGTCGAAACACACAGAAAATAACCACGAGGTGCCCAATTGAGAATCACTCATTAGCATGCAAGGCTTAATATATGAAAAAGCACACCTTGGACGTGCAAGTCGACACACTCAATACTGATATTGTGTATTGAACCAGGATGTCATAGACCCATGCACGAAGGCCAAAGCAAGATAGATATAACACCTGTACATCTGCAATCTGGCAAAAATCATATTCCATGCTGCCAGTTGTAGAACCGTCAGTATTTTGGGCAGTCACTGGGACAGGGCTGCCCGGAGTGATACCCAGGCCCCCGGCTGCAACATGTTTGGTCACAAACATGACTCGGTGATATTCGGTATCCTTTTAGCCAAATGGCTGGCCGAGTGGTTGCAGTTGTGCAATATCTTGATAGCCCACGCACGCCAGGACATTGTGTTTGGACGAAAGTGCAACTTGTGAATTATGGAAACGTTGGAGTCGGAAACATCGTGCGAAATTCGAATTCGTCAAAGATGCACGTGTGTATTTTTTTTGTTATCCAACGCCGACATCGTCACATAATAAAGCAGAATAATTCTCCAGGTCCTCGATATCATGCAGGCGGACAACAAGTTCACAGGTTGCCCTGGCCTGTGCCAGATGGGAATTTGATGGGAATCATATGGCTGTCATGTAACTTCCCGCTTCAATGATGCCATTATACTACTGTCACCCTAGCAGGTGAATATGCAACAACGAGCACCTTCAAGTTGCCCTGCTTTGTCTCGATCAGACGCATCTCGATTTTACCACTCTCTCCATTTGAAATCAAGTTCCGGGTTGTCCAACGCGCTGGTTAGATGGACTCGACCATGACTCAGATCGACCGCACTCGGTCGCTATGACCCGGATGCAACCTTATGCGCACAACGAACTTGCGGCGATCACATGCACAGACAGCCATGAATGCATGACCATTCGCCCGACCTTGCTAAGTAGCATGAGCCATCACCTTGTCTCATGATTTGGGCCAAACCGGGTCGGAACATGAGTTATGTTTTGAATGCCATCATGGTTGAATGGAGCTTGTGCTTGCTCGTTTCAGAACCTGGTGTGAAATCGAATTTGGTCATACATTTGCAAGAGAGCAAACTGACTTACTCCCCGCACATATTATAATTAGGATCGGAATGATGATTTACTATGAACTCAGAATTTTTTTGCGAGTGTTATCTCTCACACAGATAATAATAATCCACGTCTACCAATTGATCCGTCACAATAACGAGACAGACTCATCTCCATCGTCGATGTTGGCGACGACTATGGCTAAGATGTGTCGATCAGCACTCTTCCATCGACAATGACACAACCACCGACCATAGCAGCCTGGATAGGTTGGGTGATATGCAGCACTTCATCCTCAGGGCCCTTTTGGGATTTCTGAAACTCCTCGTCTTGTGACGCGCGAATGTGGAGTTCCGGGCGATAGACGCGGTGTCGCTCATGAGAATCAACAGTCGCGTTGGCTTGCATGTAGTATCGCGCGTTCAGGAGTGCGATGAACGAGTTAACATATACTTGAAACGGCACATAGGTCAGCACGATCATGAGAGAATGTTTGGTTGGCCATACATTTAGTCACTAGAAATTGGAGACTGATGAAGATGAAATTTGTCGGCATCACGGCGCACTGCAGGCGGCCCTTAGAGACCTCGGATGTAGGCAATACAATGGGTGTGACCTTACTGTGATTATGATCGACATCGAACATATACTGTCAAAATATTAGTCAAGGTACTACGGGGTAGGCTGGAAGGGGAACACCTTGTTAGACAGCCGGTACTGATGGTATAGCCCACGAGCTTCGTTATGAATGAATCGGTGCTGAGTAATCTGCATTAGCATATCGGATTCCGATAGTGAACGAACTGCTACGTGCCTAGAGAACCCAGTACGTGAAGTGGCGAGGAGATAGCATAGCGATGATGCGATGACAACATCGACAAAAGTGGCCGCTCCCAAAGACAAGTATGCTGCCCATACGATTCCAATCAAATCCTTGAACAACTTTGTCTGATATCTACTCGCTATCAGCACCTCTTGAAGTTAGGGAGCTGCCTGACTCACTGCGCCCATACAAGGGCTGTCATTAAGTCAAACGATGAGCCAATAACAAGAGCACTGTTGAAATCTCACGGATGGCAACACCTAAGTTCAAGGATCAAGATCGCATGAAGAACATTTGCAGGCAACAGACTCACCTGAACTTAGGACCACAACTATGCCCTGAAAGTGAATCAACATTACGAAGTGTGATTGAACCCCAAATGTAAACCCACCAATGCTATAGCCGGGAGAATTCTTGATCGGCCCTTGCTTACTAGTTTCATGTATTAGATGTAGCAAAGTCACGATAGTAGGAGAATAATCACCACTCCATATGCGATGAACATACAAACTGTCGACCAAAACATGACTTGAATGTTGCGGCAACGGTTATTGAACTTACAGATGTACCATAGGAATGATAAAAATCTGTGCGTACTTGCGTGTTATGGGCGGATCACAGAGCGCAGGAAACACGACTTACGTTGATTGCTAACTGAAGCTGCTCCAGCCCATTAGAGGCTGTACAGAGGGGCCAAAGTATAAACTCACTTTGAGACTCCATACGATTTCCGTGAGCACACCGAAGTTCGCATAGTTGGTCACCAAATAATAATAGACGGAATGGATTGTCAAGGCCAGATGCAGAGCATCACATATCCTAAAAGTTGGGGAAACAATCTCTACGCGATCAATAATTGTAACTCGAAAGGACACCTACCAAAGCCAGATAACCTGCCAGAACAGGGCGTCAAGACCAGAACCGACAACAAGGCAGCATAGACGTACAACCAGCTTGAAAAATGTTATCCCCGGGCTTCTATGTGCCTGGAAGTAGATGAAAACTTGAACATTGGTTAGACCAAAGAGACTGCTCCATGAGATGTGTTACGATGACGGTCGTTCAGCTTTCGACTGCGTAGTAGTAAGCGAATAGTTTACTAACACTGCTGCAAGGATAACCCCAATAAAAAGTGCTCCAAACGTGTTTCCTAGGTTAAGTTGTGGAATAGTGTTTTGCGCCGAGGAAGACATTGTCGCAACGAGTCCACCAACAGTAGGTTCACCGTACTATATACCCCAGAATAACCACACTGCCATTTGTTCTGTGATGATTGAATCATGACTTCTGACCCTGAGCGCTGATGGTGGGAGCATGTGTCATGTAAGTATGAAATTCCAGCGGTGCTAACTATATGATCAGTACAAGTCCCACAATGGCCAGCTATTTCCGTTAATGTCGAAAGAAAGTTGTTCACTCCAGGTCGCATGAAATAGATAGCGGAAGGTGAGCGCTTGAGCCTTCTGGTTGTGTTGGCCGTCCGCGCATACAGACTTGAGACGTGACTTGCATAGTTGCGGTAATGTCCGCCCGAGGAGGGGCAATGTTGTATCTCCATATGTAAGCATATCAATCATAAGATCAAAGAAGAGCACATACTTGGCAACCTCGTGTCTGCAACACGAGAAGCAACACGAGAAGCAACCTCAAGAGTATATCTTGAGATTCTCACAGGAAATGAGCTGAAGCCTGAAATTGCGCCACCAGGTATTGGTTGGAGTATACTATCTACAGGTTGATTCTAGCAAACTGCGACTATGAATGGCAGATTATGAGCCGCGAGCGAAGTGGCCGACAAGGCGTGCGGCTTGTATCGTGGCCCCAAAGATCGGCCCTGAATCGCTAGTGCCATTCATGTGACAAAGCTATATGGTCGAGCTCGAGGACATACCTTTGTGTTTGGGTGAAAGTGTGATGGAAGTCACAGCAAATGGATGGTGAAGATATGTCGAGAACACCGGACCCAATTCGGTGCACGTGTATATTTCTTGTTATCCAGGTTAATCCAATGACCAAGCTCCATCGACGTTACCACAGAATAAAGCAGAATCATTCCCCAGGTCTTTGAAGTTTGATGGGGCCGTGCAGCTGGATACTGTTCTGGCCCGTGCCGGATAAGAATAAGAAATAGTACGGTTGATGGCAGATGCTATTACATAATAATATTTAAGAACCTGCCTGTGCTTCAAGTTCGTCGAACCGCTTGAAAGAGTCAAGTTCAGCAAGTTGTCCGCGACGCGCTGGCAGGCTAGAACTTTTATATTTATATACCGCGAAAAATGTTAATTATATAAGACGCGGTGCCCTACGAGCTGTCCTTGAGCTTGAGGATTATTTGTGTACGGGATATGGGTGTCTGATAGGGTCTGACTTGATGCGGAAAACTTTAAACTTGTGAACTCTCTTCCGCCCGCTCTGAGTCAGTCATCCCATTAAAATGCTATCCGTCTCTTTCGTCCGTCCCTCTCTTGATCATCCACCCTTCCCTCCTCTCTCACCCATTCCCTCTCTCGCCTTTCCTCCATCTTTTGCTCCTCTTTCTTCGAGATCGGTTTCTTCGTGCCTCTGTCTATCCTTCTTGACTCATGCATCGGACTCTTCGATGAACTTAACCAAAGCCATGATTCCTTTCACCGTACCCATAATGCTAGGTATGAGGTTGCCTAAAACATCGTGCAAATGTCTGCGTTGACGAATGAATAAAGGACATTTGCATAAGACATGCGTTCGAGTTTGGCGTGGTTCCCCGCATGGGCAACTAGTGGGTTCGGTAGGTACGAACGACGCGTAGTATTCTCGATGCGCTGGCAGGATGGACTCGAGTCACTCGACCATAACCCTGAGTGACCGCACCCGGTCGCTACGACCCGTCCAACATTAATGCATCTGATCATCTTGCCGTCTGTGTTCCACCGCTGAACGCATCCATCATCCCCTCCCGCACGCAATTGTATATCGTCCTGTGAAAGCGCCTTCCATCCTTGCCTTTCGATGGTTTGCCGGCAACAAGGGTACGTATCGCAGTATGGGCCCCACGAGGCAACTCGCTAACTGTCGGTACGCACGTTCATATCCTCATCCATCTCGTATGTGCACATCAGAACGCCGTTGGATCCTTCTCGCATCGAATGATGGCCATTTGGCTATACGAAGAATCATTGCAGAACTTGGGTACCTTCGCAGACTTACTGTATCCCAGTTCTAGAACTTGAAGCGCAGCATCGTGAGCTTCCAATAGAGATGTCTGATTTTTTGAAGTTCTCTCGAAATATCTAAATACTCCAGGCTCAGCGTTGTGTGCTGTCGTGGCACAATCTTCCCCATGTAGTGCCTAGCCCTGTTCACGACTATTCATTTCTCTCGAAGCAAACAATGCGTGAAGCGCGTTTTTAGTTGGTTTTGACGGACCCCTGCGTCGCGCGGCCGACAGATATCTCAGTTCTGGTAATGGTGTTCCTCCAAGCTTCATCTCCTGCAAGTGTCTCGCCAAAGATATCAACGAACGATATGCATACGGGCCCAGGCTCAGGGCCCAAGTTGGGTGTTTGGCTTCGCCAGGCTGGATGCCGCCGCAATCACTGAATTGTAAAATGTTGAGTGAAACAGTACGGACCAATGTACAGAATCAGGGGCCTTGGGACAGTCCAGGTCATACGACATGCAAGTCTCATACAGAATGTCGATGTTTCACAGCCAGTAATTGAAGTACTTCCGTAACTATGGTAGGTAGGGAGTGATAATTTACTACGAACTCGTAAGTCATTTATGAGCGCTACTCGTGAGGAAAATAATTATGCATGCCTACTAGTAGTCCATCACGCCAACGAGAAAGAATGCATTTCCATCGCCCCCGTCGTTGGCAACTAGGATAAATCACGTCATTAGCCTTCTGGTATCAACAATAACATTGCAACATTGCAATTACCAACCTGGATAGGTCGAGTGATATGCAACACTACATCGTCGGACACATCTGTCCGCGATGTTTGAAGCTTATCGTCTTGCGATGCGTTGATGCGCAGCTCGGGGCGGTAAACGTCATGGCGGACACGAATGTCGGGAGAACCCATATTGCCCACGTCGGCCTGCAGGTAGTATCGTGCATTCATAAGTGCCATGAACGAGTTCACGTATACTTGAAACCATACCGCTGATTAGCACTATCCTGAAAGAATGTGTCGGTCTTACATTTAGTCACTATGAATTCGATACTGATAAAGACGAAGTTCTTCGGCATCACCGCGCACTATAGGTGGCTGTCTGAGACCTCAATCATGGACAGTGCAAGAGAAGGAACCTCACAGTAATTACAGCTATCATTGAACATACACTGCAGACATATTAGTCGAGGTATGGGGTGAGTTTGAGAGAGGGATACCTCGTCAGATAGCCTGTACTAATGATATAACCCACAAGCTTTGTTATGAAAGAATCAGTACTAAATGTCCGTGTTAGTATATCAGATCACGATAACGAACGAAGTGTTCCTTACCTAGAGAATCCAGTACGGGAAGTTGCCAGGAGATAGCATAGCGATGACGCGATAAGGATATCAACAAAAGTAACCGAGCCCAAAGTCAGGTATGCCGCCCACTCGATTGCAACCACATCCTGGAACGCACGACACCGATATCTACTCGCTATCAGCAATGTCGCAAAGTCAGGGAGCTGTCTGACTCACTGGGCTAACATGACAGCTGTTATTGCGCCGAGTGATGAGTAAATAACAAGAGTAGCAACTCTGATTAGTCTTACGGATGGAAGTACCTGGATAGATTTTCAACATCGAGTGATGAGCATTTCCAGTGACAGACTCACCTCCTGAGAGGACCACGACTATGCACTGACAATGCGTCAACAAAACGAAATAAAATTGAACACTGACTGCAGATCTACCGTTATTATAACCGGGAGAACTCTTGATCGGCCCTTGCTGACTAGATTCGTCGCATTAGGCGACGCAAACCATCATTGGGAGTGAAATACAAGTACCTATCCATATGCGATAAACATACGAACTATGGACCGAGATAACGTCACTTAGAGTGTTTCGTGCAAACAGTGCATATCGAACTTACAAATGTACCGTAGGAACGATGAGAACCTGTTAGATGCGCATCTGTTGCGAATCTCAAGAGTTCAGGTAAAACAACTTACATCCATTATTATCTGAAGCTGCATATCATAAGTGCTACAGGGTCGCACAGAGGCCAGAGTAGAAACTCACTTTGAAACTCCATACGATTTCTGTGAGCACATTGAAGTTCGCGTAGTTAGTCACTAAATAATAGTAAATGCAATGGATGATCAGTGCCAGGTGTAGAGCATCAAGTATCCTAAAAGATCAGGGTGCGGTGTAAATTGACATCTTCAACGGTTGTAACTCGAAGGGAAACCTACCAAAGCCAAATAACCTGACGTAGCGTCGATGATTAAACTGACAAATGAGGCAGCATGATGTACGTACAATCAGCTTAAAATATGACATCCCTGTGTCTCTATGCGTCTGGAAGTAGATAAAAGTTTGAACATTGGTCAGACCAAAGAGACTATTAATACGACGACAAGAAGTGTTCAGAATTGATTGCATGGTGAGGAAATAGCTTACTAACACTGCTGAAAGGGTGACCCCAATAAGAAGCGCCCCAAACGTGTTCCCTAAGTCAACTTGTGGCAAGAGGTCCTGCGCAGAGGAAGACATAGCTAGCCGAACAAATTCTTCTTAGGAATGAAGAGGCTCGGACTAGGAACGGGAAAGAGACTCAGTCTTGGATCGAAAAGACTGAGGGAGATTATTCGAGGGGAGAGGAATGATTGAGACGGAGAATCAAAGGTGAACGTGCATGAGGCGTGAAACGAGGAGTGATTGCGTATGTAAAAGAAAATGATGAGTACGTACGAGAGTGACGTCGAGAATCGTATCTTGATAATTCTAGCAGTGGTACATTTATCTATATAATTCACAATTAGTGTACTGCATTGCCATCTATTCTATGATGAATCATAGCTTCCGAGTCTTACGGTGATGGTGAAGCACTAGTCCTGCACAATGAGGCACAGGATTTGATATCGGGAACAATCGTAATCGTGATATTGATGATGGGGCCCCAGTTAGCTAGGCATATCACTTATCAGCTATTTTTGAGTGGTACCGAAAGGAAGGCACTTGGTTGCTTCGCTCCAGAACTAGAAGTCGCAAGGTGCAAAATGACATCTGGTCGTATGGAATGACACGCCGAGTGGGGTTTGACGTGGCATGTGAGGCAGTGACGAGGCAGTGATGAGGCATTGATGCGGCAATTTGCTTGACGCGGCACAGGTAAGTGTGGAGGTTGACATTAGTACGGAGGCTGCGAAGATGTAGGGGAGAACTTGCCGTGGTAATACGGTGGTATGAGGGATGCTTGACCGGTCTGACCCAGCCTGAATGAAGCTTGACCGTCATGGTAATACAGACTGTCAGAGTAGATCGGACTTGACAAGATGGGCTCGACTCGGAGATTCCCAAGTAGTACGAGCGCGGAGAACAAGCACTGTAAATATGGTGAGAAGTGAATGCAGCACAGAATCCAGATGGACATTCATATGTTGGTCATTAACGAGGATTCAAATTCATAGTACAATTGGTGAGAATTGGTGAAAGTGTGCATGATCTCTTAGCTCTACCCTAATTGTGACAGTGCGCCGTAAATTTCACCTGGCCCCTGCGTGTAAGCTAATGATAGGCTCCGCGGGCGCTGGCGGCCAGTGACTGTTGCCAACAATGCCAACTTTACTGATGGCGACCAGCAAGGTTTGCTGCCCTTACTAGAGTTTCAGCGGCTGATCGATCTTGTTCACGACCATGGGTTTGTTGCAAAGCAAGCACTTCGGCATGGACGCCTTCAAAGACTTTTACCTCGTCTCGCCTCTGCGGCCAGGCTCAATGATACGTGTCTCGGTTCTGACACTGGCATCCCTCTATCTCCTGCGAGTGTATCGCCAAAGACAACGAACGACGCGCATACGAGGACCTCAGAGCCCAAATTGGCTGTTTGGCTTCGCCAAGACCCTGCTGGATTCCACCGCTACCACTGAATTGTACCAACAGTGGGCCACGGAGTATGGTCCGGTGTTCAAGGTCCCGGGTGTCTTCGGACAATCCAAAGTCATACTATGGGACCCAAAAGCAATCTCTCATTTCTTTGCAAGAGACACATGGTTGTACAACCAAACTCCGTTCAACAAGATCGCCGTTCGAAATACGGTATGTCACTTTATCCTCTTGTATAGCTATAGGGTAACGGCGCGCTTCTGCCACTGACAGATTGGAAGAGGAGTGTTATGGGCCGATGGCGAAAGCCATAAAAGGTTGGAATTAAGACCTCCAAGTTGTGCCGAACTAATCCACTCTCTCACAATCATCAGGCAGCGCAAAGCTCTCAACCCTGCCTTTAGCGCAGCTGCCATTCGCAGCTTGACATATGTTCTCCATGATGCCGCTCACAAGGTCAGTCACTGGTCGATTCACCCTGCACTTCACTCAAAATGTGTTACAGACAGTGATCGCTTGGGACGGTGAGATAGAATCGAACCAAATAACTCATTGCGCAGTAATTGATGTTCAACGATGGTAAATTTCTCCTCAAAAATTTCGTACTTGCGCGCACTCAGACACAATATGCAGGATGAATCATATCTCGTATGTATATACATTCCTTTCTACCGGGATGATGTCTTATCCAGCACCTGCCGCATAGACTCGACAGTGCGGGCATAGGCATCCTGTCCCATGACTTCGGCGCACTCGATGGAAATGACTCCGACGTCCTGCACGTCCTGAATGCATTTAGTTCATCCTCCGATGTTTCCAACAACTTGGTCATTTTGGCACAAAATTTTCCTTCCATCCTAAAGTTGCCATTGCCTCGTACACAATTCGCCCGAAGGTTTACCCTGATAATTGGCAAAATATGCCAGGAGATGCTATCGCGGACACGCAAGGAAAAGGAAACTGGTGGTGCTGAGCAGGGGGACAAATCGTGTTTGGGTTTGCTCTGTGAGTTTTGCCGTTTATTTGTCAGATTTTAAACCCTGAAATTGCTGTGTAGTGAAAGCAGAGAAATCTGGTGAGAGTGCGGGACTGACTCCACAAGAAGCACTAGATGAGGTACACAAATCACAGAACTCTCCTGAACGATGCGACGCTAATTTCCGTCTCTGCCAGGCAAGGGTTCTCCTTCTCGCCGGCTTTGAGACCACTGCAGGTAACGTGCATTCGTCTAGTAAAAGAATTAGATATTCACCATTGCTCGCACTTTACCAGTCAGCATGACGGTAAGTTTCGAACCGTCCGCTGCTCCAACCGTGCTTCTCAACTCCACAGTGGGCTTTGGTGGAGCTTGCGCAGAATCCAGGTATTCAGACGAAGCTTCGCGACGAGTGTCTAGAGTTTGGGCCAACCCCCTCATATGACGACCTCACGAATAAGCTTCCATACCTGGACGCTGTGGTGAACGAAGTTCTTCGCCTCCACGCACCACTCAAAGAGATCCCGCGATCGGTGCGTATCCGACTCAAATGCAACACAAACCACTCGAACTGACTATGACAGGCTACGCAAGAAGATGTGATCCCGCTTAGCGAGCCCATGCGCACAGCCGCTGGCAACTTTACCGAGAGTGTATGCATCCCGAAGGGGACGGTGGTCGTCATCCCACTCGCCGCACTCAATTGCTCTGTTAGCATGTGGGGTCCTGATGCAAAGGCGTTCAAACCTTCCCGGTGGTTCGAAGGGGATGAGGGTACGCATGGAGCCAGAGAAGCCCTGCATGGCTACAGACATTTAATGACATTCGGTGATGGAGCGCGGATGTGCCTAGGGAGGCTATTTGCGTTGACAGAGATGAAGGTACGCAGCTGGGCATTCAGAGATGATTGGTTCCGGATTGTTTTGACCGAGTCTGGTTTCGTCCCAGGCTGTACTGTTCGTCCTTGTGCGAAACTTTGCGTTTGAGATGGCGGATGGCCCTGGAGTGCAGGTTGTGGAGAATTTGGGGATTTTACCCAGGCCGAGGGTGGCTGGGAGTGCTGCTAGTAGTGTGCCTCTCCGGGTGCGCCGCTATGAGGTTTGATTGCGGTCTGTAACTATGTAATGGTATCGTAAGAAACTGCATGCTAACCTCAAATCATCAATCTCAGGATCTATCTATATAATCTTATGGCCAGGGCTGGAGCGGTTTTGGTTCTTGTACATTTGCAGGTCAAATCAAGGGAGGCCGAAGAAATTTTGCCCATCAAGGGGTTATGGCCTGCAAGCGGAGCTGAGAGGCTTGTGTCATTCCCCCCTAGAAGTCATGTTCCTGTATCAGCGTCTGGCTAGCAAACACTCAAGCAGGAGGGAACTATTGTTGGCATGCTGTTTCGATGCAAGACGGGTGTCAGAGACCTAATGAATGAGGGATGGTAATACTCAGGTGTTCATGACTGAATGGCGCACGTCTCTGTGTAGATGACGCTGTGTGTCCCTTGTAAAGCAGCGCGAATGCGCGAAATGGAATTCGACATGACTTGCCTTGAGCCTCGCGCCGGGCTTTATATTAAGAGACAATGCACTCTGAACGGCACCCCCATGAGGGGACATGACAACAACCAAGAGCTCGTCATACAAGAGTGGGTTTCCGACTAGCTTATATATTGTCATTGAGGTCCCAGATCATCAACATGATCCGCGTATGGTCAGAAGATGACGAGCGAGCTGCTCATAGGGACATGACAGCTTTATAACTGGTGCGTTGTTGTGTTGAACCAAGGATGGCGCACACATCTGATCTGCGTCATTCGATAGCACCGTCCGTTAGCAGTCCATTAAGGTGGGAAAGGGCTCGTCATTCGTAGGGGGCATGTCAACGCTGTCGGATCCGTCTTTTTGTCCTCCATTAAATGATGTTTTGTCAGCGCACCATTCGACCACTTGGCAGTCTGCATCTCACTCAATGAACACTATGTTATCGATGCATCAGAGGATGACTCAATTGGTATCTGGCACGCGTCATCTAGACAATTAAATGGCACAGTGCGATGTGCACTGGCCAAGTGAGAGATTGTCCGCATAGCTACTACTGTGAGAGGGAAAGCAAATCATTGACTCAAAGGAGGATTTCAACAAATGTCTTCATAACTCACGCGACGACACGAATGTTTCTCCTGCCTCGCCAGTTGAGCCTTATGGCCGGGTTGGTTGTCTTTGTATACCGACTTGAGACCCTCGTGCCCCCCGTTACAGCTTGACATTATCGCGTCGAATTGTCGGCCGTCTGCCATACATACTTTTAATAGTTGCAACTCAAATCGAGGGGCAATGTCGTATATCTACATATTTATGTTAATCAAAGAGGGCAGACATTTGTGATGACGAACGACTTGTGTCTTCATCGTGGCAAGGAGCAACATCGACGGGATGTCTTGGGATTCTCACAGGAAATGCACTCTGAACGAGATCTTGGCAAACACGCTTAGAAAATGGGACGATGATAGCAATGACATACCCACATTAATTTGATCATCGCTTTGCCGTTTTGTGCTGCCTCATCCAATCCAGCACTGGCGACATCTCGTCCATCAGATCACACAGCAAGAGCGAATATACTGTGGTCGTGAAAGAGTGGGTCTCCCAGAACTCTGATTAGTTATGAGGTCCAGATACGAACCGGAGTACATTTTATGTTCAATTAGTTCGCAGAGGACGGTTTCAATGTGTTCACTCCGTCTCTCGAAGCACTCACAATAGCAATAAGATATATGGATTTCCAAAAGCGCAGTGATAATTTTTCTCTAGGTTATCCTGGATCGTCACAACTAGATGTTATTGTATACTGCTGCCTTCTACAGCACTTTCGACGTCTAGTTCTATTAGGGGGACACTAATGTTAGTAACCTGGCTAATATGTTAGACAGAAAATAAACCTGAGTGCCAGACATGTAGTTGCGCTGCTGACGCGGAACTGACGCGCAGAGTGGGGCCTGACGTGGCATGTGGGAGGCATGACGCAGCATTTACGAGGCACTGACGCGGCGTGGATGATCGGTGAGGGATGGCTCAGTCGTGACACGGGCACGATGTGAGCGCTTGAGCCTTGACGTGGGAGGTAAACCTTGACGCAGCATGTATTTTGCCATCGTACTGCGTAGATGTTGGGGACGAGCTTGACGCGGCACAGTACTAGTGTTGGGGCTTGACCGTCAAGGTGGGGACGACGCTCGGCACGGTGATGCAACACCATCATATATAGATCATCAGATCACCATTAAAGACCATAAGTACAGTGGGAGCTTATATAGTAGGCAATAGGAAATGTTCGCGTTTCAAGATGACCAAGCGCAAATATTTCAACGTTTTCCCACGGTCCATTCAGACATCGGTTACCCACTTAGTTTCTTTCCAGGCCCGGATCTGCTAATCGTTCTTGACTCAGTTCATGCTTACATTGGTCTGCAGCGGCTTCATTCCTTCGGACATTGGTAGTCATTGTAATTTGGTATCACTGTCTAAGGTGGTCTTTACTACTTCGACGTATAGAATTCGCTTAGCCGCCTCGTAGGTGCTCTTAAGCGAGTTTTTCTAAGGATCTATGTTGATCGACTCGAGTCGTCATACTGCACCCACCACTGCACCATCTGTGTACTCCCGCCCTCTCATGGCCAACATTCGAACTAGGTGCCGCACTCCTCGCAGACCTCACCGCTAACCAAGTCTTCGTCTATCTCCCACATGATTCTTCTTGGTTGCACTTTAAACCAATTGCTGAATACGCCTCTTCCGAACTTGGTCTCGTGACTCTCGTCTCCTCACTTTGATTCTACATGCTCAGACACGCGCTGTACGCGCTTTCTTTTTTCATGAACTTCAATTGCGGACGCTTTCAGTGTTCCAACGCCGAACCGAACGTCTTGAACATGTTCGATCCAGCTTTCAGCAAAATTCGGTTCAACGATCCCATATTACAAATCAACCCATGAGGAGGATAAATGTGGTGAGATCTAGATCTAGATGTGCATTTTAACACTCTAGGGCCTGTACGCACATTCAATTCGCCAACAATCAAGATCAAAAGTATTTGTAATTCGTTTCGAGCGTGCCGCATACGCCGCGTCAATGTCGCGTCACGGCCACGTCATTTTCTCCATGAGATATGGGTTCCGTATCTCAATTGCCATTTCTCTGCCCGCAGTACTTAAGTGCTTACTGATTGGTGATGGTCGCATCACAAGCATTGCGTACCGGTAGGGACATGTGGTTTGCCTTCAAGGACCTTTGCCTATCATGGTCCCTGGTGGCTTTAACGACATGCGTCTCAGTTCTGATACTGGTGTTCCTCTATCTCCTGCAAGTGTATCATCAAAGAAAACGAACGACACGCATACGAGGACCTCAGAGCCCAAGTTGGTTGTTTGGCTTTGCCAAGACAGTGAATTCAGCCGCTATCATCACTGAACTGTACGAACACTGGGCCAGAGAGTACGGACCAGTGTACAAGGTACCCCACGTCTTGGGACTGTCGAGAGTCGTACTATGGGACCCGAAGGCGATCTCTCATTTCTTTGCAAGAGATACGTGGTTATATAACCAGACTCCGTTCAACAAAGCCGCCATTCGAACGACAGTATGTCCCTTTCCCTCCTTGTACAGCTATAAGATGATGGTGCGCTTCTGCGAATGACAGGTTGGAAGAGGAATGTTGTGGGCCGATGGCGAAAATCACAAAAGGTTGGAGCTATGACCTTCACGTCGTGTTGAACTAAATCTATGTCATTCATCAGGCAGCGCAAGGCTCTCAACCCTGCCTTTAGCGCAGCTGCTATTCGCAGCTTGATGTCTGTCATCCACGATATCGCTCACAAGGTCAGTCACTAATCGTTCGTCCTGCATTGCACTCAAAATCTGTTACAGGCAATGACCGCTTTGGACGGTGAAATAGAATCGAACCAAAGAACTCATTGCGCTGTAATTGATGCTCGACAATGGTATTTGTTCGCCCGATAAGTTTCCGACTCGTGAACTCAGACATATTATGCAGGATGAATCACATCTCGTATGCAATTCCATTCCTCTCCGCCAGGCTGCTGTCTCATGCAACACTCGCCACGTAGGCTCGACAGTGTGGGCATAGCCGCCCTGTCCCATGATTTCGGCGCAGTCCATGGAAACGACTCTGATGTCATCCATATCTTGAATGCCTTTAGTTCATCTTCCAGCGTTTCCTACAACTTGGTCACCCTGGCACAGAATTTTCCTTCCATCCTAAAGCTACCATTGCCTCGCATACAGTTCTCCCAGAAGCTGAACCTAATCGTTGGAAAAATATGCCAGGAGATGGTATCGCGAATGCGCAAGGAAAAAGAGACAGGCGGCGATGAGCAGGGGGACAGATCATGTTTGGGTTGGCTCTGTGAGTCCTGCCCTTCTGATTCAAATCGTAAACCCTGAAATTGTTGTGTAGTGAAAGCGGAGGAATCTGTTGAGAGTGTGGGACTGACTCCGCAAGAAGTATTAGACGAAGTATACGAATCACAGAACTCTCCTGAACGATGTGACACTGATCGCCGTCTCTCCAGGCAAAAATTCTACTTCTCGCCGGCTTTGAAACCACTGCAGGTAACATGCATTCACCTAGCAAAAGACCGCGTGCGCATTCTCACCACTCCTTGCATTTTAATTAGTCACCATGACAGTAAGTTTCGAACAGTCCACTGCTTTCACTGTTTTTCAACATTACAGTGGGTTTATATAGAACTTGCGCGGAATCCAGACATTCAGACGAAGCTTCGCGACGAGTGTCTAGAATTTGGACCAACTCCCTCATATGACGACCTTACACATAAGCTTCTTTACCTGGACGCTGTAGTGAATGAAGTTCTCCGCCTCCACGCAGCAGCCAAGGAAATTGAGCGAGTGGTGCGTGTCCGACGGAAATTTAATCCAAGCCGCTCGAACTGACTATGACAGGCTACACAAGAAGACGTGATCCCGCTCAGCGAGCCCTTGCGCACAGCTGCCGGTAACTTTACCGAGAACGTATGCATCCCAAAGGGGACGGTGGTTGTTATCCCACTCGCCGCACTCAATTGCTCTGTCAGCATGTGGGGTCCTGACGCGAAGACGTTCAAACCTTCCCGCTGGCTCGAAAAGGACAGCGGTACGCATGGGGCCAGAGAAGCCCTGCAGGGCTACCGTCATGTAATGACATTCGGTGATGGAGCGCGGATGTGCCTAGGGAGGCTATTTGCGTTGACAGAGATCAAGGTACACAGCTGCGCATTCAGGTATTGGTTTCGGATCGTTTTGACCGGTTTGGATTCATCCCAGGCTGTACTGTTCGCCCTTGTCCGAAACTTTGTGTTTGAGATGGCGGATGGCCCTGGGGTGCCGATCGTAGAAAGTTTGGGGACTGTACCAAGACCGAGAGTGGTTGGGAGTGCTGAGGCTGGAAGTGTGCCTCTACGGGTACGCCGCTATGAAGTTTGACTACGGCCTGCAAGCTATATAATACCGCTAGCGCCAAATCACCGATCTCGCAAGTTATCTGGATAACTATATACGCGTCTCGATCACTTCCTGCTGCACATTCTGCTTTGGTTTCATCCATGACGTGGTTCAATTATTATGCCTGACAAAGTAGGACCTCCTGGGTGGCGAGATATGATATTCACACCTGGGAATAACAGGCCAAGGTTGATCTAAGCTTCGCCGTGAGTTTTGTTCCTGATGCTCTCCGTGGCTCGCATCCTGAGGAAGAGATTGCCGTAATCAGAACGTGGTTTTTTAATATGCGGCTTTAATCTTCAGGCTGTACTGTTATTGCAAACTAATCGATGGCCGGCGGCCGTGTACTCCCACAATTCGGTAATCCACGTCTCCGGTTTTCTTGCTTGCCTGAGTTATGTTTCTACATAATCCCAGTGTACCACTGAATGAACGAGTTGGTTTGGAAGATAGGGGCACGCCCTCGCATCAATTCATCAAGAAGTGACTCGATCTTTTGTAAAAAAAAAAAGTCCAGATATCTAAATAACACGCACATTACTGTTAAAATCAGAACATGCAAAGATGTAGAATACGCTAAAATGCATCAAGAAACTAAAACGAAATGAGCGGCAGACTTTCCTGCAGTCGTGTTATCCCCGACCCCAATTCCACGATGCAACCTATAACCTCACCGTACACGACTTACATCCTCACATCACGCCTCCGCAGAAAGCTGCTTTGGATACTTCTCCGGTTCGCTTATCTGCGATGTCGTTGCGGCGGTGTGCTGCGGCTCGCGGTTGCCAGCAGACGAGCCTATGTTGTATTCGACACGTGGCATGAGCTCGCTTTCAACACCAACAAAGTCGTATGCGAATTCGCCCATCTCCGCGTCGTCGACACCGAGGATCTCAGTCTCCTCGTCGCAGCGCAGCCGGAGACCGGGAATAAAGTGCATAATCCACAATATGATGGTCTATAGACGAGCAAAGAGTCAGATAAAGAAAGGCGGAGAAAGAGTATGGCTATGAGACTGACAGTCATGACGAAAGAGTAAGCAAGTCCGGAGACAGAATCTGCGAGTTGGATGCCGAGTTGACGGTAGTTGTGGTCGAGCCAGCCTCCAGGAATTGTAGTGATGCCATCAGCACTAGCAACGCTTGCTTGAGCGAAGAGACCAGTAAGGATGTTGCCAACAATACCGCCAATGGCATGCGATGCGAAGATCTAACGTAGAATGAGCATCGGTAATTTCATGACCATAGGACGTTCGCCTACATCGAGCGTATCATCGAACTTGAAGATAAACTTGAGCTGGGTAGCAAAGTTACAGACGGTGCCAGCCATGAAGCCGAACAAAACAGCAGCCGCTAATCATGTCTCAGGATTTTTTAACCGAGTCTAAAAAAAGTAAGACTCACGAGCACCCACATAACCCGAACCAGGAGTGATAGCAACAAGACCTGAAATAGCCCCAGAACAGAAACCGACAACGGACCACTTGCGCTCAAGACGATAATCCCAGAACATCCAAGTCAAACCGCCAACGCTTGCCGCAAGGTTGGTTACAATGCAGGCCTGGGTTGCACGCAAGTTTGCGGAGAGGGCAGAGCCGCCGTTGAAACCGAACCAGCCGAACCATAGAAATGCCGTGCCAAGAACGACATATGTTGTGTTATGAGGCTTGTAGGCGAGGCGCTCCGTGCCATATCCCCGACGTTTGCCAAGGTAGAGCGAGATCGCAAGTGCGGCAGTACCAGAGGATATGTGCACCGGGGTACCACCAGCAAAGTCAAGACCACCAAGGACGTAGGACCAGCCTTTGACATTCCATGTCCAACAGGCGATAGGATCATAGACGAGTGTAGACCAAGCGAAAACGAATGCAAGGAGAGGACCCAAGCGGCTGCGTTCTGCAACGGCACCGATGGCGATCATGGGACTGAAGTTGCATGAGCGCTCTGAATGAGAGACGATGGTCATGACCTACGTGATGGCAGCGAACATAAGCTGGAAGACACAGAATGTGATGGCAGGTACTTTGGGACTAGCGATAGAAGGCTGGTCAAGTACATTTCGCAAGCCAAAGTATTCTAACAAATAGTGGTCAAAAGAGGAGACTTTCAATTGAGAGGAAGCATACTGAGGTTGCCAATGTAGGGGCTGGCAGTGTCGCTGAAAGCTAGAGAATAGCCCCAGAAGAACCACTACAATCTCGATGAGCACACAGAAGGGGCTTAAAACCCTATAAGTTGTAACGGACCTGGAAGGAGACCATGGCAACGGTCATCATACTAAGATAAATCATATTAAGAGCATTCTTCCTCCTGAGCAAACCGGAGTAGAAGAAGCCAACACCAGGTATCATGATCCATACTAGGGCGGTTGATGCTAATGTCCAGGCAATATCGCCCATATTGAACACACCTCCACTGGGCGATATTAGGTCGCCAGCTGTCCACCACTACGTTCAGTATGTTTTTAGAAGAATGACGTAGGGGACTTACAAGCGTCGTAAGTGACGTTCACCATTTCGCCCTTAATACACGTTGATGATGAGACGGGGGTTGCGGCGAATCAATGATGCTGCAGATGAATGATGAGCGTCCTTGATAAAGGAGGGGAAAAGCGCCCTGTGAATAGATATACGGATATCTGTGGGACCCGAACTGTTACCGTGCGTGAATTCATGCTGCCACTGTCTTAAGTACTTGGCAAGAGATAACGAGTTTTGATGACTAAGCTGTGCTTCGTTTTATCATCCAATGGGCGACGCTGATTGGGTCAGGGCACCTTGCGCGGAGTCTGAACTCGAGTGGCGTGCTCCCCTATATGAATATTCCTCAATTTCCAAATATTCCTTGTCAAAAGTCGTTTGGGCACGCGATCGAATCTGGCCTAGTCATCTAGATATAAACTCCGAAGCAGATTTCATTATTTTCATTGAATTTTTAAATTAGAAAAGAGTGTCACCGCCCTGCCGTTTTACTGCTCGATGCCGATTGCCGTACCACCATATAGCACCGCACATTGTACAGCATACCACCTTTTGGCAGTTCTCTTGGTCTTCTCATGCGGTGCGTCCCAGAAAATAACCGATTCCATTCCCGAGAACTGTCCTGTTACAGGTTCCTCGCCTTTCTTCGACTTGTCACCGGTGACCCGTACTTACACTTACGTACATGCAGTTCCTTATACTCGCCGTTAGTAATAGGGCGTGGTTGTCATGACACGAGTGCAACGCACTGCAACATCCTCACCTGCATGAGAATCGTTGTCACCGTTTCGTGAGAGCTTCACTGGCAAGAGGGGGTAGAGGATTGACCGCGGATGTAGTAAGGAATCTCTATTAGGTTCTTTGATCGGAATTCTCCTTCAAAAGTACTGCTGTCTGCTGTACATCAGTTGCACAGTGTTGTTGTTTGTAGTACCTGCCTGTAGGCTATGTACTAAGGTTATGTCGACGTTTCATCTTGCAGGGCTAAATTTCCTATTTCATAAGCCGCGGGAGAAGCACCTCTGCCGCGGTGGTCAAAAGGTCAAATGGGTGCAATAGTTCCTCTCGGAAGGGCAAGCTGCCTGCACATTCATTTCCGATGGAATTATGTAATTCGTTCCGCATCTAAATGGCATACCAGAGCATGTGGAGAACGGCCCCCATTCTACCGCGCTATCAACAATACGCATAGTAAGCCCAGTGGCCCACTCTTTAAAGCATTACAAAGAATCCTGCGTGCTGACGACGCCATCGCAGTCACACCTATCATGCGGCCATATAATATATTGACGACCGTCATCGGCTTCGGGAACATCTAACACGTCTGCTCACATGCCCCACGTACTCTGAAGCGGGTTAATCGACGTCAACCATATGAGCTGGACCAGTCGCAGAGGCATCGAAAAATCAGCATCACCCGACTGGGCATCGCTCTAAAACCAGGCAATAAATCATGTTTACAATGCACGTTCGCTCCTCATCGATATCACCGTGCTAAGAGGCTTAGCTCAATCCTGCTTCGAGGCATCTATGTGGCCTATCCTCGTGATGTCGTTATTTTTGTTCTGTGGACGAGTCTAGTGAAAGCGCGTCCTGACGATACCTGCTTCGAGCAATCTACGTGGCCTGCACCCTCACAAATATACTGACACTCGTCCGACACTTCTACGTTGCATTCTGGACCATATCTTCTGAACTGGAATATCGCATACCATCAATTACTAGACCGGTTCAATGACGACACTGTACAGCTGCTGAAACCACATGTAGCCCGCCCCAGTGACTCAACCAGATGTGACTACACGGTGGGGACGACAATCACAGCCTGACCAACAGGTCCGTCGACGCAAGCTCAAAAACGACCCGGCTGGCTGACTCTACCGTCACATTTCGTCCCCAGATGCGGAATGCATTGACATACACGCAGTACGACAGGTGTGCGATGTGGATGCGCGTAGTACTGCACGATATAAATAGAACGTGAACTACCTTGGCACCGTGAACGCTGTCGCACCCAAATCCTCTCAAATCTTTGCGCCCCAGACACAAAACACGGTTTCGTGCCAAGTCGGACTTCGATCGCATGAGTGCCTAGTCATCGGTTCGTATCAGGGAATGGGCGAGCCGACGAGCTGTCAAATTGGACACCCGTGGCATGTACTCAGAACCTTCCAGGACCAAGGAAGAATCCGTGGGGAGACGAGGGATATTACTACTCACCACGGCTGATTCGCAAACTCCCGCAGACTTGTATCAACGCTCAAGCCGCGAAGTTCGAACACGCGTCTGTTCAAGTCCATGGAAGGGATGCCTAAAAAAAATCAAAAGTGGACACAGAGCCTGTATAGGGGAATACTATGCAGCGGAGTATACTTCATGTGGATCAGATGACTACGTCAAATCTTCTTAAACGGTAACGCACACACCTGCGTAGCCGGGGTCTCATGGGGCCTCACTGCTCTCACAAAATTCCAGAAATTGTCGAGGGTACCAAGGTACCTATCGGTTAACAAGAGTCATCCATGCAGTTCGGGCACCGGGAGCCCTTAGACTAGACCGTGCTGTCCTCCATAGAGTATACTCAATAGGACATAAATTGTTTTTTTTTTGAAAAAAAAAAAGAAGACATCCATCCGGGCGCCCCAAAGAGCGGTAAAAAGATACGGAGGACGAGGAGATGCGTGAATATGGAAGGAGTGGGAATGATGGGAAATTAATGACTAACACTGTTAGAGGTTGGTATTAGTTCGTCATACTTCACGCTCGGATCATTACAGCTACATTTATATATACTACCACCACGCAGTAGTCGCTTTATATAAAGCATCAAATATTCTCGAGACTCGAACGAAACCTTCTTTTCTTCACACTCAAACTCCACACTTTAGCCACAACACGACGACTCACGAAGAGGGTGTGAGAGAATGAGGAATTTGAATTTCGACCGGAACGTCTATTTCAATCCGACCTCGAGATGCGAGCGCTGGGTAGGCCGGGAGCCTTGTATTTTCATTCGAAACCGTCCGTTGGGGTGATGTACAACAACACTGGATTCGCCAAATTCATTGACCACTTCCGGAAGTGCAAATGCTCCGAGACGAGGAGCCTGACATTCTAGGAACGAACTCGACTGTGGTATGCCTAGGGGAGTTTGGGATAAGTTTGGAACGTCGGAATTCTCCCTTGTATTCCGCTCACATTCGAAGGAGTGCCCGCGAGCCCTGAACCTGAGACCAGGTAGATTTGACATACCACATGGTGATTTTCCCTGCAATAAGCACGAGAGAGCCACCGAACTCGTGTATAAGCGAGCCAATGATGTCCTACGGCTTTTTCACCTTCTCTCCACCCCAGCGACGGAAGGGGGTTACTAATTCACCTACTAAGACTCTCCCGTTACACTCCGTCTGCGTCTGCACGATTCCTATTTTATGTATACCCCAAGGCGATGCAAGAGAATAACATTCGAACCGAGCCTGTCTCAGAATCATGAATACGATCGATGATTTTTGGACTGCCGGGCAAGTTATGAAATGCGTGAAAAACGGAATAAGAAAATTTTTCGCCGGTCTCGGGCAAAACTTCTGTGGCTGCCCGTCGGATGAGCGCAGCAGGGGAGCCATCATCGACGTGTGACGATTTGACTTTGAGATCAATCTGCGGTGCTGTGCGCCTTCTCTTCTCCGTGCACGAGCTGAAGTTCGCTGAGTGTGCAGAGCGGCTGATTTCAGGGACAAGTCAGTGATCCGGTCAAGGGAGAATCTACATACGCAGTGATATCCTCGTATGAATGGACGGACTCATCGGTTTCTCCGAGGATGTTGACAGTCAATAAGCATTCAGAACGAAGCCAGATGAGAGGCCCGTCGGAAAGTTGGAATCAGTCAAACACCATGCGTCTGAGACAAGATATCACTGGCGTTGGGCGAAGAGATGTCACTCGTCTGGAATGCTTTACAGCGGATTCACGCCTTCCGTGCATTCGACCGTAGGCCCAGTTCGAGTCTTAAGCTTGAAGCTTGAAGCCTTGAACGTTAACGCTGAGCCTGCACTGAGTAAAGAATCCGAAAAATGATATTATCGATCGACCTTTGTTTGGCAATGTTTGACAAGAAATTCAGTTCACGTTTTTGCTGCAAAGCTATGAATGATGCTCCGTAGGATGGCCAGCCTTTTCTCCTTAAGTTCCCGGCCACAGGCCCTCTTTCGATTAGCAAGCACCGCCAATCGATTAGTGTGTCGCAGAAATTTCAATCTGACGGCTGTAGGTGAGGAGTACGGCAGTAGAGCGTCATCAAGTGCTCAACAAATTTCACGCAGTTCGACAGACCAGAGATGACGACCTCTTCTCATCTGCGACTCCGTCTGGAACCCCAGCATCTGAGGCCTCAAAATCTACTCCCATTTCCAGAGCTAAATCTCAGGACGCCGCTACGCGTCGAGAAAAACAGTTCTACGAACTTGTGGAGTACGTGACCGACCGCACGGGACGCAAACGTACTGTCAAAGCCGGCCAAGTGCGCCAAACTGCATGGCCTCGGTTGTTCCAGCTCGCAAATTCGTCAGAACAACTGGAAATGGTGGCAGAGCTGTTTCCGAGGTGGAGAGACTCAGGCAAGGAGTTCCGCCCCATACACGCAGAGGCTTTCATTCGTGAGTCCAGCATCCTATCGCTGCCACGCTCTCTGCTGAGATAATCCAAGGTCGCTGTGAGGAGCTCAAGTGCCCGTCACTCGCACTCAAGGTTTTTGGAGACCATTCGAAATACGGTCTGGGTCTGGGTTCTCTCTCCGCCGCACGACATATGCTGCACTCCGTCTATGACAAGCGCCCGCTTTCGGACTCTATGACTGTCGCAGCTCTATTTGGTGTCTACAAGCTCCCACCTGTTTCATCTGACCTCGCTGCTTGTTCCATGCTCTACATCGCATGTCTCAAAGATAATTCTGCAAATGCGCGTGTCGTGGGCAAGGTGTTGTATGAGGAGCTCCAGAAACAAGTCCAAGACAAACCTCCCATTAGGGCTCCACAGGCAAGCGTGATTAGGGCAAGATATGCAGAGAAGCCCAATATTTGGTTGTCGGACGCCCTCAAGACGATCGAGAAGGTACACAAAAAGACGGGAAAGGAGTGGAGGTGGATACGATACTGGACAACAGAGCGTGAATGGCGCCCTCGCAATACTTATACTCCCGTGCAACCTGCAACTACCGCTGAGCACGCATAATCACGGCTCCTTTTATCACCAGTCGAATGTAATGGATTTCGTTTTAGAGCAGGAGCTTGCTAGGCTTGAAGACCCACCAGACGCACTAACTCTGCATCTTCCATAAACATTAATCATTGATTCTGTCTGTTGAATTTGCGATCGTTGTATGTTTCTTCATCTAAGTGATGATGGCGCTGCGCATCAACAGGTAATGTACAGTATACATTCTCCTGAAGTCAGCTCACGCTGTTTGAACACCCCAATAGTTATCAAATTGGATGACCATAAATCTTAGGCTTATCTAACAAGATAAGGTCGAAATGACGTCAAGTACAGGCCTCCAATGGCGGCTTGAATCGGTCCGCAAAGCACCCCTCATGACTTGAATCGTGGCCCTCAAAAAAATTTACATAAACAACTTATCCCCAGACTCGAGTGCGCTCAATCTCCAGCCTGAGCCAGCATGACAACCCACGCACTCCTGCAAGCATTCAAGGCTTCCAAGCCTGCATTCGGCGCATGGATCACCATGCCAGGCGTGCTGAACGCACGCGCAGTCGCACAAGCCAGCCCACACCTCTCATGGGTGATGATAGATTGCGAGCACGGTCTTACATCGCTCCAGCCTGGTGCTGCAGAGTCTATCCAGGCCATCACCGGTCTTGGACCCAACGCGCCGAGTCCACTCGTGAGAATCCCAGCCACGGGATTCAGCAACAGTACGTCGTGGCAAATCAAGTACGCGCTTGATGCAGGCGCACGGGGAGTGCTTGTTCCTATGGTGGGTGGTTTCAGAAGAGTATGGAGCGTTATCAGACCCTGTGCGAAACTGTAGGTCTCCACTGCTGAGAAGGCGAGAGAGATCGTGGCCGACAGTCGCTTCCCTCCGGGAGGCCGGCGCGGCTTTGGAAGTCCATTCACTCATGGCGTCTGGGGCATTAATGCCGCCGAGTACCTCAAATCTGCAAATGAGAATGTAGTTATTATGATACAAATCGAAACGAAGGAGGGCGTGCAAAATGTTGGCGCCATCGCCGCTGTGGATGGCATTGGTGAGTTGGGTATATACATCGCGAATGTGATCTCATCGCGTCTTGTCGTAGATTGCTTATTCATCGGTCCTTACGATCTTTCCCTGTGCTTGGGATACCCTCCCCCCTCTCCCGATCCGCACCCTGACGTAGAAACTGTCATCCAAGACATCCTTAAAGCTGCACACAAGGAAGGAAAGAAGTGGTAAGCATGTGTGCTAAATCTCCTGCTATTTAAACATCACTGATCCATTTATGATCCAGCGCAATTTACTGCACCTCAGGAAAGCAGTCCCTTAAACGTGCCGAGGAAGGCTTCGACATAGTGAGATCACTTGACTGAAAGTCCGCGTTTGTAGCTCACTCGTTTTCGCGTCATACAGATCAACGTCACTTCTGACATTGGTGCTATGGCCGAGTCGGTGGCAGCAAACCTTGTTGCTGCAGTAGGTGGAGAATCTGGAGCTGCAGCATTCCGATACTGATAGTGCAGAAAATCGAGGTAGTTTTCGGCAATAAATGTACACAGTCGATAGGATGTAGTTTAACGACTCGGACGCACTGAAGAAATCATTGATTCCTTCACATGGGTAGCGACTGATCGTTTCCTTGGTAGTCATAATCGAAGACTAAGAAAGCCGGCCCAGCGACTGTAGCATCATCAGACACGCTCTCCCTGTTGTCCGTGATCACCGAGAACACGAAACCCTGCAGCGTATCCGGGATGGTAACTGTCATGTCGGCGTTGAGAGGTACAACGAGCGCTTTGAAGCCTGAGATGAACCAGGCGTACAACGTCTGTGAATCGGGTTTCGGAGCCGCGGGCGAAAACGACACTTGCACAGTCTGCCCTGGCATAACGCTGGAGGGGAACGTGAGTGCTGGAAATGTTTTGACGGGCGGCAGCGAATTGGAGGATGGGCAGGATGCGATGAAGCCGCTCATGATGGTGTATAGTTGACTCAGACTCAGTGGCGCCTGTTGATTATTGGTCTCGGGATGTATGCCAAGAGATGAGATGCTACGTACTTCAAACGCCGTGCTCCAAGCAGCACCTTCACGCACGTCCGCGTTGATCCACGCCGAGTGTTTCGCTTCCACAGAGTGAATTGAGCTGATGGAAATAACATAGTCCTAAAATGCCTTTTGAGTTGGATTCCAACATGGAACGATGAAATAAAAGTACAGGATCGGAGAGATACTTTGCAAGAGTTGTATACGTAGAGGATGCTATTGCTTCCACGATGTTGCTAGTCTTCACGAATGATCTTGGATCGGTGTCGGGGCTGACGGAGAGTTCATTCAGGCTACATATGATAGACAGACAAGAAACGAGCTGACAAGTTGTATGTGCATGGCTGAACAGCCTTGTCACCCAGGATGTTCTCAAGGAACTGAGCATGCGTAAGCTCATGAGAGGATATTTGTGCGTATCTTCCCTGCGACCAGGGCGGCAGACCAGCGTTGGAGAAGTCCTGTGGCCCGTATTGGTACAGTCGTTTGTAGAAGTGGTACTGGAAGTGTTCGAGGGAGAGGGCAAAATTCAGAGCTTGGATCTCTGTTGTAGTATCCGTCAGTTTAAAGCTTCGAGAAAGGGAAATCATGTCACCTGTCAGCGCGCTATCGCTGTCACGCCGCTCTGAGGGAAGGGAGAGAACGGAAGAGGAAAGGATGACGAGGGCAAGAGACATAAAGATGGCCCTCATTGTGAAACGTTAATGATACAAGGGTATACCGTAGGGTTTTGCTGGAGATGTGGGTATCATCCAAAGCAGAAAAGAGAAACGACTCACGAAGAATGCCAGAGGAATATTTTATACGTGTAGGCATGTCAGCCCATGTCAGCCTCCCCATTCATTCAAATCTAACATTGATTTCCTGGCTTCGTCAGTGGGTTGATCAAATCACAAGGAAGTTGGAAGATGACGGTATGTATCTGGAGAGTGAAAGGGAGATGCTATAACACCAACGGGTTCCGGAGTAGTTGGTGACTCGGGGTCGAGACATGCACATGTAGTGGGCGGCGCTGACATGATTCATGAAAAAGGAATACGGTCTATGATCATATTCATTCTAGATGATGAATCATGTTGGTCTGCTTATCATAAGGAAAATTGATCTTGCGGTGAAGATGAAACGCCAAATTTGTGGATGTTTAGATTGAAATGGGACTAGTGCCAAGTGGTCTGATCCGATCATCCGAGTATGATGTAACATTCTGGAGCTGGCACAAATCACAAAACGCTCTAGCGAGATCATCAAGATAAAAAAAAATAACATGTGTCCGTTCGTACGAGTACTATCTATAAGGAACATCTGGCGGGTAGATACACTTTTCCATCAACACGAACCAAAAAGAAAAAACAGAATACTTCAAGTTAGTCCCATACAGTAACGCAACTACCATCGCACCAGGAGCACTTCACGGTTCGTCCACGCCATCAGAGTTGAAGTGAAAGCTCAAAAAGGCGGGCCCAGCGATCGTCACGTTGTCAGTCACCATCGTATCACTAGAAGTGACCACAGGGAACACAACGCCCTGTAAACTCGACGGGATCACAACTGTCATCTGAGAGCTCAGTGGCGCAAAAGTGGCCCCGAGGCCAGCGATGAACGCGACGTAGAGTTGCCCAGAGGTTGTTGCGTTGAAAGAAACTTGGACGGTCTGGCCTGGCTGAGCACCGGCAGGGAAGGATAGTGCGGGGAACGCTTTCACAGGCAGTGGCATGTTAGAGGGAGGGCATGACACGATGACGCCCGATGCGAGTGTCCAAACGTGATTGAGGTCGAGTGGGGTCTATACAGACGTGAGTAGCGATCTTTAGCAACGAGAACGGTAACATACGTCAAACGCAGTGTTCCACGGGTTAGCTTTCAAGACCGCTGAATTAATCCACGCTGATTGTCTTGCTTCAACAGCTAGAATAGCAGCCGAGGACGTAATATAATCCTGCAAACCACGATGAAATTCACGATCAAACCATAACATTTGTCTGCAACTTACCGAGTTCGACAAGAAATGTGCCGCACCAGAATACGCTGAAACGCCGACAGTTTCCAACATGAAACTAGTTGTTACGAAAGACATTGGGTCCGTATCAGGGCTAACGCACCGGCGCCCATTCAGCAACGTATGAATTACTCATGAAACCTCTACTCACAAACTGTAGGTGCATGGCTGTACCGCCTGATCACCGATTACGCTCTCCAGGAACGACACGTGCGTCGACTCATGTTGTGCGATTTGGTTCCATCGACCACGGGCCCAGGTAGGTAGGTCTGCATCGAGGAAGTCCTGCTGGGTGTACTTCTGCAAGCCTTGCGTGTAAAAGGCATTTTCAAGGTGTTCAAGCGTGAGTGCGAAATTCAGAATTTGAATCTCTGATAACCCGATGAGATGAGATCAGTGAGAATGGGGTAAGCGACGAACTCACCTGTTGGGGTACTGCTATCACGTTTGGCAGGTACGGCCACGCAGAGCTCGGGGAGGGCAGCGACAGCCAGAAGAGTTAGAGAAGCTGCGGTGACTTTCATGCTGTTCGACCTTTTGGTGAGGTGGAACAAAATGAAAACGGGCGTCAGGCATACATGCGAGCTTTATACCCCACGCGGCACAAAGGCTAAACCGAACAACACCATCAAAATGAACTTCGAGATGCCAGCACCGCCTGCGAATCTTTAGGTGACATTCTGGTCGAAACGATGGGCCCTTCGGCGTTTGACATAACAGCATGACATTCGTTCTATTTTGAAACAAGTTTCGAAATACCGTTACCTTTATCCCCTTATCAATTGTTGCTTTGACCAGGGTCCGAAACTGTCATTGTTATTTTGTTCAGCGCCGTCTTGCACGGCCCAATCCCAGTCTCATTTACTTACACTGTCTGGTAGGAACAAGATCACTTTTCGTTACACGAGCCAACATCCGTTCTTTCACCTCGGATATCTGCGATACCTTGCGCGGGCTATCTGTTTGAACAAGCTTGGTAGAGAAACCACGCGCACTATAGAAGCTTTTATCTCGTCGGCATTGAAATGTTTTTGGGGTGTTACTTACCTTGGGTGGCCAAACGTCGACGCGAATCATTGCAGCGTGGCGCCAGTACTAGTAGCCTAGTAGATAGTTTTAGCGACGGCCGATCTGGGCCAGAGTCTGAGTTTGAGAGTTTGCGATTCTGAACTTCGGTGGTTACTGCCAGCGAAGAAAGACGGGTCGGCGGTACTGCTATCATAGGTAGAGCCATATACCTGCTGATACTAATAGCGTGTTACATGAGTTTGGATACTCACCGATCATTTGTTGCTATTGCATGTCAACTGCTCTCATGTCCACCACGTCCGTACTTTCCTCGATGTGCACTATTTGCACTCTGCAGCAAATGTGATTCCCTTCGAACAACTTCAAGTATATCTGATACTTTGCAGTGTTGTGGAACAGTTCACGAAGTTGCTGTTTCATGAAGGCCTGTTAAGGGACATGTGGTGATTAGACTCTTCCTACGTCGATCAACAATCCTCAAGAGAAGCTGGAGTGCAGCAGGAGAGTTGACGTCGAAGGACGTGCAAAACTCACGACCTTCCCTATCACCAACGCCCTCCAACTCGAGTATGTCCTCATGGTCCAGAGCAGACATCGCAAACCTCTTCCACAATCTCTGGTCATCGTCTCCCCAGCCATCTTCCGACACATCTTCTCCTTCCACTCGGCCCTCCTCACATCACCAGCCATCTTCATCTTCGTCACAACCCTCGCAACTCGCGAGCACACATTCACATTCGCCGTTCGTGCCTGATAGCATGCGACCACCACAGCAGCCTTCTGGCACCCCACGTTCCCCTGCATCCCCTCGTGCTGCGCCAAACGTGCGGGGTCAGTCTCCACAGGGAGCTGCACCAGGGGTTCCTGGTGGCCCACCTATCCCTGCCAGTCCCCAAATGGCTTCGCACCCACATCAAGCACCTCCTGGAAATATAGCACCACAGGTACCCATGCAGCCCATGTCATGGGGCGGATACTATGTTAGTACTCCATTTTTCTAAAGATCTTTATCAAACGTCTTCTCAACTTGATGCAAGGATATGGATCCATATCAACCACAACCTCCTGGGGGGTATTATGCTACGCCCTCCCAACACATCCACCAACAGCCTCACCCGCAACATGTCCCTCATGCCCCTCCTCCCTCAACCGCCTTCCTCCATGTCTTCCCCACCGCCCACACCTTCCACCGCCAACGCACCTCGTCTTAACACGAATGCCCGCGACTTCGTTCCTGGCGGACGCTCTACATCCAAGAAGGTTACCATCAAGATCCAGGATAACATGGAGGTGACGCTTGCACCTTGTCTTAACACGAACGCCCGCAACTTTGTTCCTGGCGGACACTCTACATCCAAAGTTACCATCAAGATCCAGGATAACATGGAGGTGACGCTTGATGCTCTCGCACCTCCCCCTTCCACACTCCTCACCGCACGTGTCATCGATAATCTTAACGAGGTTGAGTACCCCAAAGGCATCAAGGTTCAACTTGATGTTGATTCGCCTGAGCTGGTCGACCGTAAGGTCAAGGCGCTGCTCAACAAGCTCACGATGAAGAAATTCGAGACGATTTCAGACCAGATTATCCAATGGGCCAACAAGAGCGTGAATGAGAAGGATGGGCGGACGCTCTACTCAAGTCAGCCAGCTAGTGTTCGAGAAGGCGATCAATGAGGCTGCTTGGAGCGAGATGTACGCGCGGCTGTGTCGGAAGATGCTGGAGCAGATCAGTCCTGATGTGCAGGATGAGGGGATCAAGGACGCAGAGGGTAAGCCCATTGCTGGCGGACTGCTGTTCCGTAAGTATCTCGTCAACCGGTGTCAAGAAGACTTTGAGCGCGGGTGGTTCGCCAAGGAAGCTACTGTTGCGGCGACGGCTTCCGACGATCACACAACCAAGGCTGCTCACAAGAAGACTGGCATGAAGGTCGCCGAACTCTGTTTCGATGAGTCCTACGCTGCAGAGAGGGCGCAGCGCCAGGGTGTTGCTCTCGTCAAGTTCATCGGCGAGCTGTTCAGGCTGCAGATGCTCACGGAGCGCATCATGCACGAGTGTGTGAAGAAGTTTTTACGCGACATCGAGAACCCCGAGGAAGAGGAGATTGAGAAATTGTGTCAGCTGTTGAAAACGGTTGGCCGGTTGCTTGACACCCCGAAAGCCCGCGCGCATATGGACGTTTACTTCACGCGGATGAAGGAGATTGGCGAGAGCCTCAACGTCAGCCCTCGTATGCGGTTCATGCTTCAGGTGTGCGGCGATGTTTTCTCTTTGTCGGTTGCGCTCATCATTGTGATCTCAGGACATCATTGAGTTGCGTGACCGTAAATGGGTCAGCCGGAATGCCGCTGCTGCACCTACGACGATCGCTGCTGTTTACGAGCTGGTAAGATAGACTAGCGTCGACAGAAACATTTGTACTGACGCTCGTGTTACAGACCGTTAAGGAGAGAGCAGCTGAGTCTTTCAACCGTCAGATAAGCATGTCTCGCAATGGTTCTCGACGCGGAGACAACCAGAACAAAGAACACGGCCCTGATGGCTGGGCTGTCACAGGTAGCAGCTCTGTTCCGCGGGCACCTCCCAAGGCTGGTGACCTGTCGCAGTTCAGCAAAATCTCCAAGGGCCCAGCCATGGCAATGGTGATGGGTCCAAGCGACGTCTTCGCGGCCAGCAAGCGGGAGACACTTTCCCGGACGTATTCGAGCTCGAACATGTTCCGCATGCTCAGTCAGAACCCTGAACTCACCGCTGAGGCGTCCACGAAACCCAGTCGTTCGTCGAATTGGAAACCAAGCGTTGATCTTAGTCATGACGGTGTTCCTGAGCCCGCTGTACAGCACAAGAAGCTCCAGCTTCTTCCGCGGTCCGTTTTTAATGCTGATGAGAGTATGATAACTCCTTTGGAAGATGAACGCGAGAGTGCACCCATCGCAATGTCAGAAGCAGACGTTAAGAAGGAAATCGATAGACACGTGAGGGCGTTCTTCGCGGTCCGCAATCTCGAGGAAGCGGACGTCTACGTCACCGGTCTTCCACATGAGCTCTGCTTTCGACTCGTGGACAACCGTCAGATATGCATGTCTCGCAGTGGTCCTCGAGGCGGCAGCGAGCACGACCAGGAGCACGACTCTGATGGTTGGACGCCTCCCGACATGCGGTGATTAGACTCGTAATGGCCGCCCATCACTCTCCCTACGAGCGCTATTTCTTTAACAAGTATTATGCCACGTATTACTATCTCAGAAACTTAGCTGCGAGTCATCGATTCGGGGCAACCAACAATCCTCAAGAAGGCACTAGATACTGGTGATCAAAAATTGAGTGTGGATTCCTGTCCCAGGCTGGGTAGCTGCCATCTGTGAATAAGAAGCTGCAGTGCAGAATCTACACCCGCCAACGGACGCGGATAGCACAATTCCACGAGCGATCAAGATTTCTTGAACAAAACAACTGTCTTCTATTCAATATGTCTGCGTATATGGGAGTTCTAGACTCCGTGGTTGGCTTTTGAATCGACTGTCGTCCTCGGACCTCGATCGTGCACTCATCAAATCATCTCCCACATCTCCGACCAACTCACTCACCCCGGACCTATGTACGACACGTACCGTTGGCGCTCTTCGCTTTACCTGCTCAAAAAACGACAATAAACGTTAATCAATGATCACCTTCGTCTCGATAACCCTTCGCCATGGCCAACAATCGTGCATCGTAGTAGTACGAGGAGCCTTATCGGACGTATTGTTCAGCTTCTTGTGTACTCTCGCTGCTGATCCTCTTCTCCCTCTCCGTAGATTTATTGACTCCTCTCTGAAGATGAAGATCTGACATCCAAACCAAACGATGACTCGATAAGCCTACGACGCTGTCCACGATCCTACTATGATTCCCCATACCAGCTTCTGGTACAATTCACCCTGCATCCTTGAATAACCCAAGAAGGCGTCACCGAATTTCAAGCTCGATCCCCTAATCAGTAGCAAGTAGTACTGTGACGAATGAGAAGTACCTGCTATCTTCTCGTACGTGGAAGGATAATGATGGATTTTGTTTGCTCACCATATATAGATGATTTACTCAATCTACCGATAAATCTGGCACGTACTGTACACCAGTGACATACATAAATAAATATCAATCTTGCTAGCTCGTGATCCCCGAGCTGATCTCTTCTGACATGAACCGTACAGCCTTGATGTCGTCAAGCATGCGGCGACGGTTGACGCATACGCCAGCATAAACGACGGCACATTCCAGGGAGTTGATTTTGTGGCACTCCCAACCTCCTTGCAGACCCGCCTGTGAACGATGCCCTGCAGGAACAATCAGAACTTCAAGCCAACGGCAACTCACTACTATACTGCGAGTCTGGCGGAATATGTAACGAGCCATGGCAGAGTCATGATACCAGCGTGCATCATGCCGGAGTTCCTTGAGTCACTGCTGATGATCTCGTCAGATTTCAGACATGAGAATGAGCTTCGAGTTTGAAAGTAATCATTGAGTCGGCGCTGACGGTGACGACATCTCAAAACAGCAACACTAAAGCGCCCGCATGATACCTACTCAACATCTGCATGAATTTTCAAGGGGTGACGTCTCTGAGGAATTAGTTTTCAGTACGTGCTCTCACGAATCAGCCGCAACATTTGAGTTTCACTCAGTCTGCTTTTCAGCACATCATTCAGTCGGACAACCGTAAATTCAGGTCACATGAGGTGTTATGCCAGATCAGTGCGTGCAACTTCATTCTTACCCACAAATCATCCGAAGTGCACTTTAGGAGTGATCACCTCTGGCTCCGAGGAAACTGGAAGATACAAATTGAAGTCGAAATTGGGTGCACATATCGTGGAGGTATACATTATCAAAGTCTGGAATATCGAAGTCCTTGGCAACAGGTTGCGCGTGGCCATGACTGGATGCTACAAATCAGATTGTCTCAAGAATGTTTTAATCAACAAGGTGGGAAGACGCACGGAATGAATCATATGCCAATATGCACGAACACTATGCGCTGGTCTAAGGGCATGTCCTTGTCACCAGCCAACGACTGGACCGCTCGGTGCAGCGCTCGGGCAGCTCGTTTTGAATTCATTGTGCCATCCCCGCACAAGTTTTTGTAGAATGCCTCGACTAAGCGCTGCACAGTACTGTCGTTAACCTTCCATAACGTCCCAATAACACTCTTCACCCCAGCAAATTGTAGGCCAGCTGCTAGGTGTACCACTTCGTCGGGCGTTTGTAAGTCACCGACTGCAGTTTCACAGGCAGAAAGAAATGCGAATTGATGCAGAGACAGATCCATTTGTGTGATATCGAGGAGTGAAAGCGGTTGGTCGCGCATGAGAAAGGCCGACTT
The DNA here is from genome assembly GCA_016628565.1 of Suillus placidus. NCBI lineage: Eukaryota > Fungi > Basidiomycota > Agaricomycetes > Boletales > Suillaceae > Suillus > Suillus placidus. The sequence goes on from JABBWD010000017.1 coordinate 599,628, forward strand.
GAAGGGTTCTTTGTATGCCTGTGTCCCGTGACACGAAAAATGGAGCCAATTATTATCTTGCAGCGTGCGCAGTGCCCTCGATTTCGTTGCATCAACGCTCGTTATCTTGGTGAAGGAAATAGTTGGGGGAGGGGGTAAAAGATTCTGCACCAATTCAAGTTCAGGCTCTACACAATCCAAAGTGAATGAAGCACCGGCTGGGCGATTCTGACCAATGGCAGCAAAGGACACTGACAGGGATCTGTCGTGACTTCTGCGGGCCTTTATCAGCGCGGTAAGCGATGGCGTGTATGAAGAGATGTAGAGCTGTGAAAGGATTTGCCCATGTTTCCTGTAGTTGCCAGCAGCGTGCAACGGCAAGAAATTGAAGACAGACGTTGGGCACCACCATATTCGGGAACCTCGTCGGGCAAATCCGCCTAGATTTTCCACCACCGGGCGGACGACGTCGTCCCACAACTCCATCAAGACTTTTGTCAGCGCTGGGTTACTTGTGCGCTGGAGTTTGACCACTAATGTCTGAAGTTTCTCAAGATTGGTAGGGAGTTGAATGCTAGTCGGAGGTTGCTTGTGCGGGATAATAATGGCATCGCAAGACAACTCGCTTGCGATGAGCATGACGATAGGCCCATCACGAGCTGCATCTTGAAGATCGGAGAACAAGGGGGGAAGTAGGAAGCGAGAGAAGCCCTCGATCTTGCGGATATCTTCTACAGCTATATTCCAGTCCTCCACTAGACGTCTATATCGGGTTTCTTCTGCTTCTACATTTACTCTTGGGGTTGCCTCTGGATAGTTTGCAGGAGGTTTATCGAGGAGGGAGCTGAGGTCTCTGAATTTCTTCATCAGGGCTGCTGCGTGATCGCCGCGTGTCTGGAGGCTGTCAAGAGGCGTGCGGAGTCGTGTCATCTGGGTCCAGATGATAGTCCTGCCTTGTTCCAACAATTCAACAGCGCGACACACATCACCACTACGAAGAGCACACGATGCAGCATCCACGGCAAGTGTACTTGGGAAGTCCTTCATGATATTGTGACGAGACGACACTGAAGCTGTCGTGGACATGTAAGCGTCCAGAAGTTGCATGGAAGTTGCATAAGCCTCCAGTTCAGTACCATGTGAATGTTGACTAGCATGTTGAACCCAGCGTAGACTTGCTCGCAGGCGAGATAGGGTGCCTCCAGAGACAACAATTGCTGCTGCCTTGAGATTATACATAGCAGCATTCAGACTATCAGTATCTTCGCCCGCGCCGGTGCCGTCAAGCCCTGAATGATGGAATGATAGATAGACCTTAGCTAGCGAACCATGGACTACTAATTGACGAGGATTATGTTGCGTCAACAGAGTCAATGCACAACATAGGTTCTCTCGTGACTCGTCAAGGTCTTCTCTATTGCCTCGGTGCTCAAAGCGGGAGGAGAGTTCAGTCGCGAGGTTATTTAATGACATGGACCGATATGTGTGACCGACCGGGAACAAAGCCAGCGCTTCCCTGTGAAGTGCGATAGCCTGATCCAAGTCTTCGTCGTCGCCTCGGTGTTCAAAGCGGGAGGAGAGTTGATTCGCGAGGTTATTTAATGACTCGGACCGATATGGGTGACCGACCGGGCGCAAAGCCAGCGCTTCCCTGTGAAGTGCAATAGCCTGATCCAAGTCTTCGTCGTCGCCTCGGTGCTTAAAGCGGGAGGAGAGTTCAGTCGCGAGGTTATTTAATGAACCGGACCGATCTGTGTGACCGACCGGGCGCAAAGCCAGCGCTTCCCTGTGAAGTGCAATAGCCTGATCCAAGTCTTCGTCGTTGCCTCGGTGCTCAAAGCGGGAGGAGAATTGATTTGCGAGGTTGTTTAATGACATGGACCGATCTGTGTGACCGACCGGGCGCAAAGCCAGCGCTTCCCTGTGAAGTGCGATAGCCTGATCCAAGTCTTCGTCGTTGCCTCGGTGCTCAAAGCGGGAGGAGAATTGATTCGCGAGGTTATTTAATGACATGGACCGATCTGTGTGACCGATCGGGCGCAAAGCCAGCGCTTCCCTGTGAAGTGCGATAGCCTGATCCAAGTCTTCGTCGTTGCCTCGGTGCTCAAAGCGGGAGGCGAGTCGATTTGCGAGGTTATTTAATGACAAGGACCGATATGTGTGACCGACCGGGCGCAAAGCCAGTGCTTCCTTGTAAAGTGCAATAGCCTGATCCAAGTCTTCGTCGTTGCCTGAGTGCTTAAAGCGGGAGGAGAGTTCAGTCGCGAGATTATTTAATGACATGGACCGATCTGTGTGACCAACCGGGCGCAAAGCCAGTGCTTCCCTGTGAAGTGCGATAGCCTGATCCAAGTCTTCGTCGTTGCCTCGGTGCTCAAAGCGGGAGGAGAGTCGATTCGCGAGGTTATTTAATAACATGGGCCGATCTGTGTGATCGACCGGGTGCAAAGCCAGCGCTTCCTTGTGAAGTGCGATAGCCTGATCCAAGTCTTCGTCGTTGCCTCGGCGCCGGAAGCGAGTTTGCAGCAATACACTCAGATTGCCCAGCAATTGCCCTCGGCAAGCATGTCCAGCATTGTAGTATCCCAGTGCATCGTAATGATGGGATATCACTTCATCTAAGGCATGGGGATCGTCTATGCGCAAACACCGCTTTACTCGATCAACAAGTTGATCCAGCGATAACGGAAACATGGATGCAGCGGGCCGCTCCTGCCCAAGATTGTTTGCATCAATGCTTCCAGTAGAATGCAGAGCAGATGATTCAACTGCAATCAAAGCTGCTCTGTAAATGTGGCTGTTGGCGGGGCAGGCATCGAGGACTTCGCTCAGTAACTCTTCGGCCGCATCAGCATCCGTTTGAGATCCCAGCTTCGCGAAGCGAGAGAGCAGAGCAATGGCAAGATGGAGCTGGGTGACGGTTCGGTCCGGATGATCAGTGGGACGCAAATTAAGGGCATCATGAAACAGATTGATAGGGATGTCGAGGTTGAGGTGCCTTCCGTCAGCTTGGCAACTAACAAACTTTGCTGTGGCTAGATTGAACAGTGCTGCAGGGCGGTAGGGATGGTTCATGGAGCAGAGACCCAAGGCGCATTCAAAGTGATTTATGGATTGGTCGAGATCCCTATGGTTCTGCATCCTGCGGTATCGTGCGAGAAGACCATGTCCGGCGTCCGTCCTTAGTAGTAATGCACGCATATCGTCAGACATAAGCTACGCATTACAAGTCCTCAGCATCAGAACATCAGATTGTATTGATCACGCACGGTGGTGAGGGGGCAAAGAACTGCGGCGTCGTTTTCATCAGAAAGTCGCTGCTCCAGTGTCATGAGCAGTGAAGTACACGCGGATACGACTTCCTCCTGCTTGGGCTGAAAGATGGTGGCTGTGATACTCGTTAACAGCTATCAGGCGTTATTTGCAATAGACAATACTGACGATGCGATTTTTCGCTGCGATCCAGTAATTCTCCGACGGAGATCTCGAATGTGCGAAGGAGGTCTCCGTGACAGAGCATAGGACTCAATTCAAATGAGGCATACACGCTGACCCGAACTGTAGAAGATGGCTTGCACGGCCTAAAGTCTTTCTCAATACATGCAGGAAAGACAAGATTAAGAACAACTTACAGAAGAATGCGCTCGCGCCATTCTACGACAGCCTGGTCTATGTGTACAGATCTATTGCTTGTTTGGTATTCAGCACCATCAGCCTTGACCACCACATGGAAGCCAGCGGGGATCCGTCGGAGACCAAGAGCGAGATCAGCTGCGCGAATGGCTTGAGGGAAATCGTCAATACTAGCTGAGCGGAGATAGATATCACATACCAGTAATGACGACTTGCTGCACTCCACCGAGGTGTATCTCTCTCGGGTCCTGGGAGTATTCTGGGTAGCTTGGCTCCTCACTAAACAATACGCACATTGTCAGGCATTTAGATGATCAGTGCTTTGTGTACTTACTTGTCCTTTTTTTTGCCTGAAAACGCGAGACTAAGTCCATGCATGTGCTATACAACACAACGACCTACAATCGTGGATGTTTTGAACTCTTCATCTTGTTGTGGTTATCGTTGCCTGATGATTTACCCTTACGTTTTCCGCCTGTCAAGGGCTCGGTGCTGGGAGCAGACTTCTCCACTGAAGAAGTCGGGGATATTTGTCGCGATGACGCTGAAGAAGAGTCTGAATCAGAGTCTGACTCTGATGAGCCTGAAGACTCGAAGGTGGCATGTTGACGACGGGCCATATGGCCAAGGGATGGATGCCAACTTAGTAACACTTGAGAGAAAGATGTGTGCTGGAGGGTAATTTAAGTCCTGATGTATTATAAGTGATGGAAACACAGCATGCATGTGGCATCCATGATACCGTGCAGCGCGGATGAGTCACCAGGACAGAAGCGACTCACAGGATATCGAGCCATCCATAGCCTCATTTACAATGGGCATCAGATTTGTACGGTAGGGGCTTATTGTGCGGTGCGATGCAGCCGAAACGAAGAGGCTGCGAGAAAAGCAGGGCATTCCACAGAATTCGCATATTGTGAAGCACTGCCTGAATGTCACCACGCTTGACAGTTGCTTGACAGGCCATCCTACTATTGTCAGACAACAAGTTGCGCGAGAAGGCATGGAACTGACCTTGGGAGTCGATAGGATGAAGGGGTGATATTGCAGTGAGCTATATGCATGCGTTCGAAGGAGTGATATGGTGAGTGGTGGAGTAGCTGTTCGACACGAAAAACAACGATATGCAGGCACTCATGCAGGATAGATAGTCAGATTCGAGCGCCGATGAGATACATTCTGGAAGCTTTGAAGACAAGAGTCGGATACATGTATGTACTGAGGCGCTGGGACTCGGAGGGTGAACTGTTGAGGACGGCGGGAACGGAAGCGTGGAGGCGAACAGCCTCCTGGGCGTCTATTGAAATGAGACAGGTGATTCGTGAATGACACATTTTAGCGCCTCTGCAGCTTAGAGCAAGAGAGCAACAAAGTCCGCCTCAACGCCATCAACCTCCAGTAAAATGTCGAAGGTCATTCCAATCACTACACCCCTGCGAGAGTTCAAAGGCCATGAAGGAGGCGTAATGGCAGTCGTAGTGTTCCCCGATAAACGACGGATTGTTACGGGCTCAGACGACAAGACGCTGCGTCTGTGGGACTTGGAGACAGGTGTTGTGAAGATGGAGGGCACAAAACTCCGCACTTCAAATTTACATAAAGTGACCGTCGACCGACAGCCTATCACAATCAGCATCAATAGTAAATGCTTGCAAGTAAGCCTCATTGCAAGGGGCTGTACCCGTCGTACGATGCCATGGATAGGGTTCTATCCTTGCATCTACGTGTCTTTACAGAATGAGCACAGTTTCCATTCCATCTCGAAAGCCGCTCCCTTCACAGTCAGCTTGGGCAAAGGGCCCGCCGCAGAGCCGATCATCCGTAGCTCCTTCATCGCGATCCCAGTCTCCCGCTGCATCTCCAAAACCTAGTTCTCACTCGAGACGTCCAAGTGCGTTTGGCCAGGGCGTGTCCGTAAAAGATGGCGTCTCAGTCCCTCGAAATAATGTGGGATCAGGTCTGATTTTATATTAATATCACGCCAAAACAATGTCCAGCTCTAACTGTTGTTCTTAGCATCCGTTGTGTTTGGATCAATGGATGTCGATGATGCCTCGGCCCCATTATCACCAGCTGCCACTCCCGCCGTAAAAGCCAAAGTCGTAAAGTCTTTGGGATCCGTACCTGCTACGTCTTCCAACCATGTAAATGGTAAAACCTCAGCTTTCGCGTCGTCGAAGCGGCCTTCGCGACCTTCCCTGTCGTCAACGCCCTCCAACTCGAATATGCCCTCCTTAACAATCGCAACATCAACGTCTAAACCATGCAGAGCAGACATTGCAAAGCTCTTTCAGAACCCCTTATCATCGTCTCCCCAGCCGTCTTCCGACACATCCTCTCCTTCTACCCGGCCCTCTAATTTGCCCTCACATCACCAGCCATCGTCATCTTCGTCACAACAGCCCCAGCAACCCTCGCAACTCGGCACACACTCATATTCGCAGTTCGTGCCCAATACCATGCGACCACCTCAGCAGCCTTCTGGCACCCCACGTTCCCCTGGATTCCCTCGCGCTGTGCCAAACGTGCAAGGTCAGTCTCGACAGGGAGCTGCACCAGGGGGTCCCGGTGGCCCACCTATCCCTGCTAGTCCTCGAATGGCTCCGCACCCACATCAAGCACCTCCTGGAGGTATCGCACCGCAGGTACCCATGCAGCCCATGTCATGGGGCGGATACTATGTTAGTACCCCATTTTTCTAAAATCTTTGTCAACCGTCTTCTCAACGTGATACAAGTATATGGATCCATATCAACCACAACCTCCTTGGGGGTATTATTATTATGCTATGCCCTCCCAACACATGCACCAACAGCCTCACCCGAAACATGTCCCTCATGTCCCTCCTCCCCATCAACCTGGACCTCTTCCCATGTCACCTCGCTCCGTAGCCCCCCAACTACCTGGTTCACCCATCATGGTACACGCTATCCCACACCCTCCTCATACACCTCAGCCGCCTCCATCCATGTCTTCCCCACCGCCCACACCTTCCACCGCCCACACCTTCCACCGCCAATGCACCTCGCCTTAACACGAACGCCCGCGACTTTGTTCCTGGCGGACGCTCTACATCCAAGGTTACCATCAAGAGCCAGGATGGCATGGAGGTGATGCTTGATGCTCTCAAGAAGCACAGTCCCCAACCACCGACCGTTCCTATCCCACCCGCATCGCCTGTTGTGACCAACCGACGGCAACCTTCGGTTTCGGTACGGATTGAGAATGAGGAATCGAAGCGCGCGCGCGAGGAGAATGCACGGAAGGAGCAGGGGAAGAAGGATGAGGAGGAGCGTGCGAAGAACACGAACGCCCGCGACTTTGTTCCTGGCGGACGCTCTACTTCCAAGGTTACCATCAAGATCCAGGATAACATTGAGGTGACGCTTGATGCTCTCGCACCTCCCCCTTCCACACTCCTCACCTCACGTGTCATCGAGAATCTAAACGAGGTTGAGTACCCCAAAGGCATCAAGAGCCCCAAGGTAAAATTCAGGGACTCGAACCACCATGTTCAGGTAGGGTGGCACCACTACTAAGATAGGGCTCATGCACAACCACCCTTGGCAGCACTTTTGCCCTGTTCTCACAGTCTGTTAGACCCGGTTTCAATATAGGACGAAACCCATCTCTGAGACCTGCCTCTCCCAAGGCCTCCTCTCACCCGCTCACAAGCCACCTCGCGGACTCATCAGTTATAATTGGGAGGGTAGCCCTCGCCGGCCATTGTGACCTTATTGAGAGCCCCGACACGTCATCGAGTGTCTCTCGCGCCGTCATCATAATGGAGAGGCCTCCGGCGCTGTCTCTGAGACCCTCCACATCACTTTATGTGGTTTGATCATCAGACTTGTGTTATTTTTTTCCTTCGCACTTATGTTATGTTCTCCCCTCACGTTTATGTTATATTGTCTTCGGATGCTTATGTTATGTCTCCCCTCATGCTTCTTTTCTCTTTTTCGTGCCTTCATACTCAAGAATATATCTTTTTAAATGATATACCAGTCCAGTTCCGTCGTTCTTGAGATTCTTAGTGATTCTAATCATGTTCTGAGGACAACAAGAGCAGGCTGCGGAGCCGCTATACTGGCACTGACAAAACAAGATACCACACAGAGTAGATAGCAACATAAGTGGGGAAGCTGCGAGAAGGGTAATGGTGATTGGCAAAATATCACAGCAAAAACAAGACGGACAGGACAGATGTTGGGAATCATAGCAAAAACACGGCGGTAAACATCATAACAAAAAAGACCAGGCAAGCACGAGCAGATCTGACAAAATGACAACAAAACAGGATGATAAAAAGACAAATGTACGTCTAGTGTCTATTTAGAAGGCCGCGGGGGGTTCGTTGACTCACGATTGAACGCTCGTGGAACATAGTCCGAAGGGGGAGCATCATGGCCACGGTCTGTCCACCTTCAAGGCTATCACTTATCGGAAACGTGTGATCGAAAAGATCACAATGGATGCCGATGGTCTGGTGTTCATGCACATCTACACCTTTGATCAGGTATGTTCCGATTTCATGCATTGCTGGGGACTTACACTTGATTATTTCAGGACAGGCGGGTTGAAATTAAAGCAAGATTTCAAAATCCGTTCATCATGTCAAACATCATACGCTTCATTTGGTTTGGCTTGCGCCAAGATTTCCTCGGTGAGACTGAAGAAGAACAGCTTCAAAACTTGAAGTATATGTGGGCGCTCGCTGGCGCCGCCACGTTTTGCAGCTTGGACAAACAATCAGAAATCAAAGTGCAGGTTGATCGTTTTGGGGGCATGGCGTGCAATCGCAAGTTTCTTGCCATTCTGAGTGCAATGGACGACTTGACGGACGACGAACTAGAAGAACTTCGAAGGTTTTTGCGCTACGTATTGTTAGTTGGACCGACACAAGCGCCCTCCTCGTAGATACTATATTACGCTGGCTTCAGATAGTTTGAGGTATGTTGATTGTACTACTAGATAACACCATGGTTATCACAATGATAATCTTGCATCGCCGTCGATAATCTCGCATCGCATCAATAATCTCGATTAAATTTTGTGAAACTTGAGTCAGGGTTCAAACATAACCAAAACCAGGTGTTTACGGCCTAGATTCTAGCCTAACTAAAACGGAAAGTGTTGCAAGAGTCTTAAACTACATTCCCGCAAAGTCGGATTTTTAGATGTGGTAACTCGGAGTCCTAGTGCATTATGTACATATGTGGGAGTCACAGGTGCAAATTTACATAAAGTGACTGTCGACCAACAGCCTATCGCAATTACATCAATAAATGCTTGCATGCACCGAGCAAGCCTCATTGCAAGGGGCTGTACCCGTCGTACGATGCCATGGATAGGGTTCTATCCTTGCATCTACGTGTCTTTACAGAATGAGCAAAGTTTCCACTCCATCTCGAAAGCCGCTCCAGGCTTCACAGTCAGCTTGGGCAAAGGGCCCACCGCAGAGCAGATCATCCGTAGCTCCTTCGTCGCGATCCCAGTCTCCCGCTCCTACTCATATTGCATCTCCAAAACCTGGTTCTCACTCGAGACGTCCAAGTGCGCTTGGCCAGGGCGTGTCCGTAAAAGATGGCGTCTCAGTCCCTCGAAATAATGTGGGATCAGGTCTGATTTTATTATCACGCCAAAACAATGTCCAGCTCTAACTGTTGTTCTTAGCATCCGTTGTGTTTGGATCAATCGATGATGCCTTGGCCTCATTATCACCAGCCGCCACTCCCGCCGTAAAAGCCAAAGTCATAAAGTCTTTCGGATCTGTACCTGCTACGTCTTCCAACCATGTGAATGGTAAAACCTCAGCTTCCGCGTCGTCGAAGCGGCCTTCACGACCTTCCCTGTCATCAACGCCCTCCTCAACAATCACAACATCAACGTCCAAACCGTCCAGGGCAGACATTGCAAAGCTCTTCCAGAATCCCTCGTCGTCGTCTCCCCAGCCATCTTCCGACACATCTTCTCCTTCCACCCGGCCCTCTAATTCGCCCTCGCATCACCAGCCATCGTCATCTTCGTCACAACCCTCGCAACCCGGCACACATTCACATTCGCCGTTCGTGCCCGATAGTATGCGACCACCGCAGCAACCTTCTAGCACCCCACGTTCCCCTGCATTCCCTGATGCTGTGCCAAACGTGCAGGGCCAGTCTCGACAGGGAGCTGGACCAGCGGGTCCCGGTGGCCCACCTATCCCTGCCAGTCCCAAAATGGCTCCGCACCCACATCAAGCACCTCCTGGAGGTATATCACCACAGGTACCCATGCAGCCCATGTCATGGGGCGGATACTATGTCAGTACTCCATTTTCTAAAGATCTTTATCAACTGTTTTCTCAACTTGATGCAAGTATATGGATCCATATCAACCACAACCTCCTTGGGGGTATTATGCTATGCCCTCCCAACACATGCACCGACAGCCTCATCCGAAACATGTCCCTCATGTCCCTCCTCCCCATCAACCTGGACCTCTTCCCATGTCACCTCGCCTCGTGTCCCCCCAACTGCCTGGCTCACCCACCATGGCACACGCTATCCCATGCCCTCCTCATACACCTCAACCACCTTCCTCCATTTCTTCCCCACCGCCCACACCTTCCACCACCAACGCACCTTGTCTTAACACGAATGCCCGTGACTTTGTTCCTGGCGGACACTCTACATCCAAGGTTACCATCAAGAGCCAGGATGGCATGGAGGTGACGCTTGATGCTCTCGCACCTCCCCCTTCCACACTCCTCACCCCACGTGTCATCGAGAATCTTAACGAGGTTGAGTACCCCCAAGGCATCAAGAGCCCCAAGGTTGAACTCAATGCAAACGTCAGGGATGGTCGATTTAGGTGTGTTTTGCCTCTTTCACGTGGAATGTCTCATTCATTGTTTCGTGTAGATACGACCGTGACTTCCTTATGCAGTTCATGCACATTTGCAAGGAGAAGCCGCCTACTCGTCCTGCTCTCGATGTCCTTGGCATTGAACACGTCGATCAAGCTTCGTTGATGGGCAATTTCCAGTCCCCAGGAAGCAAGCTTACCAGTGAGGAGCGGTTTGCCATGTCCAAGTCCCGTTCTGCTTCAACTAGCAGTGCTACTTCCCAATTGCATTCCCCGATGGTGAGCACGGGCGGCCCTGGCCATCCCATGCATGGCAGCAACTGCACACGCAGTAAACGCGGTGATAAGCGTGATGGTGTTAACAAGACACCGATGTCCCATCAAAGACAGGGTTCTGGCTTTAGCGCTGCTCCTATCCTGGGCGCTGGCTTCGAGCCCGTTGTCCCTCTCGAATTGTCTGCCAACCGTTGGGTTCCTCCAAGTACGATTCACAAGGTTCAACTTGATGATGATTCGCCTGAGCTGGTCGATCGTAAGGTCACGGCGCTGCTCAACAAGCTCACGATGGAGAAATTCGAGACGATTTCAGACCAGATTATCCAGTGGGTCAATAAGAGCCTGAATGAGAAGGACGGGCGGACGCTCAATCAAGTCATCCGGCTAGTGTTCGAGGGGGCGACTGATAAGGCTGCTTGGAGCGAGATGTACGCTCGGCTGTGTCGGAAGATGATGGAGCAGATCAGTCCTGATGTGCAGGATGAGGGGATCAAGAACACAGAGGGTAAGCCTATTGCTGGCGGACAGCTGTTTCGTAAGTGTCTCCTCAACCGGTGTCAAGAAGACTTTGAGCACGGGTGGTTTGCCAAGGAAGCTACTGCTGCGGCGATGGCTTCCGACGATCGCACAATCAAGGCTGCTCACAAGAAGGTCGCCGAACTCTGTTTCGATGAGTACTACCCTGCAGAGAAGGCGCAGCGCCAGGGTGTTGTTCTCGTCAAGTTCATCGGCGAGCTTTTCAAGCTGCAGATGCTCACAGAGCGCATCATGCACGAGTGTGTGAAGAAGTTTTTAGGCGACATCGAGAACCCCGAGGAAGAGGAGATTGAGAAATTGTGTCAGCTGTTGAAGACGGTTGGCCAGTTGCTTGACACCCCGAAAGCCCGCGCGCATATGGACGTTTACTTGGCGCGGATGAAGGAGCTTGGCAAGAGCCTCAACGTCAGCCCTCGTGTGCGGTTCATGCTTCAGGTGTGTGGCAATGTTTTCTCTTTGTCGGTTGTGCTCATCGTCGTGATCTCAGGACGTCATTGAGTTGCGTGAGCGTAAATGGGTCAGTCGAAATGCTGTTGCTGCACCTGCGACGATCGCTGCTATTCACAAGCTGGTAAGATAGACTAGCATCGACCGAAACATTTGTACTGACGCTCGTATTACAGACCGCTAAGGAGAAAGCAGCTGCAGGAAAGGAGTCTTTCAAACGTCAGATAAGCATGTCTTGCGGTGGTTCTCGACGCGGCAACAACAAGAACCAAGAACACGGCCCTGACGGCTGGGCTGTTACAGGTGGCAGCTCTGTTCCGCGGGCGCCTTCTAAGGCTGGTGATCTGTCGCAGTTCGGAAAAATCTCCAAGGGCCCTAGCCATGGCAATGGTGATGGCTCCAAGCGGTGTCTTCGCGGCCAGCAAGGCCAGCAAGCAGGAGACACTTTCCCGGACGAATTCGAGCTCGAATATGTCCCACATGCTCGATCAGAACCCTGAACTCACCGCTGAGGCGTCCACGAAACCCAGTCGTTCGTCGAGTCGGAAACCGAGCGTTGATCTTGGTCATGATGGTGTTCCTGAACCCGCTGTACAGCACAAGAAGCTCCAGCTTCTTCCGCGGTCCGTTTGTAATGCTGACGAGAGTATGACAACTCCTTTGGAAGACGAACGCGATAGCGCATCCATCGCCATGTCAGAAGCAGACATAAAGAAGGAAATCGATAGACACGTGAGGGCGTTCTTCGCGGTTCGCAATCTCGAGGAAGCGGACGTCTACGTCACCGATCTTCCACATGAGCTCTGCTTCCGACTCGTGGACAACCGTCAGATACGCATGTCTCGCGGTGGTCCTCGAGGCGGCAGCGAGCACGACCCTGATGATTGGGCTGCTCCGGGTGCCTCTCTTCCATGGGTGCCTCCCAAGGCTGGTGATCTGTCACAGTCTGGCAAGATCAGCATGGGCGCGCCCATGGTTATGAGTCCAAGTAGCGCATTCGCGCAGAAAGGACAGCAAGTAGGAGACACCTTCACAGCTGAATTCGAGCTCGAATATGGTTCGCATGCTCAGTCAGAACCCTGAACTCGCCCCTGAGACTTCCATCAAGTCTGTTTGTCCGTCCGACTGGAAGCCAGGGGTTGAGAATCTTGGTCATGTTGGTGTTCCTAAGCCCACTATACCGCACGGGAAGCTCCAGATTCTTCCACGGTCCGTTCTCGCTGATCCTTTGGAAGGAGAGTCTAGGAGCAGGCATTGTAATGAGCTTGTGATCAGTTCAGAATCATTTTGAGGCACATTATGCCACATGACCATTCTGATGCCAGTAAAATATCTCTGACGTAGACTGACTATTATGATCATTGGCATGTATACTACTTACTCTGCATGAAACGCTCATTGTGGTAAACAACGAGGTCGAAGGTTCGCGGCAAGTGCCGACGGTATGCAAGTGGTCAATGATTCATTACAGTTTCGTAACGCCGCTCATGAAGGTGTCATAAATGAAAGATGCATGTCTGGTTGAACACTTGGCCATAGGTTCGTGCGCAGAGGGTGTACGAATTAGGTAATTATTACATAAGCGTTGAGTGGGATGTGGAAGGCGGCTAGAAGGGATGATAATTTACTTGACCGCCGTTAGCAGTGATGGCCCCAGCTCAGCCCTTCTCCTCTCCACATGTGCACCCGCCATATCCTTCTCTCTACCTGTATCCTTTAAACGACACCTTCATTCCAAAACACATCTCCCTCCACAGTGGTCAGCGCGTAAAGATCGGGCGCCAGACAAACACAAAGACAGTCCCAGGAGAGAGAAACGGTTATTTTGACTCAAAAGTACTAAGCAGACAACATGCAGAGATTTGGGAGGACAATGGAAAGGTGCGTCTCATTCTCTGCTTTTCGGGGGAAAGGCTGACGGACGTGGCGGAAGATATACATCAAAGACGTGAAAAGTTCTAATGGCACTTTCATCAACGGCGAGCGACTTAGCCCAGAAGGAGTCGAGTCCGAGCCATTCGAGCTAAAAAACGATGATATCGTGGTATGTTTCTCCTCACTTTTCCCCGACTGATCCACCCAACCCCTTCGCAGGAATTCGGTATCGACATCATTGGTGAAGACAACAAGACCACTATCCACCACAAAGTCGCCGCCCGCGTCATGTGCGTGTTCACAGACGAAGATGCGCACCTCGCTGCCCGCGTAGAGGCCATCCCATCATCCGTCTCTCTTCCTCCCAATATCCCCTCCGTCCTTCCTCCTCCCAATTCATCATCTGGAAGTGGCAATAACTTTAGCTTTGCACATCCACAGCGCCGCCCCGCCCTCCAGAGCCAGCTCGGTGGTATGGGCGGCAGCATGCGACCACCGGGCAAAAATGGTTTATCCTTTGACCACATATTAAGTAGGCTTCAGGGCGAACTCCAGAAGAGTCGCGAGACAGGCGCAGAACTGCACTCCCTCAGCACTGCAATGAATGATATCCACGACACGCTCGGTGGCTCCGTAGTCTGTCTTCCGTTACTCTCCATATTCCTACATACTGACTATAGACTCCATTCTCACAGCCCCAAAACCTACCGCACTTCCCTCAATCGCTCCCTCCCGTGCGTTCACAACAAACCTCGATAACCTCTGCACCCGCACCCGCATCTGCCCCGCCCGCAATTCCAGAAACCCCTGCGCCTCCCCCGGAGAACCCTGCCCTTTCCGAGCTGCGTACAGAGCTACATGAGACCCAAGCCAGTCTCGCAAGCCATGTCGACAAGGTCCGCGCACTCGAAGATATGCTTGCAGAGCACGAGGCCATCAAGGCCGAGGTTGCAGCTCTCCGCGACCTCATCCATGCTTCATCTGCACGTTCCCAACACGATAATGGCATGAACTTAGACTTGGAACGCAGTCGCCGTGGACAAGATGATGACGACGCATCTAGTACTCGTACGATCACCCCGCATGAGTTGGAGCGCGTCGAGGAAGAGGACGAGAGCGAAGAACAGGATGAGAGCGAGGAGGATCGGGAGCGTGCACAGAGGAGGGAGGAGCTCGGTAGGCCACGGACGCCGGAGCCATCAGGGATGGGAATGGACGAGGACGAGCTTGTGCATGCCCATGCATCAGACGCTGAACCTTCGATATCGCGACCGCGACCACGGTCCCCATCGCCACAGCCATCGCACCCTGTACTAGACGAGCTCTCAGCACGGCTAGTAGCTCTTAGCGGACGCATAGATAGCGCTGTGGAAGTCAACCATTCTCTAGCGGCGCAGCATGCTACCGCTCAGGGCACGATCGCTGCGTTGCAGGACAAGATCACTGCGCTGGAGGCGCTGGTTGCAGACCAGCAGCTCGAGACGCAGATCGCTGCAGCTGTAGAGGCCAAACTTGCCAAGGCCGTAGAGAGCGCGGTAGAGGCTCAGCTTCGTGCGCAGAAGCAACAGCAACCAGATCCTGCAGAAGGGTTGACTGCGCTGATGGCAGAGTGGAAGAAGGGCGTGGAAGGGCAATGGGGCGCAGTGCAAGAAGAATGGGGCGCAGAGCGCGAACGGCTACGCCGGGCCTTCGAGGGGCTAGAAAACGGACTAGACGCACGAGTATCGACTGTCGTTGCCTCGCACGTACAAGCGCAAACGCATGCAAGGCTTCAAAACGGTGATCTCAAGCTGCATACCGCGAATGGGACGAATCCTGTAGGTGGAGGACTGGTGACGCCTCCGAGCCCTGTGAGCGTCGCTTCTAATCCTGGTCGGGGGAAAGCGCGCAGACGAAGACGTTCGAGATCTCCATCTGTATCTTCCATCGAGTTGGACGATGATGCACACAAGAACGGGAATGAAATTGTAAACGGGACTGATGCAGGTCGATCACGATCTCCTTCGCCTGGACCGTCGATTGCGGGGAGCGAGCCCGAGGTAGAGGGCGAGTTGGAGAAGCACAGGGGCGTGCACCCTCTCACCCCAGAATCATCGGTGACCGATGCGGGGGGGACGGATAGTGTGGGGCAGAAACCCCAACTACAGATGCAGACGCAAACGGAGGTAACCCAGCGGGTGAGTATACTCGTTTTCCATACGCATACAATCACTGGTCTTAACGCCTTGCCTGCAGTTGCATTCGGCATCGACAACGATGACAGCTGCCGTTGGCGTACTCGTCCTGAGCGTCGCGGCCGCTGCCGTGCTATATCGCATGAAACCAGAATAAGCAAGTATTGAGGGGGTGAGGAGTGCGTATTTTTCTATTCCACTCCCGTTTCCCTATGTGCTGTTTGCAATGGATAAAACGTATCGAGTATCAAGTATTCTGGTGTGGAATGTGCATGCATCGGACGGTTCGGGTGTCTCGTCTGTCTGTCTGCCTGTCTATCTGTGTCTGTCACTCGCTCTCTTTGACGCATCGCATTCATTTTGCTTCCACATCCTTCGTTATGGCATTATCACCCCAACCCAACCCCATACCACCCGTTCATGCACGCATCCACGATCGCATCGCATTACAATTATTTTATCCATTTTCCTTCTTTTCTCTTTCTGCGTTGAATTGTTGATCTCCGTTTCTTGTCGTTGTTTATGCGTTTTTTTGAAGTATATACGTATTTTATGCATGTCTGCCTTTCGCTCTCGTTATAATGACAGTCATGATTTTTTTTTATTTGGGGGTGATTGAAGGGAGCTCGAGGCAAGTTTTATTGCCTCGGTGTCAGGCGAACAGTCGCGGCGCAGAGATGGAATTAACGTTCGTTTATGACCTAGCGGAGACTAACATAATTTTTGGTAAAGGTAGCTCACATCATTGCAAATTGCCCTTCAGCGTGTCACTGTCGCGTCGCATCTCAAGATTACTGTAGTCTCCGATCATTGGATCTATGAGGCCTGCCGCTCATCTTTGCCACTACTGCACCACTCCTCACGAACAGCTCTTGACATTAACCGACGGGCTAGTCCCCTTCAGTTTCTTTTACATCATCAATCTGTGTTAGACTGACTGGTAAATGCGAGTTCCAGTCTTAATATCGACGTTTATGGGTAGATAGATAGGCGCCTGAACGCTCGGATACAGAGCTAGAGAAATAACGACAGCTGCTCGTGGCACCAGTTGCCAAAGATTGTTGAAATTAGGCGTGTACTTCAAAAAAATTGACGCGATCGCCTTCATCTTGCTACTCCAAACATGGTCTCATGGGAAGACTGAAACATCGAACATCAATAGAAGCACTAACTGAACTCAAGACAGCATGGGCAAATACCACGATACTAGAGCAAAAAAACATAATATTCAAGGAAAAGCCTTCGAACAACAGGCACACACCGGAATCTACCTATATCAAAGTACCGCAGTGATACCTGAAATCGCATAATCAGTGCCGGTCATACGCAAGAGAAAGCCCTGGCAAGATCTGCTGCAGACCCAGGCAAGTTTTCTGGTGGCGGTTGCGGGTGTCTTTGCGCGAGTACATACGGCCGCAGTCGCAAACATATACGATTCCGAAATGTATTTCTTCTACATGTCTCGAGAGGCTCTCCTTGTTCAGTTCTTTGTTGCAGCCACACCACGAGCATGTAACGCGCGACTTATCTGAACCGTGGACCCTGTGACTTTCACGGAGGTGAGCAGAAAGGTTGTAGCCACGAATCAAGCTGTTGCAGTGCAATCCATATGGTTCGGTCCACATACACTGGAACACCTCGTCAAGAGAATGGGCAAACAGGGCCTAGCACCATGATCAGCGTCGAGTAAGCAGCTCAAAAGGCAACCCACGCACTTCCTAAGAGCGGAACGTTGTTAAGAAGATCACAGTTTCATGACATACAGATTGCTGGATGTGAAAGTTGGGAATAAGGTCCATTCCTGCGTCAGTTGTGTGATCGGAGTCAATGCTAGACCATCGAGTACTAGTACTCTGCTTTTCACGGGAAGATACACGGGAAATCTGGAACCGTCGCCCGCACTTTCGACTACCGATTATTAGACGTAATCAGGACCCAGAAGACTTGAAGCATACCCACCAATCAATCGAGGAACCAGCCTGTCGTTCAAGCGAATATAAGATAGACCCAACGCCAAGGGTATTCGCAGCACCACAAGGACATTTGTAGGAAACTCCAGAGGATGACGTCGTCTGCTGTTGAATTATGATCCTCATATAAGGATCATCATTCAACAGCAGACGACATCATAAGAACCGTCGTGCCCACTTCAAGTCTTGACCATTCATTGCTTGTAAGTGGAGTTACTTGCATGCCTTTGTCGATGCACAAATCGTACTCTGAGGCAGGCAATGTGTTGCACAATTCGCGGCTTAGTCGATCGAGTCGTAATATCAGGCTATTGAGGTCCGCCTCATTCTGGTTACGTCTCTGTAACGATATTTGAAATCAAGAAATGTGCTCTCATCATCATACAAGCTCTCACATCTATAGCTTGAAGGCCTGTCAATAATCCGCCAATAGCCGCTTGCATCGGACCCCCAACAAGTGGAATTGCACTTGCAACAGCCTGTACCAAGGGCAATGCTAACTGAGCCATGTCAGAAGCTTCGCGGGCAAGGGACACACTTCCGGAGTATCTAGCGGAAGAAACATTGGTGGAGGATTCGAGACCTAGTTCCCTGCTCGCAGAGTGTACTGGCGATGAATTCGAAGAGAGAATCGGTAAAGGAAAGGAGAAAGCGCCAGGGATTTGGGCATGGATGGAGCCATCGCCGTCGTGATCGGTGGTTGTCGAGCTGCGTTGTGTGGGTCCGTTCTTTTCGGGTCGCTTCAATCGAACTGCGAAGACCTTGCCCAAATCCTTGACATAATCCTTGACCTGCGGCGGAAGGGGCATTTTGATCAGATGGGTCAGAGGATACTAGGTAGGAGGGAATACAGATAAGACAGTACCAAGTTTATAACAACGTTGGGCAGCTGTGCACAACACAGCTTGATGCACAAGCCTCGTGTACGGTACTTACCCAGCGGATACCAACCTAGTATACAGCAGCGGACGCTGTGTCTCGTACTTTGTTCTACATGATTTGTGTGAGACCTGCATGAGAGACGTCAACGTGTAGTACATATCTGTGTCTGTCACTCGCTCTCTTTGACGCATCGCATTCATTTTTCAACTTTCTACTTCCGTTATGGCATATCACGTGCCACAACCCAACCCGTTCAAGTTCATGCACGCAGCACGCATCCACCATCGCATCGCATTACAATTATTTTGTCCATTTTCCTTTTCTCTTTCTGTGTTGGATTGTTGATCTGCGTTTCTTGTCGTTGTTTTATGTGTTTTTTGAAGTATATACGTATTTTATGCATGTCTGCCTTTCAATGCGCTCTCGGTTATAATGACACTGAAAGTCATGACTTTTTTTATTTGGGGGTATGAGGTTGTGGTGATTGAAGGGAGCTCGAGGTAAGTTTTACTGCCTCGGTGTCAGGCGAACAGTCGCGTCGCAGAGATGGTTGTTTATGATCCAGAGGAGACTAACTCGATTTTTTTTTACAAAAGTAGGTACATTGCAAATTCCCCTTCAGCGCGTCACCGTCAAGGACTACTGCAGTCCTTCACAATTTTTCTTGTGGCAGCTGAGGGTGTCTCTGCGCGAGAAAATCATGCCGCAGGTGTCGCAAGGATATCTGATCCCAAGATGCATTTCTTCTACGTACCCGGAGAGGCTCTCCTTGTTCAGAACCCTGTTGCAGCAATTCCACAAGCATCAAACGCGCAAGTTATCCTCACCCCAGATCGCGTGAAATTCACGGAAGTGAGCAGGAAGTTCGTAGCGAAAAAACAAGCGGTTGCAGTCCAATCGTGGCCCGCCCCACAAACACTGGAACTTTCCGGCGAGAGAATGGACCAACTAGCACTAATCAGCGTCGGATAAGCAACTCAAAAGGTATGATCACGCACTGAAATTTCCTGAGAGTGAGACACTGGTAAGTATTCAGCTTAAAATCACAGTTTCATGTGAACATACACTTTGCTGGACGTGAAAGTTGCGAATAAGGTCCATTCCTGCGTCAGTTGTGTGATCGGAGTCTACTTTGCTAGACGATCGAGTACTAGTACTCTGTTTTTCACGGGAAGATACACGGGAAATCTGGAACCGTCGTCCGCACTTTCGACTGCCGATTATTAGACGTAACCAGGACCCAGAGGACTTGAAGCATACTCACCAATCAATCGAGGAACCAGCCTGTCGTTCAAGCGAATACATGATAGATCCACCGCCAAGGGTATTCGCAGCACCACAAGGACATTTGTAGGAAACTCCAGAGGATGACGTCGTCTGCTGTTCAATGATGATCCTCATAACAACCTTCATGCCCACTTCAAGTCTTGACCATTCGTTGCTTGTAAGCCGAGTTACTTGAGTGCCTTCATCGATGCATAAATCGTACTGTCCGCTCTCCATATACCGTCTCTGGATTTGAGCTTCGATTGAGTTGCACTTAAACAGAACTTTGAGCATCTCATTGAATTGCTAAAAATAATTTGATGAGTATGCTTTCTTAAGATGGATTCTCGCTGGCGAAACATACCTCGTATGAGGTGCAGAAGTTCACCGGTATTGGATGTTGGTGACCTGTTGCGTCTATTAGCGTCACACAACCACGTGTAGCAGTTCCGATTAATTGCGTTGCAGTCGGTCCCACAGAGGACTGTGCGCGGGTGACCAGGCTTTCGATCGTCATCAAGAAGCTCTGACGATCCTCCTGCTCCCTCTGCAGCACTTCGCGTATGTCACGTTGACTTTGCATTTGGGACGACCACTAACCAAAGAGAATAGTGAGTAAATGTAAACATTCGTTAGAAAATAGAACGCAACCGAATACTCCGCTAGATAGCGGTCGATTTCCACAAAACATCCAGCGATAGCTTGGGTGACGGGTGTGGATGCAAGACAACGTTCACGCAACGCTGTCACTCGGGCTAAGGTGTCTTGCAGCATCCTGAGTGTGACTCGATGTCAGGTGAATCCAAGCATACACCGATAGCGTGAATACCTAATAAAGGAATCTCTTCGAGACTGTTCAACAGGATCCGAGGCAGGCAATGCGTTGCACAATTCGCGGCTTAGTCGATCGAGTCGTAATATCAGGCTATTGAGGTCCGCCTTATTCTGGTTACGTCTCTGTAACGATATTTGAAATCAAGAAATGTGCTCGCATCATCATACAAGCTCTCACATCTATAGCTTGAAGGCCTGTTAATGATACGCCAACAGCCGCTTGCACTATACCACCGACAAGTGGAATTGCACTTGCAGCAGCCTGTACAAATGGCAATGCTAACTGAGCCATGTCGGAAGCTTCCCGGGCAAGGGATGCACTTCCGGAGCATCTAGCGGAAGATTCATCGGTGGAGGATTCGAGACCCGGTTCTGGTCCATTCTTTTTGGGGCGCTTCAATCGAACTGCGAAGACCTTGCCCAAATCCTGGATATAATCCTTGAACCGCGGCGGAAGGGGCATCTTGATCAGATGGGTCAGAAGATACTATAAGGAGAATACAGAGACGGTACCGAGTTTATAACGCTGGGCAGCTGTGCACAACATAGCATGATGCAAAAGCCTCGTGTACGGTACAGGTACACGTGGCTCTTCATGCACATGGCTTCACAACTCAACCTAGTATACAGCAGCTGACGCTGTGTCTCGTACTTACGGTTTTCCATGATTTGTGTGAGACCTGTGAGAGACGTCAAGACCCAACGTATAGTGAGATGTGATGTGAGCACGGTGTAGGCAGGAGTCACTGAGAGACACGGTGCAGAAGATAATGCACATTGCGGCAAGCGGCCAGCCTGAGATTCAGCCCAAAAGATGGGGCACACTGCTGCGACCAGTGCTGCGGTCACAGGGAGACGGATGCATGGCAAGCGTGGTGGTGGCGCGGATGTAGGTTTCCTGCAGACAGACCTGTGGACTTGCAGTCACTAGTTCAAACAACAGATTTGGTTGACGAGACAGAGCCGAGAGGTGTGCAATTCGAGTGCGTTGGCTGTGTTGCAGCTCATTTCGCGTACTAACAAATGAGACCAGTTTGGTCAGTGGACACACATATGCGCATGATGTTCCGGTAGGCAAGGATATAATCTATGGCTTCCACGACGTGCCTTATCTCCCCGAATGGACACTATACTCGCGCCACACAAATCTACAATACAGCACCTCATCAGCCTTCCTCACCTCGAAGATATCCAACATTTGCCTGTTGGACATCATCTACAGCAGGGAAGAAAAGTGTCGTTAACTGGGGGCTACACTGTCAAGTATTGCGGTGATCTGACCGCAGTTCAGCAAGCACAGGTCGCCCATTGGATATTTGATAACATCGAAGTCTTGAAGAGGCGCAAGAGACTGTGGTGCAATGGTTAGGCTGTGCGGCATTTGCTCACGCATTCAGCATCATGCTCGCATACAATTGAACAAGCGCTGTATATTGGAGGCAGATCCCGACTACCTTAGAGATGGTACCACGGACGTGCAGGAGGAATTCATTCTCGAAGCTCCATGGACGACCCTTTTTAAGGAGACCGGCTGAAGTACGGACTTGATACACACGGATGTTGACCTGGAATGTCTGTCGGTCTTCGAACAGCGCCTATTCAAGAAGTAGGCTCAGTCAGGCTCTGCAGGAAACTATCAGTGGGGCCTGGATGCTGGGAGCCATCAAGATGGTTGGGACCCATATGCTGGACTTCCATCCCACTGGAACCACGAGAATCGCAACTACAATGAAAATGAGCTTGAAGTGCTATGCTTGCTGACTTTCGAAATGATCTGAGTTAACAATCACCTTCAATAGTGCGGGCCAGAATTCAGTGACAGCGATAATGTTGAGCAAACCGCGTTAGGACTCAGGCCTCAGGACTGAAAAAGCGACAGCTAACAAAATCCCATGAGGACCGAGAAAGCGAAGAAAAGTGGCACTGACCGTGTCTTGAGATGCTGCCCGCGACTGCGCAGTCACTCGTTTGGAAGAAATAAAATAACATTGTATGCGGAATCAAACTACAATGTAATAGGAAAGATAGCTTCAGTCGAAACAAAATATGGGAGACCTGACTTGCAGGAGACTAAGTAGTATGTGAATCTTAATGATATTCGTGAGCATGGATGTAAATATGCGCACGCTCGACTCCGGATCCATGACTCGTTTGGAGGACTTGAAGCACTGGGAGGTTCCAGTGACTAGTAGTAAGCGTACTTATCCATCCACCAAGATGAGGTGTTTTCACGATGCCCCAAATGATGAGTTGATAAATTTGTCTGATCAGTGACAAGACAACTTAGATCATCACCGTATCATGATAGTACAAGAAAAGCTTTGCTGTGAAGGCAGATTAGCGCTCAGAGGCGTATATATTTAGTACGTACTACGCATTGAAATTTGATGCTAGATCAACAACTGACTCTTGCAATCTGCAGTGATGTCCAGTGACACGAACGTTTCGCCTCAATATGCACCTTACTCACCCCAGACAACTAAAGCTCGCACCATTTCAATCGAATCTCTCGAAGTAGTAGCGTTTCACCACAAAATACACTCCGTGCGCATCACCTGGGTTGATCTGATCAACGGTATTCGCATTCGCGTCGTCCCTCTCAAATCCTTCCAGCGCCTCCTCTCCTCCTCCAGACCGGGTATAACCATTTCCCAGTCTGTCTTCGGCTTCGTAGTTGACAGGATCGCATCTGGATTTGGGCCCGTAGGGGAGTACCTGTTTGTGGTGGACTTGACATCCATGAGGTTGTGTTCCTACGCACCAGGACACATAAGTATCATGGGCTGGTTCCAGGATAAGGTCCCTGTTCCCGGCCGCGTCCTTGAAACGGGTGTCCCCATGTGTCCACGATCAACACTGAATCGCATCGTCGAGTGCGTCCTCTCTGACACCCGTTGAATGTAGACTCACTTGGACATTCAGCACCGCCAAATCTTACAATGCCGCATTCCTTGTTGGATTTGAGACTGAATTCATTCTCCTCAAAAGTACGAACCCGATCGAGGCGGTCAATCCACACGGGTGGAACAGCACGCAGGCGCTACCTTCCGGAACCAAGGAGACAGAAGTGATTGAGGAGATCGCACGTGGACTCATCGATAGCGGAATCGAATTAATGATGTACCATTCTGAAGCGGCGCCGGGGCAGGTTGGTGTACCCGACTTTTTGTTGGTCTTTTCTATATGCTGATTTTGTACTGCCTCATAGTACGAGTTCGTGACAGGTCCACTCCCACCTCTTGAAGCTGCTGATGCGCTTATACACACACGGGAGACGATCACCAATGTCGCAAGCAAACACGGGTTCCGTGCGACGTTTGCACCGAGGTTGCATGTGGATAAATGTGCGTGATATTCCCGTAGTCGTTTGGCATTATCTCTGTCTTCTGCCAATATATTCACACCTTGAGTCTATCTTCTGATTCACGCTCTCATATAGGTGGCAGTGCAACTCACACTCACATCTCCGTGCACCCTGTCGATTCCGAGCATCCATCCGAACTTCAACATCCGAGTCAATCGCTAGCAGGTACATCAGACAATCTTATCACCCCTCTTGAAAGCGTCTTCCTAGCTGGTGTACTCAGTCACCTCCAAGCTTCCTGTGCATTCACGCTCCCCTTACGTGCCTCCTATGCACGCATGCTCGATGGAATCTGGAGCGGCGGGACATGGGTCGCGTGGGGAAGTGATAACCGTGAGGCACCCATACGCTTGTGTGTTCCTGCTGCGTCTGTAGACCCAGAGCTCGCGACCAACGCTCCTTCGAAGAACCACTTCGAAATAAAATGTGTAGACGGCACGTCTTCCCCTTACCTCGTTCTCGCCAGTCTCCTCGGCTCTGGGCTCCTCGGCATCCAATCTCAAGCACCGCTCGTAGAGCAAGACTGTGCTACGCCCGCTGCGCTGATGACCGAGGCAGAAAGGAAGGCAGCAGGCGTTACACGACGGATGCCGTTGTCTTGGGAGGGAGCAAGGGCCGCATTAGAGGCAGATGAGGCATTAAAGGGCGTTCTTGGAGGCCTTGTAGACGGATTCTTATCGGCGGGGGAGGTGAGTCATTTGATGTATTTCCAACTGGTCTGCCGTATCATGTTCGCGGGTGCTGATTTGTTGTTTTATCAGACATTGGATGAGATTTTACACTTCTCAGCGAATGAGGCGGAGAGAGTACAGATGCTCGTTGAGTATTATTAAGATGAGATGGCAGGCTTTTAGATTTCTTCCATGGTTCCCGGTTTGAATAGGTTAGACGACTGACCACATAATTCATTTGCTGATACCAGTGTCGTAAGAATGATGTTCCCAAGTTTCAAAAATATGTTCACAGCTTTTTGGAGCCTCGGTATTCAAACATTCCATGCGCAACACTGGTACTGCTTTAGCGACGATTTCATCCAATTTCATCCATCAATCCAGTGGCAGTGGCATACAGAGTGACGTTATTTTTGCTTGGATGATGGTTCTTTGCTTTAGACCCAATGAGTGCTAGCCAGGCCACGCGGTGATGCCATCAACTGCATGACGGATCATTATGGATACGTGGATTGGGCGGTGCGTTTTCCACGGCGGGCCATCGCTCCATGTCTTTGCAGGTTTATAGCATAATAATTAACCGAGAAAAAGAGCGAGAGGGCGGACATGAGGCGACGGATGCGCTGTCAGTGGATGGAGGGAGCAAAGCTTGAAGGCACGGTCGCTGCTGACAAGGACTTTGGATGAGCTACTATGCTCGCGGGACCCGACAAGCCCACACTGACGATGTGTATTCAGTATGCTGGGGTATACAGCGTGCCCTGATTTATCACTATCCATCGATCTTTCCAAGAGTATGGGATATCGAGAGTAGCGAAACAGTTCTGGGTCCAATCAAGACCGGGCACGAGCATGTGTTAGCAGTGATATACTCACCCAACTCGACCAAATTTGCAACGGGCGGGTACAACGAGGATGCAGTAAGAATCTAGGATGCAAAGACGGGCTAATTGCTCACCGCACTCAAACATGATTTTGGGGTTTGAAGCTTGGCCTGGACATTGGATGGAAACATTAGGAAGATCAAGGGAGTCAATACACTTCTATATTCTGATTGCGCAGTTGATAGACAGGCTCAATGACATGAATTGCTAAGCAATCATATTCCTCTTCGTCCATATCGTCGAAGGGCCAGTGTGCCGCGATCTGAGCCCGTTCCTCCTCCGACTCGGCCGCCGCCAATCCATCCTCCTTCAGCTTCTTGCTGAGTGCCATGGCCTCTTCGTAGTGCTCGACGGGCACCCAGCCCTCCTGCCCAAATCCGATCACGTCCCGGCACGCCTCTAGACACTCATCCGCTTCTTTCTGTTCTGCATCCAGCTTCATCGTCTCGCGTACGTCATCGGGGTCGAACACGACAGGACACGGCGGGCCTCCCCCCGTGAGCTTCTTCCAGTTCTTCGTTGCTTGTATCAGCGCAACCTTCAGCGCGAGAGTTTCGCCCTCCCACGGGTCACTGGCGTGACAGAAGAGGCGGCGGCGGAGCACGCCCATGGGGTCCGTCAATGCCGCGTAATGAAGCTCGTTGTACTCCTCCGTATTTTTGACGTAGTGGTAATGGACGAGGCGGCGACGGTAGAGTTCCATCTCTCCGCTTTGCTGTGTTTCGTCCATGTCATCCAACTTCTCCGGTAGCGAAGGCTGCGTCATAGATTGCGAACCAATATCATCGTAGTTCTGTAGCCGTTGGGGTATGTTGGCAAGGATAAACAGGGGTAGGATCGAGGTGTGTTGCCAGTCGATCAGGCCGACGACGTGCAAGTTAGAGTCGGGCGACCTAGAAATGATGATATTGCTCGGTTGGACGTCGGGATGGCGGATGTGGAAATGACCGAGGGCTGGGTTCCTGGGGATGAGTGATGACGCGATGAGGAGATAGCGGTCCAGGTTCTCGATGTGATCTGACGGCGGCTGCTCCTGGTACTTGTAGGCTTCCCTCCTTACGCGCTGGAACGGCAACAGCGGTCGACCGAACTGCCGTAAATAAGCTAGTTCCTTTTCGGCGCCTCTTAGGAGGGCTGCTTCGGCACTTTCGTCTATAGTTATCAGTTAGTTTAAGAGAGTAATAAAAAAAGGCAGGGAGCGGCCTACATGGTCCTCGATCTAAGTCGAGCTGTGATCTCCTGCCATACCATAGACGTAAACTTGTATCTGGGCCAACGCAGAAACGCTTGTCATCTAGTGTGATGCCCGGCCTAGTAGGCCAAGAGGCGCTCTCGGCTGCATTCTCCAAATCTTCAATATAGTAAAGGCTTCCGCCAGCCGGGAAAGCAATCGACATCATCTTCGACTCGAGTTCAGCAAGTTGGCGTGAGATTGAGATGATTTCCCTTTCCCCTGGGTCAAACCATATATCGCTTAAGCTGGTGCCTTGTACGAATTCCATGAAGATATACTCGGTCCCTGCCGCGTTGTTCGGCATAGGTGAGTATCTGTATACCTCAGGTATAGGCAGCCCAAAGGAACGGAGTAAGGCCATAGTAGCCACTTCACTAGCGATAGCAAAGTACTTGGGAATCGTAGCCGGGTACGGGATACGCGCCACCATTCCGAAGCCACAGCGCATGGTAATGAGGAAGGTACGGTTAAACCCACCCTCGGCTAGCTTTTCCAGGCGGACGATATCATCAGGACTCCTATTGACGGCCTCCGCTGCAAGTCGACTAAGCTCGTCGATCTTGAAGACACGTCTGCGCTCCGCATGGCGAAGGTCGTCGTTGAAGCTGAACATATTAGATTACGGGTTAGACATATACCCCATAGAATAACATGTATGAGACTTACATCCACCGCCCTGACGTATATTCAAAAAAGTCGCTTCGAAGATGCGCGGCCATGATAGAGAACTCGCGACGTGGCGGCCAACGGGTCGAGGTGGCGATGGAGCTAGAGTAGGAAATGCGAAATGAACGCGATGAGGAGCGAGGACGGCGCAGAGACAGCCTGACTGAAACTCCCGGAAAGTCTAAGACGAACCTCGCGCTCCCAAGACAGGGCATGGCTTGGCATGGCGTTCCGAACTGATTGGGATCACTCCGAGAAATTTGAATACATTAAGGGGTGGCTGTGCAAGTGCCGAGCTTCAGTACTATCTAATCAATATCGATCAATGGGCAACGAGAAGAAGAATACAAGTAAAGCGGCTGCAAAGGCGGCGAAAAAGCAGAAAGCAGAAGCCAAGACTTCTAAGAAAGAAAAGAAGAAGAGCAAGAAGACGACCGATGCACCTTCAGAGGATGAAGATCTGGAGGCCATCCTCGACAAGGTGATTTTCATCGCATGCGTCCGAGATCAAACTGACCCAACGGTGCCTGCTAGTAGATGAACCGCGAATGGGAAGATGCGCATAAGGTCACGGAGGAACTAGTCGAGGGCCCACCTTCCCGACGCGCGAACGCGACTCTAACGCCTTGCCCAAGCGGAAACTACTTGTGGTGCATTGGAGGTGAATTCTTTAGCGATGACGGCAAGGCCTACTTTTACAACGACGTCTACCGCTACAACCCTGACAAGGATGAGTGGCGCAAGTTCGTGAGTCCTACATGCCCTGGGCCTCGCAGCGCACATGCCGTGGTCGCATCGGCAGCTGGAGGAGGAAAGCTTTTCTTGTTCGGTGGCGAGTTTAGTTCATTGCATCAGAACACGTTCCATCACTACAGGGATTTCTGGTGCTTTGATATCAGCACTCATTCGTGGGATCGCCTGGATACTAAGATAAGGCCCACTGCGAGGTCAGGACATCGGTGCGTAAAGAATGCTTTTGTGCCTCTTCTGATTCTTAGCATGGTATAGGATGGCAATGTGGAAACACTACATAGTTCTTTTTGGCGGTTTTTATGACCCAGGCCATCGCAGTATGTCTCCAGCATGGGATGCCGCTTGTTCATGTTGCACTAATATATATGATAAATCAAGCCCAATATCTAAACGATACTTGGGTATTTGATACTCAAGAGTATAAATGGCGACAAATCGAATTCAAGGATATTGACCGTAAACCGTCGTGCGTTGTTCCCTGTTTGCTTCTGTGAATTGCCCCTAGTCATACGTTGATCATTACGCAGCGCAAGAAGCGGGTTCTCATTTCTCTCTACGCCAGAAGGCATTGTTCTACATGGTATGTATACAACTTTGTCATCACACACTGCTTCCCTACGATGCATGCAGGAGGTTATTGTAAAGAATACATCAAGGGTAAACGTCCTATGGGCGTAATGCTCGACGATACCTGGTTCCTCCGGTAAGATTTGCGATCTCCTGCTTTCAATCCCACTCCAGCTCGTACACAGCATGTCCCTCGAAACTTCCCAATCTCCACCCTTGTCCGCAGTCTCCTCGGATTCGCTGGGTTTGAAATGGGAAAGGCGAAAGAAACCATCCTTCGCGCCGCATGTCCGGAGTGGTTGCACAATGTCGCTATGGTCAGCCAAGGGTATAGGCGTCCTGTTTGGCGGCGTGACAGACGACGACAGGGATGAAGAGAGCCTCGAGAGCGTATTTTGGAACGATCTGTAAGTCGTTGAAAGATGTCGTGTCAATGTGCGGGTTGTTCTTGCATTGGTTTCAAATATTGTCATCTCGTGAGACATTATCTTGGCTTACGGTTCTGTTGATCGTGGAACTGCTGACTGACCGAATCTTGCGTAGCTACGGATACCAACTCGCTGGCAATGGGCGTTGGCAATCAATGTTGCTCAAGAAGCTGAAAAAAGCTGGGAGAGGCGGAAAGCGAAAGGTTGCAGCTATTCAGCAAGGCGAACCTCCAGTTTCGGACGGAGATGACGACGGAGTCAAGACCCAAGAGGCTAAGAACACCGAGGTCTGATTCCACTTATGCAGGTGGTGTTGGATATTGAAATGAGACTCACAGGTCCCTGATGTTGATCCTGATGACCCAATACTGACGGCCCCAATGCCACGGTACAATGCTATGCTAGCTGTGCTGAAGAATACACTGTACATGTACGTGGATCTTGGTTGTGACCATTGTGTATTGCCTGAATTGTCCTCGCCCCACATCAGCTATGGCGGCATCTTTGAACGTGGGTCAAGGGAATACACACTCGACGATTTTTACTTGATCCAGCTCGATAAACTCGAACGGTACACGTGCCTCAAGCACAGTGGCATTGTTATCCCGGCAGAGGGTGACGAGAGCAGCAGCGACGAGGATGGCGAGGGTGTAGGGAGCGACGAGGATGACGAGGGTGTAGGGAGCGACGAGGATGGTGATGGTGATAACGAGACGTGGGTAGGGGAAGATGATGCAGTGCTCAAGCTGAAAAAGCTTGACGAGAGTCACAACGACGAAGGAGCTGACAAGCCCATAGATATGCGAGTGAGTGCACACATGATTTTATTGTGCGGTGCAGTGAAAATTGATGGAGCATCAAACACCACGAGGTAAGTGCGCAAGCGACGGCTTTCATGGGCGTATCCAAAGACACGGCACGCTCTGCGGAGGATGTGATTAGCACACCAGAACTGGGAGAGACACTAGCCCTGTTTTATGCTCGAAGTCGTAAGCTTCACTTTATCCCAGTCTCGCTTCAGTCCTGATCATCATGAAAAGGTGAATATTGGACCCAGAAAGCCCACGGCGTGAGCGATAATCGGGGCAAACAATTAAGGAGGGATGGCTTTAGCTTTGCAGAAGAGCGATATGGTGCGCCTGATCGCGGTTGGTCAGCATTGCCCATGTGTCGCTAACCATTCATTTTGTTGCCCCATTAGCGGAGTACAAACCTATCCTCAAAGAAGTGGAGAAGATCCTAGCCGAGGCCGGCCTCGATGAGGACGAGATGAGAGCAGGTGCTGCTCAGACTGGCGCAGGTGGAGGTATAATGCCAAGTCGGAACCGTCGGTGAATAGTTGAATATCACAGATATACTATGACAGAAGTGTAAGAATATTTGTTGTCGATACGGTTAGTATAAGCAGGCCCACACTGTTCATCTAGTGACATGTAAAAACGTGTCCGAGATGGTACTTACCAGACGCGTAGTGGAAAGAACCATGTCTGGAAGAGTCATTCAAGTCAAGTACACAAGAGTGGGGGCATTTCAATGCAAAAAACTAGCAGAGGATCATGGGTTAGGGATCTCCATGCTCAGACTGGCAATGCATGAAATATGGCAAACAGAAAGACTGCCTAGGATTTGATGGCTTCGACAGTTCGTGCGTTGCGAAAAGTGTTTGTTTAGTTTGGAGAAGAAAGACCCACTAACGGAGAACGTCCAGGATCTGGCCACTCTGGGGCTATTCCACGTAGACTCTACGTAGACTTCTGGGGCCAATGTCAAGGACCAGTCTAGGGCTTCGGCGGTATGTCTAGGGCCTGTCTAGGGCTTCGACGGCTGTCTTCGGGCGGAGTGTAAATGTTGCCCGACGACAAGTTTATTTATGCCAGGCGGACCATCCTCGTGGACCCTTGGCAGATATGGGATGAGGTATAGAGAATGCGCGCAAGCTCGTAGTACATAATGACCTTTAGTTAGATATGATATTACATGATGTTGTGCGTACACAATAAGTAGACATGAAAATACGGTCCACAATCGTTAAGAATCTGTGCAAACACTCGCGTCTCCTAGTTCTGAGAGCCCCGCTGGGTAAAATGGAACAACTTTTTGACACGCTTCAGCAGCTTGGCGTGTACGGTGCGCCTCTTCTCGGGTTTGACACGGCAAGAAATGTACTCGTACTGCATACCACCCTCCCCGTCGGCGAATTGTACACGCCTGATCGCGTAACCCGGCTTGGGCCTCGGGAGACACGTGTGGATTAGTTCTTGGTTGTAAGCATCAGGTTCTTCATATGTCTGCTGCAGGGGGTGGCACAAATCAGCACGCTAGCCACAAGATGAAGGGAATCGGTCAACACTTACTGGCATAATTTGTCTTGTGGGGATGGGCGGGAGGGGCGCCTGCAGGTCAAGGTCTAAATCAGTATAATATTCAAAGACCAAAAGAGAATAATCTTACGTGAAATAAGCGGTCGCACTTTGCGCAAAGAGGCTTGCCGTAGCACTTTTCGCAAACCGTCTTGTTGTCGAACATCGCTACTTCTTCTTGACCCTACACGAATAAATAATTGAGACAACAACAGAGAGGAAGAACATACCTCCGGAATCGCGATGACTGCAGAGCACTTGAGGATTGAACACACTTGTGCCATGATTTGAGTAGATATGAAAGATGTAAGGATAAGAGTATGACTTTGAGAGATGAAAACTGCTGGAAACTTTCAGCGGTGGGAGATGATGAGTGAGTTGCGATAAGTCATGGCAACTTATATACGATACGACACAAGCATAGTGGCAAAATGTGGAATGTGGGAGTGTGTGGACGGTAGGAATGTGGAAGCCCAAGCACCAGTGGAAGAATGGCAGACAATGCGTCGTAGCACGTGAACAATACACAGAGATGTGGCTGCATACGAGAGTGGACCGACGAAACAGTTGTGGAACTCCCTACAATAAGGTACCTGAGGCATAACGCAGCAGAGGTGGAAATTACTAATGCTCACCTATCAGCGCTCGTTTCCACCCGACACAAAGTCGTTGTGGAATACCGCTGCTCTCGTACAAATTAAGAGCAAGAGAGGATCGTGGCGACAGAAAGTCATTTGTCGCTGTGTTGATGCGTTGGCTTAGTGAAAGCCTGTGCCAGAACGCAGAGACAAGTGACATTGAAAACACAAGGTTGTCGGAAGAGCGAGGATGTCATTGCGTACGTGTCAAATTCTAAAGTGAGTCCATCGAGCGCAGCGTACCGCATCAACACAAGGAAGAGGGGTGTTGCACAGACCATTGCAAGTGGGGCAGTCACGGATCGGTTTTGCGAGGACTACGATATATTGCTTACGCACGAAGGACAGCTAGAAGGGGTAGTAGAACACTACTCTGTCGAAGGACTCCCGCCAGAGTGGAGTCGAGAGAGACGTCTGTCAGACATCAGTACCCATACGAGCAGCAGCTACGGAACCAGCAGAGACACTCTCCTTACTGGCACATGCTCCAGCCATGGTCATGATGTTACAGCAAAGGCGCGATTCCACTCTCATCGCCAACTTCAGACCTCATACAGACTGCCCAAATCCCAAACTTTCTGGACTTTCTGAGCTTTGAGACTGAACCTTTGTGGCGCACTTGTCGATATGATCTGAATGTGGTCTGCACTGTGCAGTAGGCTGTGGGTGTTAATATTAGTTCTAGTTTGAAACTCCGAGTCACTACTCCCCTAGTATTCACCCGCGAACGTCCAGGATCTGCGAAGCCCTAGACTGGTCCTAGACATTGGCCCCAGAAGTCTACGTAGAGTCTACGTGGAATAGCCCCAGAGTGGCCAGATCCCTGACTTTCACCACTAACGGTATTATCGACGTGCTGTTTGAACACTGTCGCCTCAAGCCCAGAACCAGCGAGGCGAGCGACCCTTTTGCCGCAGTCCTTCAAAGCCTTGTATTAATCTTCCTCTGGCGGCGTGCTGGTTGCTTTTTCGGGGAGCATTGAACACCCTCAGGCAACACTGTTGACTATATGTAGAATTGATGTAGAATTCAGAAATTAAATTGTCTCCATGTCATGTGACCTTTCGTTCACGCGGCGTGGGCTTCAAAATATCCTTCATACCAAGTACTTCTTCCAGGTCGTCCAGCTCGTTCGGTATCGATGTAGAATTCTCCAATATCATGTTCACCTCCACCAGCCCAACCCAAGAGCTGCACTAGCATGTGACTCATACTCAACTTGACCGTCGGTAGTTCACTGGTCCGTCGGACGACAGTGCTAGCGACGTTCTGAGTCCGTCATGCCATTATGACCATTTCGGATTCCCCTTGCACTTATGGACCCGCCGGGATCAGTCTTTTAATAAACAGAACCACCGTGTTCCGGCAAGGCATGCAGATGAGCTGCGGTCAATGCGGATCATATATCGCACGAGGTCGCTACCTATCTATAGAGACTTTTGTGGCAAAACCTCGCGAACGGTATTGATTCCAACATGTGGCACGAATAGTTTCTCTCGAAACGCAGTGTTCAACCGTGTTCCACGCGTGACACTGTGCAGATGCGCACAACCAAAATGCCACAGGCGAGGGTGCTTTACGTTGATTGCGGTGGTTTGCTGACGCATATATCGGCATATATGACGATATCTGCGCTCACGAGTCCTCTGATGGCCGCCGGCCCCTCTACTTGATCTTGACCTCATGTGATCGGTACGGTACTTACTGCGGTCAATCAAACCCATCAGGGAACAGATAATGATCCCCACCATACCTATTTCAGCAATGAAAGCGTTGCATAGTGAGTTGTATATCAAGCACGAACATCATTGCCATTCACCAAGTTTGGCCCTCGCTGATACCGATATGACCTTGAATATGAATATGACCCTACTCTCAAATAACCCCAGTTGGTGGCCACTAATCAACATGAATCGTTTTTTCAGCTATTTTATAGGTTCGTGGGGAGTATGTCGCATTGTGTTGGTGTGTTGTCTCGATGTAACCTTGAATATGGTTTTACAGTTGCATCCTCTACTGTGGTGTTATACGGGGGTGAGCATCATAGTACTTATCGAGAAAATCATTAATATTCTCAGCATTGACATTCGGACAAGAGGTGTGTTGAGGCCATTATCGGAGCAGCTATCTCACTAAGAATGGTTTTATAGATCGAACTAATTTGGGCGAGCAGTCTCTCATACCAGAAGAACCACAGAATTTCAAAGTTCATTCGTGGCAGAGACACCAATGGGTCACTCGTAAACTATCCTATATCTAAGTGTATGTAACTGATAACAGCTGGAAAGTTGTGCTGACTTCTCGATATATTCTAGGCGCACTACGCGGGAATACTATACTCGGTGTATGTTTGTTAGACCGACACGGTGGCACTATGCTAATAATTATCTCGCGCAATCAGCATCAACCTGCTGCGTATGTGTTTCACATTTACGACATTCGCTTCTTTCATCTGACTGGCGGCATTTAGCCAGTCTCCCGTCAGTCTTACTGACAAATGCAGCAAGTATTCTGCACTGATCCCTGCCGTTCCCGTTCAACTAAACTGCGCTCCTAGTATGTAGGGGTGAGTGAGCTCCTCGACCAGATTCTTGCTTGAATTAACGACTAAAAACTTTGAAGCTGTGAGTTTGCCTGTATCACTCCGAGTCAAACCGTCAATGCTCATCATAACAGGTGCTATTCTTTCCCGAACACAGTTATGGGACCTGTGCTCGTAAATGCGTGTTGAAACGGCGAGTCACTTACGCTGCAGTGTCCATTTATCAACTTGACTGAATGATCAATATAGTCATCATAATCACTCGGTGATATCCTATGTACTAGCGATCAAGATCTTTCTTGTCGGTAAGCTTATATTGCGATGGAAAAAGATGAGCCTCAGGCTCATGGATAACCAGAGGAGCTCATTCTCGCGACAATAATCTCTGCGCTTACTTGGAGAATTCAGAGGGAAAACCCCAATTGATAATAGGCGAGACTCGAATATTGGAGTTGCATGGCAAG